>NXGZ01000001.1:0-600000 GCA_002893665.1 Metschnikowia orientalis | reverse complement strand
CGTGAACTCAAGAGACTTTGCTGTGATACGCTGATAGTTGTGCACAGAGAGTGCTGGCCTCGAGGTCAAGTCGAGGGCTTTGCGGATGCTTGCGAACATCGAGGATAAGACGATGTTGTAGGTGTCGGAATCGGGACGAGTTTGGGGGTTTCGGGCAAACGCCACGAGCAAATCCTCGTACACGGTGAGGAGGCACGTGAGTTTCAGCTCGATGGCCTCAAGGCAGGACTCGCTATCCAAGGAGCGCCAAGCAATTGATTTGAGAACGATGTTGTATTCCCGGACGGATGGAAGCGGGATGGAGTTGCGCTTGAGGGATTGGTATAATGGATAAATAATGTCGAGGTCGCAGCTTTCCTGGTGATTGTTGAAGGTGTCTTCTATGCGGCTGAGTTGGGTTTCCGCAAAAGAGGACAGAAAATCGTCTTCAGCCGGAACTTCGGCGGTACTTACAACTTTGGAACTTTCATACTCCTCCTGTTTCGGTGGGTTGGTCTTGTCGACCAGAAGCCGGGAGAAGGCGGTGGAAAAGTTGCGGGCAGGGCAGAAGTGTTTCAAGGAGCTTTTGGGCTTGAGCAAAGATGACGCAGACAAGAAGTTTTGTGACACAGTCTTGATTTCATTGATATCATTGTGGATGATCTGGTTTGCTTTGGAGATGTGGAACTCGGGCATGGCCATGGAGGTCTGTGTCTGGGGGAAAATCACCAAAATGGGCCCCGTATCCGTGTGGTAACTGTTTTCCTTTTTCCGTAGCTCCTGATTGAAAAGACTGAAGTAAATGCCATAGTGGCCGGTGGTAAATGTCAAGACCCTTGGATCCGACGACAGTGCACCCTCCAGAGACCAGTTTTTGGCCTTTCCGGACCGGTAAAGAGTGGCGGACTTGTTGTTGAGGTAGCGAGGCGAGCTCTGGAAGAAGCGCATCTTCCTCCGGTTGGGATGTCTTGCAAATCTGAACTTTGCCATCGTTCAAAGTTGCTGTCTGCTATGTAGTGGGAACTGAGCGATGGAAGCAGCTCTCAGCCCTAGAATTGAGGCGGGAGCTTTTGTGCAGGGTGGTGATTCCAGATGAGTTTGGGCTGACGGAGGCCCTGGACTTGGTTTTCGTAGTAAGCAGCAAGCGAAGTGGATGAGATGTATTCTATGTAGTTAGATGCGATCGATCTTGCCTTCGTACCATGCGCGCGCACATGACTCAGGCGACTATTTTTTGTTCGGGTCCAATAAGATCGGTTCGGGTGAAATCGGCTCGCACTTGCCCTATGCGGTGCGGCTCAGTCTAGAACCACTTCAAAAGATAACAACCCAGCTTCTAGAATGCGTTAGAAATGATCAGGTTTCCCAGCATAGATGACAAGACGAGCGGGGCTCGTGCCCGTTTGTTTTCGAAGCCTGGACCTTGTGAAATCATGTGCATATTGTGCCGGGTATATTCTGAATTGATGCAACTTCTCTTTCGCGTAATTGCAAGGCTGCCTGGAACTGCTCAATTTTTGAGGTTTCTTTGAACGTCTTGTGAACCACTCAGTCTCTGATCACCTTTTATAGCCGCTCAGTCTCTAACCAATAGTCCCACAGTCTCGGATCACGTATGGTAACTCAGAGTAGCTTATCAACTAGTTGAGCGACGATTTATAACTCGCTGCCTGTAAGATTTGGCACTCATCCTAGCTATTCAACTCTTGTAATGAGTAGGGCATCCCATGTTGTTGCTCAACATTAGTGTTCCAATAAGGAAAGCTCCAATATGCGCTTCAAAGCTTCTTCCTCCGATTCGGTTTCTTGATTCAGGCTCGCACTTTGCATGCTGCTGGACCCCTCAAATACAGTTTGGCTGCCTGAGTCATGGTGGTTGGTCTGTTCCTGCTGTGATAACTCTATGGCTCTGAGAAGATCATCGTCGATGGGATCACCATTTTCTGGGTTCTTTTTCAGCAACTCTAACGCGAGCTTAAGTTCGGTATCGGAGTCTTCGGGCCCCGGGTCTTGGCAGCTGCTTGCACTTAATGCCAACGCCACTCGAAACTCTTCTTGTTCATTGTCAAACTTCGTGCCATTGTACTTGTCAGCAAGATCCTCTAGTTGTCTCTGTGCGTCCTTTTGCTCATCGTAGAAATCCATTTCGGACTTGATATACTGCCCTCTGGACCGTCTTGTCTTGTTGTCTGGAGCTAGCGGCGCCTGTGGCTTCTTTTTGTTGGCAATATCCTCTCCGTATGTAAAATGTAAAACCAGACTTGATGTCACGACAATCCCGCCGGCGCATTCGGGATGGAGCTCAATCATGTTTATCTTTGGAGATTCAAAACCTTTAAACCGGCGGTAAGGTTTGACTTCTCGGATATATTGGCCAGTATAGGCGTCATAAATGTCAATGTTATCCGTATAGCCACCAATGACGACAACTGCGCCGTTTAACGCTACCTTCAGCGTGGCGTACCACTCACTTGGTTCATGAGGGATTCTGCAGTGCATGGAAATATTCCCTTCGACGCCCCGGATGTTGCACACCGACACACTGCCGTCAGAACACAACAATGCAAATAGAAGACCGTCACCGCCGACTATGTTGGGATTACGAGCCAAATTGCAAGATTGAATAAATGCGTTCTCTATCTCGACATCTTCGGGAGGCACGTATTGCAGCACACGGAATGAATCTTCAAGGAGGTGGAATACCTTCATGCTTGTGGCTGTGGTCAAGACGATATTGCGGTCATTCAAGTCTGAGTGCATTTTTGGTGGAGTTAAGGGATCAACAGTTATCTCATGTGGCACAGCAGCTATCAACAGGCCGTCGGCAAAGTCAAACGCAAATACCGAAGTGTGGCCAACCACAATCACAAGTGATCTAAAGTCGGTCTCCATAAGCAAAGGAACATCATGCATTTTTGTGGACCGAAGCAACCGGCCAGACAAAGTCCAGAACGACAAAGAGCCATCCTTTTCCACGGCCACCACGTCAGCATCAGACTTGGTACGAGCACGATCTGGGTTCATTCGAACGGCGACGGTGACTTCCTTTGTTTCGTATACTTTTTTCATGGACAGGATTTGGGACTGTGAAGAAGTGGCCGTCGTGATGTTTTTCACGAGGACTGCGCCATCGGAGTTGGCGACAAGCAAATGGTTCCAGGTGACGTCAAAAGCCTCTACTCCAAGCCACAAGGAGCTTACCGGAATGTGAACATGATTCCTGCCCAGAGTAAGCGTACAGAGGTCAAAGGTGCCCATGCCGCTTGAGAACTGTAGCAAGCGATCGTGCTTGAAATCCACCATCATCCTGGTGCCATAGGAGAGAAGCTGGTACAGAAAGTGATGGAGGCGGGCCTTGGCCCAAGTCCTTTTGAGGGCTAGACGGCCGAAATACTCCAGAATCCAGACCAGCGAGCGAGTGACGGACGCAAACACGTCTCCCGTGCCAAACAGGTTGTTGAAGGCCTTGAGCCACGCGTTTTTATCCAGCACGACATAGTTCCACTTTCGGCACGCCAAGCGGACGTTTTTGAGGTCCACTGGCGTAAGCCAAGAGAAAATGTAAAGAAGAACCTCCGCCGGAAGATCGTTGATACCAGCCAACAGTGGCCCTGCAGACTCTAGCGTCTCAGTATTAATGGAGCTTTGCTCATAAGTATTCCCAAGAGAGTCTGGGACCAGGGCATTTGGGTCGAGCGAAAAGGCGGAGTTCGGGATAAGGTCGTAGGGTGTGGCGCCTTGGTGTGCAGACATAGTCAGAAAAGATTGGTTTGCTTTTTTAACTTCTTTGATTTTGAAGGTCAATGACAGGTCACTGTCACTAATGTAAAAGGTTAATGCTTTTGAAATGAGAATGGTCAGTGGTTCACTAAAATGAAGATCACTAATTGAAAAGCTCAATGGTTCACTATTTTAAAAGTTCAATGGTCCAATAATTTAGATCAGTGGTTCGCAAATGAAAAAGCTCAATGAAAGGTCAACGATTTCAAATGTAAAACCAATATTTTGAAAGTTCACTTATCTTCACTTGACGTTTAGGAAGATCACTGGTGTCAGAGTTCACTGGTTTGGGAAGAAGTGGCTGCCAAGGGCAGTGGCTAGCAAGAGGCGGATACTTCAATAGTAACAGCTGCTATTAAATGCAGTTGTTAAAGCAGCAAGGTTTCCGTGGGGAAAGCGGTTGGGAAAGCTCTTCTATGCTCTAGAGTCTCTTTTATTGAACTTGGGTCCACTATCAATTTATGGAGTCACTCTTCTTGACTCTCCACTCTGTTAATTTATGGAGTCCCGTTCGGTATCTGTAAAGTCCCTTTTGGTATCTGTAAAATCCTTTTTTGATCTGTAAAGTCCTTTTTCAATCCCTTAAGTCCTTCTTCTTCTCTGGATATCAACACTATTCTTTACTGAGTCACTATTGGACGTTCTTCCAGGTCAGAATTCCTGAAACACACTCTCAAACTCCCACTCAAAAAAAAGAACAAGAAAAACCTGATATTTCACTAAATAGAAAACTTGGGTTCCCCCTAAAAAAAAGCCTTGTATTTCAGAAAGACGGATCACTAACTGTCCCACTTCTCCAGATCCAGTGCCACTCTTGCGCTGCGTGCAGGACGCGGGCGCGTCACGTGCCCGCGAGTGCGGTTTTTTCAAGACCGGTGCTTTCAATCAAGTCCCCACTATCCACCGCTAAAATGGCCGACCAACCCCAGGACCCCGTGCAAGAGGTCCAGCTTAGAATCCGAGTGGCGTCGTCCATTGGGGCCGCGGCCGATGTCGTCGAGTCCCGCCACACCGTGCAGGAGACGCTTTCCGATGTCCGCGAGGCCCTTGCCTCGGCGCCTCAATTGAACTGTGTCACCCACTATTCTTTGGTCTACAAGAACGTGAAAATCACCGATTTGTACGACGACTTCGAGCCCTTGGCCCACGTGTTGCTGGGCGCCTCCGGCCCCGTCGACCTCGACTTGATGCCTTGTGCCTACAATCTCAAGTCGGTCAATGAACACCTCGTGCGGTTCCGGGAAAGCATTGGCATGAATTTCTACGACCACGCGGCCCGTGCCTTGAGCGTGGCCTGCGGCTCCGAGAAATTGGGTCTTCTTGGGCTCAAGCCCATCCAGGCGTCGACCGCAGACCCCGAGTCCGGCCTGGATGCAGGCGCCGACTCTGTTCCAGCCGCTGTTTCTGAAGAAGACGTGGCGCTTGTCAAGGAAGTCTGCCTGGACTTGATCGCAGACAGTCCGGCTGCTGTCCACTTGGCGGACCATGCGCAGGTGCAGTCCATCTTGAGCCATTGGTCGCTTCCCATCCGGTCGCTAGCTCTCTCTCAGTGGACTCCCGTGCCCCATGCCCAGAAAGCTCAAGGCGACTTGTTGTACTTGACGCTCACCACCTTGGAGAACGAAACCTTCTCCATCACTTGCCATGCGCTGGGCTTTTTCGTCAACCGAATCTCCAATGCGACTTTCAACCCCGCTAAGAAAGTCAACGAGAAGGGCGTTTTCCACAATGAGTACGTCTTGTACAACTTGGTGGCGAAATTGTCCAAGAAGTTCGCCGCCACCATTGCCAGCAACAAAGACGCCTTGCTCAATGCCTCCCAACTCTCTGAGTCTTACCAGATCCCTTCTCAGGTCATGACAAGATTCCCCTGGATTGTGGCCGTCAAGGACGCTTCCCGCCAGCTCTCTGCCGACGCCTCCAGGCCCCAGCTCTCCGCCTTCGCCAACGGCGTCGATGGTGCCGACTCCTTCAAGGACTGGAATGATGAATTCCAAGGTATCAAGGAGTTTCCCCGTGACTCCTTCAATGAGCGCTTGCTCAGAGACAAGCTCCTCAACAAGTACATCCAGGAGTTTAACCACGTGGCCATAGCTACCGCCACCGACATCGTCAAGGGGAATTTGTCTCCCTTGAACCCGAACGAACCTCGCGACAAACACATTTTCCTCAGAAACAACATATTTTACAGCTTTGGTGTCAATGCTACTGGTGCCCACAATGAAACCGGTGGTGACGAAGCTGCTAGATACTGCTTCGCTAAGGACATTGCTTCTGTCAAACTCTTGAACAGGATCGACAGCGATGGAGTCAGCAACCTCCTCTCTTGTATTGTTGATTTCTTGGGGCAACGTGTTATCTGCCAAGCCCCTGTTCCTGGTGTTTTCAACGACCAAAAAGACGTAAATGGAAATTCCTTGGACAAGGTGGCCTATGGCTACTCATTGGACGAGAATAAGATTAATGTCAATGAGAAATTCGATGAAGCATTGAGACCCATCGCTGAATCCTTTCACTTGAAACAGCATTCTGTCACTGTTGCCAGTGGAGCTTCAACGGGAGACAAGGAATTGTACCTTTCGAAGGACACGAAGGGGATTTTTGGCACTGACGGTAGAAAGTACATCATCGACTTGTACCGCACAACGCCTCTCGATATCGACTTCTTGGACGCCCACTACAATCCTAGCTCTGATTCTTCCTATCCACACAAAGAAGCTTCCTTGAGACATGAGGCTGTCGAAGAATGGTACAAGAGAAGAGCCGCAGCTATCTTCAAAGTGGAGACCGAGAAGTTAGAGAAAGATGGTTCCTCCGAGGATGGGGAGAAAAAGCAAGTTGCAATCCCATTTGACCAAATTGTTTTCAACCCGGATGCTTTCACCGGCATTAATGAAGCTGCAGAGGACCAAACCACTGTGAGGGAATTGTCAACTTTTGTGACAAAGCACTTGATTCCTGAATTCTTGGACGACATTTCCAAGAACGCTGTTCCTTATGATGGAGCTCAGCTCTCGGACTATATGCACAAGAGTGGTGTCAATATGAGATACTTGGGTGAAATTGCCAGGCAATCCGTGGCTAAATTAGATGAGTCCAACGAAGTTCTTGCTGAAACCATCAAGAAAAACGAAGCAGAAGTTCTCAAAAGACAAGAATCTGATTCCGAAAAAGCTAACGCCAGCAAGACAGAGAGCGATGAAAAGAACTCCGCAAACAAGGATTCCTCGGATGCGGACAAGCCAGAACAAGAGCCCACGTCTGCAAAGATGATACCCGTTGCGGCTAACATGAACGCTCTTCATGGAATCTGCATCCAGGAAATGATTGCAAGAGCATCCAAACACGTCTTACGGAAGTTCGCCAAAGATGTACCAGCTGTTTTGATGTCACATTTTGTTGCCCACTTCCACAACTGCTTGTTGGCTTCAAACGTGGATTCCAATCCCGCATTAAACATCGATGATTCCTTGAGATCTTTGTTCACAAAACAAGATTTGGCTTTTACTTCATGGACACCTGAGTCCGTTCAGAAGTTGATCCTGAAGGAGGTCCAGATTCGTTTCAGATTCGAATTGCCCGAAAACTGGGTATCGAACATTAAACCTTTGCAAGCACTCAGGGAAATTGCATTCAAATTTGGTATTCAATGGAAAGCCCAAGACTACTATTTCACCAAAGATAGCTTCGAAGCTTCCATTCTGCAAGAAACATCGGTTCAAAAACAGCCGTTGGATTCAAAAGGTAAGAAAACCAAGAAGAAGGCCACCTCTATTGAAAAGGTCGAAACTCCACGTCAAAGTACCTTCATTGCAGAGGACATTGTCTCTTTTGTGCCTATCGTCAAGGACTCTTCCTATAGATGTTCTTTTGTGGACGAAGTTTTCGAAACTGCTCGGATGCAAATAAAGGAAGGTGAGAAGCAGGTTGGTTTGGATCTTTTGGCAGAATTGGTGTCGTTCTACCAACAAATTTATGGTAGCGTACACCAGGAGACGGCCAGCTACTATTCCACTTTAGCTCAAATTTATTCTGAGAGTGAGATGCATGTGGAGGCCTCCATTGTGGCAAGGAAGTCCACGATTTTGCATGAAAGATTGACAGGTATTGATAGCTATGAGACCATCAACTCTTACGTTAAGGCCTCTTTCTTTGATTCTCTTAACAAAGATCATGTCAGTGCTTTCAAATTGAACAAGAAGGCCTTCAATGATTGGAGCTTGATATACGGAGAAGAACACCCAAATTCCGTGAACACTTTTTCGAACTTTGCCACTATCTTGCATGAGTTGAAACTCAATTCAGAGGCCAAGAAGTTCTACGCCAGAGCATTGGAACTCTCTGTGAAGTTGAACGGTGAATTATCTGACATCACTGCAATCATTAGACACAGGTTAGCTGTCTTGCTTGTTCAGGTCAATGAGTACAAGCAAGCTTTGGAACAATTTGAGATTGCTGCAGATGTTTTTACGAAGGTTGTGGGGCCAGACGATGCCCTTTCTAAGGAATGCGCTAACTTTGCCATCAACCTCAAAAAATACATTGTCTACTCAGAGCACCAACTTGCAGAGAAGAAAAAGGCCGAAAAACAGAATGGCAAACAAGCTAAAGCTGTGAAGAAAAAACCAGCCGCCACAGCACAAAAGGGCAACGGCAAATCCAGGACCCAGGACGTTTCTCCAGACCCAGAGATTGCATCGAAATCTGTGGATGACATTTTGGCATTCATAGAGGGAGGAAAATCGGGAAAGAAGAACAAGAAGAAGAAAAACAATTGATCGAAATAATGGATGCATTGGAAACGTGGGAGCATCTCTGGTGAAAGTGAAAGTGGCTCCATTTTTATACGAAAACACTCGTATTTCTTGTAATTAGCTTTAATGCACATCATTCAATGTCGTGATAGAACAGAGCCTGTATTAAAGGGATAGATGTCAAATATATTGATCTAGATAAGGGGAGTCTTATTTTTGAAGCTCGAATTCAACAAGAATTCTGCCGACGTTTTTGTCTTTCAGTTTGATGCTCAGAGCTAGCTCCAGCTCAATGGTGTTCAAGTCGCTTAAGGAGACATTGTCGGTAGAACCTAATTTGAGCATTAAGTTGGACTTGGCACCGGCAGTCAAAACGGAGAAGTCCAAAATATTCAACAGCGTAGCAGGAGCCAGATTCATGTCTTTAATGCCTTGTTCAACAAGCAGCTTCATGGCGTTGTAGTGAACGGAGCCCGGGGCCGAGCCACGGTCGATCAATTCAAACCAAGCGTCTTTGAAGCTTCCAGAACCTGCATTGACAATCAATGCCGAGACCAACATGCCACCGACAGCATCTAGCCAGGCCAAGTTGAGGTAGACGCCGCCAATGACGGTGACAAAGGCCACGGCGGCAGTCAAGGAGTCGACCCTGTGGTGCCAAGCATTGGCAACAAGGACCTTTGAGTTTGTTTCGTTGGCGATTTTCATGGTCTTTCTGTAGAGGACCTCCTTGACGCCAATGCTGGCCAAGGCTAGCCAGGCGGCGTTGATGTTGGGGATGCCGGCGTGGTCGGAGGAGGCGTCCACGGAGCCGTGGGAATGGGAGTGGGAGTGGTCTGCGGCCGCGTCAGCACCAAAGGAATGGGAGTGTGAGTGGATCTGGAAAGCCAGAATGTAGTCATAGATGTGGGCGGGCAAGAGGTACTCGAAGATCTGTAGCAAGGAGGACCAGCCCACGCCAATGCCAGCAAATAGGAGCACGGAGGCCACGGAGAAGGCGCCAATGGTCTCAAGCTTGCCGTAGCCGAGCGGGTATTTGGAAGAGGCGTCCTTGTGAGCCACGTTGACGGTGGCGAGGGTCAAGAAGTCGGCGACCATGTCGGAGACGGAGTGAATGGCGTCAGCCACCAACGCCTGGGAATGGAAGTACACGCCACCCACGCCCTTGGACACGGCCATGAGCACGTTGACCACGAGGCCGATCCACGTGATGCGCACGGCCGGGTTGGTGGTGAAGCCCTTGCCCAAAAGCTCGTTTGTCTGGTGGGAGTGGGAGTGGGAGTGGAAGAGCGACATGTGGTCGTGGGAGTGGGAGTGGCTTGCCGGGTCGGCGTCGGCAGGCGAGTCGCTGTGGCTGTGGCTGTGGCTGTGCGAGGCGACAGGGGCCTCCGGCTGGCTCGGGGCCGGCAGGGGAGGTTTTGCCAGAGACATGAGGGCCGTGGAGGAGGACAAGTGGCGGGTGTGGGGAGGGAAAAGAAGTGCAGGTGGCCGCGGCAGAAAAAAGGCGGTGTTTGCGCGTAGCGCGCCTAAGCCCAGGAGCCGGGATCCGGCCCCGGTGGGTGCAGGGAAAAGCGGGAAAAGCGGAAAACGGGCCGGGCGACAAGACCCCGGGTTAGAAGCGGCCCGGGCCGGGATTCCGGCGCTAACGAGGGCTCGGAGCATGCGTGGCGGGACGGCAACACCGGAGGGGCAGTGGACGTCGGCGCAGGGAGGACGGTGGAGGGGCGGGCCAGGCACGTGCCTATGGAGCCATGCGGGCGGGCGGGCGGCAGGCAGGAAGAGCGCCGGGCGGGATTGGGATTTTGCTCGTGCGGAGGCGGCAAAATTCGGCGGCGTGGCAACAAGAACGGGGCGGCCAGGAGAAGCGTGTGGTAAGGACTCAGCTCCGGGGTTGGTGGGGCACTGCGCGTAGTGCCACCGCTGCAGCACGCGCCAGGACCGCGCGCCCCAGGCCTTCTTGGTCTTAGTTTCTTCTTGTTTTTTTGAACTTGGTTTCTTGGTCTTAGTTTCTTGTTCTTGTTCTATTGAATTTGGTTTCTTTGTCTTGTTTTTTAAACTTGGTTTCTTGGTCTTGGTTTCTTAATTCTCTTTCTCTTGTTTCTTTCTCAGCTCTTAGTTTCTTGGTTTTAGTTTCTTGGTCTTGTTCTTTTGAACTTGGTTTCTTGGCCCTGGTTCCCGGTCTTGTTTTTTTAAACTCGGTCTCTTGGCCTTGATTTCTTGGTCTTGGTTTTAAACGTTATTTCTTAAGTTTCTCTCTCTCTCAGATCTTGGTCTCTTTCTCAGCCCTTAATTTCTTGGTCTTAGCTTCTTAATCTTAGTCTCTTGGTCTTGTTTTCTTAAATCTTGGTTTCTAATGCCATAATTTCCTAGACCTTAGTTTCTTGGTCTTAGTTTTTGGAAACTCGTTTCTTGAGTCTCAGTCGCTTACTTTGCTCTTACTTTCTCAGGATCTCTTGAGTCTGACTGTCTCAGTTTAACTGTTTGGCTCTTACTTCCTTTCTTCGCCTCACTTTCTCAAGACTTCTTTCTATTTTCCGGACATCATAGCTCTTGGTTTGCTTGGGTCTCTTTCTTGGTAAAAAAGTTTTTCCCTAGTTCCCTGGGACTTCCTGGGTTTTGGTTACTTAAGACGTCTTTGATTTTAGTATCTCAGAACTTCTTTCTTGGCCCCTGGACTTTGTTGGTCCTCCTTTGTTTGAATTTTCTGGGTTTTACTTTCTTGAGCTTTTCCGGTTTCAGTTTTTTAGGACATCTTCAGTCTTCATACTTTTTTGATCTTAGTTTTTTGGAGTCTTCATTCATTTTGCTGGGAAATCCTGGGCTGGGGTTGCTTAAAACTTTGGCCTTCCTCTCTCCTGCCTTCTTTACTATAGTCTCTTGGTACGTCTCTTCTTTTTTGTGATTTTTTGGGACTCGCTCTCTTTGATATTCTTTGGACTTTAGGTTTTGGTTTTCTTTTCATGGTAAGTTTGATTCTGGGTCTTTCTTTATTAGCGCTTCTTTCTAAACTCCGGTATTCGTTTCTTGGGCCTTCTTTTAGTTGCTGAGGCGTGTTCTCAAATTTTGTCTCGTAGAAGCCCGTTTTTAATTTTTTAGAACTCTCTGTTTCTGAGGATTTGGGTCTAAATTTCTCGGGACTTCTTTGGCCTTTCTTTCTCAGTTATTACGACTTCTTTGGCCGCAGTTTCCCAGATCTTCTCTTTTAGTTTCTTGTGACCTCTTTGGTCCAGTTTTTAGAATCTTTCATCCCAATCTCTTTATACTTGCTAGGTCTTACTTTTTAAAGCTCTCTTCCCCAATACTCCTCCCTCCACATTTCTAGGCCTTTTCCTTGACCTCGGGTTCTTCCTTTTAGTACCCTCATGTCAGGCCGCACGTGATGTGAATGGATGCCAACCTGCCCTTTTACCCCATCTGCCCGACAACAGGCTCCAGGGACAATTTGCAAACAAATTCTAGTCTATTACTGATACCGTTGGCTCTTTTGGTTTTGAAGAAGGCCATAGCTAAGGAAATGAAGGCTGGGTGCTTGTGGTCGTGCGAGGCTTAAAACGGCTGCAAGGATATGATTGCAGGAGATGGTGCCGTCACCTGGCTTTGCCAGCAGCTTTTTCTGACTAAAGTTGAATCTCTATGTAATTCTCGGACTTTGTTCTGCATTATTCTGGCCTTGTTTTGCATTACTCGTGCTTTGTTTTGCATTATTCTCGGGCTTTGGCTACTTCTGGCTTTTGACATGCACGAGCGCGATCAGCTGCTGCGGTTTTGGCTGCAAATGAGAACTGAGTAATAACATAAAGCAGGTCAACTCGCTGAGGCTTGCTTCGCGATTCAAAGTTGCTTTTTATTAATTTCTTCCAGAAGTACTTTAATTACTGTTCTGACAATATAATGGAGAGCTCAATGCTATGAAAGTAGCATGTACAGTTCGGGAAAGGCTTTTTAATTAAGCTTATTATATAGCCGGTCTATATTAAAAGTTATAACTAATTATTGTACTTTGAAATTAAGATGTGATATCTTGTCATTTACCATACTTTGTGATGTCTTAGCTTCACGTTTCTCATGTGATTACTACCTGTTTCTTCCATTCTGCTTCTCCCTCATCCCGTTATTCATTCTTTCAGACTCTCATTTGTACTTCTCTTCCCGATGAGCTCTAGTTCACCAGATCTCAATTTAAAGTATTCCGAGTTGTTTAATTCTTTTTCCTGGTTGTTTAAGCTGTTCGGATAGCTAAATTGTATCCGCCGGTGATTCTTTTACTGCATCTTACAATCCAATAGTTGTCATACGAGTCTGCTTTTCTTGACTTGATACCAACTATTTGAGCCTATTGATTGCCCTTTTTTCAATTAATGCCTTTTTCTTTGTGTTCATGCTTTTTCAAGACTGGATTCTCTGGTTTCCTGCCTCTCTCTGAGTAGTCAAGCTTCTCTCCCTTCAATACTGTTTTTGTATTACGGGTAAACTGGTCTTGAAAAAAAATAGGCTTCTCAAACATACTCAGAACTATTCAACGAACTTCGTTGATAAAGCAGTAAATTTCAGTTATTTAATCAATTCATGATTCTTTCTCTGATCTACTCGTTGGCTAACCCCGATCTTCCCTGTAAGGCTTGGTTGCACCTAGTTTCGTTCCTTCTGCATTGGAATTGCCATCGCCCTTCATTTTCCATACTTTTACCATTCTATTGCCTCATCCTCTCATGTTGTTCAAATCTCCTCATTCGTTTCCTTAATAGCCCAATCTTGTGAATGAACAAAATGTGGATATAACACCAAAGCCCCGTTCCAAGCATGCTCTCAAAACTGTTATCGATTATAAAGACCGCTATCTATTCTAAGACCGTTTTATATTACAGAAACCGGTATCTATTCTAAGACCGTTATCTATTATGAAAGCCGTTATCTATTATGAATACCGTTATCTAAAGACCTGTATCCATTACAAATACCGTCATCCATTACAAATACCGTCATCTATTATGAATTAAGACCTGTATCCATTACAAATACCGTCATCTATTACAAAGACCGTTATCCAAAGACCGTTATCTATTATAGTTTCTATGTTCATTTCCAGCATTCGTTCTCCCCGCTGCTCTTAAAAGACCGCTCTTAAGAGCCCGCTCTTAGCGGAAGAGTTTGGCCACTACATCCGCCTTGGACTCTGTATCTTGCTCCACAGCCTCGTCCACTGCGTTTGGTACCGGCCCGTCCGCGGCCCCGGCCGACTGCTCCGTACTCGTCCCCGGCACTGTTTCTGCCCCTTTCGCCGTCTTCTTCTCAACAGAGTCCATGCGCTCGTACTTCTCCTCGGAGGCTGCCTCCCACCTTCGGCCCCACTCAGGATCTCCGGTGGCCAGCCGGAGCTTGCGCAAAACTAGCAGCTTCTCCTGGGCCTTGAACAAAAGCCGGCGGAGCTCGCCCTGGGGCGCCCGCACGTGCATGAAGTTGCAATGGTCGCCTCGCGGGCACGAGTTGGTGTCGTGGGCCCGGCATTTGGCTTCGCTGAAGCTGGCCACCGGCGAAAGCTCACAGTACACGGGCCGTCCGGCGTACCACTCGCGATTGAGATTGGCCGCCGCCCCGCTGGCCTCTTGGCATGTGGTGTACTTCACGTACACGTTGCCGCTCAAGTGGTGGTTTTCGTTTTCACACACCACGAGCAGCTCCACGTGGCCCTCGCGGGCCACCCGCTTGAAGATGTCGCCGAACAAGTGGTTGAAATCCTCGGCTGCCTGCTTTTCATTGACCTGTTCCTGCTCGTCCTTGGTCAACTTGGGGTTCTGGTAGAGGTTCGAGAGAAGAATCGTCCGGGACTCCACGGGCCGCACGTGCTTTCGCAGGCACTTTTCCCCGTGCCGACACGCCCCGATTTTCTCGTAAAACGTACACACCGACTTGTCCATCTTGAGTGGCTGGAGGTGGCTTTGCCTTTGACTCGCACCTTCTTCTCCACTGCCGCTCTTCGCTCCTGCACCCAGCACGGGCCTTCCCACTTACGCCTTCCACTTCCGTCCTGGCTGGTCAAGATCCTTTTCTTTTTTGTCAGTTATGAATGGCTGTTCTTGACGGTTCTTTTGAATGGCCTTTTTCATCGTTTTTATGGTCGTGACTCGGTGTCTCGTGGACTTCTGTGGATCTCTTTAATGCATGCGCACCTGTCAGGTCGGCCTAATACAAGTGCCGATTTCCGTCGATTTCCATTTGTTCACTCTATATAACTGTGTACTAGACCGGTGGCTGTGTACTAGACCGGTGGCTATGTACTAGGCCGGTGGCGGCGAGGCGGCTCGGCATTTCCCGGATCGGTTCCCGACGGCGTCTTTTCAACCTCACCGCTCAACGCCAACTCTGGAAATCCGTCTCTGCAACTCGATCTCTGGACTCGATCTCTGGAAATCCATCTGGGACTTGGCCTGCATCGGCGGAAACCGCTTCACCTCCACTGCCGACGCAGGGAACCTGTCTTGGGCAGGGCCTAGAAGCAAAAGACCTGGTCTGAGGGCTCGGACTTCATCGTGGTCTTCTCCCAGCCCAAGTCGCTGGTGATCTCAATCAAGCTGCGCTTCATCTCGGGAGGACCGCAGATCATGAGCCTGTTGTCGGCGCTGGGCTCCGGCATGTACTTCTCAATCATCTCCTTGGTCACGTATCCGGTGTCACCCGCCCAGGCCTTGCCGGCTTGCGTCACGGTGTAGTGCACCTCGAAGTCGGGGTACTTGCTGGCGATCTCGTCCAACTCGCTCTTCAACAAAATGTCGTTCTCCGTCTCGTTGCCAAAAATCAACGTGAGCTTGGTGTGGTCCTCGGGGGTCGTGATCACCCGCGTAATCACCTGGAGAATCGGCGTGATCCCGGATCCTCCGGCAATGAGCCCAATGTGCTTGGCCATGTTGGTCTTGTACTGCAACCGGCCCACGGTGCCCCGGAACTTCACCGTCTGGCCCTCCTTCAACATGGCAAATCTCTTCGACACCTTCCCGTTGGGGTACGACTTCACAAGAATGTCAAAAAAGCCCGTGTCAAACTTGTTGGAGATGGGCGAGTAGTACCGGATCTCGTCCTTGCCGTCAATGCTGAAACAGCACGCCAAGTGGTGGCCCGTGGGAACCTCCAACACCTCGTCATCACGAAGAAGCTTGAACCTGTAGATAGCCAGGTTTTTCGACACAATGGTCTTGTCAATCAACTCTAGGTCCTTCCATCTCACCGGGTCAATCGACCTTCTCCTGTTCCAAGCTTCGTAGAAGTTGAAGCTGCAAATAATCGCCGTGAAGGCGACTGTGTATGGCAAGTACCGGTAGTCGATGAGACACGTGCCCACCAAAATGAGCGCCACGGGAATGTAAATTCCGTGGAGCGGTTGCTTGAGCAACTCCCTGTTGTCTTTGTATTCTGCCATGGTCTCCGACTCTAGACTTGTGTAATGAGCGTGGTGGGTGGGATTTTTTTTACTCGCTGGTCGTTTTCCACCGTCTTTTGCCGCGCCTACCGGCACGAGCCTCAGCCGCGCTTCACAAGACCTTTTTGTTTGTATTAGAAAGTAGAAATAAAACATTATATATTGAGATGGCGCTGCGCAAGCCGGCCGCTTGCGGGTTTCGGGCGGAGCGGGTCTTCTGGCCCAAGGCCTCAGCTTTCCGTTCCGCTGGGTATCTGAGTTATTGACTCTCCTTAGTACTCCTCCTCTTCTTCTGGGAAAGAGTCGGTGCCCACCTCCTCGTAGTCTCTTTCCAAAGCTGCCAAGTCTTCTCTGGCTTCGGTGAACTCTCCCTCTTCCATACCCTCCCCGACGTACCAGTGCACGAAGGCTCTCTTGGAGTACATCAAGTCGAACTTCTTGTCGATTCTCTTCCATGCTTCGGCAATGGCAGTGGTGTTGGACAACATGCACACAGCTCTCTTGGCGGACGCCAACTCGGATCCACTGATTGCAGTGGGTGGCTGGTAGCAAATACCAATCTTGAAGCCAGTAGGGCACCAGTCCACCAATTGGACGGTCTTCTTGGCTTTGATCTGAGCCACTGAGTTCTGCACATCTCTGGTGACGACGTCACCACGGTACAACAAGCATGTGGCCATGTACTTACCAACCCTAGGGTCACACTTGACCAACTGGTTGCCTGGCTCGAAGCAAGAAGCCGTGATCTCGGAAACGGAGTTGGATTCGTGGCTAGCCCTAGCCTTAGAGAAAACAGGTGCGTACGAAACCAATGGGAAATGGATTCTTGGGTATGGCACCAAGTTGGTTTGGAACTCGTTTAAGTCCACGTTCAACGAACCGTCGAATCTCAACGAAGCTGTGACTGAGGACACGACCTGGGCAATCAAGCTGTTCAAGGCACCAAAGCTGGGTCTGGAGATGTCCAAGTTCTTGCGGCACATGTCGTAGATGGCTTCGTTGTCAACCATGAAGGTACAGTCAGCGTGCTCCAAAGTGGTGTGTGTGGTCAAAACAGTGTTGTATGGCTCAACAACGGATGTAGAGACTTGTGGAGCGGGGTAAACGGCAAATTCCAACTTCGATTTTTTACCGTAGTCAATAGACAATTGCTCCAAAAGCAACGATCCCAAACCGGAACCGGTACCACCACCCAAAGAGTGGGTGAAGAGGAATCCCTGTAATCCATCACATTGGTCGGACATTCTTCTCACTCTGTCCAAAATGTCATCCAAGAGCTCGCGCCCGACGGTGTAATGACCTCTGGCGTAGTTATTGGCTGCGTCCTCCTTACCGGCGATCAACTGTTCGGGGTGGAACAAGTCTTTGTAGGCACCAGAACGGACCTCGTCAATCACGTTTGGCTCCAAGTCGACATACAAAGCTCTGGGAACATACTTTCCTGATCCAGTCTCTGAGAAAAAGGTTGAGAAGCCCTCTTCGCCACCCTTTGGTCTGTCCAAGCCGTCGTGCAAGTATCCGTCTGGTCTAATACCGTGCTCCTGAGAGTACAATTCCCAGCAAGCATTTCCAATCTGGCAACCGGCCTGACCGACTAGAATTTGTTAGTGTTATGAAATTTCGAATGAGAAGCACCTCTGATCCAAAGGTGCTCGCTTAGGCCCTAAAGTATATACAATTACTGCCTAATCAGAAAACCGAAACATCGGCCAAAACTGCCCAATCGAGAACCAAAACCAGTGCCCCCTTTACACACTCGTGGTGAACTCTCGAAGAAGGGGGGGATAGTGAATATTTGGCATTCCGGCAGTATGGGAGATCTGAAACTTGGACACATTTCGATTTTGTGGGAGGCGAAGATTTTGATTGGCGGCCACCGGATGGACTGAATTTGGGAAACCCCCGACAAATGGTCAGCATGGCGGTTGTGGGATCTCTTACATACCATTGATGCTGATGACTTCTCTCATGGTTTGGTGTTGATGGTTGCGGGACTATGGAGAATTAGTGATCAAAGAGGATTATTGTTAAAGTAGCGCCTGTTTACGTAGTGGTACACGCACTACGCACAAAGAAGTGTGGTGTAGTGGTGCGCAAGGCACACATTCCCGATTTGGCGAAAAGAAAAACACGCCGTCCAGACGTGGATCGTCTACACGCGCGAAGAACAGCGCCGTCTAGAGGCGTCTAGGCTCCTTCATGACAAGCGGGCGGATGAGGGGAGGTTTACAAGGCAGGGGCGGCCTGCATAGGGCGGCTCTGATGGGGACTAATGTGAAACAGGCCCGAAACGGTCTTGTGCAGGACATGGGCTTTTATTCAAGAGACGCGGTGCAGCTCTAGGTACATAAGTGGGCCGACAACACGGCGATTATTTTTTGACCTCGTAGCTTCTCTGGAACTTGTCGTTGATGTCGACCAAGTAGTAGGCGCCAGCCGAGATGTCGTCCACTGAGCCCTGGGGCTTGTAGTTCTTTTGCAAGTGAGCCTTTTCTCTCATTTCGATGTGTTGGACGTACTCCTGCGGGGTTCTCTGCTTTCTTCCGGCCCCGAGCTTGTGGTCCAAGTCCAAGTTCTTGGTGATGGCGGAGATGTCGCCCACAACCCTGACGGACAACAAGGTGGAGGCGAGACCGGAGCCGTAGGAAAAGATGGAGAGTCTCTTGTTCTGCAACTCGCTGCTGCCCACAAAGAACAACAAGGAGGCCAAGGAGGTCCAGCAGGATGCGGTGTACATGTTACCGGTGTTGGTTGGCACCTTCAAGGCGGGCGTGAGTCTTCTGTTGGACTCGTCCTTGGCGAGGCCCAAAAAGACCTTCTCGACGGTTCTGTCGGTCAACGAGGCGTCGTAGCTGATGGCCTTCATCTGGTCAAAGGTGTCCTTGTCGAGCTTGTCCTGGAAGGCGGAGGGGTTGGAGACAAAGTCGTTGTAGAGCATTCTGGCAAAAGACTTGGTGACCAACTTGCAGGTGGGCACGTGGAACGCGGAGTAGTCAAAGTGGTCCAAGAAGCCGACGGTCTTGTCGGCCGACTTGGTGACCTTCTTGGAGTAGTTTCTGTAGGCGTGGTCGATGGACTTGGTGTAGCAGGTCAAGGAGAAGTGGCCGTCAACCACCGGGTACTCGGAGGTGAAGTCGGGCTTGTAGAAGTCGTAGGCGTGCTCCATGTGGGAGCCCCTGACCGGGTCAAACACAATGGGGGCGTCCGGGCCAATGAGAAGCGCCACGGAGCCCACGCCTCCCGTGGGTCTGGCGGCCCCCTGCGAGTAGATGGCAATGTCGCCCGCCACCACAATGGCGTCCCTGCCGTCCCAGGACGAGGACTCGACCCAGTTGATGGCGTTGATCACGGCGGACGTGCCACCGTAGCACGCGTTGACGGTGTCGACGCCCTCGATGTCGTCGTTGTCGCCAAAAAGCTGCATCAACACGGACTTGACGGACTTGGACTTGTCCAACAAGGTCTCGGTGCCGACCTCCAAGCGGCCGATGGATGCGGGGTCGATCTTGTTGTTTTGCAACAAGCGGGACGTCACGGTCAAGGCAAGCGAGTAGATGTCTTCTCTGTCGGACACAAAGGCCATGTTGGTCTGGCCCAAGCCGATGGTGTACTTGCCGGCGGGGATGCCGTCAAACTTCTCCAACTCGGCCTGGTTGACGTAGTTGGTGGGAATGTACACTTCGATTGCTTTAATACCAACGTTTTGAGGAGCCATGGTGACGGGTTTGGGGAGGAGGAGTTAGATGGCGCTCAGGCTCACTTTTAAATGGCCGTCGCTGGGGTGCATATAGCGCCGCGTCTTTTTATACGAGCGAACGACGGCGGGTTCTCAAACACGGGGATGTTTGATTTCTGTGGCTGCTTCGTTTCAGGATGTCTTGGGATTTAAGCTTTGTTCTGCTTCTGTTTCGCTTTTTTTTGCTTTTGTTTCTATTGTTTTGCTTTCTTTTTGGCAAATGTGGGTTTGCTGGTGGACTGAGGTGTAGTTTCTGGGTTGGTAGAATAATGCGTGGTGGCTGCGGAAATGGGGTGACGTTGCGTTTCGCAATCAATGGCCGCAAATTGGCAGAATCCAATACAGTCAAATTTAGTAGCAGAAGAAAGGTTATGGAGAAAGGGTGGGTAGGAGAGTAAAATAAGAATAAAAGGAGAGTAAAATAGGAGTAAAAGGAGAGTAAAATAAGAGTAAAATAAGAGTAAAATAAGAGTAAAATAAGAGTAAAATAAGAGTAAAATAAGAGTAAAATAAGAGTAAAATAAGAGTAAAAGGAGAGTAAAATAAGAGTTAAATAAGAGTAAAATAAGAGTAAAACGAGAGTAAAATAAGAGTAAAATAAGAGTAAAATAAGAGTAAAAGGAGAGTAAAATAAGAATAAAATAAGAGTAAAAGGAGAGTAAAATAAGAGTAAAATAAGAATAAAATAAGAGTAAAAGGAGAGTAAAATAAGAGTAAAATAAGAATAAAATAAGAGTAAATAAGAATAAAAGGAGAGTAGAAGAATAGAAAAGTAATAAAAGAGCTTTACCCCAATCTCGATTTACACACCTCACCGCGATTCAGCTCCACTCAACGCTCACTACACTATACACTTCACTACACACACTACACACACTACACTACACACACTACACCACACATCACACCTGACCACTTATCATCACACCTTTTCACCAGAACAACATTTCTGTCCAATTGCCGTTGGCCCCACCGTACTCACCCTGCAGTCTCAGCCCATGAGCCTATCGTACCTCCAGAAAATCCTCCCTGTGGAAGCCACGGAGCCGGAGGCCACCGACGGTGCCGACCAGTTGCTTGAACTCTCCGAACGTCAGCTAGGCGTGGTGCTGTCCCGGTTCGAGTCCTACCACGCCAGCATCCTCCCCTACAAAGAAAAGCTAGCGCCCATCGAGGAGTTTCTCAAGCACTTTTCCTCGGAAATCGACACCTTGGCCCACTCCCTACATTCCTTGCAGCTCCAGTCGATCGAGCTTTCCTCCGGCGTCGACGGCCAGCGCCTGCTTGTGCAAAAACTCGACCCGGTGATCCGCGACTTGATGATCCCGCCCGCCGTGGCAAAACTGATTCTCTCCGACCCGATCGACAAGGCCTGGCTCGACAATCTTGCCTTCATTGACGACAAACTCTTGCTTGTCGCCAGCATAGATGGAGAGCCCCTGGCCGACCGCTCCTTTTATCGCGACTCCAACGTGCTTGCGCAGCTCAAGTCCGGACTTGTGCTCCTCGAAGCAAAGGCCCTCGAGCGCATCCGAAACCACCTTATCGAGCAGATCCGCCGGTTGCGTCTGTCCTTGAAGGTCTCGTCGCAGTCCGTCCAGGTCGCCTTGCTAGAGGTGCGTGAGATCTTCCCTTTTCTCAGAAAACGCAACGACTTGCTTGCCAACCAGCTCTGCATGGCCTACATCACCACCATGAGATGGTACTACTCCACCCGCTTTGCCAAGTACTTGTACTCCTTGCAAAAGATGCACATCAAGTCCATTGACCTGCTGTATGTTCTTGGCGGCGCCAACGATCCTCTGGACAAGAAGCTGGGCCTTTTCAACCTCATTGGTGGTTCTTCCGCATACTCGGGCCTCTCCTCCGCATCTTCGCTGGCCCTTCTTGGCGTCAAGAGCTCGTCGCTGCTGGGCTCCCAACCACCGCCCAAAATCACCTTGGCTGAGTACTTTCTGTCAATATCCAAACGTATCTCCGTCTTGACTGACGACAGCGAGGAGACGAGCAGGGCCATTCCCTCCCAAATTGCAGAAACATCGCCGTTTTCCTACTGGATCGAGTTTCTTTTCCATCAGTTTTCCCTTGCCCTCAATGACAACTTTATGTGCGAGCATCTCTTCATGACCGAGTTTTTCCTCCAAAACACCGCCGTTGCCAAGTCCTCCTCCACTTCGGACTCCGCTAACAATGCCTTCGATGCCGCCTCCTGGCCGCATGTCACATTTGGCGCCGTCTTCGATATGGGCCTTTCTTTTGTGAAGTGGCTAATTAACTCCCCGTCGCCCAACCCTCCATCTTCTAGCTCGCGAGCCAAGAAAGACCCCCTTCTGCGGGCTCCACATACTGGCACCTGCGACGCTTACGGTGTGCTTCTCATTATACGGATAATCGAGCAAAACCAAGCAAACTTGAACAAGCAGTTCCGCGTGGCCGTGATGGACGATTATCATAAGAATTGCCTCAGTGAAGCATGGAGAGCCTTCACGGAAATCATCGATATCAACTGTGACGCCCTCAAGAAGAATTTCAAGGACTCAAGCTCCTATACACATGGCGAGGTGAATTTCGCCCCCATAAACACCACTCAGCAGTTTTCTCAATTTCTCGTTGGTCTCTTGAAGTTGACTTGCATCGTCAATCCGGACGAGGCTGAGGCCAGCAATAATGAGCAACTTTCTCTTGCAATCACAAGGCTTCGCAATGACTTTGAAGGCTCTTTGACGCGAACAAGTGCTCATATGGTCGGCTCGAACAAGAGCAAGGCGTTCCAAAAGGAGATGTTTCTCTTCAACAACTACTTCTTGGTCACCACTATTTTGAAAAATGAATTCGAAGCTACTAAGTGGCCATTCATCCAGGAACAGACCAAGCACTTCGAGCTACTATGCGAAGCCTATAGGCCTAAGCGATGAGGGGCCTCCAGGCCTAAGCGACGGGGGGAAGAAGCCTGTTGAAACACAATCTTTCAAGCAGTCAAACACTATCGTTTTGAAATAAAGGTACAAAATAAAAGGTTCGAAATGAAAGATTCGAAATAAAAGTTACATGATGCTCTTTGAGGGCGTTTGTGTAAAACGCAGTGATTTGGCAATGTCTATTAAAGGGCTCCAACTCAATTGGTCACCTTCAAGGTAGCGTTTCTGTCGTAGACGCCCGGGTTTCTAATGTATGGGTCAAGCTCGATGTAAAGCGTTGATAGCCGATAGCTGAGTTGAATTTTGTCGTGTAGATACTTGGAGCTTGCGTCTGGATCCGTGGTTTCGATCCATCGTATCGTCCTGTCGATGATTCTGCACCGCACATCTTCCATTTCATCAAGCAAAGAGTAATACTTGTCGTCCGTCTCTTTCGTTGGCACCGTGTGCTCAGACGTAGGCTCACAGTAGGTCAAGGGCCGCAGGTCACGACCTCCTAGGTACTCTGGGATATTGTCGTCGTCGATGAAGGAGACAAGCTCGTCGTGGCCCTTGGTGAAGTGTATCTTGGAGGCCACCACCGGGTCCAACCACTTCTTGATGACGTTCCAAACCGTGGAAAACACCCATGGCGCATTGTGGACGATGACAATCCCCAAGCTCTCGGGGTAGTGGGCCTCGAACATGGACATGAGGAACTTGACGGGCGCGTTGTCGGCATTCTTTAAGGAAAAGCCACTCAAGTCGAACAAAAGCGAGCAGGTGTCCACGGACTCGTGCACATCCCGCAAGAACAAACGGCACCACTCGATGATGAGCAACGCATACTTCTCTGTCTCGGGAAGCGTGGCGTCGGATGCAAAGTGTTTCCGGGACTGGAAGATGAAGAGTGGGTTGTTGTTGCGGTCATGGCCGCGGATGAACGCCTTGTTGACGGTGAAGTTCTTGACAAAGCCCTTTTCCGTGCCGGCCACAACTGCCGGCGCATCTCCGTCGTTCAACAACTTGTTGATGTTCTCCTTGGTGCGCCACTCCAACGAGTTCAGGAGCATTTTCATGATATCGGGAAGCGAGAGCTTGCGGGCACGCACGAACCGCAAGAGGAAGTTGTCGATAAGGTCGTTCCGCACGGACGCAAACAACGCATTGTGGAGAAGCTGCGGATCGTAGCCCGCCAAACTCAAGGAGGAGGCCACTTTGCGGCTCAACGAGTCGTGGTGTTGGGAGCGCCCTACACGTTCCGACGCTGCTTTTTGCAGCTCGTTGCTTTCAGCCGCCTCCTGCGGCTGCCACGGCTCGCTAAGCGCCGTGAAAAACGTCTCCATAGAAGCGGTGTCTGGACCCTGGTCCTCTTCACCACTCATCTCTCCCGAGTCCCCACGTATTTCTCGGAACAACTGGCGCACCGGCAAGGACGCGCCGCTGTCAGCGACATACTCGGCCAAGGAGTTGTTTGCCAACTGGTCTGCCCGCCTGGCACTTACCGTAGCTGAGTCATGTTTAGGACCGGCTCTGGAGAAGAGACCGCGTTTTTTGGCGGGCGGGTTCTTGTCGGCGCCGGAGTCTTTGGCCAGTGTGGACGACGCCACAAAGGCCTTTTCGCTGAGGATATCGTCCAGCGTCATGTCAATTGGGTATCCGGCGTTCTTGAGGAGAGCCGCCCACACCTGCTTGAGAACCTTTTCTTGGTGGGCGGTGACGGTCTGGATTCTCCCAGGACGGTATTCAACGTCCTTAGGCGGCGCCGGGTGGGACGGGTCCGGTCCGACAGTAGGGCACATTTTGTTTGCAGCAGATGGAGGGCTCAAAAGACGACGTGGTGGGAAAATCGCCTAGTCGTCTAAGGTCGCATGGCCGCGGCGCGGCGATTTTGCAGTCAGCCTCACGTGCGCTAGCTACGCTGCCAGCCCGAGTCCTGGCATCTCTTCGGATACCTTATATATACTTCTAGAACCGTTTTCTTTGGCGCATCTGCGCAATCTTGCGCCCGCTGACATTGGCAATCGGCGGCGTGAACAGCTGCATTTGCTGCCCACCTGCTCCGCCAAACATGCCTGCGGGCGGCGTGTTTTCCCTGCTGGGCTGCCCCAAGCTGCCGGGCGTGCTGTGGAACTGGCCTGCAGCCATGCCATTATTGCCAAAGGAAAAGCCCCCGTTGGGTGCCGTGGCACTGCCGAATCCGGGCGCCGACTGCGATGGCTGGCCGAGGCCAAACCCGCCTCCCAACCCGCTGCTGGGCGTGGCTGTCTGAGCACGGTCGCCAAAAAACGCCGTGCTGCCGTTGGTGCCGGTGTTGCTGCCAAACCCGCCGAAGGACGGTTGCGACGTGCTGCTGGCGGCGCCGCCGAAATTGAACGCTGGCGTTGCGGGCGTCACCGACCGGTTGCCTTGCAGCGGGAAGGCTCCTGCGCTGAAACTGAAGCCCCCACTTTGCGGGTTCATGGATGGGAGTGCTACCGACGTGGGTGCCGTAGGGACCAGACCCGCAGAGAAGTTGAAGCTGGGTGCTGGTGTGGATGCGTCTTTGTTGCCGAAAATCAGCGCTGGGTCCGCTGTAGCGGTTTGCCCGAAACTGAACGCCGGCTGCTCACTGGATGCTGGTTTAGTCTCCGCAACTGGCGTCTTGCTGAACGAAAACGACGGCGTCGGTGTGGAGTTTGTGGCAAGGGTCGACCCTTGGCTGCCGGCTTTGTCAAATGAGAAAGGGGCCTGGCTTTGAGACCGCTTTTGCGCTCCGTCTTGGCCTGCAAAAAGCGTTGAGCTGCTGGTATTCGTGTTCTTGTCGGAATCGGCAACGGGACCGAGGGCTGACGCGAGGGGATTAGGCTTTTCCCCCTCAACTGAGGACTTTCCAAATGAAAATGTGGGCGTTTCCTTCTTCTCGGAAGCATCTTTTTGGCCCAATGAAAAAGCAGGTTTGATCTTCAGGTCTGAAGAACCATTCTGGCCAAACGTAAAAGAGGGTTTTTCTTTTGACTCAACGGAATCAGTCTTGCCGAATGTAAAAGCTGGTTTGTCTTTTGCCTCAGCGGAATCAGTCTTGCCAAATGAGAAAGCTGGTTTATCTTTTGACTCAGCGGAGTCATTCTTGCCGAATGTGAAAGCTGGGGTTTTATTCGAGTCTCCAGAATCAGTCTTGCCGAATGAAAAGGCTGGCTTTTCCTTTTGATCGGAGGAATTAGTCTTGCCAAATGAAAAAGCGGAGGTTTCCTTTGAGTCTGCGGAATCAGTCTTGCCAAATGAGAAAGCTGGCTTATCTTTCTGATCAGAGGAATTAGTCTTGCCAAATGTGAAGGCTGGTTTTTCTTTCTGATCAGAGGATTGGGGCTTTCCCAAGTCTGCAGAGCTCGAGTCGCTTGGTTTAATCTCACCAAAAGAGAATGCTGGTTTGGATGCATCTTTCTCGGGCTTCTTGGCGCCAAAAAGGGAGCTGGACAGATCTTCTGGGTCTGTCTCTTTCCGCTTGCCAAAAAGACTCGAAGGAGGAAGCCCTGAATTAGAGCCCGAGGTTGCACCAAAGATCAGCTTTGATGCTGTTTCAGCGGGCTGCAGCGTCACTGCGCTAGAGCCACCCCCAGCCGTGCTTGCGGCTGACGCATCATGATTGCTACCAAAAGAAAAGGTCGAGCTTTTCTCTGGTTTTCCGAACGAGAATTTCGTCGCGTCATTTGAAGAAGTTGCTGGCTTTGATTCCACATTCTTGTTACCAGACGAGTCTTGAGACAGTCCGGACTTGATCGAAGAGAAGTTGAATGGCTTACCAGCCTTGGAAACGGAGGAACTTTCAGTTTTCGTCAGCTCTGGCTTCGACAGGCCGTTCGAGGCAAACATAAAAGGAGGCACGGTGCTCAGGCCAGCGTCTTTGGTTCTTGTCTTCTTCGAGGGCCTCTCATCAGACGCATCGTCCTCGAAAGGCGGTGCCGGAAACGATAATTTCGAAGCATTTGTGCTGGGAGAGTCTGCGCTTTTGCCGAATTTCTCTTTGCTCATTTCGAAATTGAAGCCCTTGCTTGGCCCCACCAGCGGCTCAGGGGCCGAGTTGGGCTGGTCTTTTTGCTTGATCAACGCAGATACCTTTTTGGAGCGCTCGAGGAAGTCCGGATCTAGCACGATGCTTTTGTTGGAAGAGCCCGGCGCAAGACCTGAGCGAGCCAGACTGCCTTCGAGTTTGTTTGAGGATGGCGTGCTTTGCGAGCCCGAGAACAGCGGTTTCGTGACGCGGCCCAAGTAGCCATCAAACGTCAGAGCGGTCGGACCCAGGCCAGACTCCTTGGGCTTATCATAAAGGAACTCGCCCGAAAACACCCTGCGGGAGGGTTTGCGCATCTTGCGGGAGTGCAAGGCCAAGCGGGTACGCACGGCATTGAAGTGGAGCTTTTTCTGCAAGTAGTCGGCATTTCGAGTCTGCGTGGACGAGTCGACCTTGTTCTCGGCCCGCAACACCGACGTGGTTTCGTCCGGATCCACCATGTACTTGAGCCTGTCCTGCAAGACTTGAGAGGCGTCCACCGACCTCTTCAACTGCAACATTTGGTACCGTTCGCGGGGGTCCAAGTTGATGAACGGCGGCCGCACAAGATTGCCCTCGTCGTCCCGGTAAAGGGACGCAAACTCGTGCTCCACAACAATGGGTTGCCCTGCGTCCTCGGCAGTCAACTCCATTTCCTCGGGGTTGGCCGGTAGAATCTGGTTTTTGGGAACAAAAACGCTGGGAGACAAGCCCCGGAGGAGCTGCTCGTCGGAAACGGCCACTCCGGCACACGACGTTCCGGCGCTTGCCTTGCCGCCCCGGGCAATACTCTCGTAGAGCGTGTCATAGGCTCCTAGGCGGGCTTCTCCGCTGACAGACAGGCGGGGCACGCCGTTTTTGGAGGCATAAACCGAGGAGCCGCTTCGGGAGCTTCGGCTCTTGCGGTGGATCAGCGATTCGGTGATGTCGTCGTTTTCAATGTCAACATGGATGTTTCCTGGGGAGAGGCCATTTGCAGACGGGCCATCGGTGGATTTTGGGCGGAAAACACGGATGAGAGACGAGAAGAAGCCGCGTGACGAGGTGGGCTTTTTGGAAGGTCGGGCGTCCGGGCTGTCGGTGGATTGAGGGCTCACCGACCGTTTCATTGGAGGGACGTTGGTGGAGTTGAAGCGGGCCTTTTTTCTTGCTTTCGCTTTCGCCTGTTTGGGCCCGCACCCGTGCACCACCTCTGCTCGCGCCCATATCTGCCTTCTGCAGTCACCTGCGGCTTGGGTGCAACTAGACGTGTATTCTGGTGCTGTACTTGTGTGCTACAGGGTATATTGCTGGAACCCGGGTCTGGGTCATGTTGTGCCCGTGACTTTTGGTGAGGTCATAGTGATTGGGCAGTCGTTAGGTCGTGGTGATTCCAGCCATTATCATAGTGATTCTCAACTATGCTCATAGTAATTGTCAGCCACTATCATAGTGATACTCACAATGATCAATACTCAACAATGATCGTGTGATATTCCCAACTATGATTATAGTGATTCTCAACAATGATCATAGTGATTCTCAGCCACTATCTGGTCTCAACAACACTTAGGCCGAAACTTAGGCCCTACAACGGCACATCGCCATCATTGAAGTTGAGCACTTGCCCGTTTTCGTCAAACGCGCTGTCTGGCACCGTATCATAGTAGTCCTGCGCCGGGTTTTTGAGCTTGGCTGCTGGGTTCTGCCGGCTCGCATCGTCAATGCTCTTGGTGAGCTTGATCATGGAGTTTTCCCCGTAGTTCACTCCGTATTGCACGGATATCGGAATGATGCCTTGCACCCAGGCATCCAATATGCGTGCCCGCTGCTTGGTACCAAGCCTGGAGATTGGAAACTCCCCTTTTTTGATGAATGCAACGATGTCCACGATGAGATGGTGCTTGCTCAAAATCGTGTTGACAATAAGGGGGACCAACGCAGAAAGCCCCGATGTTCTTCTCGATTCGCACACCACTATGGTGTAATCCGAACATTTGAAAATACATGATCCATTGTTGTAAATGTCTGGGTGGCATGCCTCGATGGTACTCTCAATATCGAGCGGAAAATGGTGCAATCCCATGTATTCAAAAGTGTCGGAGATCTTACCCAAGACGAAAAGCGGCTGGAAGCTGGTCACTTCGTTATTGTTTTCTGTGGTAGAATTCTTGGTGATGGATATGTGATGCAAGAACCCAAGATCTCCGGTTCTTAAGTATGTCATTTCTTGGTTGCCATCCACAATCTTTCCTTGGAATTGCCCGTTAGTGAATGTATCAACGGGTCCTTTGGGTCCATTCGTGAATGAGTTAAGGTTGGCTTCCGAGCACACCCATATTTCTCCAAACTCTCCTTCCCTGCAAACCCGACGCGTTTCCGGATTCACGATGGCAATTTGTGTACAAACAGGAACCATTCCGGAATCCTGGATTCTCAACGCATTCGGGTACTCCGCCTGATTGACTATGGAAATGTAGCCTTGTCTCAAAGCAATCGGATCAATGAAGAGATCCACCGGTGCAACTGTCATATAGGATCTGGTGGATATGATGGGGTTGAAGCAATGGTTGTAGAATGCAGACATTGAAGCAGCACTGAGTCGGGCCGGTGCTAGTATATTGCCTATCTTCTTAAGCATGTCAATTTCGATCCTCCCTTCGGTGCTTATCATCATGTTTTTCAAGTTTGAGAGGTTAGCACTTTTGGGTGTAAACTTGGATATGGCATATTTGAGCATTTGCTCCGTCATAAAGACATCTTTTACCTTGAAGCGTGCTAAAGCCAAAAAGAATGACTGTGGGTTGCTTGCAAAATTGACTGGAGAACTGAGATATGTTGTGGTTCCCAAAAACACTCCTAAAAGAGCTGCTTGCATGAATCCGATACCCGACGAATGCCGAACGCAACCCACGATGGCTGATTTTGAGGAGCAATTGCAAGTTTCTTTGAAGACCTTGCAAATGTTGATGATGGTTTTGTGGCTAAGTGTGGCGCCCACTCTGTAGTGGTCGGAGGTGAAATGGAGCCAGACTAAAGCAACGGTGTTTTCGTCTCTGAATTTGGCATCTGCTTGATATTTGGCCAACTTGGAGTTTAGAGAGGCGGTGTTGGAGACCTTGGTGAGTTTGGTTGTATTTTTGATCCGAAGGGGCCTAGCTCGCCGACTGTTCATCTTTTTTAAGGCGTCAGCGACAGGCCCGTTCTTCATATACCTTTCAACATCATCATTCACAAACACCTCTTGGACAGCAAAGTCTCTAGTTACCCCGACATACGCTGGAAAATCCTCGCCGATTCGATTAGAGTCAAACGGTAGCATTGGAATAGGAATGATGCCGCACATGAAACAAGCGTAAAGGGCAATAACAAATTCTTCGGATAATGAGTACATCAAGATAACGTAGTTTCCTACCTTCAAAGTAGCTTTGTCGATGATGTATTGGCATACCGCGTAGACTCTTTGTTCAAACTTCTTCCAAGTCAAAGGCTTCGAACTGCTTTTGCCACTATTGTCAATGTTCTGAAAGGCAATAGCATCACCGCAGCTACCAACTCTGAATTTCAAAATGTCGACAATAGTCTTGAAGTCGGTGAGGGGGGCACCTGTCCGATCGTCAAATGACTTCTGTCTGAAGTCGACCGTAGAAATCTGGGCAGGAAACCTTTGGAGTAGAGATCTTCGGAGCTCGGAGACGTATGGAGACCAGATGCCACCTATCATGTCTTCACCGTGGGGAATGACATTTATAGAGTCCTTGATAAAAAACTTGACAAAATCTGTGCGTAGAGTACCTTCAAGGAAGTTTTTCTTGCAGAGCATATTGGCGATTTCCAAACCTCCGCTTCTCATGATTTTCGGTAAAGTGTCGCAGTCAACGACGGCGACACAAAAGAGCCGCAACTGATGGAAACGATTCAAGGTGTCGAAGCACTTTTTGGCGATGGCATTCAACACCGCCTCGTTGAGAGGAACCGCGCTGTAGTCGAACTTGTGCCTGCTTTTCACGTTGTTATTGGTTGTTTCCGAGTCTTCGATAACTTTGCGGACGATCTCGGCCTCAACTATGGCGACAGGCAAGTACTCGTTCCCAATAAAGATGTCAAAAATGGTGCAGTCATAGACCTGTCTCACCTCGCTAGCTAAGGTGGCGAGCAAATGAGAGGAGTAGTAGTAGCGCATGCCGGTGTTGTTAACGATTTCTTTTTTTGATTTCCTTGACTGAGTCTCCTCCATCCAGCTGGTTCTCTGGCGAATACGATCTTCATAGAGACCAAGGACATAGACTTTGCCGTTGTAGGTGAAGCCCAAGAGGCCGGTGCGGAGGAAATCCATCTCTAGGATTCCGTCAGCACCCCTGCACTTTGCATGGAAGATCAGCTTGGAGACTTTCTTCAAGCCGTAAAGGCCGCCAGACAAGCATGGACTGTCGATCCAAATTTCGCCCAACTCGCCCTTCTGCACCACGGTGGACAACTCGGGATTCACCACGGCCAAGGTGGCGTCCGGTAGCGGGTAGCCAAAGGCATCGACGCGCAAGAGATCATGGCTGTCTTCGTCGGCATCAAAAGGCTCGGAGTCAATGACCCGGACCCTGTTCTGGGCGAGAGCCTCCTTATCGATGATGACGGAGGAGAGGTCGTCGGTGGGCGGGCTTTTGAGGTGGATGTCCAAGTTCTCAGCCTTGCCGAGCCAGTCACGCATGGAAATGACCATGCCGCCGTACTCGCTCAAGGTGAGCATGGGGATGATGGAGTCGCGGGAGTGCGGGCAGCCCAAGGGCTTCAAGTACCTCTCGGACAAGACCTCGATGAACTCGCCGTCGACGGTGAGCGCGTTGACCAAGACCCACTGGACGGAGGAGAAGTCGACTTTCTGGGTTTTGGAGAAGTAGCGGGTGGCGTTGGGCGCCTGCTGGTAGTCGTAGGTGACGCGCTTGAGGCCAAGGAAGTCGGCAAGCAAGAGGTTGGCGTGGGTCTTGGAGATGATGTTGGCGTACAAGCCCTGGACCTCCATGACCTTGGGGGGCGCCCACACAAGGAGGTTGCCCGAGTACATGGAGAACATGGTGCCCATGATGAGGCCTATGGAAAGGCGCATGTCCATGGTGGCCAAGAAGACCTTGCGCAGGCCCAGGGACTTGGTGGACTGGTTGAGGCTGGTGCCGCCGTTGGGCAAGCTCAGCAAGGAGGTGTCGAGGCAGTTCATCTGGTGGATGATGGTGCGGTGGCTCATGGCAATGCCGCGCAACTCGCCGACGGGGGAGCGGGAAAACTCGACGTAGGCCAAGTCGTTGACGCTCTCGGCATGGACCTTGGCGGCCTTCTTCAAGTTGTCCAGCTCGGACTTCTTGGCGGAGCCCAAGTCGGAGGTCTTGAGGCGCATGACCTTGGACGGCCAGATGGACACGGCGTCGGAGGCCAGGTTGATTTTCTCGATCTCGCGGGCCACGGAGTCGGACATGAGCACCAACAGCGACAGCGAGAGCTTGAGGATCAGAAACATCTCCAGCAACGAGATGTCGTTGTGGATCGGGATCGCCGTGACGTTGGCAAGAAAACACCCGTAGAGCGCCACGGCAAACTCGCACACCTCGTTGTCCTTGTAGAGCAACGCCACCGAGCTGTTGGTCTTGAAGTGCGTGCGGTGCGTGAGCTCGTGCGCCACCTTGACCGCCTTGAGGTAGAGCTTTTCCCACAGAATGGACTGGTGCAACTTGCCCTTGGCGTCGAGCACCATGATGGCCTGGTCGGCGTAGCGCAGGGCGGCCCGTTGCGCTAGCACCAGCATCAAGTTGATGCGCGAGAACGCCGACGTGTCGGCCCGCCGCCGGGGCATGAGGATCCGCTCCATTTGCGACGGATGTAGCGCCACATTGGCCTGCTGCTGCTGCTGGTGCATGCGGTTGATCAGCTTCATGATCTCCTCGCGGCGGTTGATGTACGTCCACTGGTCGATGGACTTGTGGACGGTGAAGTCGTCCTCGAGTTTCTGGAGAAGAAGCGCCATGTCGGGCGGCACGTCGTGCAACGCCTCGTCGAAGAACGCGGGCGAGCCGGCGGCCATGGCGGGGATGTTGTGCGACGATGCCGCGGGGGCGTGCGCGGTGGCGTGGGGGTCTTTGATGTTCATGGCGGCGGCCGGAGGTTGCCACGGGCGGGTTGTGTGCGCAGGCGGACGTGAGCGTGGTGCTTTTCGCGGGTGGTGCTTTTCGCGGGTGGTTTTCGCGGGTTTTGCCTTGTTGATGCTTGACGCCTGGGAGTATGGGGTGCGTCTGGCCCGGAGGCACGGGTGTGCGGCCCCCGGCCTGGGCCTGCTCTTGCTACTGTGTTGCTTTGGGGTATTTCGTTCGATGGAGTGCTCGTTTTTTGGCGTTTGTCTTTCTATGGTCTTGTATGTGAAATTTTTTTTTTCTACTGCCTTGTATCCTGGCCTCGTTGTGTGTTGCTGTACTTCTTGTGTTCTGTTGCTCTCTTTCTCCTGTATGGCGACTCACTTTATGGCTGCTGGTTACTGTGTGGCTGCGGTGTTACTGCGTAGTTACTCTGCTGCGTACACTACTCCATGGGCTCATGACACTGGTTGACAACTTAGTGACATTGATAAACAATTTCTAATGGCACTGATTCACTGAAAAATAATTTCTAATGGCACTGATTCACTGATAAATAATTTCTAATGGCACTGATTCACTGATTAACAATTTCCAATGGCACTGATAAACAACTTCTATTGGCACTGATTGATGATTTCTCATGACACTGAGTCACTGATTAACAATTTCTAATGGCACTGATAAACAACTTCTATTGGCACTGATAAACAACTTCGAATGACACTGATTAATAGTTTCTAATGGCACTGATTCACTGATTAACAATTTCCAATGGCACTGATAAACAACTTCTATTGGCACTGATTGACAACTTCTCATGACACTGAGTCACTGATTAACAATTTCTAATGGCACTGATTCACTGATAAACAATTTCTAATGGCACTGATAAACAACTTCTATTGGCACTGATTGACAACTTCTCATGACACTGAGTCACTGATTAACAACTTCTTATGACACTGATAAACAACTTCTATTGGCACTGATTGACGAGCTTTCAATGACACAACTTCTTGTGACACTGATAACTTCTGGGCTAGCTTATTGTTTTGAAAAAAGGGAAGCTATTAAAAGATGCCGTTCTAGTAAGAAAATGCCCGTGACGATGAAAACGGCAGAAGCATGTGAGGAGGCCCTCTTTGCAGTTGCTTCCAGTATCATATCGATTGGGTGGTCCTTGAAGGCTGTACAATCATTCGTTGGTGTGAGAAATGACGGGCCCTTATTTTCTGCCTGCCAAGAATGTTCTCAGCAGTCAAAGTCCAAGACAATCTGGTCTCAAATCAAAGTCTTAGAGAAACTGTTCTCAAGTCAAGTCTTTGAGTATCTGTTCCAAGCAGTCAATGTCTCAGGGAATCTGGAATCAAACAGTCATAGTCTTAGACAATTTGTTCAAGTCAAGTCTTGGACAATCTGTTCTCAAGTCAAGTCTTAGGGTATCTGTTCTCAAGTCAAAGCTAAATGTAGAGCCGAAAGAAACACCAACAATGTACAACAGCCACAGCTAGAAAAAAAGCACTGTCACTATTGAGTGATTCGCCTTGCCAACAGATAAGCTTATGCGGAGGGCGGGCGGCTCTCCGAAGAAACTGTCATCAGGAAACCCGGCTATTTTGGGGCCTCGGTAGTTTCAAGACGCGATAGAACTAGCATCCGTAACTGTAAGATATAATTCGACAATCACTGACGACATACCGCCCGATGAAAATCGAGGTCAAAATAGAGCCATAGCAATCGTCAGAAGCACCCAGCGGATCGCTGAGAGAAGACGGCCACGGATGCTTTTTTGTGACGATTCACTTCAACGCAAAGTGATCACACAAAAGCCTCTTATGCGCCCGTCAGGTCTAACAGATGATCTTACTCAAATAGTAGAACAAACCAGGTTAACCACAAGAGACCCATTTTCACCAACCCCAGACTAAAAAAGTCTGGACCGTTCGGAGCACGGATAATATCAGCGAATAAGTGCTGGCTCACCGGAAAAGCAAGATCCAGGGCTTATCAAAAGGACTTCTCACCTTCACTCTTCACCAGAATCAAACAAAACCTCGCACATCAAGCAGAAGTAATTATAGCCCTTAAAAGCAGACACATAGATGGCCCAAAATAGCAGATCATTAGATGTCCACAGCGAATTATCATAGGAGCACAGCGAAGATTGAGGAGAATTGAAAAGCTGAGCACCTGGGGAGGCCACTCGACACATCACACGAAATTAGTAAAACAAGCTTGCCCTGGCCACAGCCGCCTCAAAAACATCATGCTTGCCTTTTGAAGCCACATTTTTTAAACAACTCTCTTAGATTCGAGAAAATCCGTAGATCCAAACAACTCGTAGATCCAAACAATTCGTAGATCCAAACAACTCGTAGATCCAAACAACTCGTAGATCCAAACACCCTGATCCAAGTATCTCCCTTAGACCCAAATAACTCTACTTGTTTTCACAGGGTCATTTGTTCTGCGGTCTTATCTTGATCTCCAAAACAATTTCAAGACGCGAGCATAGTCAGCTTCAACTCGTGTCGCCTATTCAGTCCACCAAGTCCACTGCTTCGACTAAAAGAGCCTATAACCATCTGCTAGGACCTCGGTTCCGCCAGCACTCTCCTAGAACCATAAACCTTCAGTAATATGCCGGCCCATGGCCATACCAAGTCTCAAATTCTAAAGGCAGCCAAAAAGGCACCATATTATCTTAATGGCGCCAGCTGCTTGCAACCTATCAGCTGCTTGCAACTTATCAGGTCCTTATAACTTATCAGCCGCTTACAACTTATCATATGATTGACCGCTTTCAAGCGTACCCTCGTGACTCAAATTACTCGTAAGACACACCCGGCCCTTTGTAGATGGCTTCTTCCGGCACCGGGATTCCCTTCATCCGGCAAATATCGACAAGCTTCTGGTTCTCGTCCTTGAGCTGGTCTATGTAATCTGCACTCTTCGTGAGAATGTTAAGTTCCAGTCGGCTTTCCAGGTCGGTAAGATCTGGAGTCAAGTTGACGATTCGGTCAAACTCCATGCGAATGTTCTCCCGCCGTTTCTGTTCCGACGCAATGTGGTGGGCCTAAAATGTCAGTGGATGCTCACGGGAACAGCTTCTTGGCGGACATACCTTTTTTTGTTCCTCGGTGAGGTTGGAATTGTTGTTGGGGGATTCGTCCATTTTTACCGGGGTTTAACGTGGGGTTACTGTTTTTTTTTGTTCGCATATTGCGGGGCACTGAGGGTATCTGCCGCCATACACTCTTTTCCTTCGTTATACGTCAACGCTTTGAGTGCACATATGACAGAGGTTTTGACTGGTAAGGGGTCGGCTCAAAAAGTCAAGGTACCCAAGAAGTAGGAAACATCATAAACAGGAAAAAAAGCAAGCAGCATCTAAAAATAAATCTCCCGGGGGTGAGTCGAACACCCGATCTCAAGATAACAATTATCAATTACAGTCTCGCGCCTTAGCCAGCTTGGCCACCGAGAGGATTTATATTGATTTTCTGCAACTTGATACACTACCTCTGGTCAAGCAATTGTACCAAACATTCAGACTTCCTTTACCTTCTCTCACATTTTCGATACTACACCGCTTTAGGTTTTCTGTCACAGAAGAAAAGATTCAGAGGGCTCTCATTGTCTTGAATAGGCACAGCCGTAAAGACTGAGCAAGAACTGACATGCTAACAAAGTGCAAGATACATCTGCAACCACGTGCCCTTCATTATCCAAGTTGAGTCCCATCCCACGCTTAAAAACATGATTTCGTCCACCATAAACTCAATTCACGTGAGGTGTGTCACGTTGTTGAAATGCTTGGTCGCCTTAGGAATCTGGTATGTCTCAATTTCCACACACCCATTTCAATTTTTACACACTCATTTCTATTTCTACACACCCATTTTCATTTCTACACAGAATGGGAGGCTTGATTAACATGTACAAATTCAATCGTATTTTAAACTTCTCCAGCTAAATGATCTGTAGCGTGAACTATTCGTCGGAATTCAGAATAATCATGACTCAACTAATACAGAAGGCTGACGTACGCAACACTTATTTCGTATTCATTTCCGTTTAGCATTCCTTGCTTACTCTATTGCTTCACTTCAGCTGGTCATTATCCAGACGGTAGCTTTGTTTATCTATTCCTCCAACAGAAACTGTTCCTCTTCATAAACTGGTTTCGTGTAGTTGTACAAGCGAAATGATGTCAGCAATGCTATCGCGTGTTAAAGCAACTCCCATGTAGTTATGCTAGCAAGGTTCTGTGGCAAGTTAGTTCTAAATGATGACCTGATCCCATAGTGAAGGTCACAAAAGCTGAGTTCAAACTAGAAATTACCCCACGATTTGCTTAAATACTCGGCAGAAGTCATTTGTTGCCGAGTTATAGATACTTTAGCTTTCGATTTATCGGAAGATTTCTGCTGACAAAGTGTTAGTTTGTTAATAAGAATTAGTAAATTGGTTGCATTCATTTACTGAACACTTATTGCATTACTTTTGTCATTCTCCATATTATCATTCAATAGGTTCCAAGTGCCAAAAAACTGTGAAAGTTCTAATTGGGGCCCGGCCGTTCTTAATCAAGATAAGGTATATGTGAGGTAAGAGCTTACCGCAAAGGGCCTCTGAAGAGTACACTTCCTGAATTCTCAATGTAAGAAAGTGCAGTAAGGATGAAAAGAACAACAAGTAAAAACAGATAATAAGTTCTCGTTCTGAAACAAGAAAACGCCAATAGCACAGCTGATTACACAATCAAAAGAGCCAAACGACATGAACAACTGTCCAGTTGTTCTGTTCAAAATTTTACAGCGCCCGAAGTTCCTCTTCACCGATAATCATAAACCATTGTTGGTCGGAGAATCACGCTGTAGATGCAAAAGCGCTCCTTCGAATACTTGTAAACCACCTTTTGTCATTTTCTCTTTTTGTCGTTTAGTAAAGTGTGATCAGACCAGGCCACTAAGCCACCGCATGAGTCTAGAGGAGAGTGCAAGCATAGGCTGTGTAGAAGGGGGTAGATCAAAGAGCCAGGGGTTTAAACCGTTTTTCAGCTCTGCTCTATCGGACTTCTTTTAACTTTCTCCATCCGAGATCACCACATGCAATAAATTGCATGACTAAGTTTAATGGATGTTCCAGCCTTTGAGGAGTTCCGATCTTTGAAGCATTTGCTAGGTTAGAGCTTGCTGCCTTTGCAACTGGAACACTTTCCCGCCAAAACAGCTCCGACGCACGTATATGCTCTGGTCTTCCAGCCACACCCGACTTTATTGGTTCATTTTTGTTGCTGCTCTTAAGCTAATTTTCGACCCCACTTTAAAGAAATTAAGCATCAGCATTGCAAGTACTGTTGATCAGTCACACAGGAAACCACGTTTGTTGATAGCTCAAATGCTTCTTGCTTTGGCACTTGTTGCCATGGATAGTAAGTCAAAGCTGATGTCCTTAGTTCTGAACCGGCTACTTCAATCATCCTTCTTCGAGTAGCATGCACTTCGGTAACTGTGGAAATCACTTGCAACTGCAAGACCTGACCTGGAGCCACCACACACGTGAGGCGCTCCTCTCGGGAGGTTTCCAAAGCCAATGATAGCAGAACTCCAAACTCGATTCCAAGAAACAGAACGGTTAGCCGTGGTCCGAAACTCTTGGACTGAACCAGACCAAAAGTTTTGGTGATCACGCTTTCTGTTGCACTGTACCGGTTGTCAAAGCAGCCATGAACATTTCTGGAACTAGATCGTGTATTTTGGATACGGCCATTCGAAAGCTCTGTGAGCAAGTACCTTTCAATGGCATCTGTATTATTTTTGGTTGCTAGAGGCTGCCATAGTTTCTCTGCCGGTGATTCCGGTGTATGAGGGTCAAGATGTGTGATGATGGCGTTTGATTCGGCCACTAGGAGTAGCTCGCTTGCAGCTAGCATTTCTGCAGAAACGTCCTCCAATCTGTTCACCGTGGGCAAGTCGAGATCTTGAAAGAGCGAGAATATCGAGGAAGCCCAGGCTATTGACAGAATAAAAAGAAGCCAAGCTTTAAGAGCGAGGGCCCTTGACCAGAGCATCCTATTCTGGAGCCACTGAATTTGAGATTTGAAGGCTGCCTTCTAAACTTAGGAAGGTCGGGATTGTAGTTTTTGAGGAGTTTGTAAGACTAGGACTCAGCAAAGGAGAAAATATTTGGATTCTAGACCGTTTAGTACCGGAGTCCAATATTGTGGGCGATACTTTGATGTATACTATTGCAGCCTGGCTTCTAAAATTGTGAAACTTGGGCCGTCGTGGTTGATACGGGAACTCAATGTCCGGGTTAGAACGACCGAAATCTGGACATCCGGCTTATGCAGGCGTTCGGCCGGGATGGCCATGATGTAAGAAACGGGGACCGATTTGATGTCTGTTCGGTTGCAAATCAGGTATGCGCGTGGAGATTGGGACATTCGATGAGGATGCGCCAAATCTGCACTGCGCTGAAACAAGGCTGAGACTGCGCTGAAACAAGATTGACGCTATGCTGAAACAAGACGGGAACCATGCTGAAACAACACTGACACTATTCTGAACCAACACTGACACTATTGAAACTTGTCAAAATTGCCCCGGCACTGACCCGCAATAGGCCGGCTCAAGACCCCCCCGGCTGCGAGCGCTGGTGTACGGGTCTTTTGCAGAAGAAAAAACTTCGAGGCTCACCTACTCCACAACACCACAACATACCTCAAATGCCATTCCGCTTCCCCGTCAAATTCGAGCTTCCCAAGCACTCGTATTTGAATGGTAGGGTCATCAAGGACCAGTTCAAAAGACTTCAGTTTGAGGAACATGAGGTGGCAAGAAAGGCATTAAAGTACATTGCCCGCAACACCCTGCTCCCCTCCCGGGCCAGGTTGGAGGCCCAACTTCAGCTAACCGCCATGCCCAAATATACCTCCATCACCCAGATCAGAGACCGGTGCGTAGCATCTGGCCACTCGAGGTCTGTTCTCTCTGACTTTAAGTTGAACCGGACTGCTTTCAGAGAAAGAGCCCGTGCGGGCCAAATTCCCGGTGTCACCAAGGCTTCTTGGTGAGTGTACATAGAAACCCAATCCAAGCAACAGTACGTTCCGTCCAGTACGAACCCAGATAGGGTCCCTGATGTGTCCCAGAATGGACCAGGCGACCCCGCCAAAAGACCCGTGCACCAAGCCCTTACTCGTGCTTAGAGGCGCGGCTGGACTTGCAGAGACTAGGGCACTACTTAGGTACTCCAGATTGGTATCATTATTTCTGTTATTTAGAGCTTTAAAGCTAGTCTTTATTATTATTCATTGCTGAGGATTTTTTATATTCTTGTCGTAGACAAATGATCAGTCGTTAGACCATAGTCAAAGATTCCTCACTACCATTCTATATAAGAGTCGATTCATTATCAATGTGGCAGTTGTGATTTATTCTCTGGCTCCATCACATGGCGGGGTCTTTATTGAACTGGGTTATATTATTTCATACTTTCTTAGTATATATACATATTTGACAATTTATTTATTGGATTCTACTTCAGTAGTCTGTTCTGAGAATGTATTTGGACTGCACGCCGGGGTGGATGCAAAAGTGCTACAACTATGCGAAATGGTGTGATGGGCCAAATTTAAGAAACTCTGAGTGGTGGATCTCTCTAAATAAAAGAAAATTTGGAATTTTTTGGGAGAATCCTGGACATCTAGAAGGTAAAGAGAGTTAATTAATTTGGTTTTGGACCCAAGTTCTTGTAATCAGGAGACTAATTAGCTCTGGCCTTTTGTTGGAGACAAGATTCCAATGTTCACTAAGAATGAACAAATATTTTGCTAAAATGAACTTGTTTTGCTAGAATAGACTTCTGCTGGAATAAACTTCTTTTCTGAAATGAACTTCTTTTGCTATATAAACTGCTTTTGCTGATAATGACCAATTTAGATGGCTCGAATGTTAAGATCTCTGTCTCGAAAACTGTTCTCCGAATATGGGACCAGGGCAGAAAATCCAGATTGTGACCCACTATCGAAATCAGAAACGAAATGAATAATTACCTATTTGCATTTCGTCAGAATGTGGCTTGAATGGACCTTTTAAATCTTCATTCCCCTTAACCACTCTATTTGACCCTTCTCCACCTCTGTGTGACTTTATTGACCTCTAAGTGACCCTTATAGACTTTACAGTGGAAAAGGAAATTTGGAGGTTGTTGGGATGCCAGCAAATATGAGAATAAATCAGAAAGAACAAGCAGGGTTAAAACCGAAAATGGGACATTCAGTGGAAGAGTCAGGCTTCGAAATCAAAATCTGTGAAAAGTTTCAATGAGAAAAGACTAGACAGGGTGGGAGGCCTTTTAGGAAAAAGGCTTTTCCAAGGAGGAGTTCTATCATCGAAGAAGAATTTTACTGCAAGAAAGAAATGTTCCTAAATACTTACTGAGAAACCCTAAGATAAGAGATCATAAAATCATGAGAAGTCATCTAGAAACGGGGTCTTTACAAAGACTCGCCGTAGGGGACTTGCTTTAAGAAACCAAGTGAAAAGATGAGAGATCTAGACGAGTGAATTGAGAGGAACTCGAAAAGCGATACCACAGAGAGGGAATACCTCAGAAGAAACAAAACAAGGCCTAAGACTCAGTATTTGACAAATAATTCAAGATTGAAACTTCAGAAGAGCAAGTATAGTGAAGACGAATGGGAAGGCGAATTATATGATTTCAGGCAAAAGAGGGGGAGAAGAGACCATCAAGAGCCATGAATCACCACTACCGGTCATTGAAGATTTGATATTGGCAGCAGTCTCAAAAACCTTTCAAAATATTGATTTGAAATCAGGAGTCAGCAAAAGACTTCCCGTGCCATCAAAGCACACAGGCAGCAAGGGTCATAGACCTTCCCTCAAAGACATTACTAGCAGACCTTCCCTCAAAGTCATTACTAGCAGGGCCTTTATTGCTAAGCAGAACCTCATCCGGATGACACTGAAAGCTTACAAACAAGTGACATCGGAACTTAGCCACTGAAAGCCTCCCAAAAACAAAAATAAGCGAAAAGATCGTCACTGAAAAGGCAACAACTCGTCACTGAAACACTACAAACCCACTACAGCAGACAAAGCCAAAATGCAACCCGGCGACAGACCTCGCATATTCAGGAACCACAATGAACCCCAGCCCGTTTCGGAAACGCTAGCAAACTTTCGGAAACGCTAGCAAACCCTATTCCAAAAACAAACTATTCCAAGCGCAAACCCTATTCCAAAAGCAAACTATTCCAAGCGCACCCTATTCCAAGAGCACCCTATTCCAAGAGCAAACCCTATTCCAAAAAACAAGCCCAGAATAAGCCAAGGTGAACGGCAACGGCGCCCGTGTGGTTCCGAGAAAACGTGACACCACCGATTCAGAAACCCTAAGCCGTGCGGTCCACGTGTGACCCCTGCGGCGGGCTTCCGTCAGCGGCACAGCAAGGGTGGCGGAAGGCTCGGCCGGCCGCAGATGTGACCCAAAGCGCCGCCAACTCCGAGCACGATTTCTCCTTTTTTTAGTGTGCGGCCCGGGTTCCTGTCCATGCGGCGGGGCCGTGACGGCACAGGATGCCGCGCTTGCTGGCTCCCCTCCGGCAGCCCAAAAAAATCCCACCCTTGAGTGTCCCAATCAACGCGCGATGCAGCGTGGGCCACGCCTGCTGTGTGCACTCCCGGCCGCACCCTAATAATGCGGAGTACGGCCTCTTCGCCCGACGGTCCCCTTTTTCTTGTTTCTCTCCGTCTTGGTGTTTCTGTATATCCAGTGCCTCCCTGTGCTGTTCCCGTTTCTCCCGAGCTTCCCCTGCGCTAGAACCCCCTTCGGCCTGGACCTCTTGTTTTTTTGGCGCCGCTGCTCCGCCCGTTTGCTACTTATTCCTGCCCCATCAACAACCTTGCCTGCCCTGCAAGCGCTGGCCCCAGTTCCTCGCCCGGAGGACCTCTCTTTTGTCCAATCCATGCTCCCTTCACTGCTGCACGTGTCCCGGGGCACCCGCCAACGTCTGCTCGCAAAATGATGATCCTCAACAGAAAACAACACCCCACGCCTGCCTTGGCCAAAGAACTGTCCGGCCTGTCGGGCCTGTCGAAGTTCAACTTCGGCGGCCTTCTCAAGAAAAAAATCACCTGGAAAAAGCAGTTGGACTCCATGGCCGAAGCCTTGGACGATGTGCTGCTCCGCATTCCTGTCCCTGCCAACGCCCTGGACTCCCCGGACTTGCCGTCCTCCCAGTACGACTCGTCCATCTTCTCCCTGGTTGTTCCGGACTGTCCGCCTGCTCTTGCCTCCGACCTCCCCGCCACGGGCCTCTCCTCGCCGCTAGCGTCCCGCGCTGACAACTCCTCGGAATACTACACCAATTTCCGGACGGAGTGTGTTTCCTTGCTGAACAGCGAAATGACCTCCCGCCTCGAGTGCCAGGAGCTGCACAGCATGCGCGGCAACAGCAGCTACTTCTTCCAGCTTTCGCCGCAAGACTCCGAGGCTGCAAGCGACTGCATCCTGTTTGATCCCAAGCTTGAGGAGCCGGCCGCCGACTACAAGGCGGGCGGTTACCACCCGGTTAAAATCGGCGACACCTTCAGCTCCGACATCCATCGCTACCGCGTGGCCAGGAAACTTGGATGGGGCCACTTTTCCACAGTGTGGCTCTGTCAATGTCTCATGACCGGCGAGTTTGTGGCCATGAAAATCGTGAAGCTGGGCAAGAACTACGCCGAAGCAGCTCGCGACGAATTGTCCATATTGAAAAGCCTCCAGGGCTTGGACGACGACGACTCGCGGTACGGCGGCAAGGTCCAAGACAATGGCTCGGGCATTGTTCTTCTTAAGGACGACTTTCTGATTTGCGGCCCGAACGGCGTTCACGTAGCCATGGTTTTCGAACTCATGGGCGAGAACTTGCTTCACCTCATCTACAAGACGAGGGCAGAAAAGCCGCCTTTTGTCCATACCCCTGGCTCCTTTCGTCCCACGCTTCTTCCCATGGACAAGGTCAAGTCTATCATTCGCCAGGTTTTGGTCTCGGTCCAGTACATGCACGAACGAGGCGTGTGCCACACGGACATCAAGCCTGAAAACATCCTCGTCAAGCACGCAAGCATCGCCATCAACACGGAGCTTAATATCGCGCCCATGGCGCGCTTCCAGATTCTACCCTCGGAGCCAATGTCCATTGAAGGCGGATACCTGAGCGGGGAGATCAATGTGAAGACTGCAGATCTTGGAAACGCAACGCACTCCAACTACCACTTCACCAACCACATCCAAACGCGGCAGTACCGTGCGCCTGAGGTGATTCTTCGGTACAAAAGCTGGGGGAGCCTGGCGGACATGTGGTCCATTGGGTGCCTCATCTTCGAGCTCTTGACCGGAGACTACTTGTTTGAGCCGAAGGAAGGAGACACGTTCAACAAGGACGAAGACCACATGGCGCAGATCATCGAGTTGGTTGGGAGATTCCCTTCCAAACAGTACTTGAGCGAGTGCGAGCTTTACTCGTGCTACTTCAAGAGCTTCAAGGCGATGCGGAGCATTTCGAGCATGAAGTACTGGTCGCTCGAGAACGTGCTAGCGGAGAAGTACAAGTTCGATGTGGAGGACGACGGCATCAAGCTTCTCTGCGATGTTGTGCTGAAGTGCTTAGCGTATGACTTGGACAAGCGGTACGACTGCGCTTCGCTCTTGGCACATCCGTGGTTCCGGGAAGGGGCCACTTACGACGAGGACGAGTGTCTTCTGTTGCCAAACAACAATCACAAGGTGGCTGGCTTCACCTGCGAGGCCTAGATGCTGGTATGTATACTAAGGCTATGACATGGTAAGGTAGGTTATAGAAGTTGTAACGCCACGGCGACTAGAGTTTGGTGCCACGACTAGAGTGGTGACACGACTAGAGCTCAGTCACATGAGAGTTTAGTCACATGAGAGTTTAGTCACATGAGAGTTTGGTGCCACAGCTTCCAAATGTTCATTACTAAGGATTGTAGCTATGAGCCTCGAGCGTCTGGACATCCAAGTCGTCGTCAGAGAGGTTCAAGTATTTTCGGTCGAGCAAAGCAGTCGGGTCTTCTGTAGCCATGATACTTGGCGATGGTTTTTCCTTGCATGAAGCAGGGCCACTCGAGGATCCTGATCCCGCTACATCCAGGCCTTCGTCCTTTTCGGGCTTGCCTGGTCGTCTCAACGTATCGTGGGCAGACTGCACCTTGAAGCCTAGATCGGCGGATGCGTCAGGGTCGGGGTCGCCGTAGTCCAAATTCAAAACCACCTTTTGTTTTTTCTTCCTGGCCGGCGCCGCCTCCGGCTCTGCCACGGCGATGTCGAGATCATCGAAGTACGGGATGGGCACGTGAGTATCCACGATAGTGATGGGATACAACGGCGCCGATGAGCCCGGCTTCTTCTCGGCGTCGGAGATTTTGATGGCCGTGAAAATGGAGTCGCCCGTGACTTCGCCAATGTACACGGTGGCGAAAGAGAGCTCGGCAGGCGGCCGGAGCGAAATGAAGAAGCCGTTGGCGGAGCTATTGGTGGTGCCGTCGCACGTGAGAAGTCCGAGGGCGCCTCTGTTTCGGATTCGTAGGCGGGAGTGCGACTCATACGCGACGCTGGCGTTGCCTGGAAGCCTCAGGGTCTCGATGTAGGTTGGGTCGAGGACGTCGAAGCGGAGTCCGTTGTATTTGTGGGCGAGGCAGTTGTGGAGGAACGCTCGGGTCAGCCGCGGCAATTCCCGGGCATAGAGGCCGATCTCAATGGGGCCCTTGTTGGTGTTGAGCACGACCTTGGCGGACGGCTGGATGTTCATGTTCGGCGGTGGGGCCAAGAAGCGGTTGGAGCAAAGGGCCGTAGACGGAGGAAGATGTCGGGTTTCAGGTTTGTTTCGGGTGTGTTTCAGCTGTTTCACTGTTTCGGCTTGTTTCAGCTGTGTTTCAGGTCTGTTTCAGCTGTGTTTCAGGTCTGTTTCAGGTCTGTTTCAACTGTTTCAACTGTTTCAGGTCTGTTTCAGCTGTGTTTCAACTGTTCCAGGTCTCTCTCTGTTCAACCGCTCATCCCAGCCTTTCGCACCCATGGCCCGTGCACCGCTCGCGGGTCGCGCCGCCGCGCACGACCTCAACACCTCTAGCGGCCACCTCCCCCTCTTCTCCAAGCTCCACCATGGGATCCCTCAAGCTGTTTGTCAAGGCAGTCCGCAAGGCCAAAACCATTGCCGACGAACGCACGGTGGTGCGCAAGGAAAGCGCCGCCATCCGCACGTCGTTCCGGGACCCCAACCTCGACCAAAACACCCGCCGCGTCAACATCTCCAAGTTGTTGTACCTCTACATCATCGGCGAAAAAACCCACTTTGGCCAGGTGGAATGCATCAAGTTGCTTGCGTCGCCGCGCTTTGCCGACAAGCGCTTGGGCTACTTGGCCTCCATGCTTTTGTTGGACGAGAACCAGGAGGTCTTGACGCTTTTGACCAACTCCTTGGACAACGACATGCAACACCCCAACACGTTCATTGTGGGCTTGGCCCTCACCTGTTTGGGCAACGTGGCCTCGCCCGAGCTAGCCCGCGACTTGTACGCCAACGTCAACAAGATCCTCGACACCAACAACTCCGTGTACTTGAAAAAGAAGGCGTGTCTGGTCGCCGCCAAGTTGGTGCAGCGGGACCCGGACTTGGCCGAGGTCTTCCTGCCCAAGGTGCCGGCATTGCTTGCCGACAAGACCCCGCTGGTCTTGTTGGCCACCTGCAAGTTGACCGAGTCCATCTACATGCACAGTGCTGAGTTCCGAGGCGGCCTCGTCAAGCACATTCCCAGGTTCATTGCGCACCTCAAGCGCGTGATCTCCAGCGGCTACTTGCCCGACTACGATGTCTCGGGCGTGACCGACCCGTTCTTGCAGGTCTCGCTTATCTCCGTGTTGAAGGTGCTCGGCTCCGACGACGCCGCCTCCGCCCGCCATTCCGAGGAGATCAACGACATCTTGACCCAGGTGGCCCTGAACTTGGACACGGGCAAGAACTCCGCCCACGCCATCTTGTACGAGTGCGTCAAGACGATCTTTGCGCTTGACTCCGACCAGTCGCTCCGCGTCTTGGGCGTCAACTTGCTCGGCAAGTTCTTGCAGATCAAGGACAACAACACCCGCTACGTTGCGCTCGAGATGCTTCTCACCGTGGTCGACCACGAGCCCTTGGCCGTGCAACGCCACCGCGCCACCATTGTCACCTGCTTGAGCGACGGCGACATTTCCATCCGGCGCAGAGCGTTGGAGCTAGCGTTTGCCATCATCAACGAGCAGAACATCCGCGTGTTGATCCGCGAGATCTTGTCCTTCTTGGAGGCTTGCTCCGACAACGACTTGAAGGTCTACACCTCGTCGCAGGTCGCCATAGCCGCCGCCAGGTACTCTCCCAACGAAAAGTGGCATTTCGATACCTTGATCCGCATGTTGAAACTCTCCGGGAACTACGTGAGCCCCGACATCGTTTCGGGCGTGTTGTCCTTGGTCATGCGCTGCGAGGACACCGACTTGAAGAGACACGTCGTGGCCAAACTCACTCTGTCGCTCTTGGAGGACTCTTCCCAGTTCGGCTTGGCGTTGGTCGCCGTGTGGTGCCTTGGCGAGTACACGGAGTTGGTCTTGAACACCGATGTTCTGATCAACGAGAAGCCCCGCAAAGTCTCCGAGCCCCTCTTGTTGGACTTGGTCGACTCGTTGATGAACAGCACGACTTACTCGGACCTGGAGGTGGTCACCTTGGTGAAATACATATTGACCGCCTTGGTCAAGATGTCCGTCAAGTTCTCGGAGCCAAAGTGCATCGAGCGCTTGCGTCTCATCATCAACTCCAAGACCTACGACACCAACCTCGAGATCCAGACCCGTGCCATAGAATTCCAGCAGATCTTTGGGTTGGACGAGAAATTGAAGCAAGGGCTCTTGACAAAAATGCCCGCCCCACCCGTGAAGGAGCTTGAGAGCATGAGCTTGCAAGGGAAGCCCAAGCAAAAGGCGGCTGCCCACAGCAATGCCATCAGACCCACCGGAGGTGACGACTTGCTCAACCTTTTGGATGATGTCTCCGCCACGCCGGCCACGGCCAGCCAGCCCCCGAAGTCTAACAACGACCTATTGTCAGACATCTTCGACACAAATGCGCCAAAGCCCAGTGCACTGGCGCCAAGTGCTGACTTGTTGGGTGATCTTTTCAGCGGAGGAGCGGAGGCCCTGTACAAGGTCGAGCAGCATGCAGCACAAGGCACCGAAGTGTTTGCCAATGGCCACTTACGAATCCACTTCCAACAGCTCGAGTTTGGCGCCGGAGAGGCCAATGTTGAAGCGGACATCCGGAGCGGCTCTCCGAGGGACCACATTGAAAACGTGCAGCTCCTCATTGCCGTTCCCAAGACACAAAAACTCACAATTACCACCACGTCGGGCACGGACTCGCTAGCAAGCAAGGGCTTCATCAAGCAGTTGTTGAGAGTGGAGGGAAAGCCGGGCTCCAAGCTCAAGTTGAGAGTCAAGGTGAAGTACACTTTGAACCAGGAGCCTGTGGAGGATCAGTTTGATTTCGCCGGGTTTGATCAAACGTTGTGAGCGGGCAAGGGGAATACAGCAACAAAGATAAAGGTCTCAGAAGTACTGAAAGTACAGGTTTCAGAAGTGTACTGAAAATACAGGTCTCAGAAGTGTACTGAAAATACAAATAAAGGTCTCAGAAGTAAACTCAAAATACAGAGAAAGGTCTCAGAAGTATACTGAAAATACAGGTCTTAAAAGTGTACTAAAAAACAGAATAAGGTCTCAGAAACTAAAAAAATGATATGGTCTCGAAACTGAAAATACAGAAAGGTCTCAGAAACTGGATATACAGATAAAGGTCTGAAAAGTGTACTGAACTATAACACACCAAGAGGCTTACAACTCGACAGAAGAAGAGACGGCTTCGGCAGCCTTGTCGACTGGGTTGGCGGATCTTGGCTTGACAATGTAGGTTCTGGAGATTGGCTTGATCACGGAGTTGTAGACCAATTGGGCACCGCCAAAAGCAGGCACGCCAATGTACACCAAGAACATGGTCTTGAACAAGAAGTAGAAAGGCACCCAGTACAAAATGGTGCGGGACCAGAACTCAATGACGTTCAAGAAGGCAAACACGACCCAGTAGGTCAACAAGGCAGTGTCGTCGGAGGTGGTGGCAGTCTCCAAGGCCACCAAGGAGTAGTAGCCCGGAATGACAAATCCGGCAATGTTGGACAACAACTGGCCGACGCCACCAATGTTCAAGAAGATCATGAGGAAGTAGACGCCAAGACCACCCAACACGGCGTAGGAGCGGGGCAAGCCCGTCTGTTGCTCAAAAGCCTTCAAGGGCCCGATTCCAGCGGTGGACTGGCGGTTAGTAAGCGGCCAAGCGGGCAGGCGGCGCGGCACGGCTAGGCGCCGGACTTCGAGACACATACACGGTCAACGGAGGACAAGAAGTTCGTGACTTGTGGAGGGAGAGCGGACATTGTCGGTAATGAAGAAGGAAAGGGGAGCAGCAAGGACTTAGGCGAGGGCGCGCGAGGCTTTATAGGGCGCTGCCTGCAGGACGCGCGGCGGGGATCATGTGCCGCTCGGGAGAGCCGCCGGCCAGTCAGTCATGACTCTATATTACACTATTTCCTGGGCCCGCCTTTCCCCTTCAGTTTGGCGGTGCCCTCGAAGCCGGCGCGCTTCTTGCCGTCCTTGGGCGCGCCGCCGGCCTTCTTGACCGTTCCCGTGAACAGCCGCAACTTGGGGATGTTCTTGCTCTTTTTGCCCTTGTTGTCTCGTCTGGCCTTGAGGTTGGCCTCCTTGCGCTTCTGCCGGGCAGAAATCGTGTCCTTGACCGTCTGCTTGCGCTCCCGCCACTCCACCTCGCTCTTGAGCTTCTGCTTCTCCTTGCGCTTCAACGCCTTGCGCAAGAGCTTCTCGTTGTCCTTGACCTTGACGCCCTCCGCCTGGCTCATCACGCTTTTCCACTGCTCCTGCTTCTCTGCCTCCCGCCGCTCCTCCGGCGCTAGCTGCTCCAACTTGCGCCGCTTGGCCTCGAGCTTCACCAAGTGCGCCTTGATGTCCTTGTTGGCGGGGCCCTTCTTTTTCTTGTGCTCCACGCCGCCCCGCACGCTCTTCAAGTCCGACGTCATGCGCGTGCCGTCCTTGAACTGGATGTTGCCGAAGAGCACCTCGCTGCCGCCGTCCGCGCCCTCCTCCTCGTCGCTGCGCTCCTCGTCCTCCGACTTGTCGCTGTCCTCCTCGGCCTGCTCTCTCTTGCGCTTGAGCTTCTCCTGTCTTTTGAGCTCCTCGCGGTTCTTTCTTTGCGCCAACATCTGTTCCCGCGACTTCACGGGGCCGCCGGCCTTGGTCCCGGGCGCCTTTCTTTTCTCCCGCATCATGCTGATCTTCTTGGCCAACTTGTCCTTCAAGTCTGCTCTTCGCTGCTCCCGTGCCCGCTGCTCCTCGGCCGAGAGTGTCTTTTTGCCGCTTTTGCCGCCCGTGCTCTTCTCCTCCTCGGCTGGCTCGCTCGTCTTGGCGGCGCTGGCTTTGCTGCTTTCTCCTGCTGCTGGGGTTTTCTCGTTCTGCTCTTGCAGAGCCTCCTGCTCGTTCGGGGTCTCCTTCTTTTCTTTTTGTATCTCGCTCTTCTTCTTCTGCACCTCTTTCTTTTCTTTTTGTATCTCTTTCTTCTTATTCTGCGCCTCTATCCTCTTATTCTGCGCCTCTGTCTTCTCGCTCTGAGCCTCTATCTTCTCGCCCTTGTCCTTCTTTTCGGGCTTGGCCACAGCCGCCATCTTGGCCCGGTTGTCCATCACGTGCTTGGCGCTGGCTCCCCCGTTACTGTAAGTGTCGGCACTCTGGGCCGAATCCGGGTCCAACTTGGCAAGACGGTTGCCGCTGGCCTCCTTTTTGGGCTTTTTCTTCTGCTGCCACTGATCCTGCGTCGCGTCGTCGTAGTAGTATTTGGCCGGAATCAACGACAACAACCCATCAAAGGCGTTGGAATGTGTCTTCAATCTCTCCTAAATCTGGTTAGCATCTCTGTCTGCGGCGGCTGCGCCCCGGGCTGGCCCGGCCGGCCGGCCCGGCCCTGCCTGCACGTGCCCCACGTGCCCCGGGCCTCTTTCCTCAATACATACCTCTAGCGAGTCCGACATTTTCCACTGTAAAGTGCCTTTGGAACGTGGTGGTATAGGAAAAAATGTTCTGGAGCCATCGCATTGAGAGTGCAGGACGGTGCGTGAGAATCCTGGTGATGCCGCTGGGTGCGGATTTCGCGCGGTGGCTGCGCTTCCGTGCGGTTTCTTGCGGTTTAGGGACCCGTGTATTTTGCCGGTCTCGGCCCGCTGGGGTCTGCTTGCGCCGCCATTGTTTTCTTTGCGCTGTTCTGTTTGTTTTCCCGTTTTATTTATTCTTCTACCTTGCACGCTTGTGTTTTTGGCCCTACTGGTTGTCGTTTGTTGCTGGACTCGGAGGTTTTGTCTGGGTGCGATTGGGACGAAACTCGAGCTTTTTCGAGACTGAAACTCGCGCTTTTTTCCGCGAAATGACACCTCCGCTCCAAACTGCGATTAGCTTCATGCAGCACCTTGCACCTCACAAAGACCTTCTAGGGTCACCCAGAACGGCTGCTTGCAGACCCGTGCCTCTACAGACCCAATCTGCAGACGTGGCCCCAAACCCGGCAGCGGACCCCTATATTGAACCCGTACATCCACATATCTGCGGACCCACGCCCAGCAGGGACCCCCAACTCCACGTCGCAGCTCGCCGGGCGCCTACACCCGTGCACCACGCGTTCGCGATAATAACTCCCAAGTCGGCGGGAGCCGTTCTTCCTCCACCCTCTCGGATCAAAAATGGACGCCTCCCTCCAGTACCTCTTGGTCTCCTTTCCTGAATCAGCAAACGCTTACCCGTTTTTGGAACGCCAATTGCAGAACGGGAAGCAGCCGCTCAGCAGGTTTGTCTTGCCCGACTTCCAAATCAAGACCTTGGACTCCTTAGTCCAGGTCTCCGAGGAGCTCAGCAAATTGGACTCGTCCATTGGCTCTTCCGTGTCCAAAGTGGCCGATGTCATTGATGCCATCAGCACCAACAGCAGCTCGTCCGAGCCTCGTGTGGTCAACAACAAGCCCGTGGCGGCTTTTGTCGAGAACTTCTCCTGGAACACTTCCAAGTACAGATTGGACCGGTCCATCAAGGACTTGGTCGACATGATTAGCAACGACGTGTTTGCCTTGGACGGCGACGTCAGACTGACCTACCAGCACTACCAGACCGCCAAGTCTAACTTCATGGCAGCCGACCGCAAGAAAAACGGCGACTTGTCCATCAAGTCCTTGCACGACATTGTGCGCCCCGAACACTTTGTTTTGGACTCGGAACACTTGTGCACGGTGTTGGTGGCCGTGCCCAAGTCCTTGGACGCCGACTTCAAGAAGTCCTACGAAACGCTCACCGAGTTTGTCATCCCCCGAAGCGCCCAGGCACTTGCCAGAGACGACGAGTGGATCTTGTACTCGGTGACCTTGTTCAAGAAGTTCCAGCTGGACTTCATCAATGCCTGCCGTGAGCACAAGTGGCACCCCAGAACAGACTTTGTGTATTCCGAGGAAAACATGAACGAGTTGAGAAAAGAGTTTGATGTCTCCAAAGCAACCGAGTCGAAGGCCAAGAACGACTTGACCCGCTTGGCCAAAACCGCGTATTCCGAGATCTTTTCTGGCTGGTTCCACATCAAGGCTATCCGCGTGTATGTCGAATCCGTCTTGAGATACGGCTTGCCTCCTCAGTTTGACGCCTATGCCATCCAGTTTCAAGGTTCCAATGGCGTGGGCAAGGCAAAGAAAGAGTTGATTGCCAAATTCGGCTACTTGGGCGGCGAGGGCTCCAACGACAACAGCCAGTTGAGTGAATACGCATCGCTAGTCGATACTGATTACGAACCTTTCGTCTTGTATCATGTCGAGGTCGTTTAGAGCGACGACTCTTCAGTTCAACCACTGCTATACATATAGTACCTTTTAATCCAAGACAATTCATAGCAATTCACGGTTTGTCCGCGTAGGCCCCACGCCGGGATCATACTACACGTCTTGTCTGGACTTGTGGCAAAAGCAAAAAAATGAGCTCGCACTCAGGTTCGAACTAAGGACCAACAGATTTGCAATCTGCTGCGCTACCACTGCGCCATACGAGCATCTTGGCTGATACGAATTTGTAAAATTATTATGTTGACTTTCTTAAGACTTGTGAATAGAGCCGTTCTTAGGGTTCTTGAAAGACTGATTTGTCAAGGATTGATTGTCCATGTCTCATATGTATCAGGGAAACCGCGGCGCGCCTGAGGAGGCTTAGGCGAGGCGGTGCCGGCCGTAGTTGTCTGGACTCTTTAATGAATAACGTCTAGTCGGTTCGATTTAAGACGGGTTTTTGGGCTTCTAGAATATAGTGAATCCTTGACGTTTTTCGAGCCTCGAACAAGAAATTCGCTAAGTATGGGCCAAAGCTGTTTCTTAGAATTCTCCTCCGTCGGATGAGAATCGTCTCGATTCGTTTCGGTTGGCCCAGACGGCAGCGAGGTTGGAGGGAGACAAGACGCCCAGTTGCGTTGAGATTTGCCTGATTCCTTGCTGTAGTTAGTTGGTTTACCGGAGCTGTTGGATGCTTTGGTCTCTGAGCCAACGCGTTCCTGGTGACTACAGAGGGGTCCTTGAATTTTGGTCGATGCGGAGGGGTCCTTGGATTTTGGTGAGCTTGTAGGAGGTCCTGAGTTAGGAGATCCAGTTTGAAAGTCCGCATTCTGAGTACCTCTGTTTGGCAATCCTTTCAGCAGACGTCGAGCGTCTGGTTGGTAGCATCTATGCCGGCGATCTCGATGATTTTGTGATTAAGGCTCACTGTCGGATGACGCCGGTTCAGATGGTTAAAGCGGGTAGGTCTACAGACACGCACGATAGCGTCTTTGTTGTTTCACGTTGTGGACTCTGTGTGCTCAGAGCTTCTGAAGAGTCGACTTTGTAGGCGATGTTGATCTTTAAACAACGGACAGGCTTCCGTAGGTATCGCCTTGAAGGGCGTGGTATGGATAGCCGCTTGGACCGACGAATTGTATGCGAAGCCGAGTATCAATAAGAGTTCAACCCAATTTTGTAGGTCGTCAAGCGTGTGGCTTCGAACAAGGCATTCAGCTTTTGATCGGTGCGTTCGGTTTGCCCGTCTGTTTCCAAATGCACTGTATCGAGGTTTGATAAGAATACAGGGGGGTATTGTCAAAATAGGAATAGACAGGTATCGTGGCTGATGTAATCAGTTCGGGGAAGCCGTGTTCGTGATGACAATATGAGTAGAAGTTTAGCCACAGTGGGGCCATCGGATGCATTGTGTAGTGGCATGAAACCAGCCATTTTGGTGAAGCGATCTTCAAACTATGTGAAGACCGCTGACTGTCGGAGAAGACCGGAAACGAGGTCCATGGTGCTGGATGACCAGGGACCAGTGCCGCCGGGAGTGGTAGTTAAACCACCGATTTCATTGAAAGAGATTTCTTCTGATTCGAATGTCGTCATGTTGTAAACCAAGGGGTCCATTGCTTTAACCAAGACCCAGACCCGCGTGATTGTCAAGGTAGTCATATCAAAGAGACTCATCAGTTTGTAAACTTTCTCTTTTGATTACCCCGTGGGATGCAGATCCAGGGAGGAAGTAAGTAAAAAGATAAAAGGTAAAAATCCGAATTCAAAAATAAAAGAAGATTATAATATAGCAATGCTTCGAAAAAATAACGGATGATCGGGAGGCAAGCCAGCTCAGAGCCCTTTTGGATTCATGTAGGTGACTGAGGTGGTCAGTTTGGATGACCGGGTGTTGGCCATAAATTTGTTTAAAGCGTTGAAGGCTTTCGACGACTGCTAGGGACTCTTTACATGACCAAGTATTTCAGCTGTTTGTCTGCCAGTTTTCTGGCCTTATCTGTGACTCCTCGGTATCGGGTGACTTGCGAATGGAACCTGTCATGTCGTGCTCCTAGCGCCTATAGTTGTTTCCAAAGCGTCGACGGTTCATTTTGTTTTACCTTATCAACCGAATATTGGGGCAGTCTTTGAATCGGAATCACTGACGCGTATATCCTTCATTGGCATAGCACCCACTGGTTACAAGATCAGTTCCATCATCTTGGTTGGCTACCGGAGTTTCCATGACTCATATAATCCTCTCTGCTGTGTTGGATTACCAGCGAGCTGCATCTACCGGGTTACGGTATATGTTGACCTCAGTGAGGAGTAGTTCCTTATAAGTGGAGGCAGGCTAGGACATTTTTAGTAGTACTATGTGTGTCATTTAGGGTAATTCCAGTATCGTATGCAGACCCACTCTGTAGTTCTTCTCTGTAAGAGCTTCGTTGGTCTGTATAGTCCTTTCCTGGTTGCTATGATTTCGCTCTCATGGAGGGAGAGATTCTCCTCTATTCAAACATGAGAGTATACCCTATTGTCTGTCCTAAATTCCTTGATCGTTGTTGTGACGAATTAAGATAGGGATCATCATTAATGACATAGTAGACTTGCCATTAACGACTGGGTGAAATCTGTATAGCTTATCTGCAGTTGTGCTGGGACACCTTTCTGTTGTCCTCCGCGGCGCACGGCTCGACACAGAATTGGAGTCCCAGTGCATCCTGCACACAGACGGGCCTCGAGTTCGATTCTCCCTAGTCTGGTACCTCACCAGAGCATGCCTTTCCAATCAAAGCATGTCTGACGAAGAGGAGTATCTCTCAGAAGAGTCATACGAGTTTGAGTTTGAGGATGACGAGAACGCCTCCAACAGCGACTCCCAGTCGTATCAGGACACAGCGGTATGTGGTTCGGTTTCTGCCAGCAAATAAGAGATTCTAACGCATCAGGAAGGCAAGTATTACTACGCCAAGAGCCTCAAGGAGCAGTCGCTAGATGCGGCGATTGAGCAGTTTCAAGCAATCGGTCGCATGTGCGAGCAAGAAGAAGCCACCGAGTGGGTGTTCAAGAGCCTCAAGCAGCAGGTCAAAATCTATTACACACAACACAAGTACCCACAATCCCTCGAGTGCATGGGTCAGCTCGTGAAGCTATCGCCGCAGCTCAATGGCAACTACGCCGAGGAGTCCATCAGCAAGATTCTCAGCCGGTACTCGCAGCTGGACAACCAGCAGTTTGTCTCTCAAATGTACTCGGTGGTAATCCAGCAGCTCCAGGACTTTATGGCGTCGGGCAGCTCGGGCAAGCGGCTCTGGCTCCGGATCAACATCAACCGGCTCAACAACCTGCTAGAGGTGGGCGATTTTGGCGCCTGCAAGCCGCTCATCCACGATATCAACAAGACGCTTGAAACGGTGTCGGAACTGACGCGGAACTCGTACGCCTTGGACGTGCTTGCAGCGGAGATCTCGTGCAGCATGCACGGGGGTGCCGGAGTAGCCCGGCTCAACCAGCTCTACCGGCGAAGCACGCAGTTGGCGCCGGCTATCATCCACCCGCGAGTGACCGGGGTGATCCGGGAATGTGGGGCCACGGTGCAGTTCTTCCGGAAGAACTACGAGCGGGCCCGGGTGGACTTTTACGAATGCTTCAAGAGCTACGATGAGGCCGGGTGCTCGTCGAAAAACAAGGTGCTCAAGTACCTTGCGTTGTGCTCGCTTCTCACGGAAAGCGAGGTGAATCCGTTGGAATCCCAGGAGACGCAGGCGTGCTCGCAGCTTCCGGAGTTTGTCAACCTCACTCAGTTGGTCTGTGCCTACGAGAACCAGGACCTTGCGTACTTTCTCCAGGTGCTTGAGGCCATGAGAAGCGAGGCCGATGTTCTCTGGAAGGACGACGTGTTTCAGCAAGCGCAGGCGCAGATCCTCCACAACCTCAAGGTCAAGCTGCTCCTTGCATTGGCCCGTGCCTACAGCACCGTGCGGTTTGACTTTTTGATCGACAAGCTCTACTTGCAAAGCGACACTGAGCTCGAGGATCTCTTGATAGTCATGGCCAACAAAGGGACGGGTCCCAGCATGAAGACAAACTTCGAGGACCGTTACATCCAGTGCAGCACCGAAGAAGGCGTGTTTCCCGCCACGCTTGACTCGCACACAGTCTCCAGCAATTTGAGAAGTCTTTACCGCCTTGGGTACTGTGGGCCCTGGTCCCAGGACGGGGCAGGCTTCCCAGGCTCTTTGCAAGCTCCCGAAAGCCCGCGGGGAAGCGCTGGCTGTGGCACTGGGAAACCGCCGGCCAGCGTGTACGAGGTTCTTTTTTTCAACTCCCCGCTGCAAGTGTCTGCGTCGGCGGACGAGGGCGAATGGTACAAGTACATGCTCAGCTCGGAGCCGCTGAAAACCCGGTTCTCGCAGTCGCAGAAAGAACGGGTCATTTCCGAGCACCGGCAAGAAAACAAAGACGAGGAGACCTTGGACGAGCGACAGACCTCCGAAACGGGACAGCAGCCACAGCAGAAGCAATCCGCTGACCAGCAACAGCAGCGAGAAATGCGAAAGCAGGAAGAAGATCAAGAGGCTTCTGAAAACACCAGAAAGGGAATGCTCGGGTCTTCATTAATGTCTCAGCCCGCTTCTACTGACAAGGACCAGGGCGAACTTGCAGGCAGCAAGGTGGACTTGTTACAGCAGTGGACACACCACTTTTCCAGGACACTCATTCACAACTGAGAGAGAGACACTCTTTACGATTGAGAGAGAGAGGCACTCTTCCCAATTGAGAGAGAGACACTCTTCACAATTGAGAGAGAGAGAGAGAGAGAGAGAGAGAGAGAGAGAGACACTCTTCACAATTGAGAGAGAGAGAGAGAGAGAGAGAGAGAGAGAGAGAGAGAGAGAGAGAGAGAGAGAGAGAAAGAAATCCATATACTGTCGGTGCTGAGGATCAAAGTCAGCAGGTACATCAAGAGCAGCCAAATGAAACAGGCACAACTGCGGGAAGTAGCAAAGGCCGAAAGGCAAATAGAAAGGCAAGTGGCAAATTGCGGAATGGAAAATTGCAGCATTGCAAATTGCAGAATTGCAGAATCACAAATGGCAGAATGGCAGAATGGCAGAATGGCAAATCAGTACTTGTCTCTGGAGCAGTGCTGCGCGCGGGTGCAGGAGAGATGTCCAGTTAAATACGGCAGCGCATTTTCTCAAAATTTTTCTTCCCACCATAACTTCTTTTCTAAGGTATGTCGAACAGCCAGTTTTACTATGATTATACAATATGCGTTATCGTCATGATGTGGTCGTTTACACAATGTCTTAGATCACAGATGAAATCAGCTAACACACGGATGAAGTATCATGCCCCATAATCTTCCAACACACGCTAACATAGACAGCCACGAACCCCCTTAAACCCGGATCCCAACGCTCAAACCCGGACTCCAACTGACCCGGACTCCAAGCAACCCGGGCCGCAGCCCTAAAGCGGACGCTAAGCCCCCAAACCACCAGCATCTGGCGGGGGCGGCCCGGGTCACGTGACCCAAGAGGTACCACTTCACCGCTCGTAGTTTGTAGCGCGCAAGCGCGTCACGCGTACCACTCTTAATGCCCACGCTCCATTTCTGGCATGTCCCGGCACAAAACAACGCCCTAGTGGTAACCGACGCCGAAGGCAGCGTGTACTACCTCCTGCTAGGAAAATGGGCTCGACTTGTGGACATCGTGCGGCGGGACTTCCGGGCCGTGGGCCGCCAGTATAGTCTACAGGCAGGCAAGCCCAACGATATGTCCCCCGCCGTGGACCAGACGCTCGACCTTGTAAGGCAGGTGCTTGATCAGCCGGCCCGGTATCGCGAGGTGGCGCCGCAAATCGCCTTGGTGCACGTTTTCGGGACGCAGCTTCAGCGGCAGGTGTGGGACTACCTTGCCTCGCAAATCGGCACGGGCCACACCAGCACGTATGCGGAAATCGCCCGCAATTTGGGCCGGCCGGGACTTGCCCGAGCCGTGGGTGGCGCCTGTGCTGCCAACCGCATAGCCGTGCTTGTGCCGTGCCATCGAGTGGTTGGCAGTGACCAGGCGCTTACTGGGTATCGGTGGGGGGTGGACACCAAGCGGCAGCTTTTGGCTCTTGAGGGGGCAGCGAGGTCGGGAAAGGGAGAGGAGACGCCGTCCAAGGCGCGGGATACTTGAGACATTCTATTGTGGTTAGGTATTTAAAGAAGGTCATTGCCGTGGTTAGGTATTGAAAGAAGGTCATTTCCGTATTTTGGGGTATTTAAAGAAGGCCATTTCTGTACTTTGGGGTATTTAAAGAAGGCCATTTCTGTACTTCGGGGTATTCAAAGCAGGCCATTTCTGTACTTTGGGGTATTCAAAGCAGGCCATTTCTGGGGTATTTGAAGAAGGCCTAAGGGTTTTTGAAAGAATTCAATTATCAAAGGTAAGGTACTCAAAGAACGCCATTTCCGTAGTTTAAGGTATTAAAGAACGCCATTTCCGTACTTTGGGGTATTCAAAGAAGGTCATTGCCGTAGTAATTTGAAACTAGTCCAGTTGCCGTAGTATCTTAAACAAGTTTAATTGCCGTGGTCAGGAATTTTCCAAAAAGCTTGCTGAAGTGGCGGCAGTCGGTGAATTTTGGATTAGCGATTGCATGTGGACTCCAAAAAATAGAAGGGCTTGGTGCTGATATAGAAGAAAATCAAAATACAATGGTCTACAGTAGTTGAGGTGTGAACAGGCGGCGATTGGAAAAGAGGATGGTTGAGGTAGAGGCTATAAAGGCCCAGTCTGCGAGCTGGATTGACGAAGCAGATCAAGACGTTAGAATGAGGCAGATGAAGAATACTAGCTTGAAGCACATGAAAGACATTAGAATGAGGCAGATGAAACACTATTAGAATGAGGCAGATGAAAGACTACTAGAATGAAGCGGACGAAAGACATTAGAATGACAAGGAGCCGAATCGACCAGCATCAACTGATTTCGGCTTCTTTAAGTCGTCCAAGGCTTGGACTGTTCGAGGCTGATTGGGACCGGCACCCAGCCTCAGCCAAATATAAACCCGTACGCAAGCATATCGTCTAGAGACGAGCCGTCGGACTTGAGCGCCAGCACCGGCCGCTGCGCCAGGAGGTAGTCATAGCCAAGCGGGTCCAGCGGTAAATGGTAGCGGGGCGACTCGGCCAACAGAAAGCGCTTGGCCTTGTTGGGCCGGCGAGACCAGGCCTTGGGAATGCGCATGTTGATCTTGCCGAAACACGACGAGTACGGAATGAAGTCCTGGTAGTCGCTCTTCTCGAAAAAGCGTGGCTTGCACTCCACGTACGACTTGTACACGGACTCGGGCTTCCACTCACACTCCCGGGGCTTGCGGCGCTTGCGGATCCGGATCAGCCTCGTGCGGCGGGACCCCACCGAGCTGTACTCGTCCTCAAGGGCAAACTCCTGATGGATCGACTCCATTATGCGGCGGTGCACCAACAACGGGTCCTGCTGCGACACCTGGTCAAACTTGTCGTGCAGACCGTAGTCCAGGTCGTCCATGTACTGGTCAAACAGGCGCTTGCGGGAATCTGGTGGGGTCTGCTGGAAAAGCGTGAATGACGAGGACGCCTGCAGCGGGTGGCGGGCGAGGGGGACAAGGTCGCCGTGCGCCAACGGCGGCGTATGGAGGTCAAAGTACGCCAAGTGGTCGGCAAACGGCTCGGGGGCAGCGAAGCAGTTCAAGGTGCTGTTGTCAATGTGCAGTAAGGCGGACGATCCGAACAAGTCGGAGGGCAAGAGATTGTCGTCGAAGGCCATGGTTGGCAAAGCACGGAAACGGAAACATTGCCTGGACGAGCGGCGGCCCTATGGGGTCTTATGAGCTGCCTCCAGGGCAGAAAGAATGCGTCCGGATGACGCTTGTTTGCGATGCAAGGAAGGACAAGCAGCAGGCCCTAGACTTGCACGGCCGCGGCGCAGAGGCGGCCAATTTCGGGGGATGTGCCTGCAAAGAACCTCCTGCCGCTTTTGGGTCTCCCCTGCGGGTGTCCGGCGGGGCAGCGCTGGTGGCAGCAGGAGCTTCTTTGCAGGCAGAGCATTGTGAGGAAACGCTCCAGTTTCCGGATCCGGTGGGGGCGTGCAGCGTGGAAGGACGGGCTGCTGTCTGCAGGCGCCAGGGGTCAGCCGGCCGTTTCCGAGACAACGGGACGCAGGATCGCTGCTTCGGCCCGGCTGGCCAAAGCCAAGGTGGATTCTGCCGAGGCTGGAAAATGGGTGCAAAATGTCGGCAGACGGAGTGCATGGGCCGACGCGGCCGTGCGAGTGAACACCGCGGCACGTGCGCACGGCACGTGCGCCGCCAGGCGGACCCGGTGATACGAAGTAGAAATCAGACCCGGTGATACGAAATATGTGATTTCAGCTTAAAATTGAAAAAGAAAAGATGAGAAGAGGGCGGGAGGGGTGGCCATCCATATGCTGATGGTTCTGTTTTGTTGTGTTTTTGGCAGATATCCAGCGAAGATGGCTCACAAGATGCATACAGGGCACTCGCAGGTGAGCCAGCGTGGTTCTAGCGTTTCAAGTAACGTAGAGCTGTTTCAAACCTGTTCCAAAACCTGAGGTCAACTGTTTTAAAAGTGTTTCAAAGAGGTCTAAGAACTGTTTCAAACCTGTTTCGGACCTGCTTCAAAAGTGTTTCAAATGTGATTCACAAATGTTTCAAACATGTCACAAACCTGTTTCAAACCTACTTTCAGACTGTTTCAAACATGTTTCAAAAATGTTTCAAACCTGTTTCAGACCGCTTACAAGTATCGTCAGCTATACATTCTACGTTCAGGTCCTATGTGTTAGGCAACGCTCGATAACCTGATTCAAAATATCAAGTGCTTCAGACAACTTTCAAACGGTTTCAAATCGGTTTCAAACTGTTTCGAGTCCACCCAACGCCTGCCCCTGCGTTGCGCTTCGCGACATCTTCCTTTTGGCCGACACTGTAAGAGCATAAACAAAGCAGCAATCGGCGCACCGGCAGACGGGCGCAGCAGCCAGTCACGTGCGCGACGCCCAAGCCGCCCCGCCCGGCAGTCGCGCCTTTAGCCGAAATGCGGTTGCTCCCTAACCCACCCAAGCCTTGGGGTCTCTTGCCGGCGGTCATCCACCCGCGGTCTGCAAATCCTGCGGTCCGCAGATCCCATGCCAAGACAGCCTTCCACAGGCACGTGTGCGCGCCTGGTGCACGTCTGCGCCGTCGCGCTGCGGAAAAACTGCACCTTGTTGCGGCGGCACTGCTAATCAGCGACATTGTCCGATGCTACCGAACAACGGCACAGGCGGCCAGGGGTCCGACGGGCCGCAGTCACCAAACAACCGGCAGCGGTGCCGCCACTTTTTCGGAATCGCAATAGTTATTGCCCAGCCGGCCCACCCGCCGCAATGTGACAGGCTTGGCACGCCAGCTCGTCACGTGTGCCCGGCCCGAACATCCCGGCTAAGCCGCTCGCAGTCTCCCAGGCCGATGGCAGGCAGCAAACGCGAGCGCGCCTGTCTGCAGGCCGCGGCCCACTGCGCAAGTTGGAGATTGCGAGCGGCCTGGCCGGGACGCCTCTGCGGGACTGTGCTGTCCACACACCCGGACCTCCTGGGCCGAGGATGCCCCGGGACCACGTGACCGTACAGGGACCGCGGGGCGGGCCGGGCCGCAGGACGGGCTTTTCGCCGGAATCCGTGGCCCCAACGCCGCGGTTCCCCGCGCCTCCTGCCGCCGTCACCGCGCCTGCACCCGTGCCTCCCGCGCGGCCTTATATTTAGTAACGTCAGTACGCAGTAGCCAGGGACTCGGGCCACGCATCCCTGATTCGTTGTCTTGATCCAAACCTTTCTTGCTTCTAGCACTTTTTCCACTTTCAGCGTGTGCCTTTCGAGCCTGACATCGACGACTTGCTGGCTGCTAGACTACTACTGGGCTGTTAGATATTTGGACCCTGCTGATATTTGGTCGGTTCACTGCAAAAGTTGATAGCATTTGGCTGATTACTGCTGATACCATTCAGCTGACTACTGCTGATACCATTTGGCTGAATACTGCTGATACCATTTGGCTGACTACTGCTGATACCATTTGGCTAATTGAGACTTAGAACTGGCTGATTGAGACTTATTGGCTCATCCTCATTCTTGGCTCATACTCATTATCGGCTCATAATTGGCCGCTCGTTATTGGCCACTCACTTTTTCTGATCCATTTATCATGAGCTCCGAGTCAGTGTTGCAAGCCTCCGACAGAAGGAGCCCCTTCTACCTCAATGTTCCCACCCACGAGGCAAAGCCAATCACCCACTTGTTGCACTACTTCAAGTTGTGGAAGCACTTCATCTCCTCCTTGGTCTCGTACCTCAAGGACTTGTTGATGGCCAAGGAGTTCGAGCTGAACTTGAACTTGCAGCTTATCGGAAGTGTGCAGTTTCCCGGACAACGGGACCTTTCTTACAAGTGCCTTGCCGAGTTGGAACTGAACCTCCCCTCGCCTACCAGCTCCCAGGCTGCCACGCCCAAAACGGAGCAGAACAAGACCTTGGGAATCCAGTCCATTCCCCTGGCCCTGGCCGACTCCAAACGGCCGCAGTTGCCCAAGACAAAGTCGGCGTCCTCTTTTCTCAAGAACCAGACCTTTGCCCACAAAAAGAACAACAGCTCCTCCAGCTTGAGATCCGAGCTGCTTTCCATCAACGGCTCCCACAACGGCCACAGCCCCAGCCACTCCCACAATGGTAAGCACTCCGGCACCCTGAAGCAACCGGCCGCGTCCCAGCTGTCCTCGCTGATTTCCGCGGCCAAGTTGGCTCTGAAGCCCGACGTGGTAGTCGATCCCGCCTACTTCCCGGACGACTCGCTTTTCTCCAACATGGCTTCTTGCCTCATCAACCACCACATGCACACCCACACTGCCCAGGAGAAGTTGGTGCGTGAGGTGTCCAACAAGCTCATTCCCAAGCTAGAGACCTTGCACAAGAACCTCGCGATCAAAATCAAGGAAATCAAGTCGCTGTTGAAGAACGAGTCCTTTGCAAACACCACCTTGATCAAGGAAGTGTCGAAAACCGGCGTGGCCTTGAACGACTTCAACATCTCCGTCCACACCTACTCATCCCCGGTACCTGTCATCAGACAAAACGATGGCGTGGAGGATGAAGACGTGGCCGCGTCCAGAAACGACCCCTTCCTCATCAAGTTGGGCCTTGACTACCAACTCAAGAACCAGTTGATTCACGAAAACTACATCTTTGCTCTGTTTGTCAACTTGCAAACAATCTCCCGCGACCTTCTCAACTACGTCATCAAGGACTTGAATTCCGTCACCGAGAAGTTGATTCGCGCCATGAACAACGAGTCGGTGTACATCTCTTCTGTCGAGAACGCCTTGTTTAACCTCGGTGTCACTCTCAAGAGTAAATTGAAGAGCCTGGACCACGACTGGCAGTACTTCATGACGCACAAGAAGGATTTCTTGAACATATACTACGACGTGGAGGGCAACAAAAAGAAAGAAACAAGATCTTTTAGTGATGTCGTGCTTCCTTATGCCAATTCGGTGCACAGCAAGTGCTTGCGTTGCGGCTACATGTACAAGAAGCAAAAGCTACTCAAATCTTATGTTTCTTTCTTCTATGTTTTGACAGCCAACTACTTGCATGAGTTCAAGATTGAAACCAACCATGACAAGAGCTCCAAGACTGAGCCTACCAGTCCTAATCTCAAGAAAAAGGCCAAAGGAAAGTTGGGCGGTGTCATCGACCACAACGACACTCCTGTGAAGTCATACAACTTGAACGATTACAGTCTTCTGGTTAAAGACGAGAAAGACTTCAAGTTTGTATTGATCAAGACATCAAACCAAAGCCAAAAGTTTACGTTTAAATGCAAGAATCCAACCGATTTCAAAGTTTGGTCCACAGACTTGCACGACTTGCTTAAGTTTGGCAGCAACCACTTGAAGAGGTTTAAGTTCATTGAGGACAAGATGGAGCACAGAGACAAGTCGAAGCAGCCGGAGGCTCAGGCCTCAAACACTAGAGCTGACAAGGAGAAGGATATCAAGATGAGTCTTTCTAAGCTCTTGCCAAATCAAAACAATAGCCAGGCTGGGAGTCTCAATGGCATGTTTACACCAAGAGTGCAGTCACCTAGTGAGCAAGACAAGAACCCGTTCGAAAACGGCTTTGGGGATGTTACCACAAATGCCCTCACACCAGGCGTGCCAAGCCCACACCTGGAGACAGGTTCCAACTCTGCCAATAACCTGGGAGGAGCCTCAGGCCAGAGCAGTCCACAGATTGACGAGGCAACCGTGGCTCAAGACCATAAGAACGAGCATGAGAACTACTTGAAGTTACAAAACCAGATTATGTTCCAGCAGCAGCAGCTCATGGAGCAGCAAGAAGCGGCTATGCTTGGAAGGCCTCTGGTGTCTCGGAACTCTTCAGCTGAATCGGTGTTATCTTTCATGGACCAGGGTGGAAGCAACATTTCCCAATTCTTGAACAAGAACAAAAACCTTGCCCAGGACATTGGTGGGAACGCTTACAGCCCATCCAATGAGAGCATGATCCTGGTGCCCACGGTAACAGTCCTGAACCATGAGGGGGACCAGCACTAAGCAAAAAGCAAATGCCGTGAAGTGCAACATTGCGAAGCAAGAGTCTAGCCAGAATTTAGGCAGACTTTATAGAACAGCCCCATGCTAGTAATGGGGCTAAAATGAATGTATATCCACAAGAGGCCTGCAGCAAAGCAGGTGTAGCCGCGGCGCAAGTCGTCAGCCGTTCCTTCGCGGCGTGATTCGAGAGCCATTCTGCAGTCCACGACCACAACCAAATAGTAACCAAAGCTGACAGGGAGGTCCGAGCTCATACAGAAAGCAGAGGTTTAGCGAGTCCGCAACGATAGTGGCCAGACGACAGCGGCAAGCACAGCAGACGGCACGCGTGTCTGGGTCACGTGACCGCCGACGTTGGGCGTGAAGGTTGCGCGGAGGCAGCAAAGTACATTGTGCAGGACGGCGACATAGCAAGACATTGGAGGAAAAAAGAGCACGTTTCAAACTAGACTACTACTTACCACCCAAGCTTGGCCAATTTCAGAACCAAAGAAACAGGATCTCGACCAGAAGCATATTCCTGCAACACCAGTACCTCGAAACCTACCCGGCCGCCTCAATTGTCCCAAGCCTTATATTTAAGGCAACCAAGGGATCACTAGCCAAAAGACACCCCAAACACCACAAAACACCCCCAAACCAAGCGCCACCCGCTACCAGAATGGCCGAATCATACGCCTCCGGGTTCAAAAAGAGCGAGAACGCCATTGCGTCGGACTGCGAGAGCGACACGGAAGTGCACCCGCCCAAAATTAGGCGGTCACTGTCTTTGTTTTCGTTAAACTCGAATCAGGAGCCATTGCCCCGGCCCGAGCCCAAGGACTATCAGAACTTCTTGCAGGACAACAGGCACTTTTCTTTGGTGCGCAACCTCCACATGGCGGACTTCATCACGCTTTTGAACGGGTTCTCCGGGTTCTACTCGATCATCTCATGCATGAGGTATGCGCTCACGGGCCAGACCCACTACATCCAAAGAGCACTCTTTTTCATTGTCTTGGGTCTCTTTTTCGACTTTTTTGACGGGCGCGTGGCGCGCTTGAGAAACAAGTCCTCGCTCATGGGCCAGGAGCTCGACTCGCTAGCCGACTTGGTGTCGTTCAGCGTGTCGCCGGCCATCATTGCGTTCGCCATTGGTTTCCGCTCGACTGTGGACGTGTTGTTTTTGACCTACTGGATCTTGTGTGGCTTGACGCGCTTGGCCCGCTTCAACATTTCCACCAACAACATCCCCAAAGACGCCCATGGCAAGTCGCAGTACTTTGAGGGCTTGCCGGTGCCCTCGAACTTGGTGTGGGTCGTGGTGATGTCGATTTTCGTGCACAGACAGACCATCTTGGCCAATTTGCCTGGCGGTGTGTTTTTTGCGGGCTCGGTGTTGGAGTTCCACAAGGTGGCGGTGCTCTTTGCCATCCAGGGCTCGTGCCAGATTTCCAAGAGCTTGAGAATCCCCAAGCCATAGATGGACCAGTGTATTGATGCTACGGCCACACATTGCTAGTAATGCTGAAAGTACCCAGTGCTCAGTGCTTAAGGTACTCAGTGCTCAAACTGCTCAAACTGCTCAAGTGCTTAGACGCTCCAAGTGCTCCAAATGCTCCAAGTGCTAAGTTCTCAGTGCTCCAAGTGCTAAGTTCTTAGTGCTCCAAGTCCTAAGTCCTAAGTTCTCAGTGCTCCAAGTCCTTAGTTCTCAGTGCTCAGTGCTCTAGTGCGTTTAATGCTCAAAAGTGTTCAGAGTACTCTTCAACTTTATGTAGTCTGCCGAATGCTAATTCTGGCGCCTCTCAATCCAGAATCTCCCCCGTCTAATCTTGCTGTCCCTCTCTCTTTTCCTCCTAAAGTCTCTTCTGATCTTCTTTCCCTCCTGCTTTCTCAAACACCCTCCGGCCAATCACCTGCATGTCCCGGAAGTCCACCCCCCGAAACACGCCCTTCTGTAGCTGCTCGTAGTCATCAGCACTATAGTGGCACGGATCCAACACACCTATAGCAGAGGGCAGAAACCCAAGCTTGTGGTTCCTCTGCGAGATCTCGTGGAATTGGCACTGGTGCCAGAACACATTGTGGATTCGGGCCAACTTGGTGACATACGCTAGCCGGTACCGCCAAACCTGGCCCGAGGAAAACTCCCGGGGCGAGTCGGGCCGGATGCCTAGTAAGGCTAGCTCATGGTGAAAAAGCAGAAGAAGGTACAAAAGTTCGGGCACGGCCCCGATCCGACACACAAGCTGCGCCGCCAACGCCGAGTCGCCGCTGCTGGCCGCCACCTGGGCCTGGTACTTGTCGACCAGATTGGCGTAGGCCAACGAGTCGAACACCACGTTGCCCTTGGGCTTGAACTGCGGCGGCGGCACAGCGTACGTCCGGCACAGGACCGCCTGCACAAAGGAGCCACATGACTGCGCTCCCCACGGCAGCGCCGCTCCGCCGCGACACGCCCGCCCAACGGTGGCTCTCGCAAAGGACATCATGGTCGGGGCAGCCCGCCGGCGGGCCCGGCCTTGGCGCGCGGCGGACGGGTGCACGGGTGCGGCGCGCATCCTGCACATAGTATGGTTAACATCCGTGCACCCGCACATTGCACCGCGTGAAAAAGCCCGCTCTTGCCTTTTCACACCCCACCATGCTTGCCACATTCTTAAGGACACCAGTCCGAGCAGCCGCCGTGCTGCGGGCGCTCAGCACGGCCCGCGCGGGGCCTGCATTCAGCAGCCGTCGCCAGTATTCCGAGAAAAAGCCCGAGAAGCCCCAGTCGATCTTGACCGACGACATGTTGTCCCGGGCCGGGTTCGAGGACGGTCCCAGCGACAAAGACGGCAAGGCGGCCAAAGACGAAAGCGGCCCAGCCGAGGACCCGGACGCGTCGGACCCCAAGGATCCCAAGGACCCCAAGGACCGCTCGTCCCGCAGACGGCGCCGGGCCCAGACCTCCAAGGACAGGCAGAGGGAAAAGTATGCCAGCTGGTTCTACACCGCCACGCTCTTCGGCGGGTTCGCCGGCGTGGGGTACATGTGCAGGGACTGGGACTCGCAGGAGGAGCAGAAGTCCGTGGGCGGCGAGGCCGTCGGCAGCGGATATGCGCCGGGCGCCATGTACGGGCGTCTCAGCAAGCGGGTATCGTCGCTCTTCACGTTTTTCAGTGAGCCGGCGTTCGAGAACTTGTTGCCGCCTCCGCCGCCCGAGGCGTACCGGCGCCCCATGACGTTGGTGTTGGGGTTGGACGACCTCTTGATCCACTCAGCGTGGGACGCCAAGAACGGGTGGAGAACGGCCAAGCGACCCGGGTTGGACTACTTCTTGGGCTACTTGTCGCAGTACTACGAGATTGTGATTTTCAGCTCGGAGTTCCAGATGTACTCGGAGCGCCCCGTGGCCAAGTTGGACCCGTTGCGGGCATTCATCCAGTATGCCTTGTTCAGAGAGGCCTGCAGATACAAGGACGGCAAGTTGATCAAGGACTTGAACCTCTTGAACCGGGACTTGGGCAAGACCATCGCCATCGACACCGTGCACGACACGCTGTTGTTGAACGCGGACAACGCCATCATCTTGAAGCCCTGGGACGGCAAGCCCGACGACACCTTGATCCGCTTGATCCCGCTCTTGGAGTACTTGGCCACGCAGCCCATCAAGGACGTGCGGCCCATCATCCGCTCGTTCAACACCAGCGAGGATGTCATTGACGAGTTCACCAAGCGCGAGGCCGTTTTGCGCCGCAAGTGGGCCGAGGACAACAAGCACTTGTTGGATAGAGCCAGCAAGCCCAACGCGGCCAGCTTTCTTGCCTCGACCATGGGCTTGCCTCAAAGCTCGGTCAACAGACAGCCCAAGATGCCCCTTGACGTGATCCGGGAGCACGGCCAGATGCAGTACGAGCACTTGCAGAAGTACTTGAAGGAGAACGAGGCCAAGTTCTTGGAGGAGGAGCGCAAGATGAAGGAGGAGTTTGGTACCATGTCGTTGAACAAGATCTTGACCGAGGGTATGCCCACGGCTGATGACATCGCCAGAGTGCAAGCCGAGAAGGCAGCACAGGAGGCAGCCAACCCAGGACCCTAAATTACTTGAACATAGAACCAATCAACAGCCTGATGTTGCCTTTTGCCTGCAAATTCCGGCGTTCCAGCATTCACGTGTCAGTCGGCATGTATATGCTTGTAGTAGCCGCTAACGCACAAGACTGGGAACTGATTGAAGCTGGCTAGGAGTATTTTGCATGAAACGATACATTCTGAGAAAAGCGCCTTAAGCTAGTTCAACAGCGCTTTTGCAGTAAATGATACTTCGTAACTACTAATACTGATGTATTGAAGTGACTAGTACTGAATCGATGACCAGTACTGAAATATTGAAATGACTAGTAATGAAGTATTGAAATGACTGGTACTGAGTTTCGAAATGACTTGTACTGGAATATTGAAATGACTAGTACTGAAATATTGAAATCCCTAGAACTGAAATATTGAAATCACTAGTACTGAAATAATGAAAAGATCACCCTTATTTAACAGTAAATGATGCAACTAGCGCTACTTCTACGAGTTTTTCAAGTATGACAAATGATCTATCACAGATTCTAGACCACGTGGATTCAAGATATCCTCTATTGTAAGTAACCATCAGTCCATTAAGAATAGTCTAGGGCATGTCGTTCGTTCAACAAACTGTAAAGCCTAAAGTAGAGTTGGCCTAGCTCAGCCTCAAAGCTAGGTTTCTTTTCTTGGACATGCAAAAAAAACTAAACTCTATTTTAGCAACCATGGCATAAGAAGTAGTGAGCTATTTCCTTATGTACGACGTAGATATGATGGGTCATAAGCTAGAGAGCTTCATTGTGGGAACAGTGATTTTTTAAAAGACTAATTCACTAGCAGCTGTTAGGGTAGTAGGTGAATCTAAAAAAAAAAATAGAAGAGTAAAAGAACTCAAAATCGGCTTCTCTAGAGTGACACGAGCAGAATGTATTATATTCAGCATTGAAATCAAACCTTTTTAAGAAGCAGTAATTTGATGGTAAGTGGTATTGTGCAGAGAGTTAATTTGGCTAATACTACCCTACTGCACTATAGCAATAACGAAGTCTGAGCAGTGACTAGACTAGGATCTGTAACTGGACTATAAGCTGTAATTGGACTAAAGTCAGTAACTAGACTAAATTCAGTAACTAGAATCAAAACCTGGACTAGAATCAAGAACTAGAATAATCAACTGGACTAGGATCAGTAACTAGAATAACCAACTGGACTAGAAACAAAACCTAGAATAAGTAACTGGACTAGGATCCATAATTAAACTATAAGCACAACGATGGAAAAAAAGCTGGTAGCCAGGAGTGGCATAGCACAATCTTTATTCCAGCAGTAGCCACAAAAGACCTTTGAACGAAGACTCATACAAAACGTCAAAAAGCAGTTGCGAACCAAGAGTACGGAATTGGAAGTGATCGAATAGGTTCAGACTCACTTGAAAGGGTCAGCCAAATGATCACTTAGTAAGTTTTAAAAATTAATCTATACTCATCACTTAAAAGGTAAGTTTTTCAAATTGAAAAAAATTCAGAACTCAATACAATAAGTATCAAGAATTGAAAGTAAGAGATTGTTATCGCATAGTCATTAGCTACATCAGGAAAAAGCGGCATCCAGTCTGGTGGTCATGAACAATCTATATATGACAGGATCACATGACACCTGAGAGTGCCCCTACCAAACAAGATTGCTCTGGGGCTTTGACCAAAGTTTGGCTCCTACCTACAGTCAACACCCATGAATATCTGTCCCTATGACCCTTAGCCGGTCCGAGCAGAGGTCCCAGGCCCCAAATGTATTTCTGCATATATCGCATTTTCGTTCCTGCATACACTACATGCACGCCCTGGCCTCCCAGCTTCAGACCACATCATATAATGACTCCACCACGTTCCTTCCGACGACCGGCCCATACGCTACCATCGCCAGCAGTGACTTCCTGCCCTCAAACAAAGGCACCTGGGTCGGGCTCAAGGTCGTGCGGCGCCCAATGGGGCCAGGGTATGTGCCTGCACACGCCCTGCGGTCCTTCTCGGCCCTGCCTCCGCGCGGACCAGTAAGAGGCTGTTATCTAAACCATCAGTAGCACAAAAATAGCGCCAAGTTTTTTTTTACCCGACCATTTTTCTCCCTCCTACTCCATCTTATCTTTTCCATCACCGGCCCCATTCTCCCGCCAGCCGTCTCCCGTCCTGGCCGAGCCGCCCCCATCCCTGCATCCCGACCGCTGTTCGGCCCCCTTCCTAAAATCCCCCCGCCGGCCCCCCGGCAAACCCCCAAACACCCCACCACAACCTCCCGAAACCACCCCTACGGGCCCGATCTCCCCGCCAATGTCCGCCCGAGGCCCCAGCATCGCCCCCCGCACCAACTTGGCCCCGTCGCCCGCCAACACCGCCACCGCGTCGTCGCCCGAGTCCATGTCGCCACCGGGGACCATGTCGATCATGACGTCACGTGAGTGGGTGCTTCCGCCCCGGCCCAAGCCCGGAAGAAAGCCCAGCGTCGACACGCCGGCGTCCAAGCGCAAGGCACAGAACCGGGCGGCCCAGCGGGCGTTCCGCGAGCGCCGGGCCACGCGTGTGCAAGAGTTGGAGGAAAAGCTCCTTGAGGTCGAGAAGGAGAAGGACGCCAAGGAGATGGGCTTGGTCAACACCATCAACAAGCTCAAGTTCGAGAACCAGTTCCTCATGAAGTCCATCGAGCAGCTCCGGCTGGAGTTCCAGGCGTTCCGCGGCTCGGCCGCCCCCTCGCCGGCCGGGACCGCCGTGGCCCGAGTCAAGGTCGAGTCCCACTCGCCGTTTTCCCGGGACCTTGCTCCTGGCGGCGCCCCGTCGCCCGGGCTGCTTGCGCTCTCCAACCCGGAGAAGTCCGAGCTCAGCCAAAGCGCCCAGCACTTGCTCAACTTCGCCAAGTCGCTGCCTATGGCGCACTCCACCGGCTCGCCTGCCCTGCTGCTGTACTCAGTGCAGCAGATTCTGCCGGCGCCCTCGGCCGACCTGCCGCCGGCGGGCCTCCACACACGCCGGGCGCTGGGCTCTGCCCGCTTGTCCGTGTCGTCGAGCCTACGGGGATCCAAAGCTGCTGCGGACGACTTTGACTGTGGCGTGTGCCTCAAGGAGCTGTGTCTCTGTGCGGACGTGGGCTTGAAGGCCAAGCCCAGGTCGCTAGAAGAAAAGTACAGCACGTTTGCGCCCGTGGCCGCGGTGTCGTTGCGCACCAAGCGCAAGCAGGACCACTTGGAGGTGGACTTTACCACGGACTCGGGCCCGAAGAAAATGCCGTCGCTCGACCGCTTGCGCAAGAAGGCCCCCAGGAACGACCTCGAGCCCGGGCTCTCGTTCAACGAGAACTCGCCCGTGGAGAACTGCGGCTTCTGCTCCGACGACACCCCGTGCGTCTGCAGAGAGGCCGCCAAAGAGGCAGCAAGAATCGAGTCCTTGTCCCGCCAACAGGAGGAGGACTCCCGCGAGGAAAGCGGCCAGGCTGGCCCTACACTGCTTCCCCCCATTCAGCTGAACTCGTCGAGCTTCATGCGCAAGACCTCGCTCCCCGTGCTACACCCGGGCCCAACGCTTGAGATCCGCGAGTTTGCCAACTTGGCCCAGAGCAGTGTGTCTTCCGTGCGGACAGAGCCTGCCGAGGACGCGTCCGTGCCGAAACCGGCGTCCGAGGAGAAGGACAAGGCCGGCTGCACGGGCAACCCGGGCACGTGCTTCCAGTGCCAGACTGACCCCATGTCCACGCTATTCTGCTCGACTGTGGCCAGCAAGGCGGCGCTGCAGGGCGCTTCCGGTGGGCCAGAGCCTCGGAAGTCCCCCGTCGAAAAGGAGTCCCGGCCTTCTTTTTCTCTCAGTCGCCTCCCTAGTGCCACAGACTTGACCGCAGTCACATCGCTGATGCCGGCCACGCCGCTCCCGACAACCCCCGGCGGATCCACCGGCGGCATCTTTATCCCATGTGCAGATGCTTACCGTACGCTCTCTCGCCATAAGAAATTCAACACCGTGGACTTCTCGTCGCTTGTGGGCCGCTTGACCACAAGAGGCATGCTTGTCGAGGCGCAGTCGGTGGCCACCTTAATCCGGGAGTTGGATAAGAAGGTCTTTGACTAACCGTGCCGGCTCGCTGTTTTGATATCCGACGTTTGAATCTTGATAAACTGCGAACGCTTTTGCTTACTTCCTGCCGTGTAGACAGTGGTGGTATACTGATCACTCGGGCTGAGTTAATAATTCTAAAAAGTTCTTTAGCCCTTCCATGTCTTCAGACCAGCCTATAATAGACGTTCAGTTGGTCCTCTATGGTCCTCGGTTTTTTACATCGTTCTCCTGCTGTCAGATAATTGAAACAGAGTTTCACCGCTCTTGTAAATACCAGGTCAAGAACCCAAAGAGCAAATCTAGACCTAGTTTTACACGATATCATCGTTGTTAGGGGAAAGGGTGACGCTGAAAATCTGACGGCTTTAGCATCTAATAGTAAGAAAATAGCTAATTTTAAAGAATATTAGATGAGGCATAGGATGTTAGATATTATGAAAACATAATAAAGGAAATTAGTGTTAGTTATCGAAGAATGCAAACTATAAGTAGCAAACAAATAATGTAATGGTATTGCACTACAATGATAAGCTGATAAAACACGATTTTGCAAAGTCTAATAGATTCAACCCGATAATGGATGTAACCTATTGGTAAAATAGATAAAAATGGAAGTGATATAATATCTTTTCCCGATAAAAGATTTACATTTATCGACTTCTTTTGAAACTGAAAGAGATTTAGTTTAAAAAATCGAATAGGTGCCGATATTGAAAACATTTGATTCAAATGATGTGGGAATACATTTTTGAATATAAACAGAGAAAAGGCTACATCTGACAAAGTATTGAAGGAATTTAAATTGCTCTCACTTGAGAAGTATGGGAAAAATCAGGTCATTATGTTTAGATGGAGGGAAAGCGAATTGATATTATTGTACCAAAAGAGAAAGATGTATTAAGAATAGGGAATTGGGAAATAAAGGTGATGCACCAAAATGTATCAAGTGTTGTGCACACATGAATAAAGAAGAAAGTGATAAGACTGGCCATTTTCATACCAGGTTCTAGGTTATACCATTGGATTCCAGTAAGAGTGCTTTTTACCTATATTACTGTCACACTAGAGACAGCAAACCAAACATCAAAGGCTCCACTCTGGAGTCACTTCTAAATGGTAATGAGTTTCATCGTTGTGTAGATTTACTTTTTTGGCATCCCAATATTAAAAAGTCTCTGTCTCTAATCTTGCTCATCACTGAAGGAGAAACAATGGAACATGGTATCTGACTGATGGAATTCAATACTTCTCCTTTGAACCGTCATCAGTTCGAGTCTCATAATCCTTTGCTCTGCGTGCCCTGAATCCATTTGTTTTTTTGGCAAGGCATCCAGGAAGATATCACTTAAACTTTTTAAGATTCTCGAATTCCCGACTAAAAAAAGTAGAGGTTTCCCATAGCATCAAAATCCATTGATGGCAGCTTCATCCACACCGAGCATCGCCCAAAACAGTAACCCCCTCTAGAACAGAGAGAATCACCGACAGCATAAAATAAGGAATTAAAGCAACACGGTAAAGTAGAATTCAATGCCACAGTCACTCTCGTATTGTGCACATTTAAGCGGGAATGTGGTCTTGGGATAGCTGCTTTATACTGAATAATTCCTTAGATTTTGCAATCGTTTTTGGTATTACCCATGAAACAGAACTGATACATATTTCCGTAACCACCTTCAGAGAAACGTTGTTGTGTTTTCCAAAAATTCAAAATTCAAACCACAGTGCCCCCATTCACTACAACAAGCAGTATTAGGATGCTCAGGATGAGAATAACTACTTGAATAAAGAGGTAAAATCCGCCTGAATAGTACGCACAATGGTGGGGGACAAGGTACTAAACTGTTAGAGTCCTAGCAGTGGAACATGTCATTCATTGGGTGATCCTTCGAGAAACCGTCGATTCATGTATATTGAAAAGCTAAAGAAGCCGTAATAATAGTAGTCGACATCCAAAAGAAATCAATTCATTTGTCTCTGAACCAGTTTATAATAATTTTTAGAGATCCCATTAATTAGTGCTACCATGTTAATTATTTATATAACAGATTATTATTGAATACTTAATATTAAAAGGCAACAAAAGTACAAAACAAGTTATATTCAAAGAAAATTTAAATAATTTTTTATTTCATGATCACTTAAATTTAACTTTGAGTGAAGAGAAAAGTCGTATCACTCACATTAATAAAGGTATGTCCTCGGTAATACACTAAGTCAAAATGCCTTTGTCACAAAACAACGGTATGGAGATAAACTTATGAATCACTATACCTACTCTTTAAATAGAAAAGCGAAGGTTACTAATCAAGAGGCAGGTGTTTGAGATATCAACCCCTACATACCTATTTGCCTTAGATTAATATATACTTAAAATAAGTGACATGTTGTCATATCACTATAAAATATATTATCATACTTGATATATCTAATTCGCTCGCTGCTATGTATACATCTGGCTAATATGATAGCTGGAATATAAACTAAGTTCCGCAGCAAAGTTCATATGGCAGTATGATATTAGGTATATTATCTTATTCTTTAACAGGAATAGCTGGTGGTTTAATATTATCTTTAGCTCATGGTTTTGCGTCACTTTATTTATCATAGCCAGTAAATAATTGCAATTTAACCAATATAATTGTACTTTTTAGATCCTTAAAAGTACCTTCAAAACAGCACTACCTTCAAAAGAGTATACCTTCAAAATAGTACACCTTCAAAATAGTACACCTTCAAAACAGCAGTACCGTCAAAACAGTAGTTCCGTCAAAACAGCAGTACCTTTGAAAATCTTCAAAACAGTATCGTCAAAACAGTAGTACCGTCATAACAGCAGTACCTTCGAAAAAAATCAAAACCGTATTACCTTCAAAATAGAAGCACCGTCAAAACAGCGGTACCTTCGAAAATCTTCAAAACAGTATTACCTTCAAAATAGAAGCACCTTCATAACAGCAGTACCTTCGAAAAAAATCAAAACCGTATTACCTTCAAAATAGAAGCACCTTCATAACAGCAGTACCTTCAAAAATCTTCAAAACAGCAAAACCTTCAAAACAGTGCTATTCCCTAAAACCCGACTCACTTGGGAAGGCCGCAGACAAGACGCAGTTGCAGCCGGCTGCCTGCAGGACGGGCCGCACGAAAATGTCACACCTCATCACAGCTCCAACCCAGGCCCAGATTTCGACTCCTCAGCAACACAGCACCACGGCAGGCCCAAGACGCCCCAATATGTTCAGATGTCGCATCAGCCCCGGCCGCTTACAGGGCCGCCGGCTTTTCGCGTCCAAAAAGTCCGTTTCCGAGGTTCTCAGTGCAGGCCCAAGCCCCCACTTCAAAGCATCGGAGTTGGCCTCTTACAACCAAGACATCCGGCCCCCGCCCAAGCGCCGCCACCACCGAAGCGACTTGCATGACAAAGTGCTTCCCAAGCACCGCCCCCACAGCGCCAGCACGGGCCCGGCGTCGAAAAAGCCGCCGTTTTCCTCGCGAAAGAAACCCGCCCCACCTTCCTCAAAACACTCTCCCCTGCTGCCAGCATCGGACGCCCCGCCGCCGCCTCCGCCCCAGGCACAGTACGTCAAAAAAGTCGAGAACGAATGGTTCCAGCCCACCGACGAGCTTGTCCAGGCACGCAAGCCGGACAGCGAGGCCATCCCCAAACTAGCACACAAGTTGGACCGGGTGCTCTTTTCGCCCGGGGTGCACTTTCTCCAGGACCCCCGGACGCGGATCTTCAACTTCCCGCCGCACTTGAAGTCGATCGTGGCGTACAACAACTTCGACTTCGACAAGATCGCCGGGTTTGTCAGCGCGTCCAAGGACAAGACGCTTCTCCAGGCGGCGGCGGAAAACGGCAAGACGTTCTACTCCAGCACGTCGTCCATGACGCTGACGCTCCACCAGTTCTACTTGTTTCTCAACAACTACTCGGCCAGCGAGCGGTCGGAGGACCGCTTTGACTTTCCCAAGTTCACGCGAAACGCCACCAGCCTCCCGCTGTCGGTGATCGTCGAGCCCAAGGGCGTCAACGACGCCACGGGCGACCCCATCTACTCCGTGACCTCCGACAAGTCCACGGACGTGGAGATCTTGCTCTCGGCCATGGGCCACTGCTTGGAAACGCTTCTCACCACGGAGGAGGAGCCGTTCAAAGAGTTTTTGTTGGACCAGCAGAAAGAGCAGGGCGGCGCCACGGCCCACGGGGGCACCGCCGCCGAGGAGCCCGCCAACATCTACAACTACCTGGCGTACGGCGACTTCCTCATGCGGTCGCAGCTCGACTGCTATGACGAGCGGTTGCCGGGAAACGGCACGTTTGACTTGAAAACCCGCGCGGTGTGTGCCATCCGCTACGACAAGGCCCAGGCCGCGGCCACCACGTCGTACCAGATCTGGAAGCTCACGGGCAAGATGGAGTCGTTTGAGCGCGAGTACCAGGACTTGATCCGCACGGGCGGGCTCCTCAAGTACGCGTTCCAGGCCCGCATCGGGCAGATGGACGGCATCTTCGTGGCGTATCACAACATCAGCTCGTTTTTCGGCTTCCAGTACCTCCCGCTCAGCGAGCTCGACAAGGTGTTCTACTCGCACGCGGCCGTGGACAAGATCCGGCAGTCGTCCACGGACGCCCAGCAGATCCAGGCCACCGACGGCCATGCCAGCTACGTGGCGGACGCGCAGTTCAAGCTCTCGCTCAGCATCTGGCAGGACGTCATGAAAACCGCCATCAAGGACCTCGAGCGGACCGAGCACAAGGGCAAGCCGTTCCGGCTCGTGATGAAACGCGCCATCAAGCCCGTGGTGGCGCCCGGCGACACGCGGACCCGCAAGGAGATCCGCGACGGCCCGCACGACTCGTTCTTGCGGGTGTTTGTTGTGCCCGTGGAGCCCGCCGCGGTCAAGAAGCTCCAGGAGTTCTCCACGCAGCTCCAGACCTCCTTCAAGGACGACATCCCGCTCGAACAGCGGATCGCCAATCTCGAGGAGACCCAGAGGAACTTGGACGCCTACAACGAGCAGCTTCTCGACGACTCCATGCTCCTCAACTACAACATCAACGTCAGCTACTACCTGCAGGGCCGCCGCATGACCGGCCACGGCGCCCACTCGTACCCCCAGCCCAGCGGGGGCGAGGGCAACTGGCGGTACCGCATTGACGAGGTGCGCGAGCCCAAGCGGCCCGACGCCGACGCCGGGCCGGGCCTGAGGTCGCTTATGGAGTCCAAATACCTCGATTTGCTCAAGGCCTCGTCCGCGTTGCTTACCATGGCTTTCCAGGAGAAGCCCGGCCTGCCCACGGCCACGACGCTTCTCGACAACTTGCGGACGTACTCGGAGATTGGCCAGAACCGTCTTAAGAGCTGGGAGCGCCACGAGAACCCGCCCAGGGTGTTTTGAGCCGCCGTCACGGCACTGTACATAGACATTAATGACGTATACCAACAATTGGCATGTGGCTCGGGTCTGCATAAGCGTGGGATGTGATAAGCGATGGGACTCTGGCAGAAGCTGTTATGGTTCGAGTCTGGCATGGAAGGGCCCTAGGCGCATAACGTCATCTTACGTAGAGCACCGCTGGTCCGCGACTGATGGTCTTTCTGCAGGACGCGCTCGCGGCCGTGGGCTTCCGCCCGACCGAGGGGTCCCTGCGGTGGTCCGGGCCAGCGGGACTGCCGTATACAGTGCGCTACTGCCAGGGCATTCCCGCCACGCCATACCGCGAAATGCTGCCGCGGGTTGATATCTGAGCCGCCAAAGACGGCGGCCAGCCGGCCGGCAGCCGCTGCGGACAGGGAGCGTCACGTGCGGGCGGAGGGCCGGCGGTCACGTGCCCCCGTCGGCGCCGGCGCGGGGACCGCAGACCAAATGTAGGCGCATATTCCTATCGTCCGGCGCGAGATGCGCGCGCATGCAGGAACAGGGTGGTTTTTCCTAAGTGCATACATGAAAAGATGGGCGATTAGTCAAAGATGCTTTCGCACCCACGCATTCCCTCAAGTCCGAAGCACTGCTTTTCTCCGTACATATACCGGGCATTTCCCACCACAGCGCCCAAACACCTACTCCAAAAAAACAGTACCCCCAGGACGCCAACGCTTTTCCAGCACCCACACCCCCTGCTGATTCGAACGCCCCCACCTCTTTTCTATTTTTTCGTCCCCACGCCAACCTTTTTCCACAATGGCCCATCGCCTACCCATCAGCACCAACACGTCCACAACATCGCTAGATTCGCTCTTCTCGCGAGCAGAGTCCAGGGCCACGCTCTCCAACACACCGGTGGAGGTGGCCGGCCCGGCGTTTGTTCCCAACTTGGCAGCGGTGTCGGAGCTCATCCAGCGCAAAATCCAGTCCAAGACCGTCGTCATCATGGTGGGCCTCCCGGCGTCGGGAAAAAGCACCATCTGCAAGCAGCTCTGCAACCACATGAACCAGCAGCAGTACAAGTCGCTCATCTACAACGCCGGCAACATGCGGCGGGAGATGGTGGGCGGGTTCTCGGACGCCGAGTTCTTCAACCCCCAGAACGCCGAGGCCTCGAGCAAACGGGACCTTTTTGCGCAGATGTGCATGGACGCCATGATCGAGGACTTCCGGGAAAACCGGGTCAGCGTGGGCTTTTTCGACGCCACCAACTCCACGCAGCGCCGGCGCCAGAGCATTTTCCGCCAGATCAGCGACTCCAAAATCGCCTTCACCGATGTCATGGTGCTAGATGTGTCGTGCACCGACGCCCGCTTTGCCGGCTACAACATCACCAGCAAGGCGTTCAACGCCGACTACAAGGAAAAGGACATTGCCACGTCGATAGCCGATTTCAAGAAGCGCACGCTGCACTACGTGAAGGTCTTTGAGCCCGTGACGGCGGCGGAGTTGGCGGGCTACGGCCGCGTGTGCCATCTTGCCTTGAAGAACGGCGCCATGGAGCAGGTCTCCGGCACTTGCACTCCCCACGATGCTGCTGGCCACTTGGTGGTGGAGTTTGTGGCCAGCTACTACAAGATGTACGGCGAGCGGTACCAGGCTGCCGTGCACAGTTTCTTTGAGACCGCCCAGGGCATGTGAGCCCGACCACTTTATAGATTACCAATGCATGATACCTTTATTATTCTGGGCATAGCTTGTGGAGATGGTGCCTGCTTCAGTAGAGCAACTCGGACAAATGAGGAGTCAGCTAGGAAGTCCAGATAAATAAGGACAAAGTCCAGATAAATGAGGACACAGCCCAGATAAATAAGGACAAAGTCCAGATAAATTAGTAGACAGCCCAGACAATAAGGACACAGCCCAGACAATAAGGACACAGCCCAGACAATAAGGGCACAGTCCAGACAAATTAGTAGACAGCCCATACAATTCAGCGAGACGACTAATAAGACGGTCAGACTAAGTAAAGCGGAGACAACAAGGCCAAGCACGTGGCTAACGGGTAGAGACGGTGGCACTGCTGCCTATTTTGCGTTCTCTCAAAGTAGTGCACCTCTCCTCCCATTTGCTGCTTGCTAGACCAAACATCAGATGTGAGCGTTTACCCAACCAGGAGCGTTCAGCCTGAGGACTTCCAATCAAAGCGATTGGCAGCCCGATTCTTGTCTTTGGCGATCCCAGACGTGTAAATGATGTCTTTAGACAGAGGCAGCGCCTCACATGCCAAACCCAAGCCCCGGAATCACGTCGTGGTCCCGTCTGTTGTCGCTCAAGTTGTTGAGACCAGGCACCAGGAAACCCGGATGGCCCAGATGCATTTCAAACGGCGCCGGCGCGGCCGCCAGGCCCGAGTCCTCCAAGACCGCGTTGACGTTGTTGTTGACGCCATAGTACCAGGGACCGTTCTTGTCGTTGGTGTACAACGGGTCCTTGAAGGCCATGGGGTCGTTGGGACGGGCGCGGGACCAGAAGCGGGCGGAGCGGTCGTTGCCCGCCGAGCACAACAAGTGGCCCAACGGGTGGTACTCGAGCGCATGGATGGCCTTTTCGTGGGCGTAGGGGATCTTATGCAAGGCCTCGACGTTGGCCGAGCGCAGCGAGTCGGAAGAGGCGTCGGGAATGTGGCGGTCCAACACGTAGTGGTACATGGAGCCGTCGTAGGCGCCCGTGGTGAGAAGTGAGCCGTGCACGGGGTGCCACTCGACGCAAGACAAGTCAGTCTCGTGGTCCCGGATGACCTTGAAGTCCAGCATGGTGCGCAAGTCGAAGATGCGGCAGGAGCGGTCGCGCGACACGGAGGCCAAGAGGCGGTTGGCGCCGAGCTTCTGGAACTTGGTCTTCATGACGGTGTGCTTGAAGCCGTGGAGCGTGGAGATGGCCGTGGACACGCGCGGGTCCCACAACTTGAGCAAGTTGTCCTTGGAGCCGGACACAATGAGCCCCAAGGACGGGTGCCAGTCGGCGCACTTGACGTCCCAGTGGTGCCCCGTCAAGGTGCGCTCCTCCTTGCCGTTGTTGAAGTTCCAGATCTTGAGCGACGAGTCGTCGGAGGCGGTGAGGAACTTGGAGTCGTTGGGCGAGAAGGCAATGTCGCGGATGGCGTCCGTGTGCGCCGCCACGATGTTGACGTTGTTGAAGTTGGGCTGCCAGTACTTGACCACGCCGTCCTGGTCGCCCAGGAGGAGCCAGTCGTCGTTGTGGGAGTACTTCAACGAGATGATGGCCAGGTCGTGCGCCTGCATGATGGTCTCGAAGTTGAATGTCATGCCGTTCCAGATGGTGAACTCGCCGCTGTGCGACGCCACCACCAACCGCCGGCCCTCGGGCGTCCACTTGACCGTGTTGATCGAGTGCCGGGCCTTGTTCAGCGAGAGGTGCACGAACTTGGACTGGATTTCAAGCACCGCCGGGTTGGCCTGGCTGCGGTCCTGCCCGTACGCGAGCGCCGGGAGCAAGTCAAGGAGGTACGACGACTCCGGCCGGATGCTGCCCGGCTGCTGGCGGGTCTGCCCGGCTGCCCGCTGGAGGTGCCAACGGCCCATGGGGTTACCGTGGTCGACCGTGCGCCGGTGCTGGCCCTTTTTCTCGCGCAGCTGCAACTGCTGCTCCAAATTCTGCTGGTAGCGGTCGCTCATGAAAAGACGCGGTGGGATGAAAAGACACGGAGAGAAGGGAGGTGAAGTCGGAGAAAAGCCGGTGAGACAAGCCTAGAGGCACGGGTGGAGGCGGGCACGTGGACGGGTGGAGCGAGGCCCGGTGCGCGCGCGCCTATATGCAGGCCCGCACCCGCGGCCTATAGTGATTAGTGCTTACTACAGGCTCCCTATTCTACACCTCTCTCTTCCATGGTTGCCTTCTTCTACCACGACGGCTTGGACACCGAGCAGGACTTCACGCAGGAGCACAACTCCGGCGAGCCCGTGGACGAGGCCACGCTTGCGGCGTTGGGCGTGGTGTACCGGTACATCGACACGGCGGAGGAGTTGGAACGGCTTGCCTCCGAGAGGCACTACAAAAACAGGGACGTGGTGCAGTTGAGCGTGGCGTCGTTTGGCGGCGACCTCGACGCCTACACCGCCAAAATGCGCCAGTTCTACCAGGAGCACTACCACGAGGACGAGGAGATCCGCTACATTCAGGACGGCGAGGGCTACTTTGACGTGCGGGACCAGCACGAGCGCTGGATCCGGGCCCGTCTCCGCAAAAATGACCTTCTCATTCTTCCCGCGGGCATCTACCACCGCTTCACGCTTCTGAGCGACGTGCAGAGCGTGACCGCGGTGCGCTTGTTCAAGGACGAGCCCAAGTGGGAGGCCATCAACCGGGCCGAGAACCGCCTGACCCCGGCCCGGGTATCTTACGCGAGCCTGGTTTCGGCGGCCTAGCGCTTGGTTGGGCGCTTGGGCGCTTGGAGAACGCTGGCTGGTTTTGTAGTTCTTCTTTAATTATGATGTTCTGGAGATGCTTCTATTTTAATCATCGTGATCCTTTTCGACTCTTTCTATCCATCGTGATCTTTTTCGACTCTTTCTATCCATCGTGATCCTTTTCGACTCTTTCTATTCATCGTGATCCTTTTCGACTCTTTCTATTCATCGTAATCCTTTTCGTCTCTTTCTATTCATCGTGATGCTTTTCGACTCTTTCTATCCATCGTGATCCTTTTCGTCTCTTTCTATTCATCGTGATCCTTTTCGTCTCTTTCTATTCATCGTGATCCTTTTCGTCTCTTATTTCTATCCACCGTGATCCTTTTCGACTCTCATTTCTATTCATCGTGATCCTTTTCGTCTCTTTCTATCCATCGTGATCCTTTTCGTCTCTTATTTCTAACCATCAAGATTCCTTTCCTCCTGCTTCTTCTCTATTCACTCTTTGTCTGTTCGTTCCCATCTTCGCTACAGTTCCTTTCTCGGGCACCAGGTGGTTGTATGCTCTCTGGTCAGGCCATTGCCGGTTCTCAAACGCTCTTGGCCTCTTACTGGCGCACAATCTTCACCTTGTTCTTGGTCATCCACTCGTTCAATTCCTTCTTCACCGTTCCCAACTCTTTATCCAAGGCTTCCTTGGACTTGGCTAGCTCCTTCTGCTCGTCACTCAAAATCCGGATCACTTCGTCCACAGACTTGCTGACCAACACTCCGCCAATCATCTTGTAGCACTTGCGCCCGCTTCTCTGTTCCGGGGCTATCTCCGTCAATGTCCGGTCAACAATGGCATGTTCTTGAAGCTGCGACACCACCGACGCATGCTGGTTCAGCAACTCCGTCAAGAGCTCCTGGTACTTGTTGTACTGCACCTGGTGCTCCTTCACCTTTTTCTCCTGTTCTAGTTGTTTGCTGCTCATTTCTCTTGCTGTTGGAGGTGTTGCCTCTGTTCGCTGCTGCCTCACGCTTTATTCGAGTTCCGCCTGCACACAGCCCGCCCGCGCGGATTCCAAATTGCAAAAAGTTCACTATGTACTTTTATGATATCTGTTTGACTAAATGAAGGATTGACTCATCTACTTTAAAGACCAAATTCTGCTTCTGCTAATTCTCTAGATACCACTCCTGCCAGCCTGCTCACCGGTATCCTTCTCTTCTACGCTATCCTTCTTTTTTACCGATATCCTTCTCTCTTTCCTTCTCTTATGTTCACCGTTTCCTCTCTCTATGTTCACCGTTTCCTCTCTCTATGCTCACCGTTTCCTTCTCTATGCTCACCGTTTCCTTCTCTCTATATTCTGGCTATGTATCTCAGACCCTACTGCGTCTTCTTCTCTGCCTTGGCTGCGGCCACGCTAGCGGTGGTCTGCGCTTTGCCAAGGAACATGAACAACGTCACGAACACCAACCATGCGCTCACCACCACGCCGGCACTGGTCACGTACATCCATGCATTCTCAATGTCCCACGATCTCTTGAACTCGTCGTTGGCCAAGTGTCTGACCGTCACCACCTGCTTATCCTCAAGGAAACTCAAGCCCTCGCGCTTGTAGTCAAACTCGTACGTGAACATGCCGTGGTGGTCGGGCACCCTGAACTCCGCGTAGAAGATGCTCAAGTCCAACTCGCCGTTCTCCGTACTTGATCCGGGGCCAAGAAGCGTCATGTTCAACCGCTGGTATGGGTCTAGCATCTTGAAAGACACTTGAGGCGTCTGTTCGCCCGACAGCGGCACGAACGGCACCCACTTGCCTCCCACGAGCTCCGAAATCCCGACCGTATAGTAAACGTCATCGGAGATCCGGTACAAAGTTCTGTTGGTCAAGCCCGGCTCGTTCTGTCTGTAGTGGTGGGCGAACTGCAACTTCAAAACGCCTCTTTCTTGGAACACCCACGCCAACAAGTCCCGTGACAACAAGTCAAACGACCCGACCCATGCGCCACGCGCGTTGTTCAAGCCCTGGAACGCAGCAGCCAAAAAGCCCTGCTCGCCAATGGTCCACGTGCGCTCAGCAGTCAATACATCGTCCTTGGCGTTGCTGGTGAACGACAATCTGGGTGCTCGGACAAGAGGAACAACAAAGTCGTTATTGGAGATCAATGCGGCCGAGCCCTGGTACTCGACATTAGGGAGCTCGGTCACAATGGACGTGGACACGAAATTCTGGCGGTCCAAGGTGATTTCAGGCTGGTAGTGGTTTTTGAGCAGGAACCCCTTTGGTGCCGGGTAAATACCGGCCTGGTTCAAGAATAGGCGGACCTCGTCGGGGACTGCATGCTCGGCGGAGCCCACAGCAAGGATGTTGCCGCCGGCATTGAAAAGATCAAGCAAGACGTGTTTGTCCACAACAGACTTGGCAACGCCGGCCTGCTTGGAAACGGGCAAAAACACCACGTCGCTGTAGACCGGCTCGCCGTTCGTAAACAAGCTCTCTTCTTTGTTGGTGTATTCGGAGTATGTGAGCTGGTATCTGGCGGGATCCAATTGGAAGTACTCGTCCAAGGCAGAGACGTCGGCAACTAGCTCGCTGTCGTAAAGAACAAGAACCTGCGCCTTTTTCCAGTCCGTGGCTGTGGCCACCGTGGCAACTAGAAATGCAGCAAACGACAAGAGACGGGCGATGGCGTACGTCTTCATTTTTGCAGTCTAAGGTGTCAGTTGTAGGCGGTGTCAGGTGTTGAATACGTGTTGGGAAGCAGCGCGGGATGCACGGGTGCAGTACCACCACGGGTGCACGGGTGCGCGATGCCTCACATGGAACAGCATCGGCTCCACTTGTGTATTTCCGACTGGCCTCCACAATGATAAAGGTCAAAGTGGAGTTTCTTGGCGGACTTGATGTGATTTCTGCAGGCGTGCGTGAACACAAAGTCACGCTCGATGGAGAGGAGGGTGACGTCACCATGAAGGACGTGATTGCCGAGGTGTGTAAGTCGGTGGTGACCAACGAGAAAGACATTCCCGTTTTTATTGAGGAGGACACGGTTCGGGCAGGCATCCTTGTTCTTATCAACGACACCGACTGGGAGCTTGAGGGCACCGAGGACTATGTGGTTGAGCTGGGCGACACCTTCACTTTTACTCTGACTTTGCACGGCGGTTAGGGCTTGCTCCGTTTCGTCTCAAAGCAGTCTTCATCGAGGACGTTAATAATAGACACTGTTGCATCGAAAGTAGTTTATTTTCAAAAAGATCGGAATTCAAGTAGACTTGGTTTTGGGTAGTCTAGAGGATTTCTAGAAGGACATTTCAAGAAGGGCTTTTAAGGAGGTACTTTCAAGGGGGAACTTTTGAGAAGGATTTTTCAGGAGGATTTTTCAAGAAGGGAATTTCCAGAAGGGACTTTCAAGAGGGACATACCAAAAAGAACATTTCAAAAAGAGCATTCATAAAGATTATTCCAAATAGTGTAGGCTTTGGCAATTGAGTCGCTTGTGAATGGCCCGTTTGATCCTCGTATGTCCTCCGCAGTTTCAATGATACAAATGGCCTGAGGCACTGTACCTGAATGTATTGCGGCCCACGGAGCATGGCTACAGGTCCCTACATGCTCTATATCGGCAAAATATGACACCCGAGTGAACCCTTGCCGCCCCAGTTGGTTGTAGGCACTAAAAGGACCTCAGCCAGCACGCCCAGCCGGAGCACCTGGACGGGAATCTGCTGGTTCTGTTTGGCCTGTACTCGTTTCATCAACTCCAAGAGTTTGCCGTGGTTCGAGGCGTTAATGTCGCCGTCAAAAAGCGTGATTTTGTCCCCCACCCGGAGGCCTGCTCGTTCGGCGGGGCTTTCGGCAGCAACGGAGTTCACAATGGCAAAAGGGGCGCTTTGACGGGCAGAGGGCTGCAGCTCAAAACCCGCGGAATTCAGTGTTGATGGGGCGGCCCCAAGCTGCTCCGAGAGCATGCTACTGATCAACAGCATCACCGTTTTGAGGTCGTTGCGCATGCGAATTATCTTGGTCCGAAGAAGCCGGATGGTGACCACATCAATGTCCCGACGTGGGAAGCCATCGATCACGAGCGGCTGGTGCATATCAAAGTTGTACTTGTCATGGAGTAGCATGAAAAGGCCGTCAAGGGCGTGCTCGAGCAGAGTCTTGGCGGCTGCTAGCTGCGGGTAAGTCATGGCGGCATAGTCCGGATCTGCATCGGCCGGATCTTGGTCTAGGTTCAATGACCTCATCAAACCCTGGAAAGTGGCGGATTGCAGAACCATGGTGGTAGTGTGCAGACGCGGGTAAGTAGGCATTGCAACTGAGGTCTTAGGGTGGTAGTAGCGGGCCGCGCGGGCCAGTGCACCACGCGCAGGGCCTCACCTGCCGCACGCAGGATCACCCCTACCTCCTTGCAATAGAAATTGACAGACTACCCAAGCTTGGCTGATTTCTGCTTTTGAGCGGGCCTTTGCTGAAGCAAGCGGGTGCACGTGATTTCCATGGCCTTGAGCAGGCTCTTGAAGGCACGCAATCCCGCCGCCTCGGCCTCACTGTGATGGTAGTCCTGGAGGCATTCTGTGCAGCGAAATCCGCTGTTTTCAGAGGGGCTGTCAAAGCCCGGCGTCATGGTTGAAGAGGCAGTGAGGAGCAGGGCCTAGAATCAAAAAAACAAAGAATGGAAATTCAAAAGTGGAATTGGCTGGGGTATGTTTTGAGTTGGGAATCAACCAAGGGCACGCGGGGGGGGGGGGGGGGGGGGGGGGGGGGGGGGGGGGGGGGGGGGGGGGGGGGGGGGGGGGAATACGGCGAGTGCAGTCCGAACCCTCGTATAAATACAACGTTGCGGCCGAGGTGGACTGGAAGAACCGGGGCCTGGAAAAACGGCCGTCGCTTTTGGAGCCTATTGCGAGCGAGTTTCGAGGGTGCATACACATTTACGAACTGCGCGGAGGATGCGGTGCGCGACGCTGCACGCGCTTAAACGTGGGGTAACTGCGCTGGTTTGCGACCCCCCACCTGCGGGTCTTTGGAGATACTGAATCCGTGGCAACTGCTGTTTTCCACCACGCTCCGCCTAATTTGGAGGATCCGCCCCTTGCAATCACATTGATTTTTTGCCGTCTGCGTGGAACACCGCAGTTTTGCCCTGAGCCATTGTGGAAAGGCGGGGTCTCGAGACGGGATTCTCAGAACACCCATATTCACTTGGTTTACTGATCAATCTTAGTTGCTCGGCTGTTTCAGCATCCCCCATAATAACGCCATGTGTTCCGAATTGCCTCTTGTCCGAGGTCCCTTATGGTACTTACCAACATAGCTATTTCAGATGATTTCTTCAAAGGAATTCAAGGATTGTAATCAGAGTTACAATCATATGACCTGGTGGACTTGGATTCATGGCGATTGACTAAAGACGTGATTCGGCCATTCCTTATACTCAATCTCATTGTGAGGAATGGCAATCCGGCCACTCAAAGGACCCCGAAAACCAGAGAAGCATGGCTGCAAAATCCATCAGCATAGCTTCCACCAATCAATTACCAAGAAATAAGGTCTAGTAACTGAAGTTAAATTTGCAGCGAAGCCCGTCAATCTCTGTTTCTCCTTCGGTTTCTATCTCTGCTTATCTTCAAGCTATGTCTCTGCTTACCTTCAAACTCTTGTCCTAACTGCGTCTTCGTCAAGCCTCTGTATGACTGCTTATTTGTCAAGTTCTCGCCCACCTGCTCAGATGATCATCTTAAGTCATGACTGTGCTTGATAGACACATAAAAGCCCTTGCATCTCAAGTGAATACTGTCCATTTCAGCAGCCAGCCCAAAAGAATCAACTCTAGTGCCAACTGGCCAATATCAGTTCCAATGATTGAAATGAAGTGGGAAGGATCCGTGCACCGGCCATACACCCGTACATTCTATTCTTTGCAGCCGCGCACGCTCTGACAAATGCTCTGACAAATGCCCCGCGGCCGATACGCAATGTCACGTGCCGCGGCCCTTGCTATAAGACCCCAAGTATCGGCTCCTTCTCAGCGCCCAGCACGCCATGATCTCACTAAGCCCTGAAAAGCTCGACGAGCTCAACGAGTCGCTCAAAAAGCTCACGGCGCCCGAAATCCTCGTTTGGGCCGCCCAGACCTTCCCAAACCTCTACCAAACAACAGCATTCGGCCTCACCGGATTGGTGATTTTAGATATGATTTCCAAGACGAAGCCCGTCGACCTCATTTTCATTGACACCCTATACCACTTCCCCCAGACATACGACCTCGTGGAGCAGGTCAGAAGCAAGTACCAGCCTAAGCTCCATGTATACAAACCTAGTGGCACCGAGTCAGAGAAGGACTTTGTGCAAAAGCATGGCGACAATTTGTGGGAAACCAACGACACGCTCTACGACTTTCTTGTCAAGGTGGAGCCGGCCCAGCGGGCTTATAAGGAGTTGGGTGTGGAGGCAGTTCTCACAGGACGGCGCAAAAGCCAAGGCGGGGCACGTGCCGTGTTGCCCGTTGTGGAGGTAGAGGCCTCGAGCGGCATCATTAAGATCAATCCGTTGTGGGATTGGGATTTTGCCCGTGTCCAGGAGTATATCACCCAGAACCAGGTGCCGTACAACGCTTTGCTAGATTTGGGCTACAAGTCCATTGGAGACTGGCACTCGACTGTTCCAGTTGCCGCCGGCGAGGACGAGCGCCTGGGACGGTGGAAGGGCCAGGCCAAGACCGAATGTGGGATCCACGAGACCTCGCGGTTTGCTGAGTACTTGAAGAGCAAGTCCGGCTGATGCTAAGAGCGGGGGTCCTTTTCATTTTGTTACCAAGAGCGGCCTTTTCATTGTTTCAGGTGGTGGTCCTTTCAATTGATTCCGGTTGTGGTGCCTTGGTGGCAAAGTAGTGTTATAGATTGCATATTAATTGATATCGTGAAACTTAAGAACGAGGTGCCTGAATGTGTCACCTTGACTCTGTCTCGTATCAGATCAAGGTGTATGTGTAATTGGGACTGAAACAACATCGCAATCAGCCACTTGGGGTAAAATTTGGACCAGCAGTCTTACATGAGCTACTTTACACGAAACACTCCTCTATCACGGGTTCTTAACGTGAATCATTGTATCAACACCACTGTCACATTGTTAAAAACATTCAGCCTTTCACCATATTACCTTGATGAACCATTTTAAAGGTTGATTTTGGCATAAATAGAGAGAATCTTCATATGGTACTCACGTGTTAAATTGAGTTTGCTTGAAGATAAATATGTTGTGAAACCTTATTTCAAAGCAATGCTCATATTCCAAAAACTCTCAAATGGCCATTGATCTAGATAAACATAGAAGGGACAGTTTATCTAATGGCCTACCTTGAAAAATATCATCTTGATGACCCATATTATATGAAGTATCCCCGTTTTTAGTGCCGTTTCCGCATACCATCAGATATCTTCTATCCATCAACATCTGATCCCGATCAAATACCTTTACCCGTGACCAGCACCTTCTCTTTTGAAAAATACACTCCTTTGATCCATTCGTTATTATGGTAAAAAAGTAGTGTGATTAATTTCAGGTAGTTCAGTGTGCTAAATAGTTTGGTTGGAATAAGTATGATATCTGGAGTCATGGTACATTTTTAGTCATGAGAAAGTAAATGCATTGGTATCATAGTTAATGATAAATTTTCAAGACAATGGTCCTTAAGTAATGAAAAGTATGCCACTTGGTGGTGAAGTTTAGGTAATGATAAACTTTAGGTATATCTTTATAAGATTTACAATAATGGATTCAACTAAATGTGTCTAAATGTTTGTAAAATGTTCAAATAAAATGCCATCAATGTAACTAATATAGTTATTGTACATCATGCCCATAAAATTATAAGAAAACAAAAATAGATGATATTTCTAATGTCGTCGATAAAACTTTCATGGTTTTGATATAGCACAGATGGCAAATACAACATATGTTGAGGTAGAGACAAGAAAAAAACAATCAAGAGCTATTAGTCTATCCAAGCAGATGGAGGTGTTAGAATATCAGTTGTACCAAAACTAAATTCAAGTATGGTGGCAATATTTACGAGCTAAGTCAAGTCGATTTGATGCTGGTATTAGTTTTAGTTTTTCAAGTTTAATTGATGCTAATATTAGTTTTAGTTTTGCAACTACATTTGATAACGGAATAAGAAGACACTGGCCACGTATTTATCTAGTGCAGTTGAATCCATTATTGATATCTGGAAATAGAAACGATTAGAAAGTATAATCATAGATAACGCAATGACATTTCAAAAATTCTGCAATTGAAAATCACAAGCAATATGGTCTTATTATAAGGGAAAGAACAAAATTTACGTGAAACGGTATTTGAAGGGTAAATCTTAAGGACTAATGAATTTTCAATAATATGATACCTTAGGTTTATGTTGAGTAATGGTGAGTCTAATTTGGATGGTAACTCAAGTAGTCTTCAGTAATTATAAATTCTAACACTAGTGGTAGTTTTTGGTAGTGGGTATTGGTAATTTTTTAGTTATGATAAATTTTGGTGGTGGTAAATTTTTAGGTATTGGTATTTTTTCAATTATGGTAAGTTTAGTATTGGTAAACTTTAGTAGTGGTAAACTTTTAGTGAAAACATTTAGTAGTGATAAGCTTTTAGTAGTGGTAAACTTGTAGTAGTAATATTCTTTGAGTGATGAATTATTTGAGGTAGTATGGTAATTTTAAAGTTATTTTGAATTCCAGATAAAAGGGAACCTAAGTAATGAAGTCATGGCAAATCTAGATAGCATAGAATATTAAGCAATGATAAATCTGAATAGTATACTCTCTTAAATAATGATAAAGCTCAATAGTATGGAGTCTTAAAGGATCGCAAATCTGAATAGCATGGAATCTTAAATGGTGGTAAATCTTAATAGTATGGTCTCTTAAATAGTGAAAAAAATTAAAAGTGTGCTCTCTTAAATAGTGAAAATATTAAAAGTGTGCTCTCTTGAATAATAGAAAATCTTAACAGTGTGCTCTCAACAGAAAACCCTAATAGTATACTCTCTTAAGTAATGTCATCTTTTAATAGTATACTCTCTTGCGTAATGTCAAATCTTAAAAATGTGCTCTCTAAAACAGTGGAAATCTTAATAGTATACTTTAAATCATGGCAATCTCAATGGTCTAAAATCTGAAGTGATGCCATATTCCATCAGTATGGTCTCTGCAGCGCTTATCACCGAATACCTCACTTCCCGAAACAGACCACCCACCACTTAACTCAGCCCACCAGAAACCTCACTTCAAGGGTCTTTGTTGCAAAACCGAAAAACCCTCTCAACTTCAAAAACCCGCCCTCAAATATTCCGCTGCTTTCATGTTTCTTTTTCCCCCAGTCAACCCGAATTTCCTATCGGGGTTCTTAGCGGCAAGACCGTTTTGCAACCCGCGCGCGAATTCCGCGCGGCGCGGAATTCGCCTTATCGCAACACTACTTAAACCCGCCGGCCCCCTGCGTTTCCACCGCCCACCAAGAAATGTTACTTGAGCTCTACGGAATCGCCCAAGGGGCGGTGGCTTCGCACCCGGCCGCGGCGCTCGCGCTCGTGGTGCTGGTCACGCTCCTCTACAAGCTCGTGGTGTACCCGCTCTTCGTGTCGCCGCTCCGGCACGTGCCCGGCCCCTATCTCCACCGGATCACGGCGTTCGAGGCACTCAACAGCCAGCGGAAGGCCCAGTGGACAAAGAAGGTGCATGCGCTCCATGCGCGGTACGGCGACATTGTGGTGTTGTCGCCGCACGCGGTCAGCTGCAACGGCGACCCCAAGTACATCAACGACATCTACGTCAAGAACATGCCCAAGGCCCGGTTCTACGAAAACTTCCGCAACCACGGCTTCAAAGACAACATCTTTGCGCTGCTCGAAAACGACCGCCACTTGCGCTACAAGAAAATTGTCCACGGCTTGTACCTGAAGTCCGCGGTGTTCAACGCGGCCAACACCACGCGCCGCAACATCACCGACAAGATCCGCCAGCTCGTGCACCAGGTGCACGTGTCGTCCGTGACCGGCCAGCAGCCAGACTACATCAACGCGCGGCTGGAGTTGAACGAGCACGGCAAGGGCCACAAGCTCGGCTCCGGCGCCTGGTTCCAGCCCGCCCGCGCCTCGGGCGGCCTCGGCATCGACGTCTACTCCTTGTTTGGCTCGCTTGCCATGGACGTGGTGTCGGGGTTCGAGTTGGGCGTGGCCAACGGCTCGCGCTTGCTCCAGAACCCGGCCGCCCGGGCCATCCTCGTGCCCCACCGGATGCAGGCGGGCATGGTCTTCTGGACCACGCTAATGCCCCGCTGGTGGGACTGGGCCGCCCTGCCGGCCGTGCGCCAGGCTTCTCGCGACATCGAGGCCTGGCAGTTGTCCTTGTACAAGCACGCCGAGGAGAACGTGCCCGAAAAGGCCCCGGGCCAGAACCTCTCCACCCTCGAGACCTTCAAGAACAGCGGCTTGCGGGGCAACTGCGCCTACAGCTTCTTGACCGACAACATTTTTGCGGGCCACGAGACCACCGCCATCCAGCTCAGCTACTTGTGCTACGAGCTCTCGCGGCCATGCAACGCCGAAGTCCAGCGGCGGCTCCGTGCCGAGCTCCGCGCCGCTTTCGGCTGCCCGGGCTCGCTCGACGACACCATCGACGACTTTGAGGCCGTGGACAAGCTTGTGTTTCTCGACGCCTTGATGCAAGAAAACTCGCGGGTCCACGCGTCGATTCCCGGCTACGAGCCGCGCGTCACGCCCGCCGCCTACAAGGTGTCTGTGGGCGGGCGGAGTGTGCTGCTCCCTCGAGGCACGGAAATCTCCACCCAGCCGTACCTGATGCACCGCGTGGCCAGTGTGTTCCCGAACCCAGACACCTGGGACCCCAGCCGCTGGATGCCCGGGCCGGGCGAGTCCGACGGGGTGTGGCGTGCCCGCGTCAAAAACATGCAGCGCTACATGATGCCGTTCGGGAAAGGCGTGCGCATGTGCTTGGGCATGAACATTGCCGTCATCGAGATGAAGCTCGCCTTGGCCAACCTCTACTGGCGCTACCTGCTGCAGGTGTGCTCCCAGTGGTGCAAGGTCACTCCTGCAGAAAACGCGCGCGACATCCAGATGGGCCACCAGCACATGACGTCAGACTCCGATGAAAGCATGATGGTCATGGTCGACGCCTACACCACCCGGCCTTACTACGACGAGTGCTGGCTCGAGTGGAACAACGCCTAGCGTGTATGCAGGCGCCCCTCGCGCCGCCTCCTCGGCTCGGCTCCCCATGCGCGATAACGCACTTGCCGCCGCTTCCGGATCACGTGCGCGCCCGCATATCTTCCCCCGGCTCCACATGCGGACTTTCCTCACCAATGCTCCCCTTTGCCTTTCCCTACCCGCCTGAACAGACTAATGGCTTCTGGGGCCGGCCCACCTCCACCATTGACTGGTGCGAGGAGAACTATGTCGTGTCCTCGTACATTGCCGAGGCCGTCAACACCGTCACCAACCTGGCCTTCATTGCTCTAGCCTGTTTTGCCATCTGGTCCGGCTGGCGCAATCGCCTCGAGCTGCGCTTTGTGCTCTCGGCCTGTGGCTTCTTGCTTGTGGGCGTCGGCCTGTGGCTCTTCCACATGACGCTCCGCTACGAGTTCCAGCTTTTGGACGAGTTGCCCATGATCTACGCCACGTGCATCCCATTCTGGAGTGTTTTCTCCGAATTCAAACGCGCTGAGGGTTCTTTGCTTGTGGGCTTTGGCATTTTCTCCGCCGCAAACTTGTTGACCTGGATCTATTTGTCGTATAAGGACCCGACCATCCACCAGGCGGCCTATGCCTTGTTGAACGCGGCCATTATCTTCCGCTCCGTGTACTTGACCCATCATTACGTTCGTGACCCGGTCTCCGTGCGCCAGCTTAACTTCATTATGGTGTTTGGAGTTCTGATCTTCTTATTGGGTTACTTCCTCTGGAACATGGACATCCATTTCTGCGACCTTGCCCGCGCCACCCGCCGCTCCTGGGGTATGCCCTATGGCTTTCTCTTGGAGGGCCATGGCTGGTGGCACTTGTTCACAGGCACAGGTGTCTACTTCTACTTGATCTACTTGGAGTACTTGAGGTGCTGGTTGCTGGGTACCGAGCGCTTCTATCTGCTCGAATGGCACTACTGTCTACCTGTGGTGGTCTTGAGAGACTCCAAGGGCTTGGAGAAGTTCAGGCTAGCTGAGAACAAGTCGGACTGAGTTTTTTATCCTCCTAAGAACCGCCCCAATCGAACATTACCGTTTTAGAATTCAGGCTTCCGAATCCCGCCCCTGTAGCACTAGGTCTTTCTCCAATTCGTCCTCTACTACGTCTATGTGTGCACTGCTTTTGACGTGAAGCCTGTACTTCAGCTACAATCAGCGCCAGTAGGGTTTTCGCTGCATAATCTTATATTCAGATCTATAACATTGACATGATCTCCGCTATGAACTTGTCGTTTCTGACCTCGGGTGTCTGTTCCTGCAAAACCTGGTTTAAGCGTTGCTGAGCTTCCAGGCTGGTCACCCCACACTTGCCGGTACTATCAACGCATTGACTCCTCCACTGCACGAGCACCTGCTTCAATTTGGCCATTCCAGTGCTCAATTCTTCACTATTGCACTTAGTTTTCTTGTTGCTGACGAAAGGATCGCTTCCAGCACCAGCATCAATGTTCTGCAACTCAGAAGCCTTCCTTTTAGCCATGTTGATGATTTTTGATGGAAACTTCACGAGCTCGGCCACGTGGATTCCAAACGATTTGTCGGAAATCCCGGGCTCCACCCGATACATAAGCGTGATATCGTCATCCTTTTGGGCACCATCCAGTTGGCTCTTTTCAATGTGGGCAATCACATTCAAATTCTCAACTTTGCCCTCGTGTTTCTCTGCCAACTTCGTGAGCTCATGAAAGTGGGTAGCAAAGAGAGTAAAGCAGTTTTTTTTCGTGATCAAGTGCTCACTGATGGACCATGCGAGCCCGAAACCATCGTAAGTACTCGTGCCTCTTCCGAGCTCATCGATAATGATGAGCGAGTTTTGAGTGGCCGCAGCCAAAATCGAGGATGTTTCGAGCATCTCGATCATAAACGTGGACAAGCCTTTCAACTGCGAGTCGCCTGCCCCCACCCTTGAGAGGATGGCATCGAAAATCGGGAGCTGTGGCGTCTTTTCCTCGTCCAGAACAGGAATGTAAGAACCGATCTGGTTCATGAGGGCAATTACTCCAACCTGTCTGATGTAAGTAGACTTACCTCCCATATTGGGCCCAGTGATGATAGCAAAAGGGCATCCAGCAGTGTTGGCGAGCTTCACATCGTTTGGAATGAAGCTCACGTCTTCTTGCATCTCGAGAATTGGATGCCGGGCATTCAGAAGATCCAAACGCCTGCGCTGAAACTCTTCGGATGTGGCAGCTTCTGCCATTTCGTGGATTTGTGGCCGCACGTATGGGATGGGGGCAAAGATCGCAACGTTGGCAAAAGAGGAAATGACGTCCAAGGTGCTAAGGGCCAAAGACAAGCGCAAGAACACGGTCTGGTATGTCACGCTTATCGACAAGATCTCCTTGATCAACTCTTTCTGCTTGCTGTTGTACTCGGCTGAGTAATCGGAATAATCCTTGGAGAGCGAGCGCAAGGCCTTTGTGGTGAAGAACACGCCGGACTTGACGGTCTGAAGCTCGATGTAGCGATCACCCGTATTTCTGAGGATGTTGGAATCGATTCTGGTGACCCGGAAGCACCAGCCGTGCTGCTGGTGGAGCTCCAACTTCAACTTCTTTTCCATGTCAATGTTCAAGTCATCAGCCACCTCCTCGTGGATTCTCTTGATGCTGCGAGAGGTGGCTTCCAAGTTCTCATTGATGGAAACAAGAGACTCGTCAAACTCCGGCTTGATGTTGAAGTCTGTGTGTAACAGAGTGTGCGCTGACGCGGAATCCAAAGGCAGGAGATCGATGGTGGTCTCCACAAGCTCCTGGAATTTGAGCAATGGCAGGAGGTTCTTGGCGATAGGGTCCAACCACTCGCGCTGAATCAACAGCTTGGTGTGCTCGTTTTTGCAGTCATCCAAGGACATTTGGAGCATTTCGCTGAGGCTAGGCAAATTCTTGACGAGCTGGTACAACCTCACGACATCCTCTAGCTTCTTGTTCTCGGCACCCGAGGCCTTCTTGAGGCCCAGGGCCATTTTCTTCATGAGGCGCTTGACGTCAGGAACCTGCAAAAGCCACTCTTGCGACACGAACACCCGCAAGTTTGTGTCGGAGATGAAGTGCTCCACCAAGGAGTGGCGGTCCGAGATGGCCAGTTTCGAGGTGAGCGGCTGCTTGAGCCACTGGGACAACAAGCGCGTGCCGGCCGCGGTTTTGCACTTGTTCAACAACTCGAAGACGGACGAGATGGAGCTGTTCTTGACGCCCGCCAACTGGTTTGCGCTCAGCGCAGGAAAGATGTTGAGCGCCTTGATGGTGGACGAGTCTATCTTCATGTAGTTGGAGATCAGGTATCGGTCAATGGAGAAGGTGGCGGAGTCGTCGTTCAACAAGTCGAGATAGTGGATGAGAGCGCAGCAGCACGAGAGAGAAAGCACGTCGTCGGTGGAGCTGATGCCCTTGGATGCGAGAATGAGCTCCACCGAGTTGTCCACGTCGGAGGAGATCGAGTCCGAGGACACGATCTTGGCCAAGTCCTGGTCGAGGTCCTTGGTGGAAAAGTGGGCCGGCTTGATGGAGCCCACCACCAAGCCGCCGATCTTGTTCAAGAGCTGGAAGAGCTTGATCACATCGGGCGACAGCGGGTCCTCGGGGCTGTAGGAGGCCGGGAGAAGCACCTCCTTGACGCCCACCTGCAAAAGCAACAGCTCCAAGTTGGAGAAGAGGTCGTTGTCGTCGAACTCCAGCACCTGGATGGTTCTGTTCAGCAAGTCCACCAAACACACGCCCACCTTCTTGGCGGCGGCGGTGGCGGAGAACTTGACAGCCGCGACCTTGGGCACGGAGCCGTCGTTGAGCATGGCCTCCACGTCCACGCCGTACTCGCGGGCCAACGCCTCCAAGTTGCCGGGAGTGGCGCTGGCCACTAGCGCAAACTGCTTGTTGTAGACCTCGACCTTGCACGAGGTCAAGACGAGGCAGTGCTTCAAGACGGAGGCAAACACCTGCGGGGAGATGGTCACGTACTGGACGGAGTTGGACGTTTTGATGACCAGGGGGGTTTTGTAGATGGCGTCGGCAATCAAGTGAGCGTCCTCGCCGAGGGCGGAGAAGTAGTCCTTGTGGTCCACCAAGCGCACGGTGTGCGGGTTTTCCTTGGGGGGAAGCCCGGCAAAGCGCCGGTAAAACAGCCGCTCGTCCACCGTGTCGGAGAACTTCAAGTCGGGTCTGGTGCTTGACATTGGAGGAAGAGGAGAGGACGCGACGCGAGACGGGTTCAAGACGCGATCTCACCAAGACGCGGCGGCCTGGTGCACGGGTGCACAGTGCCATGACCCACGGTGCTTCAGTCGCCTTCAGGAAAACTTTGGGTTTGAGTTTAATTCTTCTGGATTGAGTTTAGATTTTGGATTGAGTTTAATTCTTCTGGATTGAGTTTAGATTTTGGATTGAGTTTAATTCTTCTGAATTGAGTTTACTTCGTCTGGATTTGAGTTTAATTGCTTCTGGATTTGTGTTAATTGCTTCTGGATTTGACATTAATTCGTCTGGATTTGAGTTAATTTCTTCTAGGGTTAAACTTTTGGACTTTTGTCTTTGAATGCTAGATTTGCTTAGAAGGCTTTTCTTGTTTGCTCTTCTTTTTTTTGCTCTGTCACTTGATGACTGACTTTATGACTTTGCTCTTAATTGGTTTTGGCTAAGGAGTTTCTTGTATCGGCCCTCGACAAGTGTGCTCTGTGGCTTTAGGCTCTATCTATTTTTGGGCTCTTTTTAATTCACCACTAGTTCCTCTTAGGCCTCTTTTCATGATCCTATAATCCGTGATACTCCTATATTTCCTTGCATTTGACTATAGTAAATTAGCTTTTGACTATTATAAGATAGCTTCTGACCATAATAAGTTAGCTTTTGACTATAGTAAATCAGCTTTTGACTATAATAAATCAGCTTTTGACTATAATAAGTTAGCTATTGACTATAATAAGTTAGCTTCTGACTTAAAAAATTAGCTTTTGACTATAATAGTTAGCTGTTGTGGTGTTTATGCTTGCACCTTACATGCTTGTTGTCATGTCCTCGTGATATCCACTAATGCTTTTAGCAATTAAACTTCACATGTCTTCTAAGGTTTCGATTCTTCTGTTAGGTACTTTAAAACCGTTACTGCTATCTGTCTCTTTTTATTATTTCTTGGCGTATGTCTTTTTGCTACGTACCTCATTCAGAATTGTCAAAGTGAGACAGAAAACCGCAGTAGCTGCAAATGGCTGTGGTAAGCAACTGCAGGACACCAACAAGCTGGTCTACCAAAAAAACACAACATCAAGTAACACAAGCATCAAGTAACACAAGTATCACAGCAACCAATTCCAAGATAATAATCACAAAAGAGTAGCTCTAAGTCTAAACATCAAGCACCACATCAAACCCAAATTACCAGCATGGCATCAGTAGCATTCACCACCGTCCGCGTCACGTGCGCCATCGCCGCACCCTCGATCACCAAAAACCGCATGAGGCCCGCACGCCCCGAAAATTCTTAAGCACAACGCAAACTTCCCTAAATCCCAAGGCATGTTCTACGAAATCTTCGCCATAGCCCGGATTCAAGACCCCCTTCATGTTAACAAGGAGGCAGCTAAGATCGCGTCCACGGTGGGCAAGTTGATCTTGAACAACAGAGGCGTGGTGCGTCTGATCACCAGTTTGGGGCCCAGACCGCTTCCCAAAATCATCTCCAAGGACCAGGAACGCCACTTCCAGGGCTACCACTTCATCATGGGCTTCGACTCGTCGTCGGCTGTGCAGCAAGAGCTTTTGAGAACCTTGCGCCGGGACCCGAGGATCTTGAGGTCCAGCATCATCAAAAACGACATGTCCAAGAAATTGGATGTCGGCACCACTTTCAACCGGGTGTTTTCGCAGACTTGAGTCTGCCCATGTACATAGTGAAGGATGTTGAGTCAGAGTGAAGGATTTCGGATTATGGTGAAGGATTCTGAATTATGAAGAATGTCGAACTCTACGATGAAAACGGAGTGAACGTTGAATTTATAGTGAACGCTCAAATATAGTGGAGGACGTTCAAATCTAGTGAAGGACGTTGAATTTACAGTTAAGGTTACGTTGAGGTTATAGTGAAGGACGTTGAAATTCGACGGATTGTAGAATTTTGAATTGTAGTGGAGGATTTCAAATTATAGTGAAGAATCATGAATGAAGGATGTTGAATCATAGTGAAGGACTTTAAATCATAGTGAAGGACGTTGAGCTATAGCGTAGGATGATGTTGAATTATATTGAACGTTCAAATATAGTGAAGGACATTCAAATATAGTAAAAAACGTATAAATATAATTAAGGACGTTGAATTTACAGTTAAGGTTACGTTGAGGTTATAGTAAAGGACGTTGAAATTCGACGCATCGTAGAATGCTTGTTGGTCGCCCGACTTCTATTTACGTGTGCGCCAGGTAGTATTAGTAGCGCATTTATGCCGTGGCCTGTCTCGGTGTGGCTGTCACAAGTCACGCCACACGGGCCTATTGCTTGCCCCTGTCATTCCGGCGGAGAGCTTTCCGCATGTGCTGACACTCATTGGCATTTATCCGATTCCTCGCAATCCTCACTCTTCTCATATCATCTAGGGCAGGGCTATTGTAGGCTGGAAGGAGAGAGAACTTCGAACACGCCTTCAGCACCAACTTCGGCACAACTGTTTGGACAATGGAGTAGTGCTGCAGTGCATTCATCTCCGCTGGTTTCGACAACTTCATTTCGCCTTTTAGCGTGGAGTCACTATCTTGGGCACAGACAACTGCGTTTTCAAGGGCGGCGCCGAAGGCTGGTCGGTGTCGTTCACAGAGATGTTGGACGTGTTGATGCTGGTCTGCATATCGTCGACCCCCCGCCTGCCTTCGAATATCGAGTCTGAGTTGCTGAGCTCGGTTTCGCCATCCAGGAGGTCCTGGGGAGTGGTTTCGTCGAAGAAGCTCAGTTGCGAGTTATTTCTCGACGTGATGCTGTGCGGCTCAGCAACAAGGTTGTATGAGTTTTGTCTAGACCGCTCCAGGTAAGGGTGGCTAAAGCGCTCGAGCTCATGGCCCTGCTCAATGTCATCTTGCAACGGGATGTACGAGGTCAAGGGATCGCTCTTTTTGACGTCTATGCGGGTGATTTCCGTGTAGGACCAGCGACAGTACTTGGCAGGGTCCACAATGGGCAACCGGGTGTATTTCACGTAGGTGAACACAGTCAACGACAAGCACGCGCCAAAGATCAAGTCAATGAAATAGTGGTGGGTTAGGTACATGGTGCTCCACCACAAGAGAGAGGCATAAAACCACCACACTGCGGTGAAGCGAGGGAAGAGCCAGCACAAAAACAAGACATCCATGACCGCACAGCCCGAGTGGAGCGACGGGAAAGCGCCAAAGACAAGCGGGGAGTTTTCAAAAGTGGTGGTGAACATATCCACGCCAAACAAGGCGTCGATGCGGCCCAAGCCTCCAGGGGACCCGTTCATGGAGTAGTTTGCAGGTTTCAAGCCGTAGATGTTCTTGTACCACGGCGCCGCGGACGGAAAGAGAAGCTGGATCAACACCCCGGTCAAGTTCATGTAGCCAAAGGCGAAGCCAAAGGAGCGCAAGGAGGTGGGCGGAGCAAACAAGAAGATGAAGAGCGCCACCACAAAAGGCGAGGCAAAGTGGATGATTCCGTAGGGCAACCATGCAAGCACATCCAAGAAGGAGTTGTTTGTCTCGGCCAAGACGTTGGACAAGTTGTCGCCGTACATGATGGTTTCCATTGCGGGGAGGAACTTGACGGAAATGGCGGGTTTCCACGAGTAGGGGATCTTGGACGCCGAGAAAAAGAGCGCCAACCAGGTGAAGATCGGCAATGCATGGAGGAAGAAGGTGGACGTCAACGGCACAAGGAAGCAGGTGACGAATGCAGCGAGAATGGGGATTTTGATCAAGAACGATGCGGGAAAAATCACAAACACAAAGAAGATGATTCCCAGCAAGAACCCGTAGTGGGCCATGTCGAGCGAGGTCCACTGGTGGCGCCGGAGCTTGCGGATGGTTTTGTGCACATCCAAGTCGAAATCGAGGTCTGCCAACGTCAGGCCTGGTTGCTTTTCGCTGAGAAAGAAGTGGTAGAATAGCTGGTATGCTTTCTGGGCCGGAGCGGACCGGAGAATCGACGACATAGTGGCTGGGTGGTTTTGTGTTTCAGTGTTGTTTCAGATTTGTCGGATGTCAGTTGGATCAGATGCCTTACAGGTTCAGTCAGATGCCTTGTTTCAGTTCAGGTGCCTCCGAGTTGCAGTTAAATCAGATCAGATGGTTTCAGTTGTTTCAGATCAGATTGGTTTCAGTTTCAGACCAGATTGGTCTCAGTAGTTTCTGTTGTTTAAATTTGTCAGATGCCTGTTTCAGGTATCGATGTCGGATTTCAAGATGTTGATCAGGTGTCACTTGATTCAGATGTCTCAGATGTTTCCGATGTCTGGTAAGTAAGACGTTTCAAATGACTCAGATGTTTCAGATGTTTCAGATGTTTCAGATGTTTCAGATTAGTTTCACTGGGCTCGCGAAAAGGACGTCTGTGTCCCGAAGGCTGATTATCAACAGTAAAGCCAGTAGTGAAGCCCCTAGGTAGTTTGAGGTCAGAGGAAAAAGAAACATGAAGCGCATCCTGTCTCGAGATTCAGGTCCGCGGGCCTGGATGCAGGCACGAAGCCGACTTCAATCCGTGAATCTACGGAGTCCACCTACAACGGATTAATATCGGGGTCAGAGCTCGGATTAATGTAGAGCTAATGGAGCTGCTGAAGTACACCGGTCAGTTCGAGTACGCCGAGGCAGGATAACTGCAATGGCCATCACAATACTAGGGTGCGTCCACGACTCACGTCTCATGGCATCAGCTCTGGGAAGTAGCGGACTGAACACGTGAACCCAGCATTCCCATGCAGCACTTACCTTGAGGCCCAGCTTCCACATGCAGCTATCACCTTAAGGTCCAGATCCACGCCGCTGGGCCAGAGTGCACGCATCCGGCAGACTTCACTAGGCATAAATGTTGGTCTGCACGTTGATGTCGCCACCCACGGCCATATGCTGCGAGGCCACCCAGCGGTCGTGCTTGTTCAACTTGATGTAGTCTGCGACGTGTCCCGGCTCGATGCACAACATGTTCTTGTACCCAGTCTTGGGCTGGAAGTCGCCCATTCCGTTGGATTTCTCAATCCAGGGGTTCCACACAACTGCGTCCGGCAAGTTCTTTCTTTCCAAGGTCATCAATACCTTGCCCTTGTCGACGAGCTGCAAGTTCTTGTGTTCCGACACGTTCTTGTAGATGCGGTCGAACTCCTCCTGGAAGGTGAGCATGGGCGACTTCTCCCTGTATGTGGTGGCCAAGAGTTGGTCGTAGCATTCCGAGTCCATCAAGTTCGTAACGAGAGTATCGGTGACGTCCTCGGTACGGTAGTAGGTGTGGAACAACCACTTGAAGTCGAAGGACTCGTTTCCGGTGTTCTCCACCTCAATCTGGGTGGTCAAGCTGTCCTTGCCCAAAGTGACAGTCAAGATCAACGTGAAGTCGTACTTAGCATTGCCCCACAACTTCAAGGCCTCGGGATCGACGTTCTCGGGGCCCAAGCCAAACTGCACGGCCACCGGGTTTTCGGAGACCTGGCCAAGAAACTCCCAGGTGGAGTTTCTAGCAAAGCCGTGTTGCGGCAATGGGGCGGTTGGCAAGGATTCATCCTTCTCCTTTCCGAAAACGGGAAACACAAGCGGGATTCCGCCCCGCACGGCCTTGGACCCGTCCAACTTGGCGCCGTCGGAGAGCCACAACCTCTCATTGCCAGCGGCCTTCCAGGAGATGACGGTGGCGCCAAACTTCAAGATTTCGGCCGACGATCCCAGATCGTCCGGGTGGGTCAAAACAACTTTGGTTTCTGTTTCTTCAACGGGCATTGTCCTTTGGTCTTGGCAGCAGCAGATTGAGGGCTCGCCTCGAGCAAACCGCCAATGCGGCGTGGTGTAAGGGTGTGTGCCACGGGGGGCGACGCGGGGATGCAACGTGGGGCGGTGTGCAGGACGACGGCCTCGGGGCGGCCCGGCGCCACCGACAAGACCCGGCATTGGACAGCCAAGCGCAACATACGGTCCTGCCAGAAGGGCACGAGCCGGTTAGGAGTGCGTGGATGTTTGGCGGTTGTGGATGTTTGGTGGTTGTGGATGTTTGGCGGTTGTGGCTGTCGCGGCAAGGGCACTCAGGAAAAGCGAGTTTTGAATCTCTGGAACCGGTTCAAGCTTCTTTGACTTGCCTGCAGAGAAAGAGACTTTTGGCTGGCGGAGGAGTGGATGGAGGATTGCAGGTCGAAAGACTTCTGGCTGGAGGAAATGGTGGGCTTGCTGTAGAGGGAGAAGGGCTTTGGGACGGTGATGCGGGGGCCGTGGTCGGGCCGCTTGATGCCGTCCATGGAGGAGTCGCAGGAGTCAGCGGTGGAGGTCCGGGCCGAGTACAAACTCATGTTAGAGGAGGAGTTGGCGAGAGAGTCGCAGCTGAGGTCTGCGGCAATGGCCGGGCCGTGCAGATGGGAGCTCAAGTTGCGGTGGGACTGCTTGTGGGAGAGACCGGCGAAGGGCTGTTTTTTGTCAAGAGAGGAAAAGGACGGCTTCTTGTCGAGGGTCGAAAACGACGGCTTCTTGTCGAGGGTCGAAAACGACGGCTTCTTGTCAAGCGACGAAAACGACGGCTTCTTCTCAAGCGACGAAAACGACGGCTTCTTGTTGAGACCAGGCACCGACGGCTTCTTATGCAAGCCCGAGGCCAGCAGCGGACGGGAACCCGCCGCACCGTCCGAGAGACTCGACAGAGACAGCTTCTTGCGCAAGGACGCCGCCAGCGCCGCCAGCGCCAGATGCTCGTGGAGACTCAGCAGCGAGGTCTTGTTTCGCAAGGACGGCGCGGCCGAAGAGGGCCGCACGCCGGCCATCTGGAGCGAGGTCTGGCGGATCCTCACCGGGCCCTTGGGCTTGACAAAGTCGTCGCCGGCGTCGTCCAGAAGAAGCTGGTTGAGGTTCATGGAGCCCTTGGACGGCGAGATGCGGGTGAATTTCAGCGGCGACGACAGCAACTGCGGCAGGTGCAGCGGCGACGAGGACGGCGCTTGGGCAAGCGCCGGCACCGGGCCGGCCAAGGCGTTGGCGGGCGGCGGGCGGGCAGCGGCACTGGTTTCCCGGTGGCGGAGCGGAGACGACGCCGTGGCCGGCGGCGCAAAAATGTCCTCGGGGCCGTTGAGGGTGCGGCGCTTCTTCTTGGCGCTGGACGTCGGCTCGGGCTGGGCCGCGTTGCGGGCCGCCGCGTAGTGCGACGAGATGCTTTCCATTTTCTTGAAGAGCGGCCGGTGGGCGCCCGAGTAGCGTTTCTTGCGGGCCAGGCCCTGGCGCTCGGAGGCCGGGGCAAACGCTATTCGGGACGAGATCTCCGACGCCCGCGTGTCTAGCTCGCGTAAAACCGCCGAGCTGAGCGTCTGCGAGTATCCCTTCTCGAGCATGCTTTCATTGAGGGGGTTTTGGCCGGTTTCCTGCGCTTGGTACTGTAGGGGTTGGTTCAGGGCAGCCTGCACTGCAGGGTCCGGTAGAGCGGGGCACCCAAACAGAAAGCCACTGCCAGATGCGTCAGGGGGCCAGCGGTCGTGTGTTTGCGTTTGTGTTTGCGTTTGTGTTTGTGTTTGCATTTGTGTTTGCATTTGTGTTTGCATTTGTGTTTGTATTTGACCTTGCTGTGGTAGTTGCTGTGCCTGGCTTTCGGTCTGTTGTGGTTGTGGTGATTCCGAAAAGCCGGCCAAATCGGCAAGTTGGGGGTATAAAAAAGAGCCTTGCGACGGGCTGTGGAGCGTGAGCTCCCTGATTTTCTTGATGGGCGTGTTGAGCACCGCCGAGAAGCTCTCGTCCATGGCAGAAACGGTGACGTGATTGGGAGGAGGTGGATCTGGTGATGTGTGGAGGGCACGTGACGTCAGGTTTGGGGGTAGCGGCGGGGCCGGTCACGTGGTCGTGCTGAGCGGAGGGAGCCGGTCACGGGATCGGGCAAAGAGCAGGCGGTCGGCGTGGCAGAAACGGCGATGGTGGAGGCAGAGACGGTCCACAAAGGTGTGTTTACCAAAGGCCCGATTTGGAAGCGGAGGCACAGGAAGTGGTGGGGCGCGGCGATGCGGGTGCACGGATCTGGGCTTTTGGTGTACGGGTTTAATTGGTGTGCGGGTTTCAGTGGTGCACGGGTCCTTGTCTTTGGCGCGAGTGACGGGGCAGCTACAGCAGGGGACGGGAGCGGCACGCAGCCGCGATTAGTGAATTAGCCATAAATAAGAACCCAAAGAGAAATAGTACAACGAAATGAAAAAGAGCGTGGCGCAGCAGCTCAGCAGCCTACGAAAGAGCAGGCAATGTCCTTTTTGCAGCAGCCAATGCAGCGGGCCGTGCGGTCGTCGGCAACACACTTGACCTTCCGCTTACGGCACGCGGCACACGAGCTCTTGCGCAACGCGGACCGCGGCGAAACCAGCCCGGCCGGTTCCACATCGGACAGCCGCTTGGTCACTTTGCCGGGCAGTGCCGGCTTGTGCACGCTGAAGGAGACCGCCGAGGCTACGGCGGCCAGCGGTCCGCTGCGTTTTGTCTGGAGAATGTCCTCCTTGGTGAAGCCTTTGGAGAACACGCACGTGAGCTCCTTGCCGGCACACGAGGTGCAGGGCTTGAACTTGATGAGCTTTTGGTTGGAGAGCACCAAATTCCATGCCAGCGCGAGCGCCACGGTCTCGCCGCCAAAGAGCCGGATTTTGTCGGCTCCGGTCAACTCCAAGTACTCGTCGAGCAAGTCCGAGTCCAGCGAGCCTGCAGGAGACGCCTCGCGTTCAAAGTGTCTCAACAAAACCACCTCGGCGTTGCATTTGACTTTGCGCGAGCGGCACTTGTCGCATGAGGGGCCCAACCGCTGGCGCCGTTTGCGGTGCGCAGAGGCACGGGCCTGGGCTTCACCCGCGCTGCCGTCTGGGCTTGCGTTTGTGTTTGCGTTTGTGTTTGTGTTTGCATTTGCGTTTGTGTTTGCATTTGCGTTTGTGTTCGCCTTCGTGCTATTAATTTCAGCACCGTCGCCGTACAACGCCTGGCTGTAAGGACGAGGCGACAGAAGCGGCAGCTCCAGTGCCAGCAGCGACGTCAACGACGGCGTGGCACACGCGGCCGCCTTGGCGGCACCCGTGTTCAACAGTTTTAAGTTCGTTTCTGTGAGGAAGTTCATAATGGGCGGCAACGGCGTCCAGGTGTCTATCTTGAGCCCGTTGATCCGAGCATAGTGTGGGTTGAAGTGGTGGGCGGCTTTTTCGCCGTTCAGCATGATGGAGTATGAGAGCAAGTCGCTGGCCAACATCGGGGGCGAAAGGATTTGACTAGTGGCAAGGGAAGGGGTAAGGAGACCTGCTGGAGGCTGGAAGGGGGAATGGGAGGAAGTGAATAGATAAGAAGGAAGCGGGGGAAAAAGGCGGGGCCGGAGAGGGAAAAAACGGGGCGCCGCAGCCGGGGCCGCGAGGGGCATTTATAAGATGCTGCTCCGATAAAGTCGTTTGCATCATGTCCGAAGTCAGAGCATGCGTCTGGGGTACCAGTGGCCAGACGGCCTCTGTGTGCAGTATTTCCCTGCGAATGGCCGCTGAAAGTACTCCGACGCGCGCTCTAGCAGCATAATGTTGCACCACCCGGGGCAAAATTCTCAGCCTCGGGTGACTCGCCCTGGGCTGCGCGCACTGTGTGCAGACCGCGCGTCGTTCTGTTAATCCGACTGGCGGTTTTCACGGGTGAACCCGGGTGCTTCTCAATCCGCCCGGCATACATCGCCATGGCCTGCCTTGCCGAGAACGGCTTTCCGATGTGGGCCTTGAAAGCGCCGTGCCAGGATCTCTTATGGGCATCTTGACAGTCCCGGAAAGCGACGGCCGTGGTTTTTGCCGAGCCCGGCCGTTTCGGACCACGCCCTCGGAAGTGCTCCCCGCGCTGGCGCCCCGAAGCTGCTCCGGCCTTCCATCTCCGAGGGCTGCGGCGCGCGGGCAGTCCCGGGCGAGATGAGGAGAAGACCACGCCAAAATGGCGGGGACGCGCGCCTGTGTGCAGGACTTCCTTTCAACCGACGTTGATTCCCCTCCCGTTTCGATGCCTTCGGATTATCTGCCCGCAGGACACTACGACTGTGGATGACTCAAGTCCGACCTCGCTCCGAGTGTTTGAATCGCCTACTCCCTCGGAACACCGTTGCTTCACCGAAGGCTTCTACCAGAAGTCCGGAATTTAGGACAACCAAACGGTCCTCATAACCCCAAAGAAAAAAAGTTGTTTCCGCAGGCCGCCATTCTCGGTCCGTTAAACGGTGGGCTAGCCTGACCGAGGGTTGTAAAGTCCGGCTCCCGAAATCGAGGCGCACGACTGCTGCCCGCGGCCAGCCCGCGGGCTAACCGAAATCCGCGACGGAACTTGAGGCCGCGCCACACCGCACCACACCCGTGCCTCTCGGTTTGCTCTTCGCAACTGCTGATGTAGACTTGAGTTTGGTCTAGAACCGGCCTCGGTGGGGATAGAACTTGGCTTGATTTTTCCTCATTGTGCAAGAGACAGGGTGAGGCTTGCCGAGTGCAAAAAGCAAAAAGAAGAACCCATGCCGGGACTCGAACCCGGAATCTTTTGATTAGAAGTCAAATGCGCTAACCATTACGCCACACAGGCAACAGCTTTTTGCAAAACTGCGCAGGTGTTGAGTCCAAGTGCGCTGATTGTTACGTTCCAGTTCATATCTTCGCGCGCAGGTATTTTGAGATTTTGGGAACTAGGAGACTATATCCAGTTTCCCCGAAAGCTTACTGTGGCTAGGCTTGAGCTGTGCATGCCCGTCACAAGAGGTGTGCATCTCGTATCTACGAGAAACACCTGTTCCTGTTCCAGGTGAAACGTCTGTGTGCAGGACGAGTTCCGGCCTTTGCACGGTACCTTGCAGAGATCTGAAACGACCGGGCGTCTCCGATACCAAAAGGTAACATTAGACGCCCAGGGTCAAGATTATATAAGAATATAGATTCCTATGACAGAAAAATACCCATTGAGGAATTTTTCGGGTCCTACCTTGATTCCTAAGAATACAAGCCTGGATATACACCTCGTACATATACGAACAATATGGCCCTTGTATTGATTAATCAAGAGAAACTCCAATTATCCGAAGATCATGGGCTTGATTCAGTTGGCTGAGGATTCAATTGCACAGTTTCCGAAGAACTGAGTCGAATATGGAGGCCTGAAGGATATCTGTCTCAAACAGCTCGCCAGGAATCTCGGGCCGTCACTGTGCACCTATCCACAAACTCCACCGGTTTTTTCTATACAGTCACAGTGGCCGAGTGGTTAAGGCGACACCCTGCTATCCGCAGTCTAGGTGTTGCGCATTGCGTGCGCAGGTTCGAATCCTGTCTGTGACGACAATTTTTGCCGGCGCAGCAAGCCCCCCGCCGGTAAGTGCTTTATTGCTCAACCCTCTCCGTCGTCTTTTGCCAGCCGCGGTGTACTGGGACCCGGCGCGGGACAGGGCGCGCTGTGTGCAGGACCCGCGACTTCCGCAACACCCCACCACCGCGAGAAAATATCCTAGCGTGATCTACTCCTCACTCCTTAATCCCTCTCGGACTTAGGACTCTTGTCTCCTCGCCGCCCCATATAAAGCCGGCCGTGCTACGCGACTAGCCGCCACCCGCAAGAAAACCAGTGCCTCCCGTCGCCGGCCACGATCCCCAGCCCCCGCTCTTTGCCATGGATCCCACCAACGACCCCAATTTCACGCCGCCGTCACAAAACCAGGACTTTGAGCCGCCCGCGCACTCGTCCAAAATCCCCGTGAACATCCCAATCGAGCCGCTTGTCCTCGCGGACTTGGGCGAGAAAATGGACGCGCCAACCCCGCACCCCTCAGCCAACCAGGCGACCAAGCCGGACAAATCCGGCCAGGCGTACCACTCCAAGATCCCCCGCAAACACACAGAACTCACCAACTCGCTGAGCGACGACGACGACACTGTGGCGGTTCCGCCGGGCCCCGTGACCATCCTCCCGCCCACAATCAAGGTGCAGCTGAACCAGATTGCCGACTTGGAGGAAATGCCCCACGGCATCCAGAGACAGGCCAAGGACTTGAAGGACTACCTGTTCCCCACGCACCGCTTGGCCACCCGGCTCATCGACGAGGCCAACCACCCGTTGGTGGTGGTGGCGTGCGGCTCGTTCTCGCCCATCACCTACTTGCACCTCCGCATGTTCGAAATGGCGCTAGATACCATCAGCGAGCAGACCCGCTTCGAGGTAATTGGCGGCTACTACTCGCCCGTGTCCGACAACTACAAGAAGCAGGGCTTGGCGCCGTCGCACCACCGTGTGCGCATGTGCGAGTTGGCCTGTGAGAGAACGTCGTCGTGGCTCATGGTCGACTCCTGGGAGCTGTTGCAGCCCAAGTACACGCGCACGGCACTCGTGCTCGACCACTTCAACGAGGAAATCAACGTCAAGCGCGGCGGCATTGTCACTAAGTCCGGCGAGCGCCGCGGCGTGAAAATCATGCTTTTGGCGGGCGGCGACTTGATCGAGTCCATGGGCGAGCCCGACGTCTGGGCCGACCAGGACGTCCACCACATTCTCGGCAAGTACGGCTGTCTCATTGTCGAGAGGACCGGCTCGGATGTGCGCAGCTTCTTGTTGAGTCACGACATCATGTACGAGCACCGCCGCAACGTGCTTGTCATCAAGCAACTCATCTACAACGACATCTCCTCCACCAAGATCCGCTTGTTCATCAGACGCGGCATGTCCGTGCAATACTTGTTGCCCAACTCCGTCATCAGGTACATCCAGGAACACAAGCTCTACATCAACGACACTGAGCCGGTCAAGCAGGTCCTCAACGACAAGGGGGACTGAGGTGTTTCTGTTTTGCTCTCCTCACTGCCGCCACTATCCCCGCCTGCTGCCGACACATAATCATCTCCCTCTCGCTTCCCTACAACCCCTTATAGACTTTGATAATTAAACGGACATGGCTCACTGAACCTTCTGATGCCTCTCTAGTTCTTGCAATTGATTCGGATCCACGCCTCTTCAAGCGCCGCGTAGTTCCCCGGGAGCATGAGGTAATGGAACTTCATCAAAGACGTGTCTTTGAGTTCCAATTCCTTTCCTTCCAATAGGTTTAGAGGGAGCCGCACGTACTTGCCCTCCTGCGTGAAGACCCTGAGGAAAGTCCCGTAGATCTCGTCAAAAGTCAACGCCTTGTTCTCCATCGAGTACCAGTCCGTCGACTCGCGGCTGCCCTCAAAGGTGAATAGAATGCCGCCCTGTAACCGTTTTGAGTTCTTGTGCTTCAACAACACAACAAACAATGGATAAAGGTTGAATGAAAGTATCATCTTTTCTCCCAATTTCAGGAATGTGAGTACTGACATCCTAGCGGCAATGAACAAAATGTAAAATGCAAATGTGGTGGGCAAGAGATGAAGAAGAATCATAGAGCAGAACGTACCCAAAAGCAACTGGTCTATTTGAAACTGATCCTCTTCAATCAAGTCTATCCGGTCTCTTAAAAGATTGTATTTTTTCCCCCGGAACAACTGCATTAGCGACTTCAACATTTCGATTTGCCGGTTGTAGATTTTCGTGGTGGCAATGTTGAAAAAGTAGATGTGGAGGTTGAAAAACTTGAAATAGTCAATGAATGTGGCCACGATGAACGAGAAGCCGCCCGTGCAAGAGATGTAAAACCAGTAGGTGAATGCGGAGGCGAGCCAGGAATCAGCATCCATCAACTTGAGAAAGTAATCAAAGAACTCAGTCCAGCACTGCGATGTCCACAAAAACATGGTCTGGAGAAAGCGGCCCAAATCGTTGTTGAGCTTGAATCCGGCGGGATGGTGGAGCCCTATCCACGAGATCAAGCTTTCGAGTTTGCTGAAGAGCACTGACTTTAACACCACATTGTTGACAAAGTCAAGCACAGACTCCTTGTTTTTGGTCAACACATGATAACACATGTTCCCCAAGAGCACATCGTTCACCATTAACCATATGGAGTTGTAGAGGTTGATGTAGTTGGAGTTGTTCAAGTTCAATCTCTTGTTCGACAGCGGGAGGTCAAGTAGTCTTTGGAGCTCGTCCGACACAATGCCGGTGTCGTAGTAGCACATGAACTGAATGGGAATGAAAGTAATCTGCCTCAAGCGGAGATCGAGCTGCTTGCACCACGACGACAGCTTGCTGGGCACAAACCCGTAGATGTCTTTGTTAAGAAGGGCAATCACGGCAGTGAGCAAGCCAAGTAGCTTGGAGATGACCACGGCGAGCACAGCCCGCACCATCCGCCCCACGGATCGTGCCACGTGGGCAGCGTTTCCCTGGAAAGCACGGTGCTCGGGTGTGGCGTGGCCCCGGGCGCTTTCCTGCAAAAGAGACCTTGTCTTCCGGCACTGGTTGATTTTGTCTAGGATCTTTTCGCTGCTGATGGAGAGCGACGCTGTCGATGCCTTGTTGCTGGCCTGGTGGCAGCGGCTCATCTTGTCGACGAGGCTGCAATCCACTCTGTCCTTGCCTGTGCTTTGAAGGAGTATTGGCTCCGTCGTGAAGTACTCCAAGTTGCGCGTGTTGGGCAGCACAAAGTACACCACGCTGAAATGCACGTCGTCGGCGTAGAACCGCCCGTCCACGTATAGCCGTTGCGACGTGTGGTCCGTTCGAAGATGTAGCATGGAGATGCCGCCGGCGTCTGCCGGTTCGGGCGTAACTCCGTCCTTTTCTATGCGGCCGATCAACCGGAGTTCCGGGTCCACCGCCTGGATTTCTGCGTCCAGGAAATGGCTGCCCACGTCAACCACAATAAACGAGTCCCCCAACCGGTAGCCCACCACAGACATGGGAGCGGCGGCCCGGCATCCCTGCTGGTTGCATCTTCTGCTGATATCTCGAGGCACGTAGATGTAGTAGACCATGGCTCAGCTGACAAAGCTGTCGCGGCGCAAATACTGGGAGCTGTTGTTCAAGTTTTGGTAGAACAGCTGGCGGTCAAACGCCAAGAAGGAGTCGTCCTCTGGCAGCGGCGATTGCGTAGCTCGGGGGGATCTCTGGTTGAGACTAGCCCTGGGAGGCGAGTCTTCGGCCAGATCTAGAAGCACTGAGCCCTCGTTGTCGGAGTCGACGGCAGGGATCCTCAAGGCAAAGATGGGGAGTTTTTCCGGAACCGGCGCCGGGGTTTCTGGCTGGCGGTAGCGGCAAATCACGAGTTTGTCGACGGCTAGCACGATGATGCCAACGAAAGCAAACAGGGCCACGACAAAAGCAGCAAGACGGCCCGCGACGGAGCTGAGAATCTGTTCGATGCGCCCGGTTAAGTAGGGGAGCAAGCTGGGGATTTTGGCGGACTTGGCGGTGCCTCCCAGTTCCATTAAGGGTTTCTGGCCGGGGCCCCAGGCATTCTCACGTCAGTTTGCGCGAATGTCCGGCACTGCACACGGCGCCGCTTCTACTCCACAAGATGCCACTACTGCGCCCATCGGTTAGGGTGTTCTCTTCGACAGCGCATATTTAGAGGCTTCGGAAGCTTTTATGCTGGCGAGTGTCCCTGCCGGAAATGGCCACGGCCTGCGGTGCACCCGCCCTGCTGTTCTGTCCCGACCTTTCCTGAGAAACGTGCAGATACCGTTCCTGGCCGAAGCAACGTCGCATGGGAAGGAAGGGGACTCCGACCGGCTAGAGCTGGGCTGCTTGGCTGCGTCGGGCGGATTCGCCCCATCCTTCCTGCCAAACACCCACTCCAATGAGCGGCTCTTTCCCGACTGGGATATCTTATATAGGCGCTGTGCGTTTGCAGCTTTTCTGCAGCCTTAGCACGTTTCGCAGTCGGTCGCTGTGGGCTCTTCGTCTGCCTTCTCAAGCAAGTTGATGACATACCACGCCGTCGCTGCCATAGCAGCAAAAATGAATGCCAAGAAAAAGAATATGGCCTGCGGCATGTCCCACTGGGCGATGGACTTCTTGTAGATTGCCAAAATGCACACCGGCACTACCAATGCAAGCAAGTTCTTGACGAGTGCCAACGCCCCAAAAACCTCGCCGATCTTTGACTCCGGAAAGAACTTAACCACCGCCGAGTTGATTGACGGTGTCGCGAGCGACCCTAAAGAGGTGAGTACGAGACAGCTGGTGAACAAGGCACCGTTAGGTGCAAAGCTTAAACAGATCATGCCCGCCACCTCAAAGCTGTAAGCCGTAAATATGCTCCAGAAGTCCACTCTATCCAATCTCTTAGTGTTTAACTTGAACCCAAAAAACAGCTGCAACACGTTGTAGTTGAACACCGGCGATATACCGATTAAGGTGACCGCCCGCAGGGCACACGACACCGTCATGAGGTAGCCAATGTTATGGGCGGTCCATCCAAAGCTGAAGATGCCATAGAGAATGAGGATTTCACCCATAGGCATAGCAATGCTTGTGAGGAGGCAATCCATCACAATTAGGAGAAACACTGCACGCCGGTTCTCCCTGATTTTCGAATGTCTCAGGGGATGGACACAGTCTTTAGGGTAAAAAATCAAGCGTAAGGGGCGGAATATGTTGGCTGTATCAAGCATCAGTCTCCAAACACTAGGCTTCTTGTTCAAGTTTAGAGACGCGTGCAGCAGTGAGTGGGAGAGCGACCGGGACATGCGGCGAGCGTTCTGGCTTCGGGATTCGGGAAGAACGAACACTATGAACAAGAATAGCACCACAAGCACGAGAAGCTCAAAGCGCAAGGGCACAAACTCTTCTGAACTGATGTTACGGCCATATCTGGCCGAGGGATCCGTGGGCGTGGGCAGCTTATTGCCAAAATGAGCGAGCATGAAGTTTCCTGCCATGGGCCCGGTGGACAAGCCAACAAAAAAGAAGGCCATATTGATTCCCAAGTTATAGGAACGCTGGCTAGCATCGGAGACATCGGAGATGTAACAGTTTGTGAGGGTCATGATGCCGATCATGCCTCCAAGCAAGCTCCCGATGGCCTCAGTAGCAATGAGTTTACCAAATTGCAACGTATCATACAGAGACATGACTTGGTAGCGCGAGAACTTGCCAAGGATCTGGGAGGCAATCACCAAGGAGAGAAAAAGCTTTCTTCCATACTTGTCAGAAAGAGAGGCCACTGAGCCCAGCGCACAGATGGTGGCTATTCCTGTGGCTAGTGATATCGCCTGCTGGAAGCTCAGTACAAGTATCTGAGTCTCTTTTGGGTCACAGCTGTCTAAGCGGGAGGTCTCCCGTACTGTATTGCAAGCAAGCTTGAACTGGATCATCTGCTTCGTGCTCTCTGCTGAGGAGAATGCAAACGTAAAGAGAAAGATACAAACGCCAACCATCACACAAGACGGCCGATAGAGCCAGTGAAGGGACTTGTGGTTGTTGCGCTGATCCCGGAGCCAGGAGGCGCCTTCGCTTAGGTGGTCGTCGTCTCTCATAACAGACTCGTAAACGTTCTGGGCGGCACTCTCCAAATAGTCTTCACCGTCGACGTCAATGGAGTTATATTGGGCCTTTCTGGTTTCTTTCAAAGCAGACATGATGGCAGGCTGTGGCAGGGAAGGCTGTAGGGCAGAGCAAGCGGCCAGTTCTGGAGGCTATGCGGAAATGCAGTCACGCAGAAGAGTGCTTCTCAGGAACAGCAGCGGCCGCTAGATCTGGGAAGGAGCAGAGGGGCGGCTATCCTGTTCAGTGTTGGGATAGGAGGTGCAAGGATTCTGAGGGCAGCTTCAGGGTTTGATGGCAACAATATCGTGATGATGGCGTCGATTGCTTATCGTGCGGCTCGAAAGAACGGGCCGCCGCAGTCTGACAAATGCATGCAATGGAGGCGCGCAGACCTGCAGGGCGCGCGCAATGGGCACGGCACCCGTACCTTTTTGGCGAGCCGCGTACTGCAGGCTGCCGATCCCTTCGGTGGCACGGATGCATGGGGTAAAAACATGTAGATTCGTGTTTCGGGGGCCGATGATCCTGAATCGAGTCACTTCCACTGGGGCTGAATGAGGGGAGTCAAGGTAAGGTTGGGGAGATGGTTCCGGTCCAATTCTGGCCATTACAGGTCCCCTTTCATGCGATTTTTGCGATGTCTCAGCCGAGCCCCTTGGGCCGCCCTAGGAATTGAGCTCCTGGATCCTTGGTTTCTCATTAATATTCAAAGTTGGCTTCATCAAAGGACGATAGGAGGAATGGTTCAGCCCCAAAAACTGAGACAGAAACGGATGAATGCTGCGGCTAAAATGAAGCATGGAGTGCTAGCATTCTCGAGGCGGGCTGGGGAAGAGGGGTCGGAGAACGGTCCTGCTTGTGAAACAAGCCTGAAACACGGCCACCAGCGCATTTCGAAAGCAACAAGGGCAAGAACAACTCGAGCCTTCTTGAAAGCGGCCCTGAAACTGCGGCGAAACGGGATCGCGACGTGACTAGCTGCAGGACGTCTTTTGGCTGCGAAACCTCGCTCGGGGGTACTGGCCCGGGCGTTTCTAAACGGCCCCCTATTTATTGGACGAGGCCAACGAAACATGTGTCTGCCGAAACCACTCGAATATCTCGAAATATCGGCCAAGTATATTTAGGAATAGGCCAATAATTTCTAGGAATAGGCCAAATTTTCTTGAAATAAGCCAATAATTTCTAGGAATAGGCCAAATTTTCTTGGAATAAGCCAATAATTTCTAGGAATAAGGGGCCAATAATATCTAGGAATATCGACGCCTTGAGCTCAGGAGATCATGTGCCTCTAGATGCTTTTGGCTTAACACGTGCAAGGGAGACGTGCCCCGTTTCAGATTCAGGCTTACTGAATTGGGTGGAGATCCAAAAGGCTCAACTGAAGTAAGCAAGAGTGCAGGCAATACTGGAATCAGTTCAAGGAAAGGCGGCTAAGTGACAAGTGAGAGCGTGTACGTGCTGAGTGAGAATGAGTGTTGAGTGAGAATGAGTGTTGAGTAAGAATGAGTGCCTTCAGAAAGTATAAGTGTCTTGGGTGAAAGAAAGGTTCAAGTACTGCATTCTTATGTGAGTCTACAACAACACACTACTAACAAGCGACGGGCTAGGGCAAGAGGGCGGAGTCGGGACTGAAGAAGGGGTTAGGGTCTGAGCCCTCGGCACGTGACTTTGGCGCGACCCGCGGAGCACCCCAATGAAGGGGCACTATCGCGCGGAGCGCGCACCGGTACATCCCGCGCCCTCTGTCCTGCGCACACCTTGAGAAATTTTCATTCACTTCCTCAGTTCCTTTTTCATCAACAGTTGTTCTGAAGACAGTATCTACGGAAAAGAAACAATCATGTCCTTGCCAGAATCTTTTGCTTTGACTGCCGAAGACGCCAAGTTATTGTTGGCTGCCAACGTCCACTTGGGCTCCAAGAACGTTCAAGTATGTTCCCTCCACCACCCATTTCCCTCAATCTCAGAAAGCCCCTTTTGAAGCACGCAAAAGGCCGCCCCGAGCGAGCATTTCTGCTGTCCTATAGAGACTTCCCCCAAGCCGCTTACTAACCGTTTCTAGGTCCACAACAAGTCTTACGTCTACAAGACCAGACCAGATGGTGTTAACGTCATCAACATCTCCAAGACCTGGGAGAAGATTGTGTTGGCTGCCAGAATCATTGCCGCCATCCCAAACCCATCTGACGTTGCAGTGTGTTCTTCCAGAACCTTCGGCCAAAGAGCTGTTTTGAAGTTCGCCGCCCACACCGGTGCTACTCCAATTGCCGGTAGATTCACCCCAGGTAACTTCACCAACTACATCACCCGTTCTTTCAAGGAGCCAAGATTGGTTGTTGTCACCGACCCAAGAACCGACGCCCAAGCCATCAAGGAATCTTCTTACGTCAACATCCCCGTCATTGCCTTGTCTGACGTGGACTCTCCATCCGAATTCGTTGACGTCGCCATCCCATGTAACAACAAAGGTAAGCACTCCATCGGTTTGATCTGGTGGTTGATTGCCAGAGAGGTGTTGAGATTGAGAGGCACCATCACCGACAGAGAGACCGAGTGGTCTGTCATGCCAGACTTGTACTTCTACAGAGACCCAGAAGAAATCGAGCAAAACGCCGCCGACGAGGCTAGAGCCGGTGCCCCAGCCGAGGACGCTGAGGAGGCCGAGGCCGAGCCTGAGACCGAGTGGACCACCGAGACCAACGTCGAGGACTGGGCCGAGTCTGGTGTCACCGCTGCCGGTGAAGAGGCTGCTGCCAACTCCTGGTCTTAAATGGCAGCACTCGCGGCTGTCGCTCCATTTCAAATACATGCTTAGGTTCATATAGTCTTGTATACTGTACCCTATAAACTACGCTAATCGAGATCTTGTACATGCGGTGGCTGTAGCAGCGGACCTGGTCGCACCTCCCACCTCGCGCCGCGCTCGCCCGCTTGTGCCGCGCACGTCCCGGGTCTCTAGTGCTCTTGGTTCCACCGTCACCCCAACCCTCGTTTTCTCCCGACTGCCGCCCCGTTCCGGTCCTTTTCCCTGGTCCCTTAGCTGACGCCTTTCCCCATGAACTACGACCCGATCCACGACACCTACTCGCCGCAGGCAGACCCGCCGGCCTCTCAGCCTGCACCCTCTCTTCAAACCACTACTCCTTCCACAATACCGACCGCCACGCCCCTGGCCTCGGCGAAGGCACCGGTCCCTGCACCGGGCGACGCTCTGTTCAGGGGCACGGGTGTTGAAACGGCGGCCGCCCAGCCCCTGGCGCCACAAGAGCAGCCCCGACTCGATCCCCTACAATCGGGCCCTCAGCCTGTTTCGGGTGCCTCCGACGACAAGTTGTCCATAAACAGACTCTTGGGGACAGCCGGCAGCGCATCCCGGGAGGACGCCGGCAGGCCGAATGGCAATGGCGACGGCAGTGACGTAGACGAAGACGACAACGACGACGATAATGACCAAGAGCATGACAACGACAACGAAAACGACCATGAAAACGACAACGACGACGACGACGACGAAGAGGACGACGACGACGACGAAGAGGACTGCGACACGTCGCAGATGCCCGGCCCCACCAGTCCCGGGCAGCTTCCGGCGGACTTCCGGTCGGTTTCCCGAGGCTTCAAGCACCTCAAAAAGGCGGACGGCGAGGCGTTCTGGAGAAAGGACATCCAGTACGACTTTCTAGACGAGCTCTTCAAGGACGAGACGAGGGTGTTCACCAACAACTTCCCGCCGTGCCGGATTCCCCACTCGGTCAACAGCGCCGAGCTCACGTTCTCCGAGCTCTACGTCCGCACGTTGGCCGAGTCGCTGAAGTCGTCCCGCGTCTTGCGCGAGCGGCTTCTCAAAGACAAGGAGATGGGCACCTCCGTCAGCAAGGTGTGCTTGCTCGTCAACGCTGGCAGAATGAACACGACGGTCAACTTCGTGCCGGACATGCGGTCCGCCCTCAGAACGTACCACCTGATACCGTCGCTCCAGGCGGAGCCGGACGGCCGCACGAAGCCTCTACAGGACACGCCGCGTCTCAAGACCATTTTGAAGGCGGTTTGCGACGGCCAGGGGCACTTGCAGAATTTGTTGGACTTGCTCCGGGCTCCGGCCGCCGAGAAACCAAACACCAACGTGATCAAGCTCATCTTCTTGATGAGCACGTTCTTCCAGAATATCCCGTTCCACCACGACGAATCCATGGACTACGAAGCTTTTCTGGAAAAGCTTAGGTTCATTAAGGCCACGCCAGGGCCGCAGAACAGATTCATGGAGTTCTTTTTAGGCGACAACATCTACCCCAAGAACAGGGCCAAGCGCTTCTTGTGGCTCATCTACACCTATCTCGAGACGTCGTTTACGCCCGAGGAGCTAGCGAAGAACCCGTTCAATCCTCACGTCATTCCGCCCGTCGAGCTCATTCGAAAAGAGGACATGGACACCTTCGACATTGACAAGGACTACGAGGTGGACTATGCTGTTAAAATGTACCACACCCGTATGATGCACCTCAATGAGGAGGTCAACAACACCAACCCCAAGCGCGGCAACAAGTCAAAGGTGGAACGGCAGAAAATCCGCAAGCAGTTGTCGCTGGATCATCATTACCGACCCACGGACAAGAAGTCAGAAGACACGGGCGACGATTTGAGCGTGGCCGACGACTCCATGCAACCGGACGACACCGATTTAACCTACAACGAACCCACCGACAGCTCCTCACGCGCGTCATACTTCCAGAAATTTGTCAGCGGCTCGAAAAGAAAAAGGCCCACTCCCTCCGTTGGTGCCTTGGTCGACTTCAGCCGTAAAGACGCGCTCCTCGACATGAGATGGTCCAACCCGGAGTTCCCAATAGAGGGCCTCGACGCTCTAACCAAAAAATACTCGGTTTGCACCAAGAGCTTCCGAGTGCCTGCGTTGACAAGGGACTGTGATCTTTCGGTTGCAAAGAAGAAGCATGTCGAGCTGAATTATGCTCGGATTATCGACGCAGTGGCTAATCAAAAGCCAGAGTTCGACGATGTTCGAGCCCGAGTGGTCCAAATGTTGGATGCCGATTTCGCTCGTAACAGACATACTGGAAACGGGTACCTAGGTATGGAGTGGCAAAGTCTCCGCAACGACCTCTGCATGGGCATCGAGGCCTATCTTTACCAGCAGTTCGGAAAGTCGGTGGCCACCAGCATCAATGAGAAAGACCGCGCTGAAGAACAGTTGCTCTACAGAAGCGCAGATAACGTCAAAAAAGAAAGTTTCTTGTCGGGCTTTGAGAGGCTCCCGGGCGACTCCTCGCCAATCGATATCGGCACGATCAACAAGTACGGCGTCGATTTTGCACCTTTCGATGAGTTCAACATGGCAGGAGAACGAACAAAGTACGAGTTCCAGCTCATACTGAGTTTGTTGGAAAAGGCAAGAGCAACAACGCTGCAAGGGCCGCCTACCAAGCGAATGCGGTTTGATCTCCAAGCGGACACGCTAACTTTCAATTAGTATTATGTTTACGACAAGAACCCGGGTTCTATGAAGCAGGTTCAATGCCAAATAAATTGGACATGAGAATGCGGAACGCTTTGGTCACGCCGTGAGCGGCCGCAACGGTCTGGAAGACCTGGTTCGTGTTCTGGAGCAACCGAGTGCCGCCCTGTGCCACTGTGAACAGAATGTTGGGCTTGACTTGGCCTGTTTTCGGAGCTGGAAGCTCAAGAATCCAGCGCAACTTGACTCGAAATGCACGATTGGTCTTCTCATCGGTGAACGCCAACTCTATGTAGTCAATGCCCATTAAGGAAGAGACGGGATCCAGAGCCCAGTCACCCAGAGGCCGCGAAACAATGGTGGAGAAGCCAGAGAGAATGCGTGTTAGTGAGTCTATTCTCTGGCTCTGGAGTTGTGCCAAAGCGTGGTAGCTGTAGATAAGAAGATCCACCCGTGCGCCAGACGTAAAGAGCAGCTGTAGCGCAAGGGCGTACGTGGCGCTGATTTTGTGCAAGATCTGGAGAACATCAGCAATATTGGATACCAGCACTTCGTGGATCGCCTCGTCACGCGAGAGAACGTGGACGCAGAGGTGCGGTAGACCCCGAGCAGACATCGTGAAGGACATCTGGTTGTAGTGCACGCCTTCACGGAGCACACTGGAGGCCGCCTTGTCTTCGAAAGTCAAGTCGGGGTAAAAAAGGCCGATGACTTTTAGGCGAAGCTGGGGTTCTCTTGCCGGAAGAACGTCGATGTTGTCGAGGACAAAAGAAGCGCCTTCATCTGTACCCGTGAGGCTGTTGAAGTTCTGGGTATTTTGATGGAGATAGTGTTCCAACTCCTTTCTAGTCTCGTACTGGAGCTGCTGTTCTTTGTATTGGTGCAACGTGGCTTGGAGCCTGTCTATGGCTAGGCGCAAGTCGGACTGTTTTGTGGCTAGGCTGTCTCTTTCCTGAAGAAGCAGCACCTTTCTGTTCTGAAGGAAAACAAGATCGTCCATATTGTCCTGTACTGTATTAGTATCGGGCATGTCGTCATCCTGGACGAGAGCAGCGGGGTCTGTGTCCATTGTGGATACGAAAGTGTGGAAGTATTGGGTTGTCAGCTGGGAATCCTCTGTTTTTATGGGATCCGAGGCAGGATTAATGTATGAATCGTGGTCTCTGATTCTCTGACACTTATTAGCGCTGGTGCTCTTGCGAGTGACTTGTCCGTAAGGCTTTCTGGACGTCTGTAACCCACCAATGATTACCCTGTAATGAGGCTCTGTATCGAATTGGTGACTTCAATACTCAATAAAACTACCTTTCACTTCACTAAACACTACCTTTCACCTCACTAAACACTACCATTCACTTCACTAAACACTGGTCATTCGAAAAACGTGCAGTTTTACCGAAGTTTAGTGAATTGTAAAAAGAGACACTTGGCGGTTCAGAGAGTCGAGATGCTTTTGACCTGAGAACTGAAGCGAGAACTGGAAGATGCTCGGAATAAAGAGAATCCGCACCAACCAAAACGCGCTTCTCATCTTCTCTCTACACAATGGTCTCAGATACAGAATTGAAAAGTGTCAGTATAGCATCCCCGGCAATCCATGTATTTAATAGGACGAGCATCTCGTTCCACACAATTGGGTTCCGAGACAAATGGCTTCAAGACTTGCTTACTAACATCTAGTACTACGATAAAAAAGTGTCCATCCAGCTCAAAGGACTGCGCTTGGTCACCGGCTGTGTCAGAGGCTATGACCATTTCATGAACCTCTCGTTGTCGGACGCGGTAGAAGACTCGCCTGATGGGCCTGTTGCTCTAGGATTTACAATGATTCGTGGTGACCACATAATCTCCATTGAGGTATGTCGATTTCTGGCGTTTGTGGGCCGGCTTTCCTGGCTTCTGCTACTAACACTCTAGGCGATCGAAAAGATCTAGATCTAAGTCGATCTCGCTCAATCTTCCATAGGCACAATTGGATCTGTTTCAGAAACACCAAACCCTGCTGACCGCGTTCTCACGTGGCATGTCCACTCGGGCCCTATTTGAATCACCGGCGCTGTTTGAGTCACCGACGGGCCGGCCTAAACCATGTATCTGGCCCTAACCTTTAATCAAATCGCTTGGACATTTCCCATTCAATCAACCCGCTTAGATACCCCCATTCAGTCAACCCGCATGGATACCTCCATTCAATCAAACCGCTTGGACATCTCCACGCCAGCATCCTTGTAGCCACACTTCTCGTAGAAGGCCACGTTTTCGGGCGAACAGTCCAAGATCACCTTGTAGCACCCGGCCTGCTCGGCAAGCTCGGTCAAGTGCGTGATCAAGTGAAAGCCTAGCCGCTTGCCCTGGTGGGCACTGCTGACGGCAATGTCCTCGATGTGCCCGACGCTGCCACATCCGTGGATGAGCTTCTTTTCCACAAGCAACATGCCCGTGGCCACCACCTTGTCCTGGGCATCCACAATCACTTTGGGGGTGTACGTGTCACTGTTTTGGCCCCAGTAGTCCACGAGTTGCGAGAACTGCAGGGTGCCAATGTCTCCCACCGTAGTCAACACGGAAAGCACTTGCACGTACTGCTCCTTGTCGGTGCTGCGGACTGGTCTGATCGAGTAGCCTTCGGGAATCAGCATATTCTGCTTAGAACGATTGTGGTCGTGACTGGATGCTACTGGGCTTGGGTGCGCGCAGCATGCCATATTGGCTGCGCTGCATTCTGCCGCAGACTAGACTCTTGCTGACTTCGAATGGGTGTTGCCACGACTGCTGTTAATTACTGTTTAGTAAATCAAGATGGGTTGGCTTCGATGATGAAGTGGGCTATTCTGATTTTCTGATTGGGGCGCTTTCTGCTTTTATACATGCAAGCGGGGTTTCCAGGTGATTGCAAAATGGCCCTCGTTCGCAGTTTTTCTTGTTTTCACTCGGCTTCTGACATTTAGGGTAATCAACAGAAACGGCTTTTTAAAAGAAGATTTTATTAGACTTGGAGAATCCCTAGTTTTGGAAATTTAAGAGATGGATTTCTTCGAAAATGTCAGTAGATGAATGGGGTTTTAGACGGAGGATCAGAAATTGACTGGTAATGAAGGAAAGCTTAAGCTTGCAACTTGAAGAAAAGACTAGATTGCAACTCGAAGAAAAGCCTTAGATAATTGAAGAAATGACAACGATGAAATATTGATGCGACCCTGGGATTGAGAATGGAGACAAGCCGGAGTTTTGGAAGTCGACTCAGTAGATATTGATTGGAATCTACACTTACGGCAGTCAATCTACTGGAAGCTGATAGAATAGAATACGAGGTTAATGAAGATGTAATTATGTTTTTACTCTACAGATAATGTCAATTGAAAGGCACGGGTAGGCTTTTGCCACAGATGATACTCTACGTAAATCATTTCTTTCGGCTATATTGACGTCTATTATTGAATTACACCGTTTAAACTCCCCATTTTGAATATCTGGGTACGCTGATTTATAGTGTCAATTTCTTCTGGGGTGACCCATTTTCGCTCATAATCATCGATGTAAACTTCACCTCATCAGACACTCTTTGACCGCTATATTTGGTAAGTCTGTCTCACTTGAATCTTTTCTATACTGCGGTGGTCACTCCAATCGACTATAAGTTCCAAGATATTGGTCAAAGGAAACAAGAAATCTCACATTCCAATTACTCAAGATTCTCCATACTAATGCTATCAATTGCCTGTGTATCAGTAACATGGCTCTTATCGAGCCAACGTTTCAAAACAGAGCTCTACAACAAAGGCTACGCAAGGAACTGTGATGATATACGTAGAAAAGGAGCTTCGGTGATATCCGTAAATAGAAATAAAGAAACTCTGGTGATTCCCGTAGAAAAGGAGCTTCGGTGATATCCGTTAATAGAAATTCTGATGATATCCGTCAAAAGAAACTCTGGTGATTCCCGTAGAAAAAGAAAAGGCTTGTAAAAGGGCCATGGAGTCGGCCTTGAATGGCCATGGTTGCGCAAACCCGGACGACATGAGACAGACACACGTGCACTAGCTCGTTTGTCAACTCGACCCGAAGCTGTCCTGGTGCTTAATGAAGCACTCGGCAATGGAAACTAGATCCCACCTCCGGGTGATATCCTTTTCTAAGCAGCCTAGCACAATGTCGTTGATCCAAGCATATTCTCTATCGTCATGGGCACGCCACTCGGCCCGGAGTTCCTCCACCTGCTGTTTTCGTGTGGCGTCAGCGAATGAACCGGACGCCGTATCGTCCTTGTCCAAGACAAATTCGCTGAGGGTCGATTGGTATAGCTCGGCGGTATCGAACTTCCCGGCGGTGATGTTGGCCCTCAAGCGCGGCTCGTATGAGTGTTGGAATGGCAATTTCCCAACAATCATGGTAAAGACAAGGACCCCGAGAGCCCAAATATCCGCCGAAGGGCCCAAGGGCGGCGGCAGCGGCAACAAAAGCTCGGGAGATGCGTAGGGCAACAGCCCAATGTGCAGATGCGGTAGATCGGAGTCGGCCACGCTAGCCAAGTTATCCTTGGTCATGAACTCGTGGAAGTTGGAGAGACTGGACCCCGAATTGGTGCGCGATAGCACCATGGGCGAGGGCGTTTTGCTGCCGAGCAAGTTGGAGCTTCCGATCTTGCTGTCGTCGCAGAAGAGAGCCCTGGTATGGCGAGACTCGGGCCCGTCATACGGTCTTCGGATGGACGCAAACAGACTCTTCGATCTGAGCGCCAGCAGCTCGTCGCCCATGCGGGCTAGATTGCGCACGGACCTGGAGCGGAACACGCGGGACATGCCAAAGTCACAGAGGATCATCGTGACGTTCTCGGGGCACAGGTCGTCCACGAGCACGTTTTCGAGCTTCAAGTCGCCGTGCACAATGCCAAGCTCCTCGTGCATGTAGTCGAGGGCGCCGACGATTTGCTTGACGAAGCCGACCGCGCTGTGAAGCCGTTTGCGCTGGTTGCTCATGCTGAAGGCGAGCGGCCCGCTGGTGCTGTCGATGCCCTCGTTGAACACGCCCCACAGGGTCACCAACTCGAACAAGGTGCCGCCGCGGATGCGGTTGGTGAGGCAGAAGATGGTGTCGTCGGTCTCGACGCTGTCCAAGAGGGGAAGAATGTTTGGGTGATGTAGCTGGTGCCAGATGTCGATCTCCTGGCGGAAGACTTTCAACACCCGCGGGTTGTGGAGCTTGCCGTTGCGCTCGGTCTCCTTGATGGACTTGACGATCTTGACCGCCTTGACGTCGCCGGCCCGGGACGTGCACTCGCGGATGATGCCCCACGCGCCAAAGCCAATGACCTTGCCCAACTGGTGGTCCAAGACCATGGAGCCCTTCTCGTCGACGTTGGGACGGGGAGCCCGCTCCAACTTGCGGAGGTCGACGGACAGCGACATCGCCAACAAGCGGCCGGCCACGGTGTTGGCGCTGTTGCGGCGAGAGCGCCGGATGAAGCTGCCGTGCTGGGTGATGGAGGCCGGGTTGGAGCGGAAGGTGCGGCTGCCCAGGCCCGCGGAAGACACGCTGCGGGCAAACTGCGAGAACTGCGAGTAGTCGATGGACTCGGAGATCTCCTTGACGAGCTTCTTGCGCTGCGAGTAGGGGAAGTCGTTGTAGTTGGGCGGGAGGCTGGCGAGCACGGCCTCGAAGCTGAGCGGCGCCAGGTCCTTGGGCGAGCCCTTGTGCTTTTTGGGCATCGGCGCCTCGCCCCCGCCGTGCCCGAGGGCAAACACGGGCTGCTTGGAAAACGCCGGCGTCCGGAACGCTATGGGCTGCGGCGACACCCGCGCGTGGAGCGTCTTCAAGTCGAGGTACAGCGTGTCCCGCGAGTTGGGCCCCGACTCCTCGGCCGCCGGCCGCGTCCACTGCTGCACGACGTCCATGAAGTCGAGCCCCGGGATGTACTCGTCCTCGAGGCCCTTGAACTGCGCCAAGTTGCCGTCCATGGTGTCGTCGTGCGACCGCAGATAGAGCCTGACCCGGGACAGCGGCAAGCCCGGCGCACTGGCATGCCGGGACGGCGACGCGGTGCGGGCCGCGCGGTGCCGGTCGTCGTCGTAGAGCCGGTGGCCCGTGGTCTCGTCGAAGTTGTTCTTTTCTGTCTCCGAGTAGGTCCGGCCTAGTTTGGGAAAGCGGTCGTCTGGGGACGGCGGCACGGGGGCGTCGGTGTCGGGCGCCGGCTTGCGGGCCGCATTGGGCCCGGGGGTCGGGCCGGACCAGCGCAGGGCCCGGTCTCGGCCGAGAAACATCGACGCATCAAGGGGCGTTGCCACCGACACTTTGGGTTTGGACTTAAGGGGAACATCCATGGTCACACGTGACGCTGGCACGAGCGGGGGTGGGGCAGGCCACGGCGGGGTGGGGGCGCCGGGAGACAAGAGGTGAAAGGGCCGGTCGGATCGAATCCACACGAAGAGCCTGGCACGGGGTGTTTTCGTGGAAAAGAGCCCTGGGGTAGAGGTGATGTGCGAGCAGACTTGCATGTCATGAGGCCAGTGCTCCATTCTACAAATGTGGAGCGTGCAGGACCGCCACGTGAACGTCAGGGCATACATACACTTGAAGCGGGCTTTTTTCGCCAGGAGCTCGCTGGGTGGCCTGAGCGCGTGGAGGCGGCACGGGTTCTTTTGCTTGGTGGCCACTTTCGTTTGGAGGCCGCTGTTTTTCCGGGACTGGGGGCGTCGGGCCCATCTGCTGTCGTTCCTGGCCTGATGCCGCTCCCCGCGTTTCTGCACCGCGAGGGCCGCACCCAAGGCTTCTTTTAGGCATTCCAGCAGATCGGAAAAACGACACGCGGCCCACCCACGGGCGTGAAACGACGGCCACCCGAGGCCCTGCGGGGATTCCGTGTTCTCGGCACCGCCGCCGCTGCAGCCAGCCCCTGGCCACCCACCGGCTGCGGCGAGGCCTTGTCTAGGCCGCCTCAAGGTCCTCTTTTCTAGGGGGCGGCAACTGGAATGTGGCGTCGTCGCCCAGCTCCACGGGCGTAGTCGGTCCGTGGCCGTGCTCCTTGCTCAGTTCCTTGTGCGACATGATGAGCGGGGTCAAGAACGACTCGGCCAAGAGATCAACCGCGCTGGGCCGCTTGGCGTAGTCAAACTCAAAGGTCTTCTGAATGAACTCCTTCCCTTCAAGCGTGCAGGTGTCGGGCACCTCCGGCCGGGTGTGGGTGCCGATCTTGAAGATGGCCTGCATTTGGCTGAAGTTGGGAAACGGGTGTTTGCCGGTGAACATCTCCACGATTAAGCAGCCCACGGACCAGATGTCCGCCTTCTTCGTGTACGCCGTTTGCTTGACCACCTCGGGTGCCATCCAGTAGACCAGGCCCTGGAGCGAGGCTCTCTTGGCCTGCTTTCCCGTTTCCGGTTTCTCCTTCCCATTGGCATACTCGCCCTCGCCGGTCTCGATCTTCTTGGAAATGCCAAAGTCACTGATCTTGGCCACCCCTTTGATGTCGATGAGGATGTTGGCGCCCTTGATGTCTCGGTGGATGATGTCCATGCCATGGAGGTAGCTCAAGCCCACAAGCACCTGTCTGATGAAGTTCCGGATCAAGGGCTCCTCGAATGGCCCGTACAGCAGTAGCATCAGCAGCACAGAGCCGCCCGGGATGTACTCCAAGAAAATGTTGAGGAAGCTCTCGTCCGAGGACAGCCCGTAGTAAAGCACAATGTTCTCGTGGTTGAGCTCCTTCAACAAGGCCATCTCCCGCTGCAACGCGGTGATCATCGCCCGGGCCTGCTCGTTCTGCTTGCTGTTGCCGGACGGGATGGGCACCTGCTTGACGGCCATCAACTCGCCGCTCAAGGGGTCCATTCCGAGGTACACCGTGCCAAAGCTGCCGGAGCCGATCCGGGCGCCCTGGAGCCACTTGCGGCTGTTGAACAGCCCCTCCTCGGGGTCCTGGTCCGAGGCCCTGCTGGTGTTGGCCAAGAGCTTGTCGTCGTCGTCATCTTCGGACTCCACGTTGAGAATGTCGATGCGCGAGTGGCGGTAGTTGTTGGAGAAATGCAGCGTGGCCACGGAGAAGCGGGACCGGTTGAAGCTGTGCGGGCTTTTCTGCGACACGTCCAGAAACAGGTCGTCGTTGACGCTCATGTTCAGCACCATGGCCGGGCTCTGCAACTTGCCCACAAACAGGTAGCTGTCGTTGACGAGCGGGTTCTTGGCCTCGTCCACCATGTTCAGGTTATGTAGCAACACGTCGCCGATGGTGCGCTGCTGCGAGGGGCTGCGGGCCGAGTCGTCGGAAACAAACGACGGCTTGCCCAACAGAATGTTCAGCACCGAGCCCAGGAGGTTGGACTTGCGCAGAAGCCGGATGCTTTGGCGCACCGAGTTGCGGATCGTGGCCTCCAACGCACACAGCTCCGCGGTCGGGAAGTACTCGCCCAAGTTGGACGAGATCAACTCGCTAGGGGGCCGCTGGCCGAAAAAGCGCCGCATCTCCGACGGCGACGGCTTGGCCACCGCCGTGCGCATGAAGATCTGCCACGACTGCTTCAACGCCGTTGACGTGGGCGGCTCGTCGTGCGGCGTGAGCATGAGCCGGTGCTTCTCCGTGCGGTCGGGCGAGAAGCAGATCGTCACAAACTCCACGTCATACAACGCCGTGATCTTGCGGTCCCCCGCCGCCGTGTGCACGTACACGTCGTAGTCGCTGTCGTACTGGCGCACGCCCAATTTGCGGAGCACCTTCTTTTTGATCAGCTCCGCGTTGAAGCAGCCCTCCACGTTGACCTTTTTGAGCGACCCGTCGGGCAAGATGAACGTCACGATGCGTAGCGGCGACCGCCCGCCGGACAACAGCTGCTCTTCTTCGGGCACTGGCCGTGGTGCCGGCGCATGGCTGGTCTGGAGGCTGCGCTTGATGTCATTTAGCGACACTCGGGACTTCAACGTGTCCTGTTTCAACGCCGCCACCGCGAGCTCAAGCCGCAAGCGGTCGCCGACTTTGACGACGCCGATCTCACGAAGCGCCTCCGTGTCCAACTCCAGCAACAAGTCGTAAGTGATTTTGTTTTTGACGAACCGGGCGTGGTATTGCTGGCACCCGGATTTGGTGAGCCATTCTAGGAGATCCGTGGCCTCGGACATGGTGCAACTTGAGTAGTTCTAAACTGCTGTCGGTTCCCAGGGGGCTGGTCAGGTGATAAGATTGACGGTGGACTTACCTCTTTGGTTGAGACTTTGAATTTGTCTGCTTGTCGGCTGGGCCGTGGATTTGTCTTTGTAGGTTGCGCCGTGTCCTTGTCTTTGTCGGTTGCGCCGTGAACTAGTCTTTGTCGGTTGAACCGTGAACTGTTTGCCGGCTACGGGGTACGCTGTGCTACGCTTTTATCAGTAGGTGCGGTGCACGGTGTCCTGCGTGTGCCTGTTTGGAGCCAGAATTTCTGGTGCGCAGCCATTTCGCGGCCGCCCTCTCTTCCTTGGGATATGGTGTTGTATATTATTGGATCCGGCTTCATTCAAACTATCATCGGTTCCGTTCCTCCGTTCTTTCTTCCTAGACATGCAGCACCACCTCGCCTCCTTCAACAATCGTCTGCTCATCGAACATTGCTGGCGGATGGTTTTCCGCTCTTTTCCATGTGCTTATCTTCTTCTTCTCGTAGTCGAGGTTGAAGATTCGCACTCTCCGGATGTACCTATTGTAGCCACCATAGCCACCCTCTCCGGCGCCGCCGCCATAGCAAAGCCACATCGGAGCCAGCTCCTTGCTATCTAGTAAACAGTAGTCGTTTGCGTGGTCATGGCCGCAAGACACCGCCTGCACCCCGGCCTCCGAAAGCGCCTTCCTCATTCCCGTGTGATATTTCGGTGCGGTGACGCCCTCGGGATCATGCCCCAACATGGGTTGCCCTTTGTTGCGGTACTCGGGAAGCGGAATGTGGAAAAAGGCCATGCTGAGAGGCTTCTCGCCGGCCTGGTCCTTGATCGCGCTGGACTGGAGTCCAAGCCAGTTGACCTGCGACTCCTTAAACCAATCATAGCCGGGGTTGGTTTTGGGGTTCTTGGAGCGGCTGTGGCTATCCATGAAGTAAAATGCCGCGCCGTACTTTCTGCCATCCGGCTTGTCGATCACCACTGGATAGTTTCCATAGCCATCTACCGACTCGAGTCCCGGCTCCGCCACCAGAAATGGTAGAGAACTCGACAACTTCATCATTTGTTCTCTAGAAAGAGCGCTGCTATCGCTGTCATCATGATTACCCATCGTAATGGCGTAGGGAATTCCTCGCTTCACAAATGGGTCCACAGCTTTGAACAAGGCAGTCTCTGGATCGGGCGCCGTGTCAACGAATATCTGGTCGCCGGTCATGACAACGAGATCGGGATTTTCCAAGTCCAAAACCTTGTTGATGAATTCAATGGTGCGCGGGTCTGCCTGACATCCCTTGCCAGAACTTTCCGGTTCAGGGTCTCTGCATTTGCCAACGCCCGTGGAAAAGTGAAGATCTGCGACTTGTAGAACCTTGAACGTGTTGTCGCTTCTGAACTTTAATTGTGGCGAGTATTTCTTGGCTTTGTAGTCCAACTTTGGGCCCTTCCGGACAGTGAGTCTGGGGAGGGTTTCAGCGACGAAGCTCGACAGTCTCAAGGGATTCTTCTGCAATTTCCAGTTTGGACGCGGATCAACCGCATCGTCACCAAAGAGAACGTCAATCCCGCTGACTGCGTTATCGGTAGCCTCGCCCATTTTGACCCAGATATTAGCATCCTTTTTCACCCAGCCTGCCTTTTTAAGCTCATCGTCGCTGGGAATCCTCATGTAATTTTTAAGGTCGAGGTGGGATTTTTCCACTAGCCTCCGCTGAATGCCAGGCAGAGGTGCCTCCTCCTGCGGTTTTTTCCCGTCATCTTGTGTGTCTTGGTCCTTTGCGCCAGCCTCACTGGATGTATCCTGGTCTGTGCTTTTATTAGACTCCGAAGACGCCTTTTTCAGGGCCTCCTTGGACGCACCGTCGTTGGTAAGCTTGGCGGTATCTCCCTTGTTGAGCTCTTTCAAGGACTCTAGGTCATTGCCATCGAAAACATGCTGCATATTCAACTCGGTCATGATCGCCTTAGGCACACAATTCTTGTTGCCTCGGATGGCACAGTCCGTGGTTGTGTCACCCACAACAATATCAAGAATCACCAGGCCCCTGTGGCGCTCGTAGTAGTCCAGGGAAATCTTCTTGAGGCTCAAAAACGACTTTGCAGTCCAGTGAGAACCCAAGCCCAAGTCCTTGTCGATTCGGGTCCAGCCGCCTTGTGTGCCGGCATCGCCGTAGAGACCAGACGACGCTTTGGGCACGCCACACGAGGGCAAGTTTTTGTTGAAGACGTTGCACGCGCCCAACGAAATATCCACCAAGTAGGCGTCAGAGGGGGGCTGGAAGTAGACAGGCATGAGTTTTGGCGGAAGAATGTCATCGATGTGGATGTATCTTTTGCGGTTAGCCGTCAACAATAGAAGAGCCAGTACCGCAGTTACCACTAAGATGTATATAGAGTACCGGAGCAATCTTGTGGGCAAGAACATGGCACCGAAGAGAAGTTGAATGGGTTTGTGGGAGGAACAAAGATTAGTGAGTGGGTGGGCCGGGTGCAGGATATCAAGGGATGTACAGGTCCGTGAGGATGGCCTTCGCGGCCATTGAGACGCCAGGCGGAGGCAAGTGCTGATGGTGACCACACGTGAGATCCGTCCATGTGGTATCTGTCCATGTGATACACCGACATGCAGACGAAGAAATCCAGACATAGATAGAAATTAGAGACAGACGAACATTAGAGATAGACAGACATTAGACAGACAGACATTAGAGACAGACAGACATTAGAGACAGACGGACATTAGAGACACTGACATTAGAGACATAGACAATGAATAGAGGGCACGTGAAAGAGAGGGCACGTGAAAAAAAGAGATAAGAAGCAAGAGATAAGGCACGTGATATCAAAAACGTGACGCCGAAGACGTGAAACTAAGTGTGCCCACGGCAACGGCGTGGGTAGCCTACGTCTGTAGGCGAGCCAGTTCTCAAGTCGTAAATTCACCCTATGTAACGGCCGTCCGCGCGGAACCGGCGGCGGCAGCGACGAATCCGTACATCCGGCCACCTGGCCTCGGGCAGGCAATTGCCACGCCAAGCTCAGGCGCCCGGCGCCGACCCAATGTAGCCCGCTAGTGGCCGGCATCATCACGGGACTCGGCGTCCTCCGGCTTGGGCTCAGTGGGCTCCAATGGCGGGAAGTTGTCCAAAGGCGGCACGGGCTTGTTGGTGCCGCCAACCAACACATTGTGCGGCTTGCTGATGTCCTTGAGCGGCACTTGTGCGCCACCAATGTTCACTAAGGGGTTCTTGTCGGAGTCTTCAACCATGGTGTTCAAGAGAAAATAGATGAATGCGACGAAAAGTGCCAATCCCACTGCCTGGCGTATCATATTTAAGGCCGCGCAAAGTAGCAAATGTAGTAGTGCGTGGAGGCAGCAAGGCGTGACACGCCGGGGAGTGGGTTCGCGCGGCGTGCAGACAACGATTCGCGCCGCACGGCGTGCGGCGCTCCACTTCCGCCCCGCCGCCCTCGCCGCTGGCGCAACCCCCGCTGCCACCCGATGTGTCTCCCGCTGCCGCCAAACAGACGCGGACCACCGGGAATGCCGAGCAGCGCCGTGCAGTGCCGGACGGGCCAGGATGGCGGGTGCACGGGTGTTTTTGCTGCTCGCCAGCTCTGCACGCGCGCCGCGCATGCCGCAGCCTATTTTGTATCACTCAGCTATGGGCTCTGATCCCGTCGCACGTCGCGGCTTTTCCACTTGTTCATAGTCCGCCGCCAACGTCCGCTTTTTCGACCTTCTTCCAGCAGCCGCCAGTCTCGGATCTCCTGTTGCGTGTCCCGTCCTGTCCCGGCGTGTCCTTGAACCCCTAGGTCTTTCGGACGTTGCTGCCTTGCCAGAAGTGCCCGTTCCCTCCTTCCAGGCTCTAGGTGCCCTCCAACTTGTTTTAAAGCACCGGTCTTCTGCCCCAAAAGGCACCGCTTGCAGGCTTGCGCCCAAACTGCTTCCCGGCACGTGCCGCCGTCTCTCTTTTTCCCGTTGTCGTGAGCTTTGCTGGCTCTGCTCCCTGCCTGCAGACACTCCTACCAACAGGAGTCCAGGCCACAAGATCGCCCGCTGTCGGCCCCTAGAGTTACCCATACCCCGGAGTTAACCAGCTACCAACACCGCCACCCGGAGTTACGCGACCATACATCCACGGATCAACCACCAAACCCCCTTCCCCTCTGCCCGCCATGGAGTCGTTTCTCTCCTGGGACCCCGCACAAGTGGCGCATTATCTCCTGCGCCGCGTGGACGAGGACCTTAGCCTGTCGTTCATCGAAAACAACGTGGACGGCTCGCTCTTGCCGTTTTTGACCACGGAGCATCTCCGGGAGTTGGGCATCCGGCAGCTTGCCACCCGGCTCCGTGTCAAGCGCCTCATCAACGAGTTGATCGCCGCCCACTACAACGACGAGGCCACCCTGCACACCGACGACGACGTGTTCAAGGTCAACAACATCAACATCAACTCCAACTACGTGTCCATGGAGGCGCTCACGGTGTGCCTGGCGTTGATGCACGACCTCAGTGCCACCACCAGAAAGGTGTCGGACGACACCATCGACATTGACAAGCTCAACGAAAACTTCAAGAAGCTCAAAACAGACCTCATTCCGTTGATCCGCCTCATCCACGCCACCAAGCCGCTCCCCACGCCCACCTTGGACCCGGGCGTGTCCACGTCGCTGCCCACCCACTCCAACAACTCCATCTACTCCGTGTCGTCGTACCTGAACTCCGACACGGAGAACGCGCTGACCCCGCACTCCTCTGCCTCCCACGCCCCCTCCTCCGCCACACAATCGGTGTCCGCGGCCGTGCCGCTGTCGCTACATTCACCCAAGGTCACGGGCCCTGCCATCTCCCCCGTCGGCCACGCCAGCAACTACTCGCCGTCGATACACAGCACGTTTGCTCACAGCGCCGCGGGTCCGGTGCAAAAGTCTGCGTCCAACTCGTCGCTTCTGAAGCACAAGCCGGTGTCCAGCCCCACGCACTCCAAACGATTCTCGTCGGGATCCATTCTCTCCATGGGCGTGGGGAAAGTTGCCGATGTCAAGAGCAGCTCCACGTCGCGCTTCTTGTCCAAGCCGCGCCTTGTGGATGCCAAGGTGTCGCCGGCGTTTTCCGAGGAGTCCTCCGACTACTTGGGGCTGAAGTCCTTGCAACGCCAGCCCTCACTGTCGCTCAGCGCCAAGCCGCTGTTGAAGAACAAGTTCTCCTCAAGCCTGATCATCTCCAACTCCAGCACCGTGGCCTCGCCCTCCAGCAGCCAGCCCTTGAAGCAGCTCAAGGCCTCGCTGGAAGACACCTGCCTCAAGGTCTTGCAGCACGCCATGAAGCGCCACCACATCCCGCAGGAAAAGTGGTCCAAATACGTTCTTGTGGTGTGCTACGGCGACAAGGAACGTATCTTGAAGCTCACCGAAAAACCCGTGATCATCTTCAAGGAGTTGCAGGAGCTTGGTAAGAACCCGACCATCATGCTACGCGAGCGCGCGTCTGCTGAGCATGACAATGGCGAAAACCTAAGAATCGGCCAAGACATTCCTGGCGGCACTTTATAGCTTTCAACACTGTTGTGCCATCCCAAATACCCGGTCCACGCCCCCTGGTTGCAGCGCACTACCGCAAGTTGCAGCCACCACGGCAAGCATAGTGTGTTTGTGTGTTCTTTGATGGCCACGAACACGCCCCAGTTGTAAGCCATAATCATGATAGCCGTAGTGGCACAATCCCGTCTGAGCAGCGAGGCGCCAGGAAACCCCCGCCAGGCCCCGGTCCTAAACGAACCATCAATACGAGCCAGCAAACAAGGCACATAGTTCCACCAAACTAGGGCACCAGCCCTAGCGCGCGCACCGGCATGTACGCAGGCCCACAAGTGGTAAAAAGCGAGATAGTTTCGCGGCGGCCTGCACGTGACGCGGGCGGCCGCTCCGCGCACCAGTAAGCCAAAAAAATTTTTCCACCAATTCAAACCTCTTCTACACCACAAGAACATTTCCAGAATGCCTCCAAAGTTCGACCCTACTGAAGTTTCTTACCTTTACTTGAGAGCCGTCGGTGGTGAAATCGGTGCCTCCTCCGCCTTGGCCCCTAAGATTGGTCCTTTGGGTTTGTCCCCAAAGAAGGTCGGTGAAGATATCGCCAAGGCCACCAAGGACTTCAAGGGTATCAAGGTCACTGTCCAATTGAGAATTCAAAACAGACAGGCATCTGCTTCCGTGGTGCCATCTGCCTCCTCTCTTGTCATCACTGCCTTGAAGGAGCCACCTAGAGACAGAAAAAAGGAGAAGAACGTCAAGCACTCCGGTAACATCCCATTCGACGAGATTGTCGAGATCGCCAGACAAATGAGAGAGAAGTCTTTCGGTAAGACCTTGGCCTCCGTGACCAAGGAGATCTTGGGTACTGCTCAATCTGTTGGATGCCGTGTTGACAGAAAGAACCCACACGACATTATCGAAGCCATCAACGCTGGTGAGATCGATGTTCCAGAGAACTAAGCTTTTTTATACATAGGGTTTTAATCGTTTTACGACTGAGTGACAACTGGCTGTAGACCTGTGACCGTAGACTAGGCCTCCCCTGCTGCGTGCAGGCCCGCGAGCTTTATCACGTTCGCCCGAGGTGGATGTGCTCACGTGAGCGTCCACCCAGGCGCAACTCCCCACAACAAGTACTCCTCCCAGCATCAACCCCGGAAAATGTCCGACTCTATCGGTATGTAAGCCCGTGTGGAGCGGCTCGCAGCATGCGTGCCCCACTTTCTGCCGCCGTCTACTAACCCCGCCAGACCGAGTATTTGTGAAAGCAATCACCACCATCAAGGCCTTGTCGTCACGGTCCAACTACGGTGCCTTGCCCCGGCCGCCGGCAGAAAACCGCATCCGTCTCTACGGCCTATATAAGCAGGCCACCGAGGGCAACGTGGAGGGCGTGATGGCGCGGCCCGAGGGCCCCACTTTGGAAGACGAGGGCGCCCGCAAGAAGTGGGACGCCTGGAAACGAGAGGAGGGCCTCTCCAAAACAGAGGCCAAGCGCAGCTACATTCTGTTTCTCATCGACACCATGCGCGTGTACGCCAGCGGCACGCTGGAGTCGCGGGAGTTGCTCAGCGAACTCGAGTACTTGTGGGACCAGATCAAAGACGTCAGCTTTGGCGACGACTACGCGGCGGCCGCGGTTCCCGCCGACGGGTTCTCGCGGTACAACGTGGCGCGGCTGGTGCTATCCAACGTCGACCAGTCCGACCGCTTTTCGTCGGGCACGCCGTGGCCTTTGCAGAGCAACTACACGGCGCTGGTGGTGCCGCCGCACCGGGGCACCTTGGAGCAGATCTACCTGCACTCGCGGCGCAACACCCAGGCGTCCATGAGTGAGTACTTGGGCCAGCGGCCGGCGGCGGGCCGGGCCGGGGCGGTGACTGGCGGAGGGCCGCCCAGTATGGACGAGTTTCGGGTGTGGCAGGGCCACGTCGACCAGGTCATTGGCAAACTCAGCCAGGAGGCGCAGGAGCGCAGCAGCACGCCGTACCCGTTTCGGCGGAGCCGAGAAAACAGCCAGGGCGGCAGCGACCCGAGAGACGTGCTCAGGAGGCGGGTGATGTTCTTGCTCCGCACCGTGGGCTGGAAGGCGGTGCACTTTGTGAAGAACGTGGCGGTCAGCTTGCTCACGATCATGTTTTTCGTGTGGCTCTTGAAGAAGAACGTGTCGGTGGACCGGACGGTGGTGAAGAAGCTGGTGGGCGGCAAGCAGCTGAACGAGCTCATCATCAATATGGTGGTCAACACCCAGGAGAACAAGTGGTTTTTGCGCTTGCTCGGGGTGTTGAACAGCTTTGTTGGCTTTGTGTGAGGAGGCCCTTTGGGCCGCATGTTGCAGGACAACAGCAGCCTCTTGAAGCCGGCTCCGGTCCCTGGCCATCTTCTTTAAACCTTTTTCATTGGAATTCTTGGAACACCTTTATTCAACCTGGTTCATTGGAATTCTTGGAGAACCTTTTTCATTGGAATTCTTGGAACACCTTCTTTCAACCTGGCCATTGAAATTCTTGGAGCACCTTCTTTCAACCTTTTTCATTAGAATTCTTGGAGAACCTTTTTCATTGGAATTCTTGGAGCACCTTTATTCAACCTGGTTCATCGGAATTCTTGGAGCACCTTTATTCGACCTGGTTCATCGGAATTCTTGGAGCACCTTCTTGCAACCTGGTCATTGAAATTCTTGGAGAACCTTATTTCAACCTTTTTCATTGGAATTCTTGGAGAACCTTTTTCATTGGAATTCTTGGAACACCTTTATTCAACCTGGTTCATTGGAATTCTTGGAGCACCTTTATTCAACCTTTTTCATTGGAATTCTTGGAGCACCTTTTTCATTGGAATTCTTGGAGAACCTTTTTCATTGGAATTCTTGGAGCACCTTCTTTCAACCTTTTTCATTGGAATTCTTGGAGAACCTTTTTCATCGGAATTCTTGGAGCACCTTTATTCAACCTTTTTCACTGGAATTCTTGGAGCAAGGCGTCTTAGCAAGAAACGGAGCAAGGCAGCCCAAGCCAAGAGGTGTGAACAGAGCGATGGCGAAAGCCTGCTCCAATTCAAATCATCGTGTGACAGCCTTCAAAGCAAGAAGGGTCCAGCTTGCTCCTAGACTCTGGCTTCACAGGCTACTTCTCATGCGAGCCGCCGCTCACGCTGCTTCTCCGATCCGAGCAACCTGCGGTAACTTGGAGCATTTCATCCTACAGCCGCTCCGTGCAACAGAAGGGCACCACCCAACACCCTGCGGTGGACCCGTACCGCCAGGTCTTTGCAAGTTGCACCCCCAGGCAGTCGCGTTGCAGCCGCAGCCGCGCCGCACGTGGAGCCGCCGGTCGGGTGCGCAGGCGCCAGCCCAGCCAAAACAAACAGAACCCCAAATAGAGGACCTAGCAAAGCAAGCCGCGCCAGTGCACGTGGCGCCGCCACCGTAGAGGCTGCCCGCCCGGCCGCAGCAGCCCGTGGACGCCCAGGGACGGGACGCCGAGATGGTAAACATCCGTACATGCTGCGCTCGCTTTTCCCAACCTCATCACCTGCACGGCCCGAAAAAAGTCATCTTCTCCAAAGAACAAAAAAGTCATCTCCTCCAAAGAACACCATCATGGATATTCACCGGTGCCGGTTCGTGGACTACACGCCCCATGGCATCACGGCGCAGGCGTTCTCGCACGCCAGCGACCCGGCCAAGCCCGCGCCGCCCGGGTTGCGCCTCGCGGTCGGAAGATCCAACGGCGACATCGAAATATGGAACCCCCGGCACAGCTGGCTCCACGAAATGACGCTACCGGGCGCCCGCGGGCGTGCCATCGAGGGCCTCGTGTGGGCACACGCCAAGGGCGACAACCCGCGGCTCTTCTCCATCGGCGGGTCCACGTACATCACCGAGTGGGACCTCAAAAGCGGGCGGCCCAAAGCCAACTTGGACTGCAACGCCGGCGTGGCGTGGTGCATCGACGCCAGCCCGGCCGGCGACCGCTTGGCCGTGGGCTGCGACGACGGCAGCGTGGTGATGGTCGACATCTCCGGCGGCAGCGGCGTCTTGGAGTACCAGTACATCTGCCAGAGACAGGACCAGCGGGTGTTGGGAGTGCGCTGGTACGGCAGCGACTTGGTGATCGGCGGCTGTGCGGACGGCAGGGTGCGGTGCTGGGCCGTGGGCGACGGTGCCCGTGGCAACATCGTGGCGGCCATGAAGGTGGACAAGCTGAAGACCGAGTCCACGTTGGTGTGGTCCATCGTGGCGTTGCCGTCGCGGCAGCAGTTTGTCACGGGCGACCTGACGGGCGCGGTCAAGTTCTGGGACGCCAAGACGTTCTCGCTCATCCAGACGTACTCCGTGCACGATGCGGACGTGTTGACGCTTGCGCGGGATGCGGCCGAGGAGAAGGTGTTCTCGGCGGGCATCGACCGCAAGATCCACCAGTTCTCGTGGTTGGAGCAGAAGAACAGGAAGAACTCCAAGTGGGTGCACAACTTCAACCGCCTCTTGCATCTGAACGACGTGCGCAGCCTCTCGTTGTTCGAGAGCAAGGCCTACAACTTCCTTGTCTCGGGCGGCGTTGAGCGGTCCATCATCGTGCAGTCCGTCGACCACTTCGTCGACGGCCCCTACAGAAAGATCCTCATGGACCAGCAGATCTCCAACATCCGCTTCGGTCCCGACTCCGGCCTTGTGGCCATGTTCCAGGACCAGACCGTCAAGATCTGGCGCCTTCGCGACGACAAGCACAAGTTGGTTGCCAAGTTGACGTTGGCCGACGACGACAACATCACCTCCGTCGACGTCAGCGGCCGCGTGCACTCGCTGCCGCTCTTGGCCGTGGCCACGCTCAACTCCGTCAAGCTCTTTGTTTTGGACGACGACGCCGACAAGCTCGCCGTGCGCAAGTTGCGGGACCCGGCCTTCGACTCCGTCGTCAGCGGCGCCAAAAGCGTGCAGTTTTTCGCCCACAACAGACTCTTGGTCCACACGCCCGACGACGAGATCTACAAGTTTGTGGTCGGCGCCGACGCCGTGGAGCTCGACGACGAAATCGAGTCCGTGGCCGAGCCCGTCAGCGAGGTCCGCGCCGGCTACGACCACTGCAACAGCATCCGGTCCATCGCCGTGTCCAAGGACCACTCCCGCATCGCCGTCTTGCGCTTCAACAGCTCCGTCGAGTTGTTGCCGCTTATGGGGCCGGTCAAGGCCCGCGTGTTGTCCGCCTCCAACACCGTGCACTTGATGGACTTCAGTGCCAGAGGCACGCTTCTCGTGCTCACAGAAGAGCCCAAGTTGCTTGAGTACAACACCAACGACAACAGCACGGACTTGTTGAGCGACTGGTCGCAGCGCAACAGTGACTTGTTGCCGCCGCACCTCCTCAGGCTCGAGCAGAAGCCCCAGGGAATGTTCACTCAGGACGACAGGGTGTGGATCTACGGCAGCCAGTGGTTGTGCTTTTTCGACACCAGCCTCGACATCGCCACATCCCGCAGCCAGATCAACAAGTCCAAGAAACGCACCAACGACGGCTTGAGCATCAAGGACATGGAGGAGCTCACGTTCGGCAAGGGCGAAGAAGACCCGATCGACAAAGAAATGGCATTTGCGCAAGCCAGGCGCATCAACCGTGACAACAACGACCTGCGTGACAAGGAGGAGAGGCCCTTCTGGTGCACGCACAAGTACCGGCCGATTCTCAAGGTGGGCCTCATGGGCCCCAGCGAGATAGCCGTCATCGAGAGGGACGTGTTTGCGTTGCCTGCATCGTCTGCTTTCGAAATCACCCAGTTCAGATTCTAGGCCGGCGTCGGCGACTACAGTGCATAATACGAATAGACAAAGCTTAGCTATACCCACATTACACAGACTCAGTCGATTTTGGGGCAGATTCTGGCGCCCTGGAAGAAGACCCGCGCAGCGCTTCCAAGACCCATCAAGCACTTCTGGGGGTTTCCCTTGCCGTCATGGTCGTCCTTCAACATGCCGTGGTCCTTCTTGCCACCGAAGTCCTCCTTGTAGTCTCTTTCGTAAGTCTTCTTGAACGTGCGGTTGGGCTCGAAAGACTGGATGTACAAGCCGTCCTCGGGGTCCTTGGAGTACTTGTAGAACATCTTCAAGTGGCGCTCGACCTCCTCGGCGATCTTGTGGGCCAATTCGCCGGGCACGTCGCTGTCGACGTAAAGCAAGTAGTCGGCCAAGCCCTCAATAAGCAACTGCGTCCAGTAAGAGGGGTCACGCCAGAACCGCTGGTCGTTGCCGTAGTCACGGTCGTAGAAGGGGGAGTTTCTGTTGATGGCGGCCTTGGCCAAGCCCTCGGCAATGTCCTTCCACTTGGCGTCGCCCGTGATCTTGTAGAGGTGGGCCGCACACGACAACGTCGTGCCGGTGTTGTAGGTCAACTTGACGTCGTCCACCTTGCCGGTGTCGGGCTGGTAGCCGTCCTTGATACACTTGTCGTTGGGGTCCTGGAGCTTCTCGATCTGCCAGTCAATGCACCGGGCAGCAAACTCCACATACACCTTGGACTCCTCGGGCAAGAACTTGGAGATCTGCAAGCAGGCCTTGGCCACCTCGGCCGTGGTGCACGAGTTGACGTAGGTCTTGGTCACATGCCACTTGACGCCTCCGTCCTTGTGCCAGCCGCCCATCAAGAAGCGCACCAACTCGCGGCTCATGTCCAAGTACTTCTTTTCCTGAGTGACCTCGTACGCCGTGATCATGGCACTGGCCACCTGCGCGTCGTCGTCGTAGTAGATGTCGCCGTCGCTCCCGCTGTTCTCGGACGCCGAGAAGCCCTTGAGCAGGGTGTTTTTGTACTTCGAGAACGAGCCAATGGCGGGCGCAATCAACGGCTTGAGCTCGGGGTAAATCCGGGCCCCGTCAACCACCGCCTGTGCGGCCACCGAGACGGCCCACACCACAAACCGGTCGTTGTTGTAGCAGCCCGCACACTTGTGCTTGGCCACGAACGTCTTTTTGCTGGGGTTGTAGAACTCGTTCCACATGCCACGGGTCACGCCGTAGCCTTCGAGATCGGGGTTGGTCAATGTCATGGCAATTGGGAGCTGGTTGCTTTGTTGCGGTACGGGGATGTTTCAGGTGTGTTCGGGTCTTGTTTTGGACCTGTTTCGTGCTTGTTTGGTGCTAGTTTGACTGCTGTTTCACCTGCCGTGTGTTGATGAAGGAGGTGGGGCGGTGCGGTAAAAGAGGCCTGCTGGCGCCGGAGCGGCTGAATTTCGCATCTTTGCTTGCTACGCAGAAATTGCTATCGTGCGGTGACGTAATGCGACTGAGGAAGCCGTTGGCGCTTGCTGGTTTTCCTTCCGACCTGCAGTATTTCCAGCTGGTCCGGGGCTATTGTGATGCTACGAATGACAATCCCGCTTTTCTGGTCTTTACTCGCTTAGCTGGGGCCGTTTTTTTATTTGCTGTATTTTAACGTGCTTGTTGTTTATTGGGGCGCTTCGTTTCCTGGCTTTTCGCAGCCGCGACCCGAGGTTGTGAAGCGATGCGAACCGTAGAAACTTCACATGCACGTGTTAGAAAACCATTGAGTATCCCCAAATTGGCCAGTAATTCTGGGACTAATATGTGTCCTTTTGGACCGTCTCTAGCCTCATTTCAGGTTTCATGTATTTGAATTATCTGTCTGTTTTAGTGTTTGGACTTATCTGTCTGTTTTAGGCTCTGGCAGCCCGTTACAGCACCGTCTCAGTTCCTTGGGCTGACTTCTAGCTTGTACGCTTTTTGACCTTCAAGTTGCCCATTGATAGATTTTGATGACGACACGTAGATGGAGTTCAGGTTGACTAAGCTTTATTTTTTCTATGCGCTTGCCCCAGGCTTAGCTGTTCTCTTGGAAGAATTTGTTTTCCTACGATTCTAAAATATCCCGGAAAAAACTTGATTAGGACAGCACAGGAGGATTGGCATGCGACACTTAGTACATTTTGGGGTGCTCTGAAGGCTTTTGAGGAGAAACATAGATGTATAAACTAGACGAAGGTCCGAGATGTTCATGCGGAGACATCTGAAGCCCGCGGTAGTGGCGCACGCAGCTCAGGTACTTCTTAAAACTTAACGTCTGAGTGATGCTCTGGGCTCTGGGGTGCGTCTAAATCTCTGCTGAAACAGATCCGGAGAGCATCCCAGTATCTATAGAGTCTATGAAATTAAAATCTAAACAATCTGCCCCTCTTCAAAATTCAGAAATGGCTCTTTGGCCGAGCGGTCTAAGGCGGCAGACTCAAGTTCTGTTATCGTAAGATGCGCGTGTTCGAATCACGCAGGAGTCATTATTTTTTTGTTCCTCCCATTTGATAATTTTTGCTTTATCGACTTCTTCACCATATTTCATCACTCTACGGCAACTCGAGGCCAGGCTTGTTTAATGCAAAATTCGTTCAGTATATTAGCTATGTCGAAGTGAAATTACTTTTTGGCATCCAATGGCTTTCTGGCGATGTACAACATCATAGGTGTGAAAAGCTTCTGCTTACCACCAGCGACCAAGTTAACAGCAGCGTCCTCCAAAGCACCAGTGACTTGCTTGGAGCCCTTTGGCGCAAGACCAATCTTCTCCATCAATCCAACAAGCTCAGTGGTAACCATTCTTCCAATACGGGAGGTTCTGAAAATGGTGAAGTAGTCAGACATGGTCTGCACGTGCTTCAACTCACCACTCAATGGATAGTACCATGGGATCTCGTCATCAGCTTCAGCCAAGTCTCTTTCATACTCAATCTCAAAGCCAACGTTTTTCAAGGCCTGGTCGGCCACTTCTCTCTTGTACATTTTTGGAATACCATCTCCGACCTCAATACCATAAGCAATCTTACGGTGCTCCTCGTTGGTCTCGTCATAGGCGTCGGTCATCACCCACTCGTAAACACCAAAAACTCCGCCTGGTTTCAAGACCTTGTAGATCTCAGAGTACACACCCTCCAACACAGGAGCGTGGACGGTGGCCTCGATGGCGTAAACGGCATCAAAAGACTCGGGCTCAAAGTCCATTTGCATGAAGTCACCCTTCACATAAGACAATTTGTCGTCCAACTTGTACTTTTGAGCGTAGTGGTTGGCTCTCTCGATTTGGTAGTCGTTGTTGTTCAATCCGACAATGGTACAGTCGGTGAATCTGCAGATTTCTCTACCTGGACCTCCCACACCACATCCAACGTCCAACACCTTCATGTTTTCGTTGATGTTCATCTTGTGGGCCAAGTAGTGCTCGTGTCTGGCAGTGGCCTGTCTAAACGCCTCACCTTTGTAGTAACGAGAGAAGTGGAAAGAAGAACCCCATCCGTATTCGTAGAAGTCAGTAACCAAGTTGTAGTAGTGGGCAGTCAAGCTCGAGTAGTCATCCAATCTCTTGTCCTCGTCTTCAGTAGTGACACCTCCATCCCAGTGCTTGAAGTAACCCTCGTTGGCAAGGTCCGAAGCTTGACCGGACTTGGACATGAGGGCTCCAAGTCCAGATTTTTTGAAGGACTCTCCGTGCATTGCCTTGGCAAAGTCACGGTCCTTCTTATAATCTTTTTCTGCTAATTTCACTGAGGACATCGTTGAGATACGCTTAGGAAAAAGGAATCAGTTGTTGAAACTTTGTGAGAAAAAACGCCGGAGCAGACGCGGTGCGACATTATGAATGAAAACCTGCTCGTTCAATCGTTTACGCGGTCGCGCTTGAATGCAGGCAGAGCATAGCACATCGCGCTTTCCTTCGTACACGTCTCGTATAGCTCACAGTGGCTGGGGTTCGACGCGCGAAACGCTTCTGACGATGCTGCTTCAAATAGTATATGCAAGCGCGCCCAACCTTCGCTCTTGGCAGGCGCCCGCTCTTTTGTTATCGGCTCTGCATTCTGCTTTTGGAATAGTCGTTTGCCAAAGCGGCTCATTGAATCACAGTCTGGGCACCCATCGCTTGGATCGAATACATAGCCTCTTTCGACCTAAGCTAGTCGTGCATCTCCACATCAATATCGTAGTCGACTTCGTCCTCCTCATCAAGCATTTTATCGATTGCAGCCAAATCCGACGCCAAGCCTGACGCTGCCGGTGCTTCTTGAACCTCTTCATCACTCTGTGCACCTTCATTGTCGTCAGGAAGTCTGGGCTCCGGCGTGCTCTCAATTTTAACTGCCACATCGGTGAGCCCGGGAGTCGTCTCCGATGCTGCCTGCACCAGGACAATCAGTAGCTCGTTCTTTTCAGTAGCCTCGCGTTCCTCCGCCTTTGCTATCAAAGTTTCCACGTGTAGTCTGAACTTCTCGAGAGCTTTGTCTGCAGCAGCATCCAAAACGAACTCAGACTGGTCTTGGCTGTTGCTGATCAATTGCTTTGTATCCTCCACGGCGTTTTTCAAACCAACAAGCACATTGGATCCAAGGCTCTCCGATAACCACAACTTATTCAAATTCACGAGAATGGCCTTTTTAACATTTTTGGGCGAATCCTGCTCCACAACCTGAAGCAATTTCATAGCTTGCCAAAAATGTGACATACTTTTATCCATCACTTCAGGCGACACGTTCACTAGATTACGGGGATCGCACCAGTAAATGAGTTGCTGAAGCACATTCGTGGGCGACGGAAGATTGGGATGCCCGGCAAATTCACCTCCCGATCTAAAAAGCCTGTAGAAGCAATCCCCGCTAACATTGCTTAGTTTTGCCTGGTGTCCTTGATGACTGAAACAGTAAACTGGTAAACAGAAAGCAAGAATCTGCTTCAACTCCTGATTCTTGAAATTCTGCGGGTTGAAGTAAGACACGACTAAGATCTCGAGAAGTTTGGCCTCCTGCAGAACCTCATCATCATCACTGCCTTCCAGCTCTTCGTCTCCAAATCCGACTAATAAGTCAGCCAAAAAAAGTTTACACAAACCTTCTGCGACAACAGCTTGTAGTTTTGGCATGTGTGCTGCTTTCAAGAGGCTATAGATTAATCGAGCCAAAGAAAGGGAATCGACTGCATCCTCATCGTCCAGATTGAGGATACCCACACCGTGTGTTGATAAGATATCGAATATAATTTTCATGCACAAGATTTTGAGCTCCTCGCTATCAGCTTTCGATGCACTAATCCCGAAGAACTTTAAGTTGGAAGTCCCCAATCCCCTGTCAATTAAAGTGAACAAACCAAGAGTCTTGTAGCCAAGGAAGCGAATTTTGCCGTTCTGCGTATTGGTGAGAGCTGGGCGAATCAATGTGTCTATGAGAGTATCAAGTTGATAGCTGTTCGAGCTGGTATCTTCCGCAATCTCAAGATAGTGCTGGAGTATCGTTAAACACTGAATAAGAAGATTGTCTGGGGGAAGAGACGGTGCAACTTTTCTCTTCTTGGTGGGTGCAGCGGATGCCTCTTCACTTTCGTCTTCTTCCATGTCAGCCATATTCTCTTCGTCTTGGGGATCATCTTCGCTATTAAAGAGCGAAGCAGCAGAGATGAATGTTTCGTCGTTTTCCTCCAAGGAAGAGTCTCGAATGTCAGTTATAATTTCAGTGCATAACTGGGAGAAATACCTCTCATCAGTGGAAGACTTGCGTAATATTCTGACGCACAAAGAAATTATCGGGTCCGTTAGCTTGCTGTTCGTCATTGAGTTTGTTATTATCGGCATGAGGCGCCTGGTACCCGCAATGTCTGCAAAGTCACAACCATGGATAATTGTCAAGAGTTGCTCGATCACAAATTCCAAATCGCTAAGCTGATCACCAAACGGTGCGTACTCACTCTCGAGTTCACGGTGAGCGTCGATGTATTTGTCACACTCCTTAGCTCGGTGACTCTGGGCCCTGTCGATATCTTTTAGTTTCTCATTCATGCGAGATACCGAATCTTTGTATCTTTCAAGAGAGCGTTTTGCATCATCTACCTCCTTATTGAGGTCTTTGACCTCAAGCTTCAAATCGGTTAGTTTCTGTGAGCGTTGCTCCGCAGTAAGAGAGTCGTTTTTCTTCCTTGACTTGAGACTCGCTGCTTTCTTCAGCCTCTCGGCGAGTTTTGTGTTCAACGTTTCCAAATGAAGTTTGAGCTGCGAAATGTAGTTGTATTCCTTTTCCGTCTTACGCTTGAGCTCTCTGGACTCCGCCGTGCCGGTCTCGATTAGGCGAGAGAATCGCTCAAGCTTCAATTTATGTTCATCGAATTCAGAGACTTGCTTTTCATTGCTCTCCAACATCGACTCCCGGAGCTTGAAATATTCCTGCACGAGGAAGGAGAGTTTGGTGAGTTCCGGTATTATCTCGTCTATGGTGTCGTGAAGCTCGTGCTTGGTACAGTAGTCAAAATAACAACGGGCAAAAAAAGCTTTCTCCACGGTCAACTCTTTCCAGAACTCGAAAGGGAGTTCCATTTCCCGGATCTTGTCTTTTTTGTAGTCAAAGTAAGTCTCCATCACAAGTGGCGCCACATTACTGTCAACCACCAAGAGGTTTTCTAGAAGTTCTAGAATGTCTTCATGCGATTGCGGTAGCCAGACCTTGGTAAGCATGACCGTTGCGGCTGACTTAACGCTCTGGTCACGATCGTTCAAGCCCCAGGTAAGGAGCTTCTCTCTCAAGCTCAAATCTATGTCCAAATAGGACGGGATCTCCTTGGTTATCCTCGAAAAGACCAACCGTCTGTTAATGGAGTTCACGTCCCGCGCTCTACCAAGAAGACTTGGCATGGTGGCCTTATTCTTGACGATGTTCAAAAGAGCGGCTCGTCTCACCTCTGGCGACTCGTCGTTTTGTAAGGACTTGATCAACGTTTGGCTGGCCGAGTTCTTTTTCTTGCCGCTTCTTGCATCGTCCAAATATTGGAACCTCGAAGTAGCCACCACAGCCTGTATTCTCACGATGGCCTCTCTGTCATGAAGTCTCCGATTGAGCGAGTACCGGAGTGCCGTGAATAACTGCTCGTCGATTTCCGTGATGTAGTTGACCAAGTAGGCAAGTAATTGAACCACTCGGTATCGCACTTCCTTCAGTTTAGACTCGATTCCCCGGAGTAGAAACCGCATCAAGTTGTCCACAAATTCTGACGACACGCTTCCCAAAGTTTCTTCGTCATCGTCTTCTTCTTGGCTCCGCAGCAAATCTGCGGTGGACCGCTCTGTGGGAGAATCCGCTTCCTCTTTTACCATGGTCGCCACAAAAACGGAGCAGAACTTGGCGATGCGGTCCGCTGAAGGGGTGTTTTTCTTAAACCCAAGGATCTTCGCTAGCAACTTGGTAATGTGGAAATTGAACAGCTCCTCGAAGCCCAATTGAATTGCCCTGATCTGGATCTCTCTTAGGAGTTTGACTAGTTTCCTGTGGCCCGACAAGGTAGCCTGAGCATCGGTGAATATGTGCGCCGTTGCATTCTGGATCTCCGGAAACGTTTTATATTTTGCGATGTTTTTGAGCGTTGGCTTGCTGGAAATCATCATGGGCTGTGGAGTGGCAACGGGGTTTGTTTGGGGGTCCCCCGCTGAGGTAAACATAAGACGGTGAATGCAGGCACATCTCGGTGCGAGGCATGGTCGGCAGACCTTCAAAAAAATGAGTGGTACGGGAATCGAACCCATGTCTAATGCTTGGAAGGCATTAATGCTAGCCACTACACCAACCACCCAAATCTGAAAAATTCTAAAAATAAGAGAAACTGGACAACAGTTTTGTATGTCATGGACTTAGGTCATACTGTCAAAGCACACCTGAAAAGTGAAGCCCATACAAAGGAATCCCTGAAATGCGGCATTGTGGACATGTACATTCAAGCTTGTGGTAGACATAAATGCTTGATGGCTCCTTATTGTCAATCGTGTACTTGGCTATTAAGGACTCGTTCGAGATTATTTATTTGTATATTCGAATACACTGAGGTATTCTATCTAGGCTAAAAAAACTATTGGAGCAAAAAGCAAACGGAAATGAGTGAATGTCTGCTGAAAAGCTCAATTTTTCATATAAATCAAGAATAATAAGGAGATTGTCTCGATATATAGAAAGTCCTTAGAACACGGCGGATCATGCCTATACGGAGCCAATCTGAAATTGATTACAGTAGCTCATGAAATCAAAAGAAAAACGGCAAAGAGAATTCATAAAAGCTTGGGAGCAAAGATTTGTTTTGCAGTATATCCGGGATAATTTCTGGATCTTAAAATTTTAACCAAAAATATCTGTTTCATGGAAAAAGTCCCGAATATTAGCTAATAGAGACAATAGCAGAAATTCGAATCTAGAAATTAGACCAGAAGAAACACTTCAAAATGAAGAGGTTTTCATGGTGGTTGCCTTTTATCTTTTCATCGGTTATTTTCAGACTTTCCAAAAGATGTTACATCTAAATCGAATTGAGATTCTTGAAAATAGTGGAATCAAAGTCAGTTTGAAGATACCGGTATTGACGTAACAAAGGTTTTGGAGATATTATTTATAAGAGAATAAGAGAATAAGAGAAGAAGAGAACAGAGGTAGGTGCAGTACGCACCCAGCAGCAGGCAGCGCGCGCCAAAACCCGATCGATTCCAAGACAGTTTCGACATCCAAATCACTGCCAATTGCAAAAAGATTGGCGAAACTTGCCAGCGACAGCCAAGACCGTACCGGTGCCGTCCTGAAACCAACGCGAAACCAACGTGATACCAACGTGAAACAGCCGGCCCACAATGAGCACCCAGCCGCCGCAGCACTCAACCAACCACCATGAACCCCAGTCAGACATCACCACCGCCTTCTTCGAAAAGGTCCGGGCCATGAAAGCCGGCCACTTGGCGATCAACCACGGCTTCGACATGTTGGACGGTGCGCGGGCGCTCGAAATCGGCAACAGCCGCTTGGACACCGGCCTAATTGCCCTCACAGAGGAAGAACTCCGCTTTGACTGCGCCAAGCGCCAAGAATTGCGCCACGTCACCTCGACCATGGACCACCTTTTGATCTTGTGCATGACGTGGATCTCGGGCGTGCCGTTGCTGGTGTCGGTCCTCAGCTGCCGCTACATGGTGGACCTCATGGCCAGCTATACGGAAACGCGCTCGCTAGGCTCCACCTCGTTTGTCAACCGCCGCCTCCACCCAAACGGCTTGGTGCTTGCGGACGACCTCCCCACGCAGTACGTCAACACCGTTCTCCGTGCGTACGCGCTCGGCGTGGCCAAGTTCATTGGCTTTGGTGTGCAGTTGGGGACCGAGGTGCTCTACGACGAAGAGGACTTGGTCACCCAGAGCCTTGGGCTCGACTTCTTGACGCAGGTGTCGCTGCAGATGGTCGTGGAGGAGCTCAATGTGGCGGAGCGGTGGCTTGCGGCCCAGGACGCGGCCAAGGCCGACCCGGACTTCCCCGTTGCCTTGTACTTCTTGAAGCTTGCCAAGCTCTTGGTGGGGCTCGAGGACGTGGTGTCCACGTGCGTGAACTTGTTCGACCCCGCCCACAAAACCGCCTCCACACCAGGCCACGGCGCCGCGGTGATTTTGCGCTTGCTCGAGCAAAACGGCGCCCAGGAGCGGCTTCCCAACGCCTTCTCCACCTTCGTGCAGCTCGACCAGAGCAACAAGCACATCCCCTCCAAGAACCGCGCCTTGGATCGCGCCGCCGCCTACAAGAGCCTCGCTGGCTTGTTTGCTGCCGTCAACGAGATGGTGGCCCGCCTTGAGCTGATGCAGAACTTCCACCAGTTGTCCCATTTCCTCACCTTCTACGTGGGCCACCAGCTTGCCACAGAAAGCAACGCCCTTGTCCGCGGCATCTTCCAGCTCTTCTTCATTCGCACCGACAGGTCCATTGCTGGCCTGCAAGAGGACGTGCAGTCGCTCAGCATCAAGGCCTTGGACGCCTGGTCGTTTTGCGGCAACACTCTCATGGACCCGTTGCTGTGGCGCATCCAACGGTCTTCGGACGAGCCGGCAACACTCGCCTATTGCACCCAGGAGCTTCTGAAGTTGCTTGCCGATATCGAGACCACCGCTTACCATGAGCTCAGCGTCTATGGAAACAACCGCTGCCGTCAGCGCCAGTTGCGCAACCGCAGCCTTTTGACTCTCGACACCTTGCAACACCAGGCCGAGACGTTGGAGTTGGAGCTTTTCCATTACGGCATTGGCGACGCCTTGCATCTTGGCTCCGAAGAGCAGCCCGCTCTCGGCATCTCCTCGTATCTTTACCTCCACAAGTTGCACACGCAAGTGGATGTTGTTCTCAGTGGGTTTGAGCTCGACCTCTACCAAGCACAAGAGGCACCGATGATGTTCTGGTATGCACATAACGTCTGTGCATACGCAGAAATGCATTTGGTCCAGAGGATGTTGGTGATCAACGAGGCCAAAATCGCGTCCATCTCCACGCTCCAGAAGAAGATCAAGAAAACGAAAGCCGGCCCGAAGCTTGACGCTTTGAGGCGCCGACTCGCGTACCTCAAAACAGATTGCTTGCCTGTCTTGGAAGGAAATGTGTCGTACATCCGGGGCTTTGCGGTTCCAGAGAAGGCTGCGTTGCGTGCCCTCTGTGCGGGGATAACACGCTACACCATGCTCTTGGCCATCCAGAGCAACAAAAACTCGGGCGCAGGCTCGGTGCTTGTGGACCGTGAGCGGCTTTACAACTTACGCATGAAGCCATGGTCCTCAATCGGCAGCCCGCCTGCACCAACATATCAGGAGTACTGCGCCAGCCACGGTGACCTTGAAAAGTATGCCGATGACGCTTCGATGATGAGTGCAAAGCACCTCGAAGCAGGACAGTTTTTCACCGATTGCATTGCTTCGTGCAACACAATTCTTCGCAACATCGAGTCGGACAAGAAGGTGGCAGTGAGAGTCAGCAGTGGCGCCGATTCTGACGTGAAGCAGTGGATTCAAAACCTCCAGAAAACCGCCCAGATCTATAAAGAGGAGTGGGCGAAGAGCATCAATGCCAAGGGCACGTTAAAGAGAAAGGACGCCGTTTTGCTGTGTTTTCCTTTATACTACATAGAGGCTTAGCCTTTGCGGCGCCCCACAAAATGCTTCCGATGGGCGAGTTATGATCGAGGTGGCTCTGTCTTGGAGGTAACATGTGCAGCCTGATTCACCATTTTCCGCAATCCTCTCATCCAGGTGAACAGCCCAGCGTCACGGAAAATGGAAAATCTTGCAAAAGCTGAAGCAAAAAAGAAAGATGAATCTTCAAAAAGGCCCTATTAGGCAAAATCAATTTTAAACAAACAAAAAAGCCCTGTCGTCTCACTGTGAGGGCATGGAAGACAGCCTGTTTCGATCTGCAGAGAACAGCTCACAAGCGAACGGCTGCGCGATATGTGGAGGGACCAAAAAAAAAAGTGCGACGAAAAAAGAAAAAATCACATTTGTCAGCACCAACTTTGCAACACATTCGAAGCTAGTCTTGGAGAACGGGTCCTGGCCTCGGTTTGATACATTCGGGGGCCGAGGCAAATATGAAGCCAGATCATCTTGCATGTACACGTGCACACTCCCGTGATGTGAAGACCTTCGAGCTAGTTCCCGTCCTTCGGAGATCGCTCATTTTGAGACCGGCCTGCATCGGAGCTATCGTGCCTGCGAGCGCGGAGACACATAACCTTCTCCAATATAAATTAGGCATTGCCCACGTAAAGCTTCTCGGACCCAAATTTGTCCTTTTTCCGTTCGGAGTAGCATAAATTTCAGAGGCAGACACTCTATTTCCACCAGTCATCAAAGCGTGACAACATCGACCAGCAGCGGTTCCGAACCAGCTCCTTTTGCTATTTGCCACCGGAATTCCAGTGGGGAAATTAAGAGTCCTAGACATTCACCCCTGAGAGGTTTCGAGTTCAGGACCACTCAGAAGAGAAACGCGCAAAAAGCAATCAATTGCCAACCAAAACATTTAGTGACCAACCCCCAACGAAATGAATGACGCCAAGAGAACCATCCAGCAGGTGACTCCGGAGCCTTCAACTCACGATGATAAGAAATTGCACGCCAAAGCTGGCAGAAAGCCCACGGAGACCGTGCCCAAATCAAAAAGAACCGCACAGAACAGAGCGGCACAACGCGCCTACAGAGAAAGAAAGGAGCAAAAGATGAAAGATCTCGAGGAAAAAGTGTCCCTTCTCGAAGACCTGAACATAAAGGCACTCGCCAAGATCGAGCGTCTTAGGAGCGAGCTCAGCATTTATAAAGGCTCCAGACTGGACAAAAGCCCATACGAGGAGGGGTTAGCAAGGCCTCTTTCGACGAGGGAAGCCCCTGGAAACGAATGGGCCGGCAGCACCTCCAGCGAGACAAGCCTCCCTTCGAATACATCTGCATCTCAAATACCAGATTTGCTCAGTGGGTCCTCGTCTTCCACTACTCCATTAAATGACCAAATTGTCAGCCCCGAGTCTAACTCAAGTGACAACTATACAGGCACCGAGTTGAACTTCAACAATCAGCCAATGGGAAACCTCTTCGAAGAGGGATCCAATCCATTCTGCGTCTCGTTGAATGAGGCATGCGGCACGAAACAAAAACCAAACCCTACATATCAGCGCCCCCAACATGCCCGAACAACAGAGCCGGCTTTCCTTCAAGACACGTGGGAGAATTCGCCGTTTAGGGACTTGAATGTACCCAACGCCGAGTTGTCAGATCCGTTCTTCAGCTCGCTAGGTTACAAAGAGAATGAGCTCGACAACGACTTGAACCGGTACTTGAGCGAATTGAATGATACGAAATTCGACGTTTCTCTTGCTCTCGGCAACCAGGCGTTCGACCCAGTCACAGATAACAAGCCAACGCTAGGCATGCAGGACCCCCTCTTTGGCCTTGTGAATGAGGAATCGGCATACGATCCACTCAACCTGGTCAACACAGACTTCAATTTTAACGAGTTTGTCAAGAGCTCGTACAGCAGATCGGACAGCTCACGGGCCAATTCTGTTATTGGAGGGGACAAGGCCCAGTCATCCATAACAAGCTACGACAGTCCCGAAGTGATTGAGGAGTCCAAACACGAGAACGACGAGGTGGTGCCAGCGCCAGAGCGCACATTGAAGTGTTCTGAAATATGGGACCGCGTGACGTCGCACCCAAGGTATTTGGATATTGACATCGACGGCTTGTGCAGCGAGTTGAAGACGAAGGCCAAGTGCTCGGAGAAGGGAGTGGTGTTGAATGCAAGCGATGTGCACAATCTCTTGGAGAAGTCGGCGTTGGGACGGCACTAAGAGCCAGTGAGCAAGTTGGGGCAGCAGGGACGAAATAGGCCCGTGCCCGAACTGTAAAAACACGAAGTCGAAGTCGAAGCCGAAGCCGAAGCCGAAGCCGAACAAGAACACTCAGCATGCATTCAATTCACCGCCTAAATATTTACGATCGTTTTCAATTGACTTGAACCCAGCCACTGGAGTCCGTAAGCGTAGATGCGGGCAGGAGCAGCATGCAGAGGGGCCCCAGGGAAAATTGGTAAGCGCACGACGGCAGTGAGAACCAATCACCGCAGGGATTTTTTCGATTAACACCTACCAGAAACTAGATCAGCAGGATGTCGACCTCGATTTTCCGGACATTCAAGAACATTTACGCCTCCGGCCTCAAAAGAGCCGCATGGCAAATACACTCTCACAACGACACCAAGAGAGGGTGGTTGGTGGGAACTGATGACTGGGGAAACAAGTACTACGAGACGGACGCCCCAGAGGAAATCCACTTGAGAACAAGGTGGGTGGAGTACGCCAACTGGAACGTGGACATGTCGCAGGTGGAGCCCGGATGGCACTACTGGTTGGGATACGGAACCAACACGCCACCGGACCAGTTGCCAGCGGACCAAAAGGCGGTCAGAGCATACCCCTTACAGAAACATAAGCAGAACATGACAGCCACCAGGGGGGCCTATGTGCCATATAGCACGGCCAAGCCTAAACACACGGCGTGGGAACCAGTGGTCAGCGAACGGGTATAGTGGACATGCATTGTATAATAAAGAAGTACGGAAGAAACCGGAAGGGCAGCGGATGTAGTGAGGAGTTGCAAGGGAGGATGAAGCAGGAGAGCAGGGCCAGGAAATGGTAACAAGTGGGAAGTATTGAAATGGTGGAAACTGTGGAAATGAAATGGTGGAAACTGTGGAAATACAATGGTGGAAACTGTGGAAATACAATGGTGGAAACTGTGGAAATGATATGGTGGAAACTGTGGAAATCAAATGGTGGAAACTGTGGAAATCAAATGGTGGAAACTGTGGAAGTCATGAATTCGTGGATACGGTAAACTGGTAGAAACGGCGAAAGAGGCAGCCGATCACGTGCGAAGAGTAGTACTTGATCGGACCAGCAGGCAAGACACCAGTAAACAGCAGCGAAGCAGGAACCAGTCGTATAGCAGCAGGCCAAAGGCGCCGGCCAAACACGACAGATCAACCCGGGGAAGACCCAAAATGGGGTGGCCCAAGGGCAGGTCAGGTGATGCGGCCCGCGGGCCCCACAGGCATCGCACCAAGCCCGCAAAAATTCCACAACCCCACAACAAGACCAAAGCCAGCAGGCACAGCAGAAACAGCACGCACCATGAACCAGCAAAACAGGCTCCCAGCAGTCGCAGCCGACGCGGTGCTCAAGCAGTCGGTGCCGATCCCCGACGACTTTGTCAAGGTGCAGGGCATCGACTACAGCCAGGACAGCGCCTACAACATGCGGGCCACGGACTTGATCCGGGCCATGAAGTCCATGGGGTTCCAGGGCTCGTCGGTGGGCGAGGCGTGCGACGTGCTCAACGAAATGAGCCAGTGGCGCGGGCAGCACGCGGACGAGTTGCCGGAACACGAGCGGACCGGCGAGTTTGACGCCAGCGGGCGGCAGAAAGCCACGATTTTCATGGGCTTCACGTCCAACCTCATCTCGTCGGGGGTGCGCGAGACCTTGCGGTACATGGTGCAGCACAAGAAGGTCAGCGCCATTGTGGCCACGGCCGGCGGCATCGAGGAGGACTTGATCAAGGTGTTGGCGCCCACGTACTTGGGCCAGTTCTCGCTTCCCGGCAAGGGCTTGCGGGACCAGGGCCTCAACCGCATCGGCAATCTTCTTGTGCCCAACGACAACTACTGCAAGTTCGAGGACTGGATCGTGCCCATCTTGGACCGGGTGTTGGAGGAGCAGCAGGCCGAGGCCGACAAGTTGGGGGCCGAGGCGTTGAACGCCGACTCCGCGGCCGTGTGGACTCCGTCCCGGCTCATCGACCGCCTTGGCCAGGAGATCAACGACGAACTGTCGGTGCTCTACTGGGCGCACAAGAACAAGATCCCCGTGTTCTGCCCCGCTCTCACCGACGGCTCCATTGGCGACATGCTTTTCTTCCACACCTACAAGGCCTCGCCACAGCGGCTCCGCCTTGATATCGTGTCGGACATCCGCCGCATCAATGCCATGTCCATTGCTGCCTCGCGCGCGGGCATGATTGTGCTTGGAGGCGGCTTGATCAAGCACCACATCTGCAACGCGTGCCTCATGCGCAACGGGGCGGACTGGGCCGTTTACATCAACACGGGCCAGGAGTTCGACGGCTCCGACGCGGGCGCCCGTCCGGACGAGGCCATTTCCTGGGGCAAGATCAAGGCCGACGCCAAGTGTGTCAAGGTCTATGCCGACGTGTCGGTGGTGTGGCCCTTGATGGTGGCTGCTACTTTTGCTGCCGTGCGTCCAGAGTAGATGGTGGATGCTGGAGGGTGTGGGGTGTGGCCCGTGATGCTCGACTCGATGATGTGACCGATGCCCGCTAGATGAAGTCTTTCTGTTCTGACTTGTCGAGTGTCAAGCAATATGCGAGACTTTCCTGTCTGCGGTTGAAGTATTTTGGAGCCGTTTGGTGACCTTTGCTCGGATTGATTGAGTTTGTTGTGAGGCAGCTGTTTGAAAAGTGTTGATTCAAAGCGTTGATTCAAGGGTTGATTCAAAATGCCGATTCACAGAGTAGCTGATTCAAAATGCTGATTCAAAGTGTTGATTCAAAGTGTTGATTCAAAGTGTTGATTCAAAGTGTTGACCAAAGTGTTGACCAAAGTGTAGTTGCTGATTGAAAGTTGACGCTCTGTAACATTGGCTTCTAGTAATCCTTTATGAATTCCAATTTTCGCCTGCTCGGCGTCGTTTGACCAGTCTTATCCCAATCATCGTAAACTTTCATGCGGGTAGTCAGTATGTTCCTATTTTCATCAACTATTCAAGGAAAGAACTGCCGAGCGGTGTACTTTGGTTTTCAACTTGTGCTCACCTTTGGCAGCTAACAAAGTATGCCTGTTTCCGAGAATTGTATGACCCATAGTCCAAATGTTGTTGGCCCTGTTGACATGCAGTCAAAGGAGAAACCCATGCCGGTCTTGAAGCAGTTGGTTCTGGCTTGTCTCCTTTGACCCGTTGGGACCCGGTATTGGATGGCCTGTCATGTGTTTGACAGATAGTCAGTGTTACCCCTGCTCTTTACAGAAATTGAGCTTGTATTTCCCGTGAAACGATATTTGTCACTTGGTTATCGGAGTTCTGACTTTATAAAAACCGAATTTATTCAACGTTCAAAAATTTGAACCAGTGGAGAATTCTCATTTTTTCACTAGGGGTGGCCCGTGTTCTGAGAAGTAGTGGAGTCCCATCTCTACCGCTTAATTCGACTTTAGGACTTTTTGTCGAGAATGACCGGTCTCTTAATACCTTTTTCTTGCAGATGCTGCTTCGCTTCTTTTTTATAGACCATTAGGTGATATTTGGGAGATACACCTCTCCATGTTCTTTCGCTCTGAACACTCAGACAGGATACCTAATTTGAAGGATTCAGAGTCAAGAAATTAAAACGGAACACCCGTCTCAATGAGTAACTCCAACTGGTGTCACAGTTTCATCCTCGATCGGGTTAAATTGAGTCCTTGACCGGTACCTGAGTGGGCCTTGACCGGTACCTTAGTGGACCTTAAACGCAGATCTAAGCCCATTAAGTCAGATGGTCATGGAACAGAGTGATTTCAACAAAAACCACGAAAGGAATTATTAAGAGTCGGGAAGCGCAAACCAAGCATCAAAAGCAAATCCAAGCCAATACAAATGAAATCCAATGGGAGTCAAAAGCCATGGGAGTCAAATCCATTGTCAGTCATGGAAAAGCCATGGTGCACCCGTGCCCCTAGTGGGTGCAAATCGTGCCGCGCGCGGCCGTGCACGTGCACCGTGTGGCTCTGCCTTATCGGCACGCCACCTCTCGTCCGGGGTGTTGTTACTCACACTTTTCTTTCGTCTAGTCTCTTGGCTTCCCCCTTTTTTCCCGTCCATTGTCTTGTCGTTTCAGCTGCCGTGGTTGAATCTACCGATTAGGCCCGGTTCTCGCAATTGACTCAACAAAACATTTCCCCTCCCCTCCAACTTGCTTAACTCCACCCAATGTCCCGCTACAACGAATTGTTGAATGCCATCAACGAGGTCTTGGTTGACTGTGGCGAGGCCGATCGATCGGATTTCCGCCAGAAAGTGCTTGCACGCATGGCCCCCGTTTCCGCTGCTGCCAAGCAGTACGACGACTCCTACTTCTCTGGTCATGCCGACGAATACATCGAGTTCACCTACCAAAACCCCACAATCTACCACGTGGTCAAGTACTTTTCCAAAAAGTTGCAGGCTGCCGGGTTCTCTTACTTGTCCGAGAAGGACGACTGGCACGCGGTGACGCCTGGAAAGTACTTCACCACAAGAAACCTGTCATGTTTGGTGGCATTTGTGGTGGGCGAGAACTGGACCCCGGCCAAGGGCGTCGGTGCCATTGGCTCGCATATTGACTCGCTCACCGTGGCATTGAAGCCCAACTCCACCAAATCCACTGTTGATGGATACGAGCAACTTGGCGTGGCGCCATACGCAGGCACTTTGGGTTCCCTTTGGTGGGACAGGGACCTTGGTCTCGGTGGCCGCGTATTGGTTCAGGACTCTGAATCCGGCAAGGTTGTTTCCAAGTTGGTCGATTCCTCGCCTCACCCAATTGCCAAGATTCCTTCCTTGGCGCCCCATTTCGGTGCTCCTGCCGAGGGGCCTTTCAACAAAGAGACCCAGGCCGTGCCTGTCATTGGGTACCTGCCCGAGGGCTCCGAGGAGCCCGTCCCAACAGAGTCGGAGAAGAAGTCGCCTCTCTTCGGCAAGCACCCATTGAAGTTATTGAGATACGTGGCATCCCAACTTGCCGTGGATGTGGGCGACTTGGTCGGCTGGGACCTTCAATTGTACGATGTGCAGAAGGGCACGTACGGCGGCTTGAACAAGGAGTTCGTGTTTGCGCCCCGTGTCGATGACCGCATCTGTTCTTATGCAGCAATCTCCTCTCTTATCGAGGCCGACGCCGCCGGAAAGATCCCCGCGGATAATTTCTCGATCGTTGGCTTGTTTGACAACGAGGAGATTGGTTCCGGCACTAGACAGGGCATAAAGGGCCAGTTGATTGAAAGTGTTGTGTCCCGTGTTTTGGGCTCCAAGCACTTCAACAAAGCCGGCGGCGACATTGCCCCGCAGCTCAAGGTTGCGTACGCCAACACCATTATTTTGTCTGCCGATGTCAATCACTTGTTCAACCCCAACTTTGCCAACGTCTACTTGGAGCACCACAAGCCTATTCCAAATAAGGGTGTCACCATCTCCTTGGATCCAAACGGCCACATGGCCACCGATTCCATCGGCTTGGCGTTGGTGGAGGAATTGGCCAGGAAGAACAATGACCAGATCCAGTACTTCCAGATTCGAAACGACTCCCGGTCGGGCGGCACCATTGGGCCTTTCATCTCTTCTCAAACCGGAGCAAGAACCATTGACTTGGGAATTCCCCAGCTCTCCATGCACTCTATCCGTGCCACCGTGGGTTCGAAAGACATTGGCTTGGGCGTCAAGTTCTTTGCAGGGTTTTTCGCCAACTGGAGGAAATCCTACGACAACTACGGGGACTTATAAATGGGCCTGAGCCACGGCGAGACATAAAAGTTTACTCTGATTCTTTGTGCAACAAGATGTACCGCTAGCAATTCGTCCCCTGCCGCTGGGCAGGGAAACTCGTAGAGGCGTCGTTGCGGGCCCGAGTGCGGCCGTGAATCCACACCAAATGTGTGATCCATCCACAAGCATTTCGACCCGAGTGCCAAATGCCCTGGATACAAGAAGCAGCCGCGGCCTGGTGCCCCCACGACGTCGAAACCAGGCCGACTGGTCCTGGTTAAGTAGTCTGCCCGTGCTGCATGCAAGCCTCCTGTGTAATGAGCAATGTCAACCCACTGGTGCGACCCAACAAGGATCTGCTAAAGACCATCTGTCAAAATACAAACCCAACTACTCAGGGCTAAATCAAAATGGGTATGTGTTGAGTGTACAGCGGCACCTGCGAGTACCGGAATCGAGCATAACGCAAGCCCGGATTTTCGTGGCCCTTGGTGCTTTCAACTAGAGAATCTTGATCCGCATGACTCCCATATACCCAAATGGTCAATGGATGTCATCAAATTTCGACTCGTTAAAGAGCTGGACGCGGTCCAGCGGTCGAGCTGACTCAAAAGACACGCCAAAACACAATACTAACTGCCAGCGCCTCCCAAGAAGATGTCTCTCCAAGAGTTTTTCTCTGATGAGTGTATGTATCGAGATTTTGGAGATGTCTTCAAACGAAACCAACATAGTACTAATCAATTCTAGCGTACGGCGGCTCTTGGGCAGACGAGGAAATTGACATGGCATCAATCTCGGTGCCAATCGAAAAAAACCGCTCCCTCAATGAAGGCCGGTTTGGTGGGGGATACGGGTCTGGATTCGGCGGGGCCCGGGGCGGGTTCGGCAGGCCTGTGGATAACGGCCCGCCCTACATCGTGAAGTTGACAAATATTCCGCTCACCAGCAACGACCGCTTCGTCGAGGATCTTTTCCACAGCAGGTTCACTCCTCTTGTCAAATTCAAAATCATTTTCGATCCGGCAGCCAAGCCCATGGAGACCGGGGTGGTGAAGAAGGTGGCGTTTGTTGAGTTGCGCTCGTACGAAGACCTAAATCGGGTGGCCAAATGGCAGGACGTGGTTTACAAGGGTTCACGCCGAGTGAACATCGAGGTGGCCGATTTTGGCGACTTCCAGTATTGCATGAGCTTCAACCAGGAGAACAACGCTAGGCTCTTGAGCATTGAGCAGGAATTCATGGCTTCCAATCGCCATGGGATCGAAGACAGAGGTCCGGCTGGAAACAGATTCCACTCCAACGGACGGCCTCAGGGTGGCATGCCGCTTGACGACCTTCCGCTACATTCAGGTCACAGAGCGCAGCCTCGCTTGCCTGGATCCGTGGCCCCGCAAAAGGCGCAAACGCAAACTGGTGCTGTGCCCTCTGCTCTGGCCCCCGTCAAACAGCATCCCAAACCTAATCCTTTTGGAAACGCCAAGCCTGTGGACGTGGTGGCCAAAGAGCACGAGATGGAGTCCTCCTATGAGAAAGACCACATGCAGTTGCCACAGCTGCTTCGGAGAAGATCCAGTGCCTCTAACTACAAGAGACCAGACTTGCATGGATCTAAACACGAGCAGTCCTCAAACGTCCATGCCGGAGAGACAAGTGCTAATATCCCCAAGCAAAGCTTTGCTGATGTGCTTAGCACACGAGGCGACAAGGAGCGGTTGAAGCTCTCTGCCATGAAGGCGGCCTCCAACCAGACTCGGACCACAAAGAAGCCCATAATTTTGAAGAAGAAGTCTACGCCTACCGCCGACAACCAAGAAGTGGGTTCTGATGAAGGCTCGCGTGCAGCTTCGAAAAGTACGAGGTCCACCCACGACTCTACTGGTCAGGACAAGCTGTCCCCACACAAGGGTCCAGAGGAGGCAATTGCTGACGGACTCGCAGCAGCCACAATCAGCGAGACACATACGACCACCGCCGGCGTCGAACAGAGCAGTGCACTAAAAAAGGCCCCAAGCGAGGGTGATTCGAGAGCAGACCAAGACGAGGGTCAGCGCAAGGGCAGAGAGAGGAGGTCCGAAAGAAAGACCAGGCGTTCCGGCGGCCGCAAGCCGGAGCACAGCATCGAACGCGACACTGAGGCAGACCCAGAGAAGCGGTCAGGCTCTCCAACAACTGAAAGTGGAAGAAGACCAAGATCATCTCGCAGAAGGTCAGGACGCAAGAGCGGAAGCACCCAAGCAACGGCTCCAGACAGCGGGGCAACGACTTCAGCAGACTCAAAGGAAAGGAACCAAGGCGCAGACGAAAGAAGCAACAAAGGCCCTGTGGAGGCGCAGCACAGCGCTGAACACAAGACAGCCAAAGATGAACACTCGGTGCAAAACACAGGGGGCAAAGGACGCTCCAGGAGAGACCGGAGAGGGCGTGGCGGACTGAGAAACAGTGAGAAGAAAGAGCAAGGGCCATCAAAAGAAGCACCCGTCTCGAGAAAAGTCGCCGGAGAGGTTGCGTGAGACACTACGCTGATTCGGGCTATTGCCGGTGTGCATTTCCGGGGACGCCAGAGGCCAACAAATATTCGGAGGCCGAAATGAGTTCATACTAGCAAGTGTAGGTACCACGGCATTCAGTTTGTATTTAGTACTATAAAATGCCGCTGTCTCTCAAAGTATTCTCCAAGATGGTCTCTTTGAGAGCGGCGAACACCAACTGGATGTTCGAGGTATCGGTTGCCTGGGTGACGTGGGGGTAGATATTCAAGCCAGAGCGGTTCACCTGGGTGAACTTCCAAAGAATGTACTTGACGGCATTATTTAGGTTGCTGCCGCCGTTGTAGTCAGGGAAATGGGCCTCCAAGGGCGAGTAGGGTAGCTTGTTGGCAAAAACGTCGATCTTGTTCAAGAAAAGCACCACGGAGGTTCTGGCGAACCAGCGGGAGTTCACGACCGAGTCGAACAAGGCCAAGGACTCCTCGAGCCTGTTTTGAGTGTTCTCCTCCAAAAGGACCTGGTCGTACTCGGACAAGGCCACGCAGAAGATGATGAGGGTCACATTGTCAAAGCAATGGATCCACTTCTTTCTCTCGGACCTCTGGCCGCCCACATCGAACATGTGGACGTTGGAGCCACCCATCTGGAACTTGAAGTCGAAGATTCCCGACGTCTTCTTCCGGGTACGCAAGATGTCTGCCTGCGTGGGGACGTAGGCCGGCAGGGCAATCCTGGTGATGGCCGAGAGAAAGTAGTCGGACGAGTCAATGAGGTAGAACTTGGCCTGGTTGACCTTGATGAACTCCTTGACCTCGGGCGAGCTGTAGAAGCTGGCGATCTTGGCGGCAATGTCCGGGCTGAACGACTCGTCCAGGTTCACGGCAATGTCGTAGTCCGAAATGGCCCGGAGGTCGGCCGCATCTAGCACGGGCGCCGCCGCAAGGTCCCGCACAGACGCATCGTCGGCGTCCGGCGCAGAAACGAGCTCGGGGGCGTACTCGTGGATGGCGTTGATGATGTTCTTGACACACTCCAACACGTTCTTGTACACAAACGGGCGGTAGTCGTAGGCCTCCGTCTCCAGAAACCCGTCCTTGTGCAAGATCTTCATCTGCTTGACGATCGTGGACTTGCCGCTCTCGCCGGACCCCAACAAGAGGATCTTCACGTCCTTGTTGTTGGTCTGCACAAGCTCCGTGCCTTCGGCTTGTCCGCCGGCCGGGCGGGCCTCGCCACTGCCTGTGCTTGCGCTCGGGCCATTGCCGCCCGTGGCTCCTCCTGCCGCCGTGCCTGCTGCGCTGGCGCCACCCGGGGTTGCTTGGTCCCCCGCCTTGGCGCCTGCCACCTTGCCCTCTGCGGGGGGTCCTGCCTGCCCGGTGGGTTTGTGCGCTTGTTGGCTTCGCCTGGCCACCGTGGCCTTGGCGGGCGCCTCTTGATGCTTGGGTCCCTTGGATGTGCAGCCTCCCATTATGTGTTTGAGTGATGCTGGCGTGGGAATGCCGTTTGTGGGGGTTGCTTGTGTTGGGAATTGCCTTTGCTGGGCCGGGAAAAAGCTGTGGGCCTGGGTTCGAGGGGCGGCGTGTGCTTGGCGTGGGGTGCTGGCCTTGCTGCTATGCTGGGGTGGTTTCTGGGGAGGGTGCTTTTTCCTGCTTTTCGTGGTCTTGTTTTTCTGCCCTGGTGCTTTTTTTGGCCTCCGCTTGGGGGCATTTTTTTTTTTTTTTTTTGCTTCTCTTACTCTGTCCATGCTTTTTTCTCGAATTCTCGGACCAATTGTCCTGACCGGAACAGCAATCCCTGCCCCGCTGCCACATGCCGTTTCCGTTCTGCTGCTTCGCGTGCACGTGCCAGCGCTGCGGCTGCGGCCGCCCACGCTTGGGTGCTTTGCCCGGGGTCTCGCCCAACTTTGCCGTTTCTGGACGCCTGGCGGCTGCCCCACGTTCATCATACCCGGGGTCAGCTGACGATGTCCCCATCGGGGCTGGTGAAGGCTGTCGCGCGGCAGAAACCCGGGGCCCGCGCTGTGCTGCCTGAGGCTTATTTAGCCGCCTGCGCTTAACGCCGAAATCTGCGCGCGAGGCAGTTGCAGGATGTACGGGTGCCCGCCCGCGTCGCGCCGCCGGCTGCGCGCCACCCTGGCTTGGCAGCCGCTGAGGTCATCTATGCTATATTCATTATATCTTCAAAGTCCGCCGGCGGCCGGCTTCAAGTATCTTCAGTCTCGAGTCTGCTCACGCCTCGGGCAAGAAGTTTTCTGGTAAAAGGCGATGTTCTGAACAGTCTTTTTTGGAGAGTAGGATGTCGTAGGAGGCAAGCGTCGCGCCAGTCCCGAACCACAAGGTCACCCACAGGGTCTGACTGGCCCTCATGGACCCACGATTCGATCCGAGAACCCTGGGTTCCTGAAACCGCGCGTGCACCACGACTAGGTCCATCAGCCAGCTTGCTAGACATGGGGCTTCCGAATTCTCTTGTAGTTCCCCGGCATCCTGGTTTCCTCGTGCCGCCGCCAACTTGTTTCGCGCCTTAACCCTAGGAGGCGGCGGCGCTAGGCGTGGTGCCCGTCACCTTCTCGCCAGGGTCACCGTCAGTTGCGACAGTTGCCTCCATCGGAGTCTGTGACACCGACATTGACCGCGGCATGGTTTCGGGAGGATCCTGGCTAGGAGCCGCGTCATCCTTCCCCTTGGAGGCCTTGAGGGATTGCAACCTCTTTCTTTCGTCACGTCTTTTCTTCTTGGTCTCGAACTCGTGCCACTCTCCTTCTAGGCTCTTCATGAAGGTGAGCGGCTCCGGCTTGGGCTCATTATGAAAGTAGGGGTGCTCAAGCGCATCTGCAGCGGTGATTCTGCTGGCAGGATGCAAGGTGAGCATTTTTTGAGCGAGATCAAAACTGTCTTCCGTCATAAGACCCTTGAAGTCTTGCTCGAATCTTGAATGTCTGTTTGCTTTGGGCTTCAACATCTCGAACCATGGCAAGTTTTCAATCTCGGGCCAGGATTCCTCCGTGGGCGTGCCCATGATGTCATAGATCTTGAATAGCTGCGAGATTTCCTCGGCTCCTTGGAAGATGGCAGTCCTTGTGTATAACTCAATCAAAAGACATCCCACACCCCAGATGTCAACCTCTCTACCATAGTCAGTGGAGCCTAGAAGTAGTTCGGGCGGTCTGTACCATATCGTAATGACTCTGTTGGTGTAGTCGGGGCTGGCACCGTCTTTCAAGACTTTCATATTCCGGGCTAGACCGAAATCCGCAATCTTGAGCACCCCGTTGGAATCAAGCAAGATGTTGGACCCCTTGATGTCTCGGTGTATCACTCGCCTTTGGTGAAGGTAGTTCAAGCCGTCCATGAGCTGCTTGAAGATCATCTTCTTGTGGCCCTCGGTCAACTTGAGATCCGAGAGCGTGAGCAAACCAGTCAAGTCGTGGTCCAAATAGTCGAAGATCATGGTGATCTGGTTGCGTTCCACCATCATTTCCAATAGCCCCACAATGTTCACGTGATCAAAGCTTTGCAACAACTTGATCTCTCTCATGGCCGTGATGGGAAAGCCCTCGCGCTCCGTCTCGAGCCGCAACTTCTTGATCGCCACAAACTCGTGCGTCACCTCATGCTTGGCCTTGTACACTTTCCCGTAGGTTCCCTCTCCCACCTGCTGCACGCGCTTGTACAAGTCCGTGGCTCTCATGTTGAACACCAGGTTGATCTGGTTTGCTGTGAGCTTCCGCACCGCATACACCTTCGGTTTCTTGGCAAACGGCTTCTGCTCCTGCGACGTGGCGGCCCGTGGCCCTTTGGCCGTTCTGCTGACGCTGTTCCCTGGCGCCTTGTGCTCGTCGCCCCCATGCACTCCAACGCTGCCGTCCTTGGCCACGTACTCCCTGCGTTTAGGCGGTGGCGGCTTGGTGCTCCTGCTGTCGGGATAGTTTCGTTTCTGTGGGAACGGCTGGTCCCGGTGTGCCGGTTTGGCGCCATCTTTGTGGCTACCGCGGGCGTCTCGGCCACTCACGGCACCATCTCTATTGTCTCTGCCGCCGTCTCGGGTCGGGGCGGCATCGGCCCGCTGGTCCCGATAGTAGGAGTTGTCGCTCCGGTAATCCCTGTGATTTGAACCGGACGGTTGGTTCTTGTAGTTGGACGCGGCACCCTGGGACTTGAACCCCGATGGGCCGGCGGGCCGGTCGGTGCCACGGACGTCGGGGCGCGAGTTGGAGTGGTACCTGCCTTTTTCGGAGAAGTTGGGGCGGTAGTGGTCGCGGTCGGTGTATCTGTTAGGGTGGGATTGGTCGTAGTAGGACAGTTTGGAGTTGGGACCACTCCAATTTTTGCTGGACGACTGGGGAGGAAGTGGCGCACGGTTGCCCTTGGGGCCGGCAGGCGGCCTGTATCTATCGGACATGGTCTGTTCGTGGAGGGACGCTTTGAAGTGGCAAGCAACGTCTGGGGACTGTTCTCACTGAAGTTTTGAGTGCAATGGAGAGTGCGCCTGTGTGCAGGACCAATCGATCGCCGTTACCCGGACCCGGGTGGTGGGCGGGCCGTCGACAGGCGGGCTACTTCAGTTTACGGCTGTTAGAGGAAGAGGAGAGGGAGGGGTGGCGCTTGTGGCCGCGGGAGCAGGAAGTGGCTCTTTGGGCCGAGGAATGATGTGGCCGCACATGCTTTCGAACGTGACCATGGGGCTGACGGATGCACCCTAAGCGTGGCTTGCGCTAGCATTACTCGCGGTATGGCAGCATGTGCCGGCAAATGAGTCAGTAGCCAAGTGCCTGCGCTGAACGGCGGCAAATGTCTGATATCGCAGTGGTCTGCAATTGTTGTCACAGACTGTATCTCCTTCCCGAGTCTCCTTTGCCGTCCTTCTTCCCGTTTATCTTTATCTTCCCGCTTGTCTTCTTCCTCGCGTCTCTTTCTTCGCGCCTGTAATCTATCTTCCTGCTTCGGGTGTCCTCACCCGTTGCCCGTCTGTTTCCCTTGTTCCGACACTCAGGGCTTGTGTATGTCCGGAGTTCGTCGACCAGGGGTCTCTTCAAACTTAGGTGAAACACTTGGCTCTCGCTGCGGCACGATACCTCCTTGCGACAAGTACTCGCCTTTGCGGCTGTTTGAGGATCGAAGGCGCTGCCGTCGTCCAAGACCATCCGAGAAGAAAAGAAAAATTTAACTAAATAAACATCACCGTTTGTCGTGGCTGTGGCCTGGTGTGTGTTTCACTTACCGTGTTGGGCCATTTCCAGATCCCACCTAGGGTTGGCCTGTCACATCAAGAAAAAGCGGCGGTCCCGAGACAATCGCATTGTTTCAGGGGAAAACAGGCCACAGGGGGTGAGGTGTGCGGTGGCCGCGGGCGTGCGCGCACCAAAACGCACCCGTTACCTGCATGTGCCATCTACCGCCACCTTTGTCTCGTGACGAGGTGTCCTTGGTTGATCCTACTCCAACTACAATCCAAATGGTATGTACGGCAGTGCAGTACCCCGGGCTCCATTCTAACGGCAGGGAACTATTAGCAAAGTGGCACACATTGGATTCGACTTGATCATCGTGTCTTCTTTTTTGGCCGGTGTTCGTAGAAACACTGGGTTGACGTAAGTATCCCGTCTTTTGAACGCTTCGTTTGCAACCAGCTACTAATATTCTACAGGCCTGACTTGAGCCAGCTCGGCAACGAGTCCGCCATCTACTATGGCAAAAAGTACTTGGACGTGGGTGAAAAAGCGTTTGACATGTCATCAGCGTGGTTTGGATCATCCGGTTACTTTAAACGCTAAAGCGCGGGTAGTGCTGCGGAGTCACGCCAATTGTGCAGTGACGACGTGAGCGGCTTGTCCACGGCTCAAGGTGAACAGTATCTACAAATATATAACTTATTGTCTAATTAACCAGGTATTCATGTGGCGGCGCACCAGGACGCCAGTCTACTCGACAGTGACGGATTTGGCCAAGTTACGAGGAAAGTCCACGTCAATGCCTCTGTTGACCGCCAACCAGTAACTCATCAATTGCAAGGGAATCACGTTCAACAATCCTTGCAAGCAGTCCACCGTCAATGGAACCTGCAAGGTTGCGTAGGCCTTCTCCTTCATGATTTCGTCGCCCTCGTTGCAGATGATGATTGGTCTGCCGTCTCTGGCAGTCACCTGCTCGATGGCCGACATCACCTTGGGGAACAACGAGTCTTTGGTGGCAAACGCAATGATGGGGAGCTCCTTGTCAACCAATGCCAACACACCGTGCTTCAACTCACCGGCCAAGACACCTTCCGAATGCATGTACGAGATCTCCTTGATCTTCAAAGCACCCTCCAATGCACTGGCAAACTGGTAGCCACGGCCCAACAACAACAACGACTTCTGCTCGTTCAAGAATTCAGAACACAAGTCTTTGATTTGGTCTTCCAAGAGCAACACGCGTTTAATCTGGTCAGGAATCTTCTTCAAGCCCTTGATGATTTCAACGTGGCGCTCTCTCTTGGAGATCGAGTCGTTGGACAAGGAAAGCGCAATCATCACCAAGGCAATGTATTGAGAGGTGTAGGCCTTGGTCGAGGCAACACCAATCTCGGGTCCAGCATTGATGTGGACACCGCAGTGTGTTTGTCTGGACATCGAAGAGCCCACGGAGTTCACCACACCAACAGTCAAGGCACCCCTCTCCAAGCAGTATTGCAAAGCCATCATGGAGTCGGCAGTCTCACCCGACTGAGACACAAACACGCACGTGTCGTCTCTGAACACGGGCGACTTTCTGTCCAAAAAGTCGGAAGCCAACTCGACCGTGACAGGAATGTCAGTCAATTCCTCGAAAATGGAGCGGGTGGCCAAGCACGAGTGGTACGAGGTACCGCACGCAATCATGATGATTCTTCTGCATCTTCTGATGGTGGGGAGCCATGCCCTCAAGCCACCCAAGTTGACCGCATTGTGCTCAAAGTCAATACGTCCTCTCATGGTGTTGAAGGTGGAGTCGGGCTGCTCGAAAATCTCCTTCTGCATAAAGTGCTTGTAGGGGCCCTTCATGATCTCGTTCAACTCCATCTCCAAGGTCTGGATTTGTCTCTGGGTTGGCTCGTTGGCGGCAATCTTCTTGGCACGGTGGATGTGCAACTCGCCATCATAGACGTGGGCAATGTCGTCGTCCTCCAAAAACAAGACCTTCTTGGTGTGCTGAATGACCGAAGAGGGGTCGGACGAGAAGAAAAACTCCGCAGGGGAGGGAATGCCGTCCTCGGCAAAAAAGGCTCTGGACTGCGAGGTTCTCAAGTTGGCCTCGGGGCTGTTGATGGAGGCCATGTTGTCGGGCCCGTCGGGGAACTCGACATCCACAAAGTCAACCTTCAACTTTCTCTCGGTCTTGACACCCACCAACAAAGGCGAGCCCTTTCTGGTTCCACAGGCCTCGCCCGGGAAGTGGGACGACTTCACCAACAACCCGTAGGAGCCCTCCAACTCGTACAACACCTGCTTGGTCAAGTCGTTGAAGTCCAAGTGGATGCCCTCCTTGGCGTTGGTGTCGTAAATGTGCTTGAACAACTTGGCAATACACTCCGTGTCGGTCTCCGACTCAAACTGGTAGCCCTTGGCCAGCAACAACGTCTTGATCTCTCTGTAGTTGGTGATGATACCGTTGTGCACCACGAGAAACTCGCACTTGGGGTCCGACCGGTGGGGGTGGCAGTTGGAATACTCCGGCTGCCCGTGGGTGGCCCATCTGGTGTGCGCAATGCCGACGTGGTTGTCAAACACCTGTGTTCTGTCAATCTTCTGTCTCTCAATCTCGGCCTTCAAGTCCTTGACTTTGCCCACCGACTTGGCGATGATGGCAGAGCCCTTTTCCTGGCCGTCCACGGCAATTCCCGACGAGTCGTACCCGCGGTACTCCAATCTGGAGAGCCCCTCAATGAGATTGTCCATAATCTCGCCTCTGGTCTTGTCGACCAAGAAGTTGACGTAGCCAAAAATTCCACTGTTGGGTTAGTAAGACATGACAAAGCAAGGGCAGATGGCGGGCCACGCAACAAGCAGGCCTCACCAGCGCAATACGTACCACATAGTTAACGAAAGATGAGTCCGGGTCTGGCAATAATTCGGGGCAGACTAGGCGCAGCGAAAGCAAATTGCAAAGAAGGGGATGGAAGTGCTTCGCTGGGAAGGATGTCTGGGTTAGAAAAACTGGACTAAGGACGAGGAAAAAAAAGTAAATAGCGAGAATCTTATAATAGAACTCTGGCAATGCCGCGCCTAATTTAGTACGGATCCGGACGCATGGCACATATTCTCTACACATGCCAGAAGGTAAAGCTGGCACGTTTTGGGGCGGTTCGTTTTGATTCCGCTTTGAGCGCCTGCTCCGGGCCCCGAGTGCCTGTATCGGGCCGGGCTTTAGGCTCCATAGGTTCGCTGCTGGCGTGCTTGCTCCATGGAACTGGGTCTGACGTGGCGGTACTGCAGGCACGCCCGGGCGGGGCCCAGACACCTGGGGGACTGGCAAACGGACGGTGGTGGGGCGTTTTTGGGTTTCGTCGCGTTTCAGAGTGCTTGGTGCCGCAACCTGAAACTTCCGTCAAACAGGGGCTACCCATGCGACAAGCATGCTCTGTCTGGGGCGTGTTTCAGATATGTCCTGGCGGGTGCCTTGGTTCGTGCTCTGTTGCTGAGAATGCGACGTGGGCGGAACCGTTTGTTCTGTGCAGCATTCCACAGTCATCCTGGACTGCGCGTAAGATCATTTAGCCGTTTTGGGACGCTACGTAAACACGGATCCGGGCTGATGGTGGCGGAGCTTTTTCGGATGCATTGAGCCGAGCCCGAGAACTGTTCGAGTGCCTCGGGCTCTGTGCCTCCGCAGGCGGCAAAGCCGTCTGTTTCACTTCCACTTAGCATGTACACGGCCAGTCACGTCCCGCCGCATGCACGAACACTCGTGCTGGCGTGCAAGCAAAGGCGCGAGTCTGAAGCAGGCATCGGCGCCGGCCGCTGCCTCGAAGGGGCCCGAGGGTCCAAAACGGTCTTCAAACCGGCCTGAAACCGTCCTGAAACCGTCCTGAAACCGCCCTGAAACCGCCCTGAAACCGCCCTGAAACAGACATGAAACCGGCCTGAAACCATTCTCAAACCATCCCAAACCATCCTCAAGCTGCGCTGAGCTCGACGTCTTGAAATCACCTCCGTACCAAGGCACGAATGTTCGAGGTGTCTGCAAGCACGGCCAGCCTCTAGACCATTGGCATCCAAGAGAATCCTGCAGAAGCGCCCCCACTCCTGCCCACACAACGGCTGTCGTGGCGATGCGACGCAAACATAAGTGGAGTGCATGCACCGATGTATGTGTGTGCAGTGCCAGGCACCCTTGAGTCTTGTGACCTTAGGGCTGTCGCTACACTTCGTCTGTCGCTACCACGTCACCAATGTGCACTACGTCGGCACAATACAACTCACTCAATATGCTCATGCCCGTGACTACGCCAAGGCGATCCCCTAGGACCGGATACTGGACTCTTTCAAATCGAACACGCACGTGACGTCAGCACGTGACCCGCGCACGGAGGAACTTCGCGTGGTGTGCGGGAGCGGCCTGCACAAAACGCAGTTTCGGCATCGCACGAGTTCCGGGCTGAAACCAGTCCCCGTGTACCCACTGCAAAGCACGGTAGGACGCTCACGCCATTTTGTATCAAAGTGCCTGCGCACCGCCAGCACGTGACGCCGTCCCGAGCGAAAGCTGCAAACGCCAGGCGGCGGCAGGCGCGGCCTGCAGGTAAGCGGGGAAGAGCGCGGCTCCAAAAAACCACACCCCTCTCTCCTTCAACTTTTGCAGTATGTGGAGAAACTCAACCCCCCTTGTGAGCACGCTTCGTACAACCCGAAGCGGGCGCCCGTGGGCGGCCTTGGCACGTGACTGGCGGCGCCTGCAGGTCAGCGCCAGCACAGGCCCCGCGCCGGCCCCGCTCGTCAAAAAAACCCCGAAGGTGGCCCACCAAACCCTCCGCCGAGCCAACCGAAAAGAAAGCAGCACCACCGAATCGGTGATCATCGGCCTCCTCTCCAACTACACCAACCGGCAGGTGGAGGCGCACGAACTCCAGGCGTACGTCAAGCCCGTGACGTCGATCTCCATCGGCGAGGAGGTGGATTTGGCGAAAGCGACGCAGATTCTCCAGAACAACGGGCTCCACTTTAGCGTGGTGGTGGACGACGAGGTGATGAACTGGAGCGTGACGCACGCGGACGAGCGGCACGACTTGACGATTTTGGCCAACGGCACCTTGGTTGGGTGGGGCTTGACGGAGCAGCAGATGATGAAGGCGTACGTGCCGACGTTGATGGGGGCGGTCGGGGGCGCGTGCGAGGCGGAGAGCGAGGAAATGGACTACGTGGAATTGGGGGGCGCGGGGCAGGGGGAGGAGGGCTCGTTTATGCAGGGCGACGTGTTGGTGCTCCGGGCCCGGTCGGCGCAGCAGAAGATGCTCGAAATGGCGGCGTTTGCCATTGGGGTGTCGCGGTCCACGCGGCTCCTGATTTTGGAGGAGAGCTTGGACCGGCACCTCCAGGTGGCGCGCGCCAGCAGCGAGGTGCTCAGCGAGGGCTTGTCCATGCAGTCCAAGGAGTCCGAGGTGTTGCGGACCACCGGGCGGCTTTTCCTTCTCCGGGGCAAGTTGAACCTCTACCTGGAGTTGATCGAGACGCCGGACTTGTACTGGAGCGAGCCGACGCTCGAGCGCATCTACGAGGCGGTCAGCCGCCGCTTGGACATCCAGCCGCGCATCTCCATCATGAACCGCAAATTGGACTACGTGACCGAGGAGCAGCGCGCGCTCTTGAGCGTGTTGAACGAGAAGAAAAGCACGCGCCTCGAGTGGATCATCATTGTGCTCATCATGGTCGAGGTCTGCTTCGAGACGATCCACTTTGTGGAGAAGTACGCAGACCGCATGGCACGTGACCACGGCCCGCGTGACTGTGTCGCCACGTGATGGAACACCACGTGGCCCGCGCGCACGAATTACTTGCGCACGTGACCTGCCCGCCCTGTGCCGCGCCCCGCCAGCCAATGGTGCGCCGCGCCTGTCCTTATCAGTGGCTTTACACACGCCACCCACTTGCGCCCGACCGGTGCCGCCGCAGTCCCGGCTTGGTCCGGCCCCCCGGCCTCGGTCATCTTCAGGGTCCTTTGCCAGAACGGCACCCAGCCCTCCCACGAAAACAGGGCCACAATGGCCCCGCGAGCGTCTTATGAAAGAGGGCCAGAGTCCTGGCGGCCCTGCCCTCCGCCCGAAATTTCACTGCCCGATGAACTTCCTGTCAGTCCGCAGCCGCAATTCCACCGCACCAGGACCTATTTTCTTGGCTCCCATCACCTCGAGTTCTAGAAGTGCCCTTGCAGCACACGTCCGGCTGTCAGCAAGGACCTTGCAATTCGTCGGGAGACGTTTCTGTGTTTGGCCGGGCTTTTTTTCGACAGACTCCCGGACAACAGGCGGCTGAAGCAGCAGCACGTGAGGGCCAGGGCCCGCAGCCAGCAATTCACACGCCCTCACCGCATCGCGGTCCTGCACGCGCCAAGACAACCGCCAATATCTCCATCGAATTAACATCCGCTCCGTGCTGCAGAAAAGAAGCCGCACCCAGAGCGCAGAAAAATAGAAGTGCCTATCCTGCAGCCCACGCAGCATTGCATGAGCTCATGCTCCTGGTGCTTAAGCAGTCCGACCTCTCCTGGCATGCGCCCGTGTATTTATCATCTGACTCTTCGGCGCCGGAACTGCCTCTGCACTTTTTTCTTTTGCCTCGTGTTCTTCTGTACTGGCATTTTCTGCGGCCGCTTTTTTCCTCCTGCCAGTCTCTTCACTTCCTCCTCGCCTCCGTGGTAGTGCTTGCCTCGGTCTCGTTCTTTCCTGATTGCCCGGGCTTCAGTTCTTCCCCCGAGCTTCCGGACTCATCTGCTCACAACAAAACCCGTTGGCCGTGTCCCCCTCGCACCCGGGACCCCGCTCTGCTTCAGCCATGCTTTCCAAGCGAAGCGTATTTACCGAAAACGAGGATTATGACTCCAGTTTGGTCCTAGTCTACACCATAGCGTCGGCGGGCGTGTGGATCATGGTGCCCGGCTTGGCGTTTCTATACTCCGGCTTGGCCAGGAGAAAATCCGCGCTATCCATGATCTGGATAGTCATTGCATGCTCCTTTGTGGCCACGTTCCAGTGGTACTTCTGGGGCTACTCGTTGGCGTTCTCGTCCTCCAACAACAACTTCATTGGCAACCTCAAGTTCTTCGGCTTCAAGCAGATTGTTGAGGACAGCGACCCGTCCAGCTCATACCCCGAGTTGGCCTTTGCCTTGTTCCAGATGCAGTTTCTCTTGGTCACCGTGGCCATCATGGGTGGCGGCTTGATTGCCGAGAGAGGCCGCTTCATCCCGGCATTGATCTTCATTTTCTTGTGGAGCACCGTCGTCTACTCGCCGGTCGTTTACTGGATCTGGGGCGGGGGCTGGGCCTCCACCTGGAGAGGCGGTGTTCTAGACTATGCGGGCGGAGGTCCCGTGGAGATCCTTTCCGGTGTCTCCACGTTCGTGTACTCTGCTTTCATGGGCCGTCGTTCAGAGAACTTGATGATCAATTTCAGGCCCCACAACATCTCCACGATCTTCTTGGGCACGTCCATGTTGTACTTTGGCTGGTTGTTCTTCAACGGCTTCTCGTGCGGCAATGCATCGGTGAAGGTGCCCTACTCCATGATGAACACACACTTGTCCGGTGCGTTTGGCGCCATCACTTGGTGTCTTTTGGACTTCCGGCTCGAGGGCAAGTGGTCCATGGTCGGCGTGTGTTCGGGCTGCATCTCGGGGCTCGTTGCGGCAACCCCCGCATCGGGATTCATCCCACTTTGGGCCTCGGTGATTTTGGGCGTGGTTGCGGGCGTGGTGTGTAACTTCCTGACCCAGCTCAAGTACTTGTGCCACGTGGACGACTCGCTAGACGTGTTGGCGGAGCACGGAATCGCGGGCATGGTGGGGCTCATCTTCAATGGCATTTTCGGGTCGGCGGCCGTGGCAGGCTACGACGGCGTGACCGACCATGCGGGAGGCTGGATTGACCACAACTGGAAGCAGCTCTACATCCAGCTCGTGTACATTCTCGCCACCACAGCGTATTCCGCGGGTGTCACTGCGGTGTTGTGTTTTGTGATCAACAACATCCCCGGCTTGCAGCTCCGAGTCGACTACAACGCCGAGGAGCAGGGTGTCGACGAGGACCAGATTGGAGAATTTGCATACGACTACGTTGAGGTTCGCAGAGATTTCTTGGACTGGGGCGTGCCCCAGCAAGAGCCATCCGGAGAACTGCCCGACGCTGCCAGCGGACCGCAAGTGTTCCAGGCAGTGGAGGGCTCCTCGATGAGCAACGACGAGACCCGATCCGTTGGAAACTCCGAGAAGCAAGACTAGATTCGAAACTCCAGCAAGACATCAGCACCCGGAAATATTGCTACAACATTGGATTATGACCGGCCTATCACCGGGCACCACACCTTGCGCTGGCGGAACAGGACCCGTGGCACGAGTGGTGCCCATAGTCATGTGACCTTTAATAGACATCGCACAGGAACACAGAGTAGTCGTCACGGGCCAGAGCAAGGCCACACCCGTGCACCACGCCCTCGGGCATGCGCCTACGCGGCCATCCGCGGTGGCCTGTTTCCCCACGCTTGCCGTCGCAGTGGCGAGATCCCCTGCCTCGAGTGCGTCCTGCAGACAGCCCCCGCTACCGGCAGTCTTCGGGCGTCGAGTACCGCGCACACACCCGGACCTCCCGCAGCCGCTAGCGGCCCGTCTAGCACGTGTTCCTTCCACGAGCCGCCCAGATTTTGCGTAAGTAGGCACCGGCACGGGGCCGCTCGCTAGTGAGGCCACGTGACCAGTGGCACAAGCCACCAAGCCCGCCACCGCCCGCCGTGCTGCACGCGCCGCCGCCACGGCGCTGCGGGTCACGTGTGCGTGGATCTCCGCTGGTGCGAGTGGTTCTCTGCATGGCGCCTGCACACAGACCGAAAATTCTGACTCAACCCTCCATGGCACAGGTGCTTATAAGTCGCCCCAGTCTTTTTTGGTTCCGCCAGCACCGCTTTTTCACCATGCTTCGCTCCATGAGATCGAACAAGCTCGCCCACCTCGGGCGCCGCCGCATACTCTCGGCCGGCGCCGGGGCCCTGCGCACAGCAGCCCGCTTCATCAGCACCAGCCAACAACAGAAAGCAGTCATGACCCAGGCCAACGAAACGGCCGAACAAAGAAGGCCCCACCCCGCGCCGTCGTTCGACGCCGGGCCCGAAAAGAAACGCCCGCTGTCCAAAAACGTGGGCATGGACGACTCCTTCATCGGCTTGACCGGAGGCGAGATCTTCCACGAGATGATGTTGAGACACCACGTCGACACCGTGTTTGGGTACGCGGGCGGGGCGATTTTGCCCGTGTTCGACGCCATCTACAACTCGGACAAATTCAAGTTTGTGTTGCCGCGCCACGAGCAAGGTGCCGGACACATGGCCGAGGGCTATGCCCGGGCGACGGGCAAGCCGGGCGTGGTTTTGGTGACGTCGGGCCCCGGCGCCACCAACGTCATCACGCCGATGCAGGACGCGTTGATGGACGGCGTGCCGTTGGTGGTGTTCACCGGACAGGTGGTGACGGCGTCGATCGGCACGGATGCGTTCCAGGAGGCCGACATTGTGGGGATCTCGCGCCCGTGCACCAAGTGGAACGTGATGGTCAAGAACGTGGCGGAGCTCCCCAAGCGGATCAACGAGGCGTTTGAGATTGCCACGTCCGGGCGGCCCGGGCCTGTGTTGGTGGACCTCCCCAAGGACGTGACGGCGTCCATTTTGCGCGAGGCCATTCCCATCAACACCACGTTGCCCTCCAAGGCGTTGTCGCAGATCACCAAGCGGTTCACGACCAAGTTCACGTCGGAGGCGATCGAGCGCTCGGCCAAGCTCTTGAACCAGGCCAAGAAGCCCATTCTCTATGTGGGCGCGGGCATCCTCAACAACCCCAAGGGCCCGGAGTTGCTCAAGGAGCTCTCGGACAAGGCGCAGATCCCCGTGACCACGAGTATCCAGGGCTTGGGTGCGTTTGACCAGAACGACGAGAAGTCCATGGACTTCTTGGGCATGCACGGCAGCGCGGCCGCCAACTCGGCCATGCAGAACGCCGACTTGATCATCGCCTTGGGCGCCCGGTTCGACGACAGAGTCACCGGAAACGTCAGCATGTTTGCGCCCGCCGCGCGTCTTGCCGCGGAGCAGGGCCGCGGAGGCATCATCCACTTCGAAATCAGCCCCAAGAACATCAACAAGGTGGTGGAGGCCACGGAGGCCATCGAGGGCGACGTGACGCGCAACTTGAGCAGCTTTCTTCCGTTGGTGGACGCCGTCAAGGAGAGAAAGGAGTGGTTGGGCCAGTGCGCCCAGTGGAAGGAGCAGTACCCCTACGCGTACATGAAGGAGACGCCCGGGTCGAAAATCAAGCCGCAGACGTTGATCCAAGAGATCTCCAAGCAGGCACACACATACGGCAAGGAGGTGATTGTGACGACCGGCGTGGGCCAGCACCAGATGTGGGCCGCGCAGCACTTCACGTGGACCAAGCCCAGAACGTTCATCACGTCGGGCGGATTGGGAACCATGGGCTACGGCTTGCCTGCGGCCATCGGTGCGCAGATCGGCAAGCCCGACGCCATTGTCATTGACATTGACGGAGACGCATCGTTCAACATGACGCTCATGGAGTTGTCGTCGGCGGTGCAGGCCAACGCGCCGGTCAAGGTGTGTGTGTTGAACAACGAGGAGCAGGGAATGGTGACGCAGTGGCAGTCGCTCTTCTACGAGCACCGCTACTCGCACACGCACCAGCTGAACCCGGACTTCATGAAGTTGGCCGAGGCCATGGGTGTGACCGGCGTGCGGGTGCGCACGCAAGACGAGATGAAGGAAGGTGTCAAGAAGTTCTTGGACTGTCCCGGCCCGGTGTTGATGGAGGTCTTTGTGGAGAAAAAGGTTCCTGTGTTGCCCATGGTGCCGGGCGGCAAGGCCTTGGACGACTTTATCATCTACGACGCTGAGGTCGAGAAGCACGAGAAAGAGGTGCGTGCCCAGAGAACGCGCGGTGAGCACTGAGCACTGGGTACCAGCACTGGGCACTGAGCACTGATGCTGCACTAAGTTATTAGATTTCATTTCCATTCCATTCTACATATTCACGACTTTCAATCGTACATTAGTTCCATCATTATTAGTAGCCATTATCTATGACAGCATACCTAGCAGCGATCAGATCCAGGCACCCAACAAGGGTGGAGTTTATGAGATTTTGGAGGTTTGAAGTTTGAAGTTTTGAAATTTTGAAGTTTTGAAGTTTTGAGATTTTGAAATTTTGAAGTTTTGAAGCTTTTAAGTTTTGAGGTTTTGAAGTTTTGAAGCTTTGAAGTTTTGAAGTTTTGAAGTTTGAAGTTTGAAGTTTGAAGTTTTGAAGTAGCCGTGGACCTGCACATGCCGCCTCCGCTCATCCGAGGCTCAGATCTGGGGTAACGACTTGCACGCGCTTTCCTCAACGTCCTAACCCACTTCCTTCAAACCCAACTCAAAAGAACCACGCCTCTAGGCCCGATCCCAGGAAACCGCCGTCTCACTCCCCTGTCCGGCACATTCCAGCAAGCACCCGCGGCCCCTCCCCCAACGCCGAGCTAGTCCGCGGACGTGCGTGTTTTGAGCCGTTAGTTGCAAAGAAAACACCCCACCGCCGCCCAAAACAACCCCTTCCCCCTGGCACCATGAAAGCCGAAGCCGTCGGCGCCCCCGCCATCGACCCCGCCCACGACCCGACGCTGCCGCACTTCATCAGCACCAGCAACGGGCTCCGTGTGTCGCAGGCCTGTGACCGATGCCGCATGAAGAAAACAAAGTGTGACGGAGGCTCGCCGTGTGCCAAGTGCAAGTCCGTCGGGCTCGAGTGTGCCACGTCCGACCGGCTCACCCGCAAGTCGTTCCCCAGGGGCTACACCACCAACTTGGAGCAGCGCGTCAAGGAGTTGGAGGACATGAACACGCGGCTCGAGGCGCAGTTGCAGCAAATGGGCGGCGGCCAAAAGGCGCCCGCTCTAGCGACGGCGCCCGGCCCCGAGCCCGAGGAGGAGTTTGCGGCCCAGCGCCGCCCGTGGAACAGCCACGCCATCCAGCAGCACAACCCCATCGACAAGATCTTCAACTTGAACAAGAACGGCGTGATTATCGGCAACGACAACTTGAACTTCGAGTCGCAGGTCAACCACCTCCTCATCAACCTCAACCTTCCGTTCTTGAAGATCTCCAACTCGCACAACTACCTCTTGAACGACCCGGACTCGTACCTCTACCACCCGTCGTACTCGCGGTACAACGAGTTCCACAACCGCGACTTGGAGGTCATCTACAACCCGTTGACGGTCAACAAGGCCAGCACGCGCGAGGCCGGTGCCCAGCTCCCGACCGACATCTACGAGCTCTTCATCAAGCTCATCAACAACTTCAAGAAGGTGTTCCGCTCGCGGCGCGACCTCGACCACCAGGTGGCCCAGTTCTTCTTGAACTACAACACTTTCGTGCCCATCTTCGACTACGCCGCCTTCATGCACAGCTACGACGAGTTCCACACCATGTACCCGTTCATCTTCACCTACGACGACGCCACCATCAACGGCTTCAACTTGCTTGCCGACGACTACCACGTCGTCGACAAGTACCTCATGGTGGTCATCCAGATCTACGCCATGATGCTGATGGGCGACCCGACCCTCAACTTGAACTTGTTGCTCAACCACCGCACCCCGTGCTACAAGTTCAGCTTCCACTCCAGCGACGCCCTGTCCAGCGTGCTGTCGCTCTACGACTTCCTCCCGTACTTGAACATCTTCCACGTGTCCATGACCCAGCTCCAGACCTACTTGCTCTTCTTCTACCACTCGCTTTTGACCAACAACAAGGAGAAGTCCTTGCTCCTCTCCTCGCTCATCAACGCCATCATCGGCGTGTTGGGCGTCAACTTGAATGCGAAGAACCTCTTCTTCAACGACTTGACCTTGCCGCTTCCCCAGCGAAGAGACCGCGTCAAGGTCTTCTGGAGCTTCAAGGTCTTGCTCAAGTTGTTCAACTTGAAGTTCGGCTACAAGCCCACCATCAACACCACCGTCATCAACCCCATCACCATCGAGCGCTACTTCGAGATGACCCCCGAAAAACTCACCCAGCTTCTAGACGACAACCCCAAGAACGGCAAGGTCGACCGTATGTTCGAGACGCTCTTGAAGCCGAGCATCGAGTTCTTGAACCTCATGAACATCATCATCCCCTCCTCCTTTTCGCCCAATTACTACCAGTATTTGAAGAGCGACCGCCAGGAGGGCGACTCCCACCACCGCAAAGGCTCCAGCAGCAAGCTCGATTGGATCCTCAATGACGACGATGGAGACGGAAACGACGGCAACTTGAACTACAACTACTCCCAGTTTCTCTCCATCGACAAGAACTTGTCCAACTGGCGCTACGCCTTGAAAGACCAGCTTTTCGACAGCAAGCCGCTCGAGTCCGTCATGGGCCTTGCCCGCCTTTCCACCTCCCCGGCAAATACTCTCTACCACAGGATTACCTTCGACGGCGAGAACACCTTGAAGCGCTTTGGCCTCTCCAAAGAAGCCCGCCATCACTACGAGAAGTACGGCGAGCCCGACGTGCAGACCGCAACCCAGTTGATCCAAATGCAACTCAACTTCCACTACCTCTTGATCCGCTCCATGAACTACCTCAATTTCGTGATCGACAGAGAACTCACCCAAAGCTACTACGTGAAGATTGCCAGTATTTCCCGCGAGGTCTTGGCATACTTCATCATCATTTTCGAGCATGTGGGCGACTCCAAAAACGAGCTAGGCTTGGGAATGAACGACTTCGACAACTCCAGTCATTTCAGCCACAACAGCTTGGGCCACGACGGGCTATCGGTCAGCAACTTGGACATGGATGAGGATGGCTTCATCATCAATGACTTCTCCATGAAGCGGCGCAAAACCTCCCACAGCACTAAATCCAAACAGTTTCCGGGCAAAGAAATCCCCAAGTCGCCGTTCAACTCCATGCTCAATGCTTTGTCGTTAACGATGATCAACTTTAAGAAATCCATCATCTTGCAGATGCTATATCTACTAATCTGCAACTTGAAGATCGCCAAAAGAGGCGGGATAATGAGCAGTGACTCACTCATAGTCCTCAATAATAGTATCACGCTTTTCATCCGAATCTTCATCAACTACCAGCCGAACGCTAGCAACATCCTTGTGGCCTCCAGGTTACGAGAAGACCTTCTTTTCACCAAGATCTTCAACGACGAGCTCAAGGCAGAGTTCCTCAACGACAAAGCTGATTACTTGGCTGACGACACATACCAAGACATTGGAGACGATCATGATATCGACTGGGACGACGAGCATATGGACGAGGACTTGAAGTACTTGAAGATCTTGAAGTACGTCAAGTACAAGACCCACAGCTTGTTCGAAAAGTACATTAAGAAAAATTCTCAAGGGCAAGGGCTAGTGCCAATGGTCACCATGAACGTCCCGAAGGAGGCCGGCCTGGTCCCTTTGCCCCCTTTGGTCTACCCCGGAACAACCTCCACTCTGACAATGCCCCACTACGATCAAGCGCACACTCAATCGATGCCCACCTACCTTCCTAAAACTGAACTCGAGACCGCCGCGAGTGACTACATGGCGCATGACCAGGGAAAGACTTTGGAACAACTCAGTCGGGAGCAAACCGCCAGCGACTTGATGCTTTTGAAAAACGGCCGAGAGCAGGGGCAAGTCTAGCTAATACTGAAAGCGCATGTGAACATTGATTCTATAAACTCACTTGATTGATAATCTAGCGACGGGCTTATTCGGGGCCATCGATAATACACTTGACTGCACCCGCACCCTTGCGGACCTCGTCGTATGCCTTGATGGCATCCTTGAAGGAATAGCGGTGGGTGATCAAGGCCTCGAAGTCGATTTGGGCGTTCTCCTTGCCGTTTTTGTAGTTCTCATCCAATATGTCGACCGACGTCTTGTAGTCGTTGTATGCGTAGCGGAAAGAGCCGTACATGGTCAATTCCTTTGTGGCAAATTCAGTGATAGGGAACTTGACGTAGGCTCCAGCATTTCCGACTTGCACGTAGCGACCGCCGGCCTTCAACGCAAGCACACCTTGCTGGATACAAGGCTCGGCACCTGTGCACTCCAAGACAACGGTTGGCGCCACGCCAGCGGGCAAGCTTTCGGCCAAGGTCTTTGAGCTTTTGGAATTGAAGGTGTGGGTGGCCACACCAATGTCTTTGGCCATCTGCAACTTGCTGTCGAAAATGTCAACAACCGTGACGGAGGCAGCGCCGAATTTTCTGGCAACGGCGGCAGCAAGCAAACCAACCGGGCCGGCACCGAAGACAACCACGTGGTCACCGAACTTAATGGAGGCGGTTCTGGATGCATGCACGCCCACAGACAAGGGCTCGACCATGGCGCCCAACTCGAGCGACACGTGGTCAGGCAACTTCACCAAGAAGTCTGCAGGGCTCTTGTAGTACTTGCACAAAGTTCCTGGAGGGTTGGGCTCGCCCTCGGTGGAGTTTGGGGTGGCGGCAAAACACATGTGGGGGCACAAGTTATACTTGCCGCTCTTGTATTCGTCGCTCAATCTAGAAGGCACACCCGGCTCGATGGCGACCTTATCGCCGACCTTCAAGTTGGTGACACCTGGTCCGACCTCAGCAACAACACCGGAAGACTCATGACCCAAGACCATCGGCTTGGTCAACACAAAGTCGCCGATTTTTCCGTGGGCGTAGTAGTGGATGTCCGAGCCACAAATGCCGGTTTTTTTCACCTCAACAATGACATCATTGGGGTCGGTGATGGTGGGTGCATCGTAGTTCTCGAAGGAGATATCGTCGACCTTGTTTAAAACCAAAGAGGGGTTGGAAGGCATTGTTTGTTAGTAAAGGCTAGTGAGGGAAAAAGAAAATCCCAGGCGCCAGGCTCGACACCTCTTCTTATATGGCAAAATGCGGGGGTGGGGAAGTGCATTTTCGGGAAGATTAACGCACAAATACCGCCTACATACACGCCCTTAGATATGCTTTAAGGTTCCACATCCTTCGGGCCACACCACTGGAATTTTGAAAAGCAGAACGGTTGTGGAAGCCGACACATCTAACCGCTTTTTTTCAGGTTCTTTGGCCGGATACCGACTAGCCTATTGATGAAAACGCTCGGACTAGAAACTGGTGTGTGAGCATAAGCCAGGTCCTGTGCACACGAGTCATCTCATCAGCGATGATGCTGCGATCAGGTGATTCGTGGTTAGTTTATTGCTTTTGGTCGGTTTAATGTCGCCTCACATTGTCTCCTCATTCTGATTCAATACTCTCCTCACTACGCTGAACCTCTACGTCATTTAAGCAGCTAATGTTAGGGTACAAGTTCTGCAGGAGGGTGGAGACGCTAGTAAACTGGCTAAACTTCTAATCAACGCGTGGTCAAGTCAGATTATTTAACGGCAGACCAAGACGACCGCAAACTGAAGAGACTTAAGAGACTAGAGACAAAAGAGACTAAAGAGAATAAAGAGAATAAAGACACTAAAGACACTAAAGAGAAGAGACTAAAGAGACCTAGTTACTCTTTAGAACCACAATATCTATGAAGAACAAGTGGAGAAAAAAGGGGTTTAGAAGACTCAAGAGAAAGAGAAGAAGGTTAGAGCTGGAAATTGAGTCTGAGAGCTTGGATTCGGTATCGAATGACCTTGGACATCATGATGCCAGATGTTCGAAACGCACAAGGATCAGCATCGCTTGCTCCATAGCTAAGCATGAGGGAGTTCTTGGTGTTCTAGCTCAAAAGCATCAAAGAGGACTCCACCGTCATTGGAACCAACTGTTTCAAGAGCAGAAAAAGGGTTTCGTTCACCAGAAAGGGTTTCGTTTATGAGGTTGCGGACCTTGACTGGCTCAAGCACCTGCTTGCGGTGTATTTTTGGGGTAAAGGATTAGATTGTAGCGCCACTCGACCCTCAATCTATCCTTACTGCCCAAGTTTGGTTATTTTTGGAGAAGATTCCGTCCACACTTAAAGCAGTGATTGCGCCGTGGGCCCTTAAACTTTAGTGGTTGTTTGGTGTCACTTTACCCTCATTGGTGTCTTCCGTAAGAGCGTCTTCGCCTTTTTGAAGTTCAGCCCAAGTGGTAAGATCTTTCTAGGCTTTCGCGTCATGGAAATGGTTGTCGTGGCGGACGTTGTCCTTGAGGCCTGCCGGTACATCATGGTGTCGCTTGCTTTGGTGAATCACACTTATCGATGTGATCAATTAGACGGCTGAAGTCTCGTGTATATTGCACGACGGAGCCCGTTTGGCAATTTCGGAGGAGATCTTTGTTGTACGTGTTCACGATTGGTCTTGATTCGAGGGGCTCCTCCTGGTTTCTCATGAAGGTGGTGTTTTCTTTTCCTGAGTCTGCCAGGAATCCGAAGGCCTATTTGGCGAGGTCTCCCCGTGGTTTTGTTTGACCATACAGATTTCGAATCCTTGTCAAGGCGCGCTGTGCCCGCCAGGTTGTGGATCTCTTTGAGACGGCCTACTCTCCTGGTAAGGTTCCTCTTTTCCGAGATGGTGAGGTGGAGTTTGATTCCTGAGGCATAATCAATTTGCAACAACCGGTCCCATGGCTTCGTTAGTCGCGGCCTGTGCCTCGCTGGTCGAAACCAGTGGGCTAACCTCGAGAGGATTTGCCGCCATGGAAGGAACGGTACTCTGTATGTCAGGGTTGGATACTTAGACGAACTGATCCTTTATCGGGCGGCTAACCGTATCTCGTATAGGGGAGAGGCAAGATCCACTTGTCTAGGATCGCGGTTATGGCTGCATTGTCTTGACGTGTTCATCAGTTCGAGATGAATAACAGGTGAATGGCGAGATCTCGTATCGTACGTGTAGTAGTGCTGACCAATTTTGTTTTTCAATTTTACTTATCCAATTTTGCTTTCAAAATTTTTACAAGTGGTTTCGTGGTCTAGTAGGTTATGGCATCTGCTTAACACGCAGAACGTCCCCAGTTCGATCCTGGGCGAAATCATTTTTTATCCCCTCAAATTTTTTTTTGGCTCCACGCATGTGCACCCCAACAATGCACTGTTCCCCTGGATTATTCACGCCGCATGGACAAGCTGCCCCTGATTGCCCAGACCCACTCGCTTGCCCCGCCCATTAATAGCGAGCTCTCATTTCCATCCCCAAATCAACCTTCCAAATTCCAACCCAAGCCCTCTGTGTTGGTGTTTTTTGGTCTTGGCTGCAGCAAATAGTAGTCGGTCTCGACGTCCGAATCTAAGGTCCGCGGTGGCGGCGAACAATCGACAGTGACATCAGAAAAAACATTTCACCCGATAAAGCAATTTTGGCTTAACACAGGCGCCCGCGCTAACCTATAAAACCCAGCCCCACCCTTGAGACAAAAAGCGCAACTCCAAAAAAACACAACCCTACTAACCTTTCATCATGGCTCAATTGACCGTTGCCGTTGGCGACGCCAAGAAAGGAGAAACCGCACCCAGAAGAAAAACCGCCCAAAAGGATGCTGCCTTGGTCAGGCCCTTGGAATCGTCGGCCAACACCTTACCCGAGTATATCGAGGAGGGGGTCAAGAGAAACCAGAACCGCAAGTGTATGGGCTGGAGAGAGTTGATTGAGATCCACAACGAAACGAAGAAAGTCAAGAAGGTCATTGACGGCGAGGAGCAGGAAGTCGACAAGAACTGGACCTTCTACGAGTACTCTCCTTACAAGTACCAGACGTACAGCGAGGTGTTGGCCACGGTCAAGCTGTACTCCAAGGGCCTTGCGGAAATTGGCTTGAAGCCCGGCCAAGAAGACAAGTTGCACGTGTACGCCTCCACCTCCCACAAATGGATGAAGACGTTTTTGGCTGCGAGCTTCCAAAACATGGCCATTGTCACCGCATACGACACTTTGGGCGAGTCCGGCTTGATCCACTCCTTGGTTCTGACCGAGTCCAACGCTGTGTTCACCGACAATGCGCTTTTGTCCAGTTTGATCAACCCGGTGCAAAAAGCAAAACACATCCGCTACATCATCCACGCAGACGACATTGACCCCGAAGACAAGAGGGTGGGCGGCTCTTACTACAAGGACGCCGAGAAGGCCAAAAAGGACATCTTGGAGGTGCGCCCCGACATCAAGTTCTACTCCTACAATGAAGTCGTTGCCCTTGGTGAAAAGAGCTCTGTGGCCCTTGAACACAAGCCAAAGCCATCTGACATCTGCTGTATCATGTACACTTCTGGCTCTACCGGTGACCCAAAGGGTGTGGTTATCACGCATGCCAACATTATTGCAGGAATTGCCGGACCGGGTGCCAACGCTGGAAGAGACCTCGTGCAACAGGGCGATCGTATTATTGCCTTCCTCCCCTTGGCGCACATTTTCGAAATGATCTTCGAGTTGATTAGTTTCTGGTGGGGTGGATGTCTTGGCTATGCTAATGTCAAGACCTTGACGGATACCTCGTGCAAAAACTGCAATTCAGACTTGACCGAATTCAAACCTCACATCATGGTGGGTGTGGCAGCTGTCTGGGAGTCCGTCAGAAAGGGTATTCTTGCGAAAATCAGACAATTGCCCGGCTTGGTGCAAAAAATCTTCTGGATAGCCTTCAGACTCAAATCTACCATGCGCAACTACGGTATTCCGGGAGGTTCCATCTTTGACATCATTTTCAAGAAGGTCAAGGCCGCAACTGGTGGTGAATTGAGATTCATGTTGAACGGCGGTTCCCCGATCTCGGAAGACACCCAGGTGTTCATCACGACTCTCATTGCGCCATTATTAATTGGATATGGTTTGACTGAAACATGCGCCAACACAACGGTGCTCGAGTTCAACCACTTTGAATTCGGTGTTGCCGGAACATTGGTTGGTAGTGTCACCTGCAAATTGGTCGATGTCGCAGATGCCGGGTATTACGCTAAGAACAACCAAGGTGAAATCCTCTTGAGTGGTGCGCCAATCACATCCGAGTACTTCAAGAACCCTGAAGAAACCAAAAAGGCATTCACAGAAGACGGCTGGTTCATGACCGGTGACATTGGTGAATGGACACCCTCTGGAGCTTTGAAGATCATTGACCGTAAGAAGAATTTGGTGAAGACGGCCAACGGTGAATACATTGCTTTGGAAAAGTTGGAGTCTACTTACAGATCGAATGCCTTGGTGCTGAACATTTGCGTTTATGCTGATCAGAACCAGGTCAAGCCAATTGCCATTATTGTTCCAAACGAGGCTCACTTGAAGAGTCTCCTCATCGACGAGAAAATCGCCAGTGAACTGCAGTTGTCTTCCAAGGAGCTTAGTGATTTCTACACTGATAAGAAGGTCATCAATCTCGTGCACAAGAGCTTGGTGAACACCGGTAAATCCCAGGGATTGAAGGGTATCGAGCTTCTCCAGAATGTTGTCTTAGTCGATGACGAATGGACCCCCCAAAACGGATTTGTGACCTCTGCTCAAAAGTTGCAGAGAAAGAAAATCTTGCACGCATACCAAGATAAAGTGGATAAGGCATATGCCAGTTAGAGCTGCGATGAGCTATGGTATAGGGGACTTGAGGCTGCTGGAGCACCAGATTGCAAGTCGACTCTTCTAATAAACATGTTCAAGTAAGGAAGTATTAGGGAACTGTAACGTTCTCGTCGGCGCCAACAAGCAAAGTTGGCGCAATCAACCACCGTAGACGTCGCTAAAGATTTGCCTTATCGCGCCGATGTCCATCTTGAGTAAAAGACACAATTGAAGCAAGATCCGGGCCTTCTGTGGATTCAAGTAACCCCCTGCGATGAGATACTTGCTCAAGTTTTTCGGGACGCCCGTTTTGGGGATCATTCCGTCAGTAGCTCTTTTGGAGTATATGACAGGAATGCCATTTGCAAGAGAAACGCTGTGGAGAAGCTCATTCGTTTTATCGGGCAAAGACCCAGAGCCCATGGTTGCCATGACAATACCCTGGGGTTTGATAGAGTCCACCACAACACGGATGACCTCCTCGTTCAAGCACTGATGACTGTAGAACACCAACACCTCAGGAAGCCGAATGTCAGGAGTGGTTGGAAGCTGGAAATACCTGCGGCCAGCAGGCAACAGCGGAGGGTAGTAGAAATTGGGCTGCCCGCTGACAAAGTTGCCCAAATACCCGTGGCCCACGGACTTGAAGGTGTCCAAAGAGTTGGCGTCGGTCTTACTGATGTAGTAGCCCGAGCCAATTTTGTCATTGAGGGTGACCAACACACCCCTGTTCCTGCTGTTCTTGTCGGCAGCCACGACACATGCCTGGTACAAGTTGAGCGGCCCATCCGCAGAGGCGGACGTCAGAGGCCTCATGGAGCCACACATGACTATGGGCTTGCCGTGGGTGTCGACAGTCGACTCCAAGAAGAACGCCGTCTCCTCAAGCGTGTCCGTGCCGTGGGTGATGACAATGCCATCGAAGTGAGGAAGAGACTCGAGAACCTTCTGCCGCAAGAGGAAGAGAATGTCGTCAGTGAAGTCCTTGGAGTCCATATTGCACACTTGCTCGAACTCCAACTCGCATGTGTGGGACAAGTCCGGCACCGTTGCGAACAACTCCTCAATGTAGGTATCGACCTTGTATCCTGGCTCCGGCACCTCGGTGGCGCCCTTGGCTGCAATAGTCCCACCAGTGCCTAAGATCTTGATGACTGGGAGCTTGACGGACCCTATGCTGGAGGCAGACTCGAGTGTGCAGACGGAGTTCTGTCTGTACCTGACGGTGAACACAGGATGAGAAGGGTCGGAGTTGACCTCCCGGATGTCCAAGTCTTCGGGGTTAATGTGAGTGTTCATGGCAAGCTGGTTCAGTTTAGGACTACAACTTTCGATCGAATATCAATCGGTTGTGGCTAAGTTTTGATTGGTAGTTCACTAGGGTTTTCAACCTGTAGTTGACAAGAACTTTCAATTGGTTGTGGACTAGAGCTTTCAATGAGTTGTTGACTTTTATCGTAGTGCATTTTTTTCTGCTTGGACTGAGTCACTTTCATGCAAGGCGATTTCGCTTTCGCCGCATCCTATCGGGTCTATATGACAGAATATGTGGGGTTCTGACGAGGGTGCTCCACACCGACATGCAATTTCCATTGTCTGAAAAAAAGGCTAACATGGGTGGTTCTGATGCTGTCGTTAGCCTATAGTAAATGACAGTTTCTTTTCGGCTACCTACGAATATTTACTTACCCCTAACTGCTTTGATTATTCTCAGAGGTAAGCTTCTCGTTAGAAAAGTCGCACATTTAGTGTGCATTCTGTACAACTATAGCTAAAGCATGAAGTAGGCCGATTTCCGAAAACCACCCTTCTGATTTTTGGAGCTACAAACGAAGGCTAATACACCCACCAACATTTCAAATTGTTTGCCGCCTTCGATTTCTGAATTGACCACTGCCAGCCTCATCGACGACCGTGGGGTGGCCGAGACCCGTGCACCAGAGAGGCGAGCCTAACCACGCCAGTCGCATGGTAATCACCAAGATACTGACTATGGGTTTTTTTTCGAAGGAGGACAAGGTGGTCGATCCGCCAAACAAGACAAAGAGAAAAGTTTGCTGGGACTCACGTGACAAGTTCTTCGAGTGCCTCACCCAGAACAAAGTCCTCAACTCCTTGGATCCCAAGGAGGCAGACACAGTGGAGCGTAATTGCGGTGATTCTCGCGTAGAGTTTCAGAACAACTGCGTGGCCTCTTGGTACAAATACTTCCAAGAGAAGCGGTACAACGATATCAAAAGACAAATGTACATACAGCAGTTGGAGGCAGACGGCGCACAGCCCTTGCCATTCAAGTTGGATAGAAAGTGATCTGGGACGTCACAAATGTACATAGTATTCAATCCATGGTTTCCCGGTGCCGCTAGCTCGATTATAAAGCATCTATGTATACAGGGGACCGTCCGATCACCCGTTCCTTTTTGTCGTTTTCGAGGTCCAAAATGCATCCCCACTCATACTGTCCCTTTTCCAAGATGAGGAATCCTAGGTTGATTTCCAACTCGGATCTGGCTGCAATGGCGTCTTTGCGGAGCTGCGTTTGAAGCACCCCGTTATACAAGATCCTCGAGTCGATACTCATGTTCAGCCGGCTGCTCACATTGAGTGGCACCGGTACATGCCTCAACACGCCCATGAGCGGTTTGTCGGTGTGATTTGTCAACCGCGTCTTTAGAATATAAAACTTCTCGCGCTCCAAACTGTATTTGTTGTCCGTTTTCAGAAGCTCATTGATCACTCCATCTTCGCCAACCACCGTTTGGTGGATCAGAACACTACCACAAGTGAGAGTACTTATCATGAGGGGGTTTAAACGTATTCTCTGGAGGTCAATATGGCCTGTTCTTTCGAAAGCCATTCCGAGCGAAACCCAATTGGCATTTAACATCTCGAGCAACTCATGTTTCACCCAAAAAGCCAAACGCATTTGAATATCCTCCGCTTCGCTGACCTGGTAGTTTTTAATGTACTGCTTGTTTCTGAGTGACGGAATAGCTTTTTGTGTGCCAATATTATCCAACTTGATTTTTTTGATAGGAAGCATGATCCGCGTGCTCGAGTTGGCGTCCACAGTACTCTGTGTCGTGAATTGATTTGATGATGACTTTACCACCTCGAAATTCACCAGTAATCTCTCTTTCCAAAAGTTGTGCACATCAAAAACCAAAAGGCAATAGTTCGATAAATCCTCCCCCTTTGAGATCAAGCCAGAAATGAACGTGGAGATGTTTTTCATAGACATGTTAGATTTCTCCGCTTCGTCGCTTAGGGGCTGTATGTATGACGAGGAAAGAGGAAGAACATCGTAATTGACAATCTCGACGGATCTCACCACACTCGTTTTGAAGGCGATAACAAGGTTTTTCAAAAACCTTCCACCTGTGGTATCATCTCTCTTATTTGCGTATTCTAGGTAAAGTTTCAGGCTGTGCATTGCCCTTTTCCCGAAAATCTCGAAATCGATGTCCAAATTTCCTCCAGGTTGGATCTCTTTGAACTTAGATGTAATCTCGGCTTTATTGGTGATTTCCACAGCCTTTTGCTTTAGTAGCCTGTACTCGAGTTCATATGTGTCCTCTGAGCCCATGACTGAATTTCCCAAACTGAGCTTTTCGTTGATTCCGTCGATAGTAGAGTCCCATAGAGAGAAGGACAAATAGTTTACAATCTCTGATGATGTATTCCGGAGTTTCAAGCTGTGCTGCTGAAGCTCACCCTCAAGTAACATTATTGAGCTATTAGCCACCAGGTTTTCAATCAAGGTCATTTTTGGTTGCGGACAACTTGCAGTGAGTGAAATGCTTTTGGTAGAAACTCTGTCTCCTAGATTTCCCTCTAATAAATTCCTCATCAAATCATCCACAACCTGCGTTTTTTTATCTTTGGACTCTACCTTGTGAGGGTGAATTTTTTCCAAGTCCATGGCATTTTCCTTGCTTATAATTCTGAAAAACTGGGCTTTCGAATTACCTAGAGCCAAGTTAAGTCCCACGATTCTGAAATCTCCTGCCTCGAGACTTTTGAAAGGCACGAGAATCTCAGTCAACGAGTTCGAGGGAATAAAAATGCCAGACTCGAAGTTCAGATTGCCAGAGTTGATTGGAACTTTTCTTCTGGAGGTCACCGATTTCCAATTAAGCAAAGACTTATCCCGGTTGCTTTCAAAATTGACATAAGAGAGTATTTTGATTGACGACTCTAGCGTATGTATCTTGAAATTGTCCGCAGCAACTACCTCCAAATGACTGAGCTTAAACTCAAACATGAATGGATTCTGCAATGTTATCTTTAAATAGTTTATTTCGTTGATGCAAATGATGCGGTCATTGTTGATCGGCTTGGTCGCTGGCGCCTTGTATGGATTGAAGAACACGGGTGGTTCCTCATTATCATTTGTCGGATGTTTTCCAATTGACAGGAACTGTGAATTAGCTGGATTTGTCAGGACAACAAACTTTACATCCCTCAAAATGAACGGATCGGGGTGTGGAATTTGTGTATGATCAGATTCATTCTCCAAGAAAAGAGTGAGCCAATCGAGCTTTTCTTTGAGCTTGAGTTGGTCCTTGATGGGAAGACAATGAGAAAAGCGGGCGAACGTCAAAACACATAGTTTGGCCAATAAAGCATAGTCTTGTAAAGACTCAGCAATTCTCAAGCAGATCTTAATGAGCAGAAGTTGTAGAGTGATGGAGTCGGTGTAATGATTTCTTGCGGATGTACTCAGAGTCTCAGAGTCGGAGTCGATGTGGTAAATGGAAAAGAGGACCTCGAAGATATCCGAAATAGAGCGCAGGGAACCGAGCCCTTCCACCGTTTTGTTATTTCCGATAACCTGCACCTTCGGTAGTAAGGCCACAAGTAATATGCGGAGAATGAAGCCTTGCTTTCTCGAATAGCCCAAATCATTATAGATGGAGGCCAAAGCACAATAAATTCGGCATTGTTCAGGAAACTCGAGCTGAACTAGCTGCAATGCAAAAACCTTATCAATCTCACGAAGAATATCGCTTCGTAACAAGGAAGGGCCCTCCTTATCTTTCAGGACCGGCACGGGCATGGACGCGATCATGGCACTGACGATTGCTGGGGTGTCAGAAGACCCGGCCAAATATATCGTAACCATCAACTTGATATTTCTGAGGAGGGATTCGACATAAACCATGTCTGGCACACAGTCCTCAACCTCATTGGCGCTGAGCTGATAAAAGTGGGACGAGCGCAGACATAAGAACATGAGAGACTCGATCAAATGGGCCAGGGACAAGTCAGTTGTGGTAGCCGAGATGGAGTTTGAGTGGCTCCTATTACTGCTGATCGAGGTGCGCGGAGAAGTTCCGGAGCCAACCTTGAGCTCGGATGAAGTTTTGGAAGAGCCCAAGCTGAGATTAGGTAATTTTGATTTCGATGACAGTAGAAGGGGAGAAAGCATGGAGTTCTGGATATGATGGGGCATACCCAAGGACAGGAGCATGACGGAGGCCACGCCCAAGCCATCCAAGGAGCTGGCAAGCCACAAGAAGTCGTCTGATTTCTTTGCGTTTATGGCCGCGTCAGTAAAATACTGAAGCGCGTCTTGACACTTGCCCGCCAAGAGAAGAAAATTGCCCATGATTTTCGCTTGGCGGCCAGTTTGTCTTTGGGACGCTTTGAGCTTCAGGTCTTTGGAGGACAGAACACCCTGCCCGTTGGAGAACGAGACCTTGTAGGAAGAGCCCGAACTGGAGGCCTTCTGCGCCTGGTTAATGGTTCTTGTTAGCACGTTGGTATTTGTAAGAGAGATCGGGCTTCGTAGCGTGATATTCTCGAAGCAGGCAGCGTAAGTGTCGAGGGCAAGCAAGAAGTTTCTTGCCACATCGCAGAAGATGGTCTCGATGGTGGTGACGACCAGCTCAGCTGCGGAGGAGACGCGGAACACGCCGCTGGAAGGGTCAGATATGGCGTTGGCATTGTCGGTGCCGAAGCAAATGAGATTATGGACGATGGCGGAGGGAAATTGGGATTCCAAGTGGGCAAGTGCATCAGGCACCAGAGTGCATAGAGACGGCAGGGTAGCGAGACCCAAAACAACAAAGGTTTTCCGGAACGGCTCGAACTCGTGGAGATAGGCGGAGTCGTCGTCGGCAAAGCCGCGGTCTGTGTCAAACAAGAGCCTTCCCTGGGGAAATTCCTGGGGATTGAAGAAGCGGCACGAAGGGGCCGGCGTGATGTCTAGGAGCCGGATGTCGGAGACGGCGGCCAACGCACGGCAATAGTGGTCGTAGTCGGCGGGGCTGATGGAGCCTACCGGAACAAGGGCCACCTTGATGCGCGCCGGGCTGACAAAGTTGAACCTGTCCATGAAAGACGGAGCTGTTCTTTGTAGGGCTTAGAGGAGTGCACGTCGACACCATTCGCGGTGGAAGCGTAGGATAGGCGCACAGACCCGTGCACCACGCGCAGCGGCCCTGGCACGCCACTGGAGCCAAGTGAGCATGCGAACCACCACTTCTCAAAAGCCATTGTTACCTCGGAGCACCAGCTTTTACCAAGGCAGCAGTGCATAGAGCAGTAAGTGGACTAGACAAGCAGCCCGAGACAAGCAGCCTAAGACGAGCAGCGCAAAAGACAAAAGTTTACCAAGACAAGACAGCCAGCGGATCCGATATCCCGACACCCAAGGAGCGAAGGAAGAACTCAAGCAAACATGCCAGGCCTTTCGTTCGACAACTTCCAGAGAAACATGTACCTCTCGTCGAGAGGATACAGCCAGCCCAAGGCCACGTCCACAGGTACTACGATTGTGGGATGCAAGTACAAAGGCGGCGTTGTGATTGCCGCCGACACAAGGGCCACGGCGGGCAGCATCGTGGCGGACAAGAACTGTGAGAAATTGCACCGGTTGGCGCCCAAGATCTGGTGCGCCGGAGCAGGCACGGCCGCCGACACGGAGATGGTCACGCAGCTCATTGCGCTGAACCTCGAGTTGCACTCGATGTGGCAGAAGCGGCAGCCGCGCGTGATCACGGCGTTGACATTGTTGAAGCAGCACTTGTTCAAGTACCAGGGCCACTTGGGCGCGTACTTGATCTGCGCCGGAGTGGACCCCACGGGCGCCCACTTGATGTCGGTGCAGGCGCACGGGTCCACGGACATTGGCGAGTACCAATCGCTCGGCTCGGGGTCGTTGGCGGCCATGGCCGTGCTAGAGTCGCACTGGAAGCCGGACATGACGCGGGACGAGGCCATCAAGTTGTGCGCCGACGCGATCGAGGCCGGGATCTGGAACGACTTGGGCTCGGGCTCCAACGTCGATGTGTGCGTGTTGGAGGTGGGCAAGGACGCCGAGTTGCACCGCAACTACTTGACGCCCAACGTCCGGGCCGCCAAGGAGAGGTCCTACAAGTTTGCGCGCGGCACGACCGCGGTGCTCAGACAAAGCATCCGCGACATTGTGGATGTGGAGGAGACCGTGGTGGAGTTCAACCGGCCGGAGGCCATGGAGGTGGATGCCTAGGGCGGCGCGGGAAGCAGCGGCGGCGCGGTGCAGGCTCCTATGCGGCCCCACCTGCGGCCAGGCGTGCACTTGGCGGAGGAGGACTTGGATTTTTCTAGAAGTCTCAATGTCATACATATAAAGCCCGGTCTCCGAGCAGCCGTAGAACGCACCCAACGCTACTCGGCATCAACGCACGCTACTTTGCACCAACACTGCACGCTACTACTCCAACATGGTGGTCAACAACCCGAACAATTGGCACTGGGTCGACAAGAATTGCATCGACTGGTCGAAAAAGTACTTTGCTGACAAGTTGGTCGGCTTGCACGCGGCCTCCGGCGACCAGTCCGTCACAGTGCTGTCCATCTCGTCCACCGAGGGAGACGTCGAGGTGTGCCAAAGAAAGGGGAAGGTGATTTCGATCTTTGACTTGCGCATCATCTTGAACATCGAAGGCAAGGCCAGCGCCGAAAAAGACTTCAAGGGCAGCATCACCATTCCCGAGTTGGCCTACGACACCGAGGAGGACGAGATCCAGTTTGACATCAGCATCTACAACGAGGACGCCGACAACGAGGCCATGCGCCCGTTCACGCGGAAGAATTTGGCGCCCAAGCTCCGCCAGGCATTGATGGCGTTTGGCCACGACTTGATCCGCGTGCATGGTTCCGACATCCAGCTGACCAAGGAAAACACGTCCAAATTCACGCGGGAGAACCAGAGCCAGAACCAGAGCCAGGGCCTGAGTGCGGACGTGGGCGGGTCCGGGAAACCAGCCGCCAAGGAAGAGCCCAGCAAGCCGGCAAGCGGCACAGCCACCAAAGCAGGCGCCGAACCACCAAAGGCTAGTGGGTCGAGATTGAACACTTCCACATTGCACTTGGAGCCCACGTTCAACACCACGGCCGAGGAGTTGTACACCACGTTGTTGGACCAGCAGCGGGTGAGTGCATGGACCAGATCCAACACCAGCATCGAGGCCAAGGAGGGCACGGAGTTCCACTTGTTCGGAGGGTCGATCAGCGGCAAGATCTTGAAGTTGGTGCCGAACGAGCGCATAGTTCAGCTGTGGCGAATCGACTCTTGGAAGCAAGGCCACTATGCACAATTGGACATCCAATTGAAGCAGGGCGCCGGAGAAACCACCATGGTGGTCAAGTGGACTGGGATCCCTGTGGGCGAGGAAGACAGAGTCAGAGGAAACTTTGAGGATTACTACGTGAGATCCATCAAGATTACCTTTGGCTTCGGTGCGGTCTTGTAGATAGGGTGCAAGATAGGTGGATGAAGATATGATTTGATACCAAGATACGGTTTGATACTGTAAGATTAGCCGATGCACATCAGAGCAGACGCAAGATCAATAGAGGATCACAGCTGATATTCATTGAAGGCTTGAACTGAAGAGTTAATAAGATGAAGCAAAAAAGACATGAAGTAGAAGCGCACGAGCCATGGCAGATCGGCTGAAGAATAGATAGATTGAATCTCAAGAATTGGTGAAGAGTAGACTGAAAGAATTCAAAACTTAAGCAAACTCCTTTTATAAGAAGATTAGACGCTCGTTCTTCATCTTTACCCTAGCATTAACTGAGATTCTCACAGTGCAATTAGAAATAACCGAGCAAACCCTGACGATACTTTCTAAATAATTATACTGTGGTCGGCCAATGGAAAAAATTCCAAGTTAGTAAAAACTACTTAAATCGGAAACGCTAACTCAGTCGCTCTGAAGTGGTCGTGGTGGCTTAGTGTTCACCAGAATGCACTCTTCATCACAACACTTACATATCACAATAATTTAGTTCCCACAGTACTGTACGTATCACGATACGCTTACGGAGTTTTCTCTTAAATCAAAACCCGGACATTCGGTAGAGCAGAAGAACAACTCTTAAAGTAAGGTATGCTAGACGAAGTCAATAGTCAGTGAAGCACTGGCTGCAGGAAACGGTGCCGCACCAGGCAAGAACAGGACAGGAAGCATTGACAGGGTTCATCCTAAAGACGATTTCGTAGTAGTTTTCGTTTCAGAAGTGAAACAGTTTCAAAAGTGCAACAGTTTCAGAAGTGAAACAGTGGACAGCATATCGCATTTCGAGAGCGCCGGGTACCCCACGAACGCTGGTGGGTCATGGCCTAATCTAGCGGCAGGCGGAGCGGAAATTGTTTCCCAAGGCGGTAGATATCAGATCGCACGGTGCGCGGGATGCAGTGCAGGAAGTCTTAGCCCACAACGGCAAAGAAAAGCGCCGGGGTTCGCGAGCTATTTAAGCTTCCTTCTGTTCCCATCAATCCACCAGGAATTAGAACATTCCAACAACAAACACCCACACACTACCATGTCCACTGCCGGAAAAGTATGTATGATAATTGTGCGATTGTATTGAAGCATAGTCTGGCTGGCTGCTTATGGAAGCCTTTTTGAGAATGTCGGTACCCAGGTGGTTATTTGCTGCAGAGGCCTAGCCTTGTTCCAAATGGGGAAAGCAAGAGGCCTGTGCCATGGGTGCCAGAAGCTATATCACTCAATGTTCAAGTGCTTTAGTTCTTAGTGCTTAAATGCCGAATGCTCTTAAGGCTCTAAATGCTCTAACTGCTTAATGCTGAATGCTCTAACTGCTCAATGCTGAATGCTCCAAATGCTTAAACGCTAAAAGGCAAGAACCAGTACTAACGCCAGGCCATTACCTGTAAAGCTGCTGTTGCCTGGGAGGCCGGCAAGCCATTGAGCATCGAAGAAATCACCGTGGACCCACCCAAAGCACACGAGGTCAGAATCCAAATCACCAACACCGGTGTGTGCCACACCGATGCATACACGTTGTCAGGAGTGGACCCCGAGGGCGCGTTCCCCGCAATCTTGGGCCACGAGGGAGCCGGAATCGTGGAGTCTGTGGGCGAGGGCGTGACCAACGTCAAGCCCGGCGACCACGTGATTGCCCTCTACACCGCCGAGTGCAAGGAGTGCAAGTTCTGCAAGTCCGGAAAGACCAACTTGTGCGGAGCCGTCAGAGAGACGCAGGGCAAGGGAGTGATGCCCGACGGAACATCCAGATTCCACTGCAAGGGCAAGGACCTCTTCCACTTCATGGGGTGCTCCACGTTTTCGCAGTACACGGTTGTGGCGGACGTGTCGGTGGTTGCCATTGACGAGAAGGCGCCCTTGGAGAGCGTATGCTTGTTGGCGTGTGGCGTGACGACCGGCTACGGAGCCGCCACCATCACCGCCGATGTCCAGGAGGGCGACACCGTGGCTGTCTTTGGAGCCGGCTGTGTTGGGTTGTCGGTGATCCAGGGTGCGGCGTTGAGAAAGGCGCTGAAGATCATTGTGGTGGACGTGAACAACGACAAGAAGGCGTGGGCCGATAAGTTCGGAGCCACGGACTTCATCAACCCCAAGGAGTTGCCCGAGGGCACCACGACCGTGCAGAAGTTGATCGAGATGACCGACGGAGGATGCGACTTCACGTTCGACTGCACGGGTATTGTGGAGATCATGAGACAGGCGTTGGAGGCATGCCACAAGGGCTGGGGCCAGTCGATCATCATTGGTGTGGCCGCCGCCGGCAAGGAGATTTCCACCCGGCCATTCCAATTGGTGACCGGAAGAGTGTGGAAGGGCTCGGCATACGGAGGTGTCAAGGGCAGAACTCAGTTGCCTGGCATGGTGGAGGACTACATGAACGGCAAGTTGAAGGTGGACGAGTTCATCACGCACCAGCAGACGCTAGACAACATCAACACTGCGTTCGAGGACATGCGCAAAGGAGAGTGTATCAGGGCCGTGGTGACCTTATGAACCGCACGGGCGAAGTTGTAGCTTGAAACGGGCACTGAGCCGGGTATTTAATGTGCGATACGATGTTGAGCTGGCAATAGAAGTAGTAGAATCGACTAGAAACAGATAATAAGTAGGAGAGACGACTAGAAGCAGATAAGAAGTGGAAGAGTCGACTAGAAGCAGATTAGAAGTGTGGGATCCAACAAGCATGGATTATATGGAAGTGTGTGAGCCAACAAGCATGGATCACTTAAAGAGAGAACACTCGTACAAGGAGAGTATTTAAGAAGTATAAAATTATATAAGAGATCAATAAAAGAGAAAGATCATACAAAATATTCTGATACAGTTGATGAATGTACTCCTTTTACAAACCAATTATCACTTCTGAAACACTTGATCACATCTCTTTTCGAATATACTTTTATTATTACTTTTATTATTACTTTTATTATTACTTTTATTATTACTTTTATTATTTCACCAGGTGTTATTAGTTTCTATATTTTACTGGTTCTGCATGAGATAATTAATAAAAGTACGAGGTCATTAGAAGAAGTATGAAATCATATAAAGAAGTGTGTGATCATTGGAGACAAGAATCATCTAAGACGCATGAGATTAGATAAGAAGTAGGATCATATAAGCAGTATAAAATCGTATAAGAATATGAGCTCAAAGTAAGTATGATCTGATAGGGAAGTATGAAAAAATCTAAGAAGCGTGGGATCATTTGAAGAGAGATCATATTAAGAGATCGTTTTAGGAGATCATATTAAGAGAGATCATATTAAGAGAGATCATTTTAAGAGAGATCATTTAAAGAGAGACCATTTTAAGAGATCGTTTTAGGAGATCATTTTAGGAGAGATCATATTAAGAGAGATCATATTAAGAGAGATCTGTAAGAGAAAGATATTGAAGAAAGATATTTGAAGAAAGATATTTGAAGAAAGAGAAGGAAGAGATCACCAAGAAAAAGAATCACTAAAGAAAGCACCATCCAGGGACAAGCTGGAGTCCGCACCGGTACCTCCGGGGGGCCGGGGCCGCGGGCTTTTTACCGCATCCGCAATTTCGCGTTTCTCGGACTACGGCGCCGTGCCGAAGCGAGAAAAGACGCTTTGATGCCGCCAAAACCAAGCCCACCAAAACCCGACGGCGCCGTGACGGCACCACCAAACCGCCCGGACCAGCGCCGCCCGCACCCAAAAGTCCCCGCCCGCGCACACCGCAGGGAGGCCCGCCAGCCCGGCTAAAAGTCATGCATCGGCGCCGAGCACCTTTTCGCGTTCTGATTGGACCGCCAAAAATCTTTTTTTCGTCCCTCTACGCTCACGTCCTCAATCCGTAGCGTTTCTCTCTCCCCTTTCTTCTGCACCACCCCCATTTGATATTGCAACAATGTTCAGACAATTGGCCATCACTAGAACCGTCGCCCCCAGACTCACCAGATCGTACATCGCCGGCCAGTTCACCGGCTCCAAGAAATCCAACGGCAAGTACACCGTGACGTTGATTGAGGGAGACGGAATCGGGGTTGAGATCTCGCAAGCCGTCAAGGACATCTACGCCGCCGCCAACATCCCCATCGAGTGGGAGCCTGTCGACGTGACCCCACTCTTGATCAACGGCAAGACCACCTTGCCCCAGGAGGCCGTGGACTCGGTCAACAGAAACTTGGTTGCCTTGAAGGGCCCCTTGGCCACCCCCGTCGGCAAGGGCCACACCTCCATGAACTTGACCTTGAGAAGAGCCTTCAACTTGTTCGCCAACGTCAGACCATGTAAGTCGATTGTGGGCTACGACACCCCATACGAGAATGTGGACACGGTGTTGATCAGAGAGAACACCGAGGGTGAGTACTCCGGTATTGAGCACACCATTGTCCCTGGTGTCGTGCAGTCCATCAAGTTGATCACCAAGCCAGCCTCCGAGAAGGTCATCAGATACGGGTTCGAGTACGCCAAGAGCATCAACAAGCCCCACATTGTGATTGTCCACAAGTCCTCCATCATGAAGTTGTCCGACGGTTTGTTCGTCGAGACCGCCAAGGAGGTCGGCAAGGAGTACCCTGACGTCAAGTTGTCCTTCGAGTTGTTGGACAACACCTCCTTGAGATTGACCTCCGACCCCTCCGACTACAAGGACGTGGTCATGGTCATGCCTAACTTGTACGGTGACATCATGTCCGACTTGTCTTCCGGTTTGATCGGAGGCTTGGGCTTGACGCCTTCCGGTAACATGGGTAACAAGGTCTCCATCTTCGAGGCCGTGCACGGTTCTGCCCCTGACATTGCCGGCAAGGGCTTGGCTAACCCAACCGCCTTGTTGTTGTCCTCTTGTATGATGTTGAGACACATGTCCTTGAACGCCGACGCCGACAAGGTCGAGAATGCTGTCTTGAAGACTATCGCTTCCGGTCCTGCCAACAGAACCGGTGACTTGAAGGGTACTGCTACCACCAAGCACTTCACTGAGCAAGTCATCAAGAACTTGTAAGGAGTTCCAGTTTGGGTGTGCTAAATATTCATTAAACAATAACGATAGACTAAGGTACCAAACCGCCCTTTCCTCACGCTTGCTGCTTCACTGGATCTCCTTGAGAACAATGTTGGTGCCCTCCACTATGGCCACGTGCTCTACAGCGTGGACCCTGTCCTCGTAGCTCTGCAAGGTTTCCCCCTGGCGCAAGTCGAGCTCCTTCACAAGAACCGGCTCGCCCTTGTCCACCTCGGCAATGACCTTGTGGATCATGACGCCGCCCTTAGTGAGCTGTCCGTCTTGTCCGGCTTGCCACGCACGGTCGATGGCGTGGGTCCCCTCGAACGCGCCGGGTAATGCCGGGTGTAGATTGATGATCGAAATGCCAGCATCCTTCAACGGGGTCAAAACTGCCGGGGACAAAATAAGCATCCACCCGGCACACACCACCAAATCTGGCTTGGAGTACGCTGCGTCCGGGGCTGCGGTCACGTTCCCGTAGATGAGGAGATTGGCCAAGTCTTTGTTGAATGCCTCTCTTTGCTTGGCCCGGGCCTCCTTGTCCTCCTTGGGCACGCCGCTGTAGTATTTCTTCAATACGTGGGTCTTTGCTGGGATGTTGGCCAGAGCGGCCCTCTCCAAGCCAAATGCAGACTCACTGCTGGAAATCACCTGGGTGATTTTCCCGTCGAGAACAGAGCTGTGCTGCGCATCGATCAATGCCTGGAGGTTGGATCCTGACCCGGAGATGAGGACGGTGATGGACATGAGCAGTTTTCGGATCCAAGGCCTGATTCGACTTTTTCGCACTGGCCTCTATCTCACATTAATCTGACTCGGTTGGCTGATGCAGGACCCATGCGACGAGGCAATCGCATCTCCTCCGGAAAGGCAAACCAATTCTTGGGTGGCCGCCTTTTCGCGCGCTGTATTTATCCACTAAGACTCGGGCAGCCCCTGCCTGTCCGTTTCCAGAGGGAACACTAAGGCCGTCCTGCAGATAAAACACCTTGCCCCCCAGTAACCTGCAATCTTGCAGATACGTGCCGGCAACGTCACATAGGCACTTTTTGGCTGGCCATCGGCAGCTTCTCTTCCACCCCAGAGGCCACGGAGCGCTACCCCAGGCCGCGCACGTGCCCAGTCTCCGCGCACTATCTGCAGTACACGGGGTGCGGAATGGCAGTCGTTTTGCCTCCAGTAACGGGCGCCCTCCCAGGCGAAATCAGCCACCACGCCGAATTTGGCTCAAAAAACAGACTTGTAGGCGGCAATTTATTCAATGAGATGTTCCTTTTCCGGGCGGCGAGCACCGAAACGGGCCACGTGGCAGGAGAACCCGTGCAGTCTGGATGTAGGGGGTGACAGGCCTCCCCGCCGCCAAGGGCGCGGAGCCAGGCGCGCACCGGGCGGGTAACCCAGATTGGGATTTACGCGCGCGGCTGGCGTTTACTGAGGAAGAAAATTTTCTCCTGATGCCCTGTGCGCCTGCCTCACCCAAATAAAATAGTCCTACTCCCGCTCTTTTGGTTCTAGTCAGACATCACTAAAAGTACATCATGGGTATGTGAAGTAAATGGTAGCAGTTTGCGCCGAGAGTCTAATCCCCAGATCAGGGCCGTTTTCTCAGCGCCTCTGGCTGCAACAAGTCTGCCCCTGGCGACTCGCTTGAACAGGACACTAACATCCTCTAGTTGCATTCACTATTGACCAAATCCGTGGCTTGATGGACAAGGTTACGAACGTTCGTAACATTTCCGTCATTGCCCACGTCGATCACGGTAAGTCCACTTTGACCGATTCTTTGGTCCAAAAGGCTGGTATTATCTCTGCTGCTAAGGCCGGTGATGCTAGATTCATGGACACCAGAAAGGATGAGCAAGAGAGAGGTATCACCATCAAGTCCACTGCCATTTCCTTGTACGCCGGTTTGTCCGACGAGGATGTCAAGGAAATCAACCAAAAGACTGTTGGTAACGATTTCTTGATCAACTTGATCGACTCCCCAGGTCACGTTGACTTCTCTTCTGAAGTCACCGCTGCTTTGCGTGTCACCGATGGTGCTTTGGTTGTCGTCGACTGTGTTGAGGGTGTCTGTGTCCAAACAGAGACTGTCTTGAGACAAGCTTTGCAAGAGAGAATCAAGCCTGTTGTCATCATCAACAAGGTCGACAGAGCTTTGCTTGAATTGCAAGTCACCAAGGAGGACTTGTACCAATCTTTCTCCAGAACCGTTGAGTCCGTTAACGTCATCATCTCTACTTACTCCGAGAAGAGCCTTGGTGACGCTCAAGTCTTCCCAGAGAAGGGTACCGTCGCTTTCGGTTCCGGTTTGCACGGTTGGGCTTTCACCGTCAGACAATTTGCTCTTAGATACTCCAAGAAGTTTGGTGTTGACAGAGCTAAGATGATGGAGAGATTGTGGGGTGACTCTTTCTTCAACCCTAAGACCAAGAAGTGGACCAACAAGGAGAAAGACGCTGACGGAAAGACTCTCGAGAGAGCTTTCAACATGTTCGTTTTGGACCCTATCTTCAGATTGTTCTCTTCTATCATGAACTTCAAGAAGGACGAGATCCCAACCTTGTTGGAGAAGTTGGAGATCCACTTGAAGGCTGACGAGAAGGAATTGGAGGGTAAGGCTTTGTTGAAGGTCGTCATGAGAAAGTTCTTGCCAGCTGCTGATGCTATGTTGGAGATGATTGTCATCCACTTGCCATCCCCAGTCACTGCTCAAGCTTACAGAGCTGAGACTTTGTACGAAGGTCCATCTGACGATGAGCACTGTCAAGCCATCAGAAACTGTGACCCTAACGCTGAGTTGATGGTCTACGTCTCTAAGATGGTTCCAACCTCCGACAAGGGTAGATTCTACGCTTTCGGTCGTGTCTTCGCTGGTACCGTCAAGTCCGGTCAAAAGATCAGAATCCAAGGTCCAAACTACCAAGTTGGTAAGAAGGAGGACTTGTTCTTGAAGTCTATTCAAAGAACTGTTTTGATGATGGGAAGATCCGTTGAGCAAATCGACGACTGTCCAGCAGGTAACATCATTGGTATGGTTGGTATCGATCAATTCTTGTTGAAGTCTGGTACCCTTACCACCTCCGAGACCGCCCACAACTTGAAGGTCATGAAGTTCTCTGTCTCCCCAGTTGTTCAAGTCGCTGTCGAAGTCAAGAACGCTAACGACTTGCCTAAGTTGGTCGAGGGTTTGAAGAGATTGTCCAAGTCTGACCCATGTGTTTTGACTTCTATCTCCGAATCCGGTGAGCACATTGTCGCCGCTACTGGTGAATTGCACTTGGAAATTTGCTTGAACGACTTGCAAAACGACCACGCCGGTATCCCATTGAAGATCTCCAAGCCAGTTGTTTCTTACAAGGAAACCGTTGAGGCCGAGTCTTCTATGACCGCTTTGTCTAAGTCTCCAAACAAGCACAACAGAATATATGTCAAGGCTCAACCAATTGACGAGGAGGTCTCCTTGGACATTGAGAACGGTGTCATCAACCCAAGAGATGACTTCAAGGCCAGAGCCAGAATTCTTGCTGACAAGCACGGATGGGATGTCTCTGACGCCAGAAAGATCTGGTGTTTCGGTCCAGACGGTAACGGTCCTAACGTTGTTGTCGACCAAACCAAGGCCGTTCAATACTTGCACGAAATCAAGGATTCCGTTGTTGCTGCATTCCAATGGGCTACTAAGGAGGGTCCTATCTTCGGTGAGAACGTCAGATCCGTGAGAATCAACATCTTGGATGTTACCTTGCACGCTGATGCTATCCACAGAGGTGGTGGACAAATCATCCCAACCATGAGAAGAGCTACCTACGCTTCCATGTTGTTGGCTGAGCCAGCCATTCAAGAGCCAGTCTTCTTGGTTGAGGTCCAATGTCCAGAGAACGCCATTGGTGGTATCTACTCCGTCTTGAACAAGAAGAGAGGTCAAGTTGTTTCTGAGGAGCAAAGACCAGGTACTCCATTGTTCACTGTCAAGGCTTACTTGCCAGTCAACGAGTCCTTCGGTTTCTCCGGTGACTTGAGACAAGCCACTGGTGGACAAGCTTTCCCACAAATGATCTTCGACCACTGGTCCACTTTGCCAGGAGACGTCACTGATCCAAACTCCAAGCCAGGTGCTATTGTCAGAGCCAAGAGAGAACGTACTGGTCAAAAGCCAGAGGTTCCAGGTTACGAAGAGTACTACGACAAGTTGTAAGCAGTGAAGTATTATTGCGCCATCGCATACGATATCCTTTGTTCAAAACTAGCGGACTACATTCTCCAGAATTGATGTTTTCTATTAATAACCAGGCAGTAGACGTAGGCCTCCCCTTCGGCGCGCTGAGCAGACTGCCCGAGCCGAATTGGGAGCACGCGAAAACAGCACGATGTTAGGTTCGAGCACCTGCGGCCGGGCCACCGCGGCGACCGCGCCTATCTGCAGGCCGCACATGGGGCTGTTTCTGGCCGAATACCCGAGCTTCGCGCTTTCCTTGCCACCCATCATGAGCAAGCCAAAATGTGTTGTGGCAGGGTCGTCCTATTCAAGAAAAACCAGCCCCGATCCCGTGCTAGAAGGCACGTCTTGGCGCAGTAGACAAAGTTTCGCTCTGGCCGATTTTCAGTAAAATTTTTTTTGCTCGTATAGAAAGCGACGGAGCGAAAAGGGCCCTCATAGCGCCGAAGAGGCCATCGGGAAGTTCGGCTCGCGGCCCACAATTAACGCACTAAACGAGCGAATGCTGCATAACCCATGCGAGATTTTAAATCATTAACGCAGGTCATTATTAATCGCCTGCTTCTTTTCTTTAAAACAGCAGCAATTCCAGCTCATCCTCAGCAAACGCCAAAAATCCGCCCTTCTGTTTTCCCTAGACGGTTTGTCTTTTCCAATCCATCGGTGGCTTCCACACAAACTGTTGTCGTGCTGCTTGTTTTGATTTATTTATAGCGCATCAAAATTTTTTGCATACTGGCGGTTCCCAAGAACTTGCCACTCCCATTAATTCCGGCCCCAGACGTGCTAGTTTCCTTTCGCCACCCCTGCCCGGGCCCACTCCTACTCCACCATGTTTGACCTTGGCCTCCGGTGCTTTCTCGTGGGCGCGTCTGCTGCCAGTGTTTTGCTGTCGTTTTTGCACATTGTCCCGTTCAAGGGCTTGCAGGTCAAAGTGAAGTGCAGCCGGTTCACCCACTGCAAGCGAGTCATGGCCCTCCTATATATGGCCATGGTGCCCGTGTTTGCCAAGTACGCCTGGAGCCTCGACGGCTTCCGGGCCGAGGTGATGCAGTGGGCCATGGCCCAGGGCTCGCCTTCCACCAAGGACCCCAAGGACCCCCTGCGGCCCCAGTTCGACCACAATATCTGGAACAAGTACGGGTTCGCCAACTTTGCGTTGGCTACCGTGCTTCTTGCCGTGCTTCTGCTCTGCTACAAGACGCTTGCGATGTCGCTTCGCCCCGCCATGGAAACTTCGGCCCAGCGCAGGCCGCTTCACGAGGAGACGGGCGACCCTTTGGGCTGCAGCTCCGCCCACGCCGTGCCGGACGCCGTGGGCCCGGCCTTGCGGGAAAAGGTCGTCAAGCGCGTCACATTTGATCTTCCCGACCTCCCGGAGAGCAAGGTGACCAAGACGTGCCTACGGTTGAAGACGTTTGTGCGCAGCAACGTGCGGCGCATCGTCAGCTTCTTGCTGTCGTCGCTTGCCGTGGTGTTTCTTCTTCCCAACTCGCTCAAGCACGCATTCTACTTCGAGCTAGTTAACGTGGACGGGTTCCGGCTTACCTCGGACCACGTGCTCGTCTTGTTGAGCATGCACGCGTGTGTGGAGCTTCTTCTCCGGACGTGCGAGGTCTCGAGGCCGTCCAAGTTTGCCGAGGTGCGCTTTGTGGCCGCCAAGTTCTGCGTTTGCTACGGCGTGTTCCTAATCTTGATGTCGGTGTTTGCGCTCGTCCAGCTCAACGACACGTTGAAGCTCTACGTATACCGCATGTACGAGCCGCACGCCACGTTCAAGAACACCTCCACCGCATTCTACGACCTGTCGATCCCCAACGTCAATGTCGTGTCCATGGTGTTGGAGAGTTACATGATGAAGTACTCGTATGCCAGCATCCTGCCCGAAACCACCCACGACCAACGGACTGCCGTCATCAAAAGCTCCTTGCACATTTTCTCCAGCGTGTTTGGCGACTGCGTCATGTGCTTGTTGTTTGGCGCCATGGTGTTCGTGCCTGCTGTCCTCGGCGTCCTTGTCTGAGAATCTTTATTTTGCATCGCCAGGCCGGCCCTGCTCGGACATGGCCTAGTACATACAGTACAGATCAACACTGTGTTTGTCCTGAATGCGTGTCTGTAGGAATGTGTCTGTAGGAATGTCTGTAGGAAGTCTTTCAAGAATTGTAGGAATGTCGGTAGGAAGTCTTTCAAGGATTGTAGGAGTGTCGGTAGGAAGTCTTTGTCTAGAGTTGTGGTCTTTATAGGATGTGCACTCGATGTCAGGCCAACCTCGCTGCGGCCCCGGCTCTGCTGCAAATGATTACCGCTTTGGACATGCGATACCGCGTCACCAAGGGTCGGCCCCCCACCTCATGAGATTGGCCAGCGAAGAACCAAAATGTGGCTGTAGTCAAGGATTGCCCGCTACCGCGATAATTCGGGCAAAAGCCAGCGGCCTGGCGGCGTAAGAGATAAGATGATAGCAGGCGGGCGACCTTGGGGCGGGAAACCGGGTGCGGAAAAAAAAGCCGCATTGGGTAGCGTTTGCCGCCGTATGCCTGCTATCGCGACGCATGGCTGGAAGTAGCATATCGATCCGCGTCGCAGAGCCTCACACAATAGTACCCCACATATATAAAGACGGACATCTGGCACCACATCTCACGGCCAACCATCAGAATCAGCAGAATGGAAAGATTGCAACAAGTTGCCAAGCAAGCCACGGCCAGCGTGGCCGCGCCCGCCGCCGCAGCGCACCCCTTGGACCCCCTCAGTCCCCAAGAAATCAAGGCCGTGACCTCCGTTGTCAGCGACTACTTCAAGGGAAGAAAGATCTCGTTCAACACCGTGACGTTGCGGGAGCCCATCAAGAAGGCGTACTACGCATGGAAGGAGCACAACGGGCCCGTGCCGCCCAGACTCGCCTACTTTGTTATTGTCGAGGAGGACATCAACGGCGTCCAGGAGGGTGTTGTGGATGTGCCCTCGTTGACGGTGACCAAGTCGAGAAACACCGGCGGCGTGCAGCCAATCTTGACGCCCCAGGACCTTCAGCACACCGAGGAGATCGTCAGAACAAACCCCGACGTCATCAAGCAGTGCGAGATCTCGGGAATCCCCAAGGAAGAGATGAAGAACGTCTACTGTGACGCTTGGACCATTGGATACGACGAGAGATGGGGCGCCGAGAGAAGGCTCCAACAGGCCTTGATGTACTGGAGATCCGACGAGGACGACTCCCACTACTCGCACCCCTTGGACTTCTGTCCCATCGTGGACATGAACGCCGGCAAGGTGATCTACATCGATATCCCCAACAGAAGGCGCCCTGTGTCGAAGCACAAGCACTCGTCGTTCCACCCCAAGCACATTGCCGAGAAGTTCGGCACGGCAGAGAACCCCTCGGGCTTCAGACAGGACAACACCCCGTACAACGTGACCCAACCGGAGGGCGTGTCGTTCAAGATGAACGGGAACATCATGGAGTGGTCCAACTTCAAGTTCCACATTGGCTTCAACTACAGGGAGGGCATTGTGTTGTCTGACATGACCTACAACGACCACGGCAACGAACGGCCCATGTTCCACAGAATCTCGTTGTCCGAGATGATTGTGCCTTACGGATGCCCCGACTTCCCTCACCAGAGAAAGCACGCCTTGGATATCGGGGAGTACGGTGCCGGAAACTGTACTAACCCTTTGGCGCTTGGCTGTGACTGCAAGGGTGTGATCCACTACATGGACGCCCACTTCCCTGACAAGAGCGGAGATGTGCTCACCGTCAAGAACGCCCTTTGCATCCACGAGGAGGACGACGGCATTCTCTTCAAGCACTCGGACTTCAGAGACGACTTCCAGACCACCGTGACCACCCGCGGAAAGAGATTGATTGTGTCGCAGATCTTTACTGCTGCCAACTACGAGTACTGTCTCTATTGGATCTTCAGACAAGACGGAACCATCAAGTTGGAGATCAGGTTGACGGGTATATTGAACACGTACGTCTGCGCCGAGGACGAGGACGTTGGCCCATGGGGCACCCAGGTTTACCCCCAGGTGAATGCCCACAACCACCAGCACATGTTCTCTTTGAGATTGGACCCCAGAATCGACGGCGACAACAACTCGGTGTCTACTTCTGACGCCGTGACTGGCCCCGGTGAGGTTGGTTCCGCCGAGAACAAGTACGGAAATGCGTTCATGGCCAAGAAGACCGTGTTCAAGACCGTCGAGGACTCGCTCACGCACCTGACCACCACCAGAACCTGGGACATCTTCAACCCCAACAAGACCAACAAGTACTCCGGCAAGCCACCTTCCTACAAGTTGGTGTCGACCTGGACTCCACCTCTCTTGGCCAAGGAAGGGTCTTTGGTCAGAAAGCGGGCCCCATGGGCCGCATGGACCACGGAGGTTGTTCCCTACAAGGACGACGATGAGGCTTACGGCAGATTGTACCCCTCGGGCGACCACGTGGCTCAGTGGTCCGGAGATGGCCAAAGAGGTATGCGTGAGTGGATCGGAAACGGTGGTGACAACGTGGAGAACACTGACGTGCTCATGTTCCACACCTTTGGCATTACGCACTTCCCCGCTCCCGAGGACTTCCCTGTCATGCCTACCGAGATCTTCGATCTTATGTTGCGTCCCAGACACTTCTTCACCGAGAACCCTGTTCTTGACGTCAAGCCCTCGTTTGCCAAGACCACGAAAGAGGTCAAGAGCGGCTCCGGCGGAGTGGATACGTGCTCCTTGAATGTCGACAAATCTTCAAAGTTGGCTTTCTCCCAGACCTCCTCTTCTTGCTGCGGCCACAAGTGATTGCCCGCGGCTCACCTAATCTTATAGAATATACACATTGTGCTGAGTGAGCCTGTAGTGATACATTGGAGTAGACTGAGATGATAAATACCGACTGAAAGGACAATAAATTCGCATTGGACAAGAATGCTGGGACACGAGCCCAAGAAGAACCGGCTCGGAGGAAAGCCCACCTTTCAAATGGTGGATTGCTCTTAATTATCGTTTGTTTCTGCCAAGGTTGCGAAATAGTGTATATTCTGAGTTCACCGGACCACCCGACAAAAATGCCACCGAAGTAGAATAATTCTCTGGAACCCCGGAGTCTCTGCATTAAACTGCCCGTTTAATAAAAAAAAGTAACATCACCCCAGAAAAACAAGTCCCGGGTTTTCCGTTTCCTAGTATCAACGGTCTACCAGAGTCATCGCGCTCACGTGCCCCACCGCAGGCCATCAAGGTGCGCTCATCTGCGTCTTAAACTCCAATCACTCAAACAACATCATGAAGTACGTGATCGAACACATGGAGGAAGGTTTCTCGGAATGGGTCGTCCTCGAGTACTCGCAGATTATCCGTGATGTCGGCAAAGAGAACCTTATTTTGACATCGCTTCCTGCCAGCACCACCGAAAAAGACATTCCACAATGCCTCCTTGACTTGGGGTTGCAGTGGACCACCGACGAATGCGTGACCCTTGATGGAGGCTTGCAGAAATCTCGCGTATGCTTGCTTGATCCAGCTGCCGAGCAGGACTTGGTTCCCGCCGACGGGGACCGTTTTGACTACTTTGTGTTTGGTGGCATTCTAGGATCCCACCCCAGGATTGACCGGACCGGCATTTTGAGGAAAAAGTACGGGTTTGCGGGAAGACGCTTGGGTGCCTTGCAAATGACCACCGACACCGCAATCCGTACCACCCAGATCATTGTCGAAAAGAAGACTACCTTTGAGGATATCAAATTCATCGATTATCCGGAGATCAGGTACAACAAGTACGAGTCGACGGAAATGCCGTTCCGCTATGTGTTGGACGCCGAAGGGACGCCTATTTTGCCCGAAGGCATGTTGAAGTTGATCGAGAAAGATGGCGAGCAGAGCATAGACGATCTTTTGATCGAGTAGACCTTATTCTTGTACTGCCCGTTTGGGTCCCGATGTCTTCTGATACTGTTAATGCAACGATATACTCTGTATTCAATTGTCCATATGTAACCGTTGCCCTTTTGTGCTTGGGTGAATGACGTAGCGCAGCCCGGTGCGCTTCGAGTCACCCTTGACTCACAGCAGCTTGTAAACCGTAGCCTTGAGGTTCTTGACGGGGGCTTCGCCGGAGCTGAGAATCTCTTTCATAATGAAGCCAGCTGTCTCCTCATCTTCGAAATACGACACGTGCGCTCCGATAGCAGACACTATGGCGAGATCGAAGACTCCGGTGGGAAGACAGTAGTCGACCCTCCCAGAACGATTGAATTTGAGGAGTTCATCAAGCTCCTCCTCCTTGACTGGCACGACTTTCGTGCTGCGCGAGGCCTCATCGTCCGAGCTTTGGCTGGTCAAAGACGAGAGAATATCGCCCAATGCGTTCTCCTTGTCTGCTCCTGCCGTGTTTTCGAGCAGCTGGGTCCGAGTACCTAGAGAAGAGGTCCCGGGTGTGTTGTTTTTCAACCACGAAGATGCCTGCCAAATCCTGTCCTGGATCTCTCCGCTTAAGGAGCTCAAATTCTGGACCTGAGTGTTGAAGCCTTGAAGTGCAAACGGAACTTGACCTGGCTGGAACTCTGAAAACTTCGGGTTGATCAAGGGCTCCATACGGTAGCTGACCGGGTCGTGCGGATGAAACACATTGTAGAGGTTTCTGCACTTCGGCGACGAGAACGAGGCCTCGAGAGAAATGTCACTCTCATCACAGTCTTCACGTGCTCGGATGTTTCTCTGCTTGAGCAATTCAAACATGCCAACGGGCGACCCCACGCAGAAGAAGTTTTCCACGTCAAAATCGAGCCGGTGTTCACCGGAGCCTCCCTCCGTTTGTTGGGAGAGCAAGTCGAAACAGATGGCTGATCCCAAGGAGTGGCCGAAAAGGTGGACCTTGCCTTGAAAATCAGGATTTCGCTTCTTGTAGTTGTTGTAGACCTCATTGAGCTCGGACAGAACCGCCTTCATGATCTGCTTCAAATGAATGGGCTCGTAGTAGAGGAGCACGTCCAAGATCACGTCGCCCACGATATTCCGCAAGGGCTTTATGCCATCCACGTTGATCAGGCTCAAGCTTGGAAGACGGATTTTTCCCGAATCGCTGGCGGGAACAGGCTGGCGAGGATTGAAAGAGATGCGGTGTCTCCAGGAGATCGGGAGCGCTTGGATGGTGTTGTTTCGAACGTGGCTGCTGCAGCTGGGGTCGAGGGCGTCGCCGTGCGCAAGCTTCTGGTATTTCTCCTCGTTCTGGTAGATGGTGTTCATGGTGGATCTCATGACGTTGATGCTGTGGGGGAAATTGACCGATTCGTACTTGGTGCCGAGGAGCTGGCCAATGCCGTGCACACACAAGACCAAGTGGTCAATGCTGCGGTTGGAGGAGGCCTCAGCTTCAGCTTCGGCGTCGCGGGCGGACTTCTCCTCGTTTTTCTTTGTGTCGGCAGCGGAGTCGAACATGGTGGCGACCTCCGAGTGGAAGTAGTCGGTCAAGGAGTTCACTTTGCTGGAAGACACGCTATCCATGACGGAGGAGACGAGCGACTCGGAGAAGCCTCGCTGGATGGGCACCACCGACATGAGCGAGCCGTAGGACGGTTTCAACGAGCGGATGATGTTGACCTGGAACGAAGAGAGCGAGGTGGGAAACAACGCGCCGTGCACGTCGTCGAAGAAGATCACGGCCAGGCCATTGCCCAAGTCGTGGACGTCGGACTCGTTTTGGATGTCCACGGCCTGGTCATCGGGCGGCCCGTCGCGGGTCCGCTGGACCTGGTCGTTGAACTTGGAGGTCAAGTCGCGAGGCATCTTGGCGCCGGACTTCTGCAGCTTGGGCCTCAAATTGTAGGCTTTGGAGCCGTTGTAGCAGTCCTCGATTTTGGAGGCCGAGGCCTCGGGGAGCGGCTTGCCCTCGTAGGTGAACCACGTGCCCCGGCGAACCTCGTAGACCGGCCCGTGCCAGTAAACGGTGGAGAGGTGCCTGCTGTCCATGTCGACCTTGAACAACTTGTCGTCCTTGACCTCGACCTCGCGGGCCCCCAGCGAGTAGGCGGATTCCAAGCGGGCGCTGTCGTACGAGCTGAAGGGCACGAACTTGTCAGGGGATTTCAGTGGCTTGTAGTTGTACCACTTGGGCTTGGAGAGAGGCACGTCTGTGCTGTAGAACCACTTGACTTTGATCGGGGCGGTAGACTTGTGGCGGCAGGCGACGGACCCACTGCGACTCAAGCCATGGCGAACCACTGCGATGTGCGTGTAACCTGGAATCATAAGGTGGTAGCTTGCAATGGGAGCATCTCTGAGTGGCTGCGCATTTTTGGTGCGCCATGGAAATGGGTGCGGTAGTATGGACTGCCGCGGCAGACCCTCGCAGCAAGGTGAGCACGTGAGAAAAAGGGAAGACCACGAGAAGGTACTTGGGAGGGGCTTGGGGAAATTGGAGCCAGAGTAGAAGTTTCGGGACTCCAGAGACTCCAGAGACTCGTGAAGCTTGGCGGAGGAAAATGGGGTCAGAGATGAACCGGTGGTGGACGGTTTTTTGGATGCTGCTGAGGCAGCTAACGGTTTCCTGTGTGGACTGCTTACGGGCTGGTTGACAGGTAAGTGAGTGGTCCAGTAGGGATGCAAAATATGCCCGAAAAAAGGGTTTCAGCTAAAGTTGATGAATGAGAGGGAGTTCCCAAGATAGCTTTGATTCGGCTACGTCATAAGGTGGCTTAATTCTGGATGGAACTCTGTGCTTCTTTGACCAAGCAGCATCGCAAATTGCTGCGGGCTCGCTGGCATCACCAGTCACTTCTACAAGGGCTGTTTTTCTGTACCTTTCTAGTTTGCTCTCTGTAGCCGGCGTTATCTAATCACTTTCTAGTCTGCTTTTCTGTAACTGCTTTTGTCGAAATCACTTCCCAGACTGAACATTTACCCTAGGAAACCGTGCTGAATCAGAATTCACCGCATTCGAACACAATTCAGCGATTCACCACAATTCAGCTATTCGACACAATTCAGCAATTCACCAAAATTCAGCGATTCACCACAATTCAGCAATTCAACGCTATTCAGCGATTCACCACAATTCAGCAAGTCAACACTATTCACGTCGACAACTCCGGCTCTGTCCAGAGCATCCATAATCGCTCAATCCTTCTTCCTCAACTTGTCCCAGGCACTGCCGTTCGCCTCGTCCTCCGACAGACCAGTGTCTTCAGCGGCAGTCGAGGAAGCGGCAGGCTTGGCGGCAGAAAAGCCGTTTGCTTCCCGGAGCTTTTGCCAATGTGGGGCCTCTCTCTCATGCTCCTGAACAGCAGCCAAGGTACCTGCTCCGTGGCGAGAGCCATCCTGTGGGGGAAAGTAGCTCACGGCATGCGGGTCTTTCGACGCCACCTCCTTGGGGTCCCTCATGATGAGCGCCGGGTTGATGGAGGTCTCGTAGTAGTAGAGCGAAAAAATGCCCAATTGGCCTGGGTGCAACGCCTTCCACACCCCAAGAATCCGCTCCTTGGACTCGCGCGTGGCCTGGTCCATGTTAGGGTTCTTGCACTCCTCGCCCAATGAGTAGATCCGGTACGCCTGGTAATTCTTGCTGTGGTAGTACGTGGACCAGAACGACACGGCCACCGCAAACAAACTCGAGAGGAACGGCCGGTAGAAAAGCGGCCGTCTGACTCCAATAGGATACACCACGCCCTGCTTCTTCTCTTGGTACCGCTTGTAGATCGTTGGGGCCAAGAGCGCAATGCTGGAATCAAACATGCTCCAGAGCATGGAGGAGAACCGGGCCGCGGAGATATCCTCCGACAAGAAGGCTCGTTCCTCGGGCTTCAAATTGTGGTCCTTTTCGTAGAAGTCCGTGAGGTGCTTAAAGTCCTCGGGTCTGATGAAGCGCCCGAACATGGTCAATTGGTTAGATGCGCTTCCGTCCGACCCACCGGACGTGTTGCCATTGTTGCTTGTCTGATCTGTGCTAGCCATGAGAATCTAGTGGTTTGAGTGATTCTGGTGTTTCAGTGGTTAGTGGTTGGAGTGGGATTTAAATGGTTCTAATGGGGCCATATTGGTGCGAAGTTCCGCTGCAGCCGCGCTCTGGAACGTATGGCAGCAACCGGATGCGCAGCTGCTAATAACCGACTTACTTTAATGGTGTGCATGACTATTTACCTGGGAGGGCGGACCTAGACCAACTTGTTGTCCTGTCTCATCTCCTCTCTCAAGGTCTTCAATTGGGCGACCACATCCTCGAACTTGACCGTGGCGTTCTTACCTTGCTCCTCTTGAATGTCTCTGTTTCTGACGTTGACACTGTGCTCAGACTGCTCTTGCTCACCAACAATGAAGATGAAGTTGTACTTCAACAATTGTCCGTTTCTCACCTTCTTCTGCAACGTGTTTCCGGAAACGTCCACGTCCGCGTAGAAGTGGTGCTTCTTGACCAACTCGTCCTTCAACTGTTCGGCGTATTCGAAGTACTTGACTCCCACGGGCACAATCAAAATTTGTCTGGGCGACAACCACAATGGCCACTTGCCCTTGAAGTGCTCTGTCAAAATGGCGGTCATTCTCTCCACTGATCCCAAGATGGCTCTGTGGATCATCACTGGTCTGGCCACGGTGTTTTCCTTGTTGTTGGACTCGGACTTGTACTCCAATCCGAAGCGATCTGGCATCTGGAAGTCCAATTGGATTGTGGCACACTGGAACCATCTCTTCAAGGCGTCACTGATCTTGATATCGATCTTTGGTCCATAGAACGCACCATCCGCAGGGTTCAATTCCCACTTGCCCTCGCCCATAAATTTGTTCAAAGCATTCTCCAAGTTCTTTTCTGCGAGATCCCATGTGGCAATGTCTCCAACATACTTCTCTGGTCTTGTTGACAACTCCATCTTAAACTCAAAGCCAAACACACCGTAGATCTTCTGCAAGAAGTCGAAAACACCAGCAATTTCTTGTTCGATTTGATCTTGCTGGCAGAAAATATGGGCGTCATCTTGCTGGAAACGACGAACTCTGGTCAAGCCAGACAAAGCACCGGAGAACTCGTTTCTGTGAAGAACACCGAAGTCGGCAACACGCCATGGCAACTCCCTATAGGAACGTTCACGGCTTTTGAACATGACACAGTGGCCAGGACAGTTCATTGGCTTCAAACCAAAAGTCTCCTTCTCGACTTCAAATGAAAACATGTTTTCACTGTAGTTACCCCAGTGACCGGAAATCTCCCACAACTTTGTGTTGTACATGTTAGGGGTGATGACCTCGTCATAACCCCTCTGTCTGTATTCACTTCTGATCAACTCGACCAAGGTGTTGTAGATTCTGGTTCCGTGAGGCAACCAGAAAGCAGAACCTGGGGACATTTCGTTGAAGTAGAACAACTCCTGCTCTCTTCCGATTTTCCGGTGGTCTCTTTCAGCAGCCTCCTTCAAGAATTTCAAGTGCTCGTCCATCAATTTCTTGTCAGGGAACGAGATACCGTAGACTCTTTGCAAAGAGTCGTTGGCCGCATCGCCCAAGAAGTAAGAAGAAGAGTTCTTCAACACCTTGAAGGCCTTGATTTTACCGGTGTGCAAGATGTGAGGGCCTCTGCACAAATCGATCAAAGGCCCACATCTGTAGACCGTTGTGGAGGTGTTGTCAGGAACCTTGTCGCTGATGAACTTGACCTTGTACTTGTTGTAGGCAAACATCTTCAACAACTCGTCCTTGGTCATCTCTAATCTGACAAACTTTTGCTTTTCCTTGATGACCTTGGTGGACACTTTCTCCAAGTTGCCAAAGTCTTCCTGCGACACAACGCCCTCGCCATCTTTGATGGACATGTCGTAGAAAAAGCCGTCTTCGGTGGGAGGACCGTACGACAAGTGGCAGCCGTAGTGGCACTCACAGGCCTCACCCAACACGTGCGCCGAGGAGTGCCAGAACACGGCCTTACCCTCGGGATGCTCAAAGTCCAAGAACTCCAAGGTGGCGCTGGCCTCGAAAGGCCTCTCCAAGTCCCACAATTCACCGTCGACCTTGGAGATCACCTGTCTTTCGAGGAACGACTTGCCGATGGACGAGGCAATGTCAAAGGGGCTTGTTTCGTAGGCCGTGCCCTCCTTCACGGTACCGTCCTTCAAAGTGATTTGAATGGGGGCTCTTTCCTTGGCGGCGATGGCGGCATCGTGCTTGGCCTTCAACTCGTCAAAGATCTGGATTCTGTAGTCAATGAACTCCGGCTGGGGGTCCAAAAGGAGCGGGTTGCCCTGGACGGCCTTGGCCTTGGCCTTCTTGGGAGCCGGCTGCTTTTTCTGGTTCTCCTGGACAGAGAGCGACTCGACGCCTGGTTGCACTTCAGCCATGCTTGGTGGTGTTTGAGGGTGAGATGACAACTGGCGCGATGTGTCCCTTGGCCCCGAAAAAAATCGTGAACCGTACTGAGGTTTACGCGGGTTTGCTTGGATGCAACATTAATGGTCTATATTTACACGAAACGGACCCCCAGGGCCTAGAACACCTTGGGTGCCAATGCCACGATCTTCTTGTACTCTAGCTCCTTCAACTCCTTGGCCACCACCGACGACACACGCGTCCCCAACGGATCGCCGTTTTTGTTGATTAGCACGCAGGCATTGTCGTCGAAGCGGATGTACGACCCGTCCGGTCTTCTGAACGGCGCCTTGGTCCGCACCACGATCGCCCGGCAGATGTCTCTTCTTTTGACTCGGTTGTTGTTCTGGCCAAAGTCGGACTTCATGGGCTTGGCCTCCTTGATGACCACGGTGATTTCGTCGCCCACCTTGGCGAAGTTGCGGGGGCCGTGGCGGAGCACCTTGATGCACTCCGCAATCTGTGCTCCCGAGTTGTCTATCACGTTGAGGAGTGTTTTCATGTAAATCATGGTGCCGGGGTTTCTTGCTTGAAGTTGTAGCTACTGGGCTCTTTTTTTTCGTGCTGCCGCTTTCCGGTCGTGCGCCACCCACCACTGGGTCCCTGCTGCCTTCGGCTGTCGGCGAAGCGGCGCTAGCAGGGGTCTCGGCACCATCCGCGTCCCGCCTATGAAATTCTGCCACCTTGGCTTCACGTTCCCGTCTGCCAAGCCATGGGGGCTAGATAGTGTGCTCGGCGGCACGGGTGTCCGCCAAGGGTGCTGACGCCGCGGGTGCGCTCTACTGCACCTGACCTTGAGTCAAGAGCCATAGCACCAGTAATACCAACGTCTAGTTTTCTGGCCTTCCAACGTCTAGTTTTCTGGCTCCACCTGCCGATGCTTCCGAAAACGCGCAAAATGGCCGCATCGGTGCGGGCTCTTTCTAGCATCCGCAACTGGAACGAGTCGGCCATCGTGGTCGACCGCAAGTCTAGGTTCCAGGCCCGGCACGTAGACTTAAGCGATGCCACAGAGATTCCCCACATCTTGGCCCAATTCTCCGAGCAGCACCGCAGTCTTGTTAAAAACGCAAGCCACCCTAGCATTTTGGCGTGGCGGACGGGCAAGCTCGTGGTGCAAGGCAACGGCACGGGAAGCCGGGGCCATCTGCAGGACGGGCTTCCCACGGATATCCAGCAGGGCTTCAAGGACAACGGCGAAAAAGGTGCTGGCTCGCGGCTTCTCGATTTCATGGTCAGTAGGAACGTGGTGAACAAGCTCATCATAGTCACCCGTTGGTATGGCGGCTCCCCCATCGGCTCTCTGAGGTTCCGGCATATCATCAGCTGTAGCTCTGACAGTTTAAGAAGGTGCCCCAAGCAAAATTGACCAATCAAGCGACCACGTCCAATGCTCTTCTAGCGACCATAATCAGCAGCGGCCAGCTGGGTGCCAAGCTTCTACCGTGCCGAAATATGACAGGGCACCACGGGCCATGAGCCGCACTCACGTGACCCCCACAAAATTTGCCCGTCTCAGCCGTGACTCAAGGCTAGTCCTCCACCCCACATGTTCTTACAAAGAGGCCTTGTGCAGCTCGGACGCCAGTCGTTGAGAAGCTCTCTCGAGCGGCTGTCTGTTCGCTACTATTCTGCGGCCAAATCGGTCCCCCTTACTGCCGAAACCTACGCCAATAAAGTGCAGAGGAACCCCGACTACAAAACGTTGGCAGATGAGGACCTCCAGTTCTTCCGCAAGTTACTAAAGGACGACAACTACGTGATAACTGATAAAGGCGACCTTGATTTCTACAATGAGGACTGGATGAGAAAATACAAGGGCCAGTCGCAGCTTGTGTTGAAGCCCAAGACCACCGAGCAGGTGAGTGAGATCTTAAAGTACTGTAACAAGGAGAAACTTGCAGTGGTGCCGCAAGGTGGCAATACCGGGTTGGTGGGAGGCTCCAACCCCATCTTTGACGAGATCATCGTGTCCGTGGCCAACTTGAACCAGATGCGGTCCTTTGACTCCGTCAGTGGTATCTTGAAGTGCGACGCAGGCGTGATCTTGGAAAACGCCGACAATTTTTTGGCAGAAAAAGGGTACATCTTCCCCCTTGACTTAGGCGCCAAGGGCTCTTGTCATGTGGGCGGTGTGTGTGCTACAAATGCCGGCGGCCTCCGTCTTTTGAGATACGGGTCCTTGCATGGCACTGTTTTGGGCCTTGAGGCCGTCCTTCCCGACGGAACCATTTACAACTCGATGGACGCTTTGAGGAAAGACAATACTGGCTATGACTTGAAGCAGTTGTTCATTGGCTCGGAGGGCACCATCGGTATAATCACCGGTGTGTCGATCTTGTGTCCAGCGCGTCCAACCGCAACCAACGTGGCTTTTTTGGCCGTGTCTTCTTACGAAGCGGTGCAGAAGGTTTTTGTTGGTGCTCGCAGGGAGCTCTCTGAGATCTTGTCTGCTTTCGAGTTCATGGATGGCAAGTCTCAGCTTTTGACTGCCCGGTACTTGAAAGCCGATCATCCCATTGAGAGTGGCCAGTACCCATTTTATGTTTTGATCGAGACCAGCGGGTCCAACAGAGACCACGACATGGAGAAGCTTGAGACTTTCTTGGGCAATGCCATGGAGGAAGAACTCGTCGATGACGGCATCATTGCTCAGGACGAGTCTCAGTTGCGTAACTTGTGGGCTTGGAGAGAGTCGATTCCCGAGGCCTCTGCCATGAACGGTGGTGTCTACAAGTACGATGTGTCTTTGCCATTGCCTGATTTGTACAGTTTAGTGGAAGCTGCCAGTGACCGCTTGAACGCAGCTGACTTGATAGACTTTGACTCGGATGCAAAGCCTGTGGTCGAGGCAATCGGTTATGGCCACGTTGGCGATGGCAACTTGCACTTAAACGTCTGTGTCCGTGAGTACCAGAAGAAGATCGAAGAGACCTTGGAGCCATTTGTCTATGAGTTCATTCATTCAAAGAAAGGCTCCATCTCTGCCGAACATGGTTTGGGATTCCAGAAGAAAAACTACATCGGGTACTCCAAGAGTGATCTTGAAATTCAAATGATCAAAGACATAAAGAAACACTACGACCCCAACGGCATCATGAACCCTTACAAATACGTTTGAGATACATGTTTAAATAGATATTTGATATAGACGCTCACAACTTCGAGTCTTCGGTTCTGATCAACGATCCTTCCTCGTAAAGCTGGTTAAGCTCCTTTTCGAAATGCTTGACCGCAATAGCACGCTTGATCTTCATGGTAGGAGTAAGAATATCGTCCTCGACAGTCATGGGTTCGATACCAATGAGAATGTTGTGAACGCGCTCCAAGCTCAGCAATTGATTTGCTACTGCACCATTCATTTTTTGCAAGAATAGGGTCTTCACGTCACGTTGATTCAAGATAGAAATCAACTCTTCGTCAGACTTCGCCAGTTTCTTGAGATTGGTTTTTATCCAACCTCTGGCCATCTCTGGGTCCACTCCCACAATAGCCACCAAGAATGTTTTCAAAGAATCACCGTGACAGTAGATTTGGGCGAGGGTTGGGAAGGCCGACAAGTATGTGTTTTCGATTTTCTCCGGGGTGATGTATTCACCTTGTGCTAGTTTGAAGAAATTCTTCACACGATCGATAATATAGATACGTCCGTTGGCTGAATCGACCTTTGCCACATCCCCGGTATGGAACCAGCCCTCTGAATCCAAAACTTTTTCTGTTTCTTCGGGATTCTTGAAGTACTCTCTGAAGATTTGCGGTCCTCTCAAAAGCAACTCGCCGCGAGGGCCGCCTTCATCGCTGGCGGTATAGTTCATTTGAGGAAGATCCTTTAACCTCATCTCAGTGGTGATAGAAATGGGCCCACATGATCCAGGAGAGGCCTCGTAAGCCAAAGAGCCACAGATTCCAGCAAATGATTCAGTGAGACCATAGCCCTGGGTGACACCAATGTTCAAGGCCGACTTCAAGAACTTGACTGTGTCGGCAGAAATAGGAGCAGAGCCTGTACTCATGTTGATAAGGTTGTCAAAACCAAGTTTCTTGCGAAGAAGACCAATCAAGCGATCGTAAAAGAAGTGTCTGCCCTCAGCGCCGTCTTGAAGCAGCATCAACTCCGACTTCGTAATGATGGCATCCGTGAACAATTTTCGCAAAAGTGGCTTCTCCGCATTGTCAACAGTTTGAGCCTTGATTGCTGCTTCAAATTTGGTGAGGACCCGGGGGACCAACGCCAAAACAATTGGTTTCAAGACCTTGACGTCGTCGAGCAAGGTGAGCGGGGAGGCTGACTGCGGCATGCCAATGGAGGTGCCGACCATGAAGGCAAACGCAAGGCCCATACGCTGGTAAATGTGGGCAAGCGGAAGGAAGCAATAGAACCGGCTATTCTCGACTACATTCATGTTGGAGAGACAGAAAGTCACTGAGGACACAGCGTTTGCATGCGTCAAGACGACACCCTTAGGAAGAGAGGTCGTACCCGAGGTGAAGGAGATGGTGTAGATGGTCTCTGGGGTAGGGGGACAGGGTGCAATAGGAGCAACCTCACCAAGCTTGCAAACTTGGTCAAAATCGTACAAAACAAGTCTTTGAGCACGGGCCTGCTCAGAGAGGGCCAGATCCAATGGACTGAGGCGGTCCATAGAAACAATGGCAATGAGATTGGACAATTTGTCAGGATATTCTTTCTTCAAAGCAATGATGCCCGGAATCTTATCCTTGGAACACACAAGGATGGGCGACTCGGTCAACCCCAAGATGTACTGGGCAGTGTCATTGCCCAATGTGTCGTACAAACTGGTGTTGGTGATGGAATAGGCAGAGCATGCCAAGTCAGCCAAACACCATTCACGCCTGTTGTGGGAGTATAGGGTGAGAACAAAGGACATTTCACCGGCGGCCACTACCAGGTGGTGCCGTTCGATTTTCTGGTGCTCCGGAGAGTCCGTGAGGAAGGGGTTGTTTTTCAAAACAAAAAAGACCCCGGCACCGAAGTGGTGTTGCAACTGCAGCACCCGGGCGTAGCTTTCCCACTTGTAGTCGCCTAAGGAGCCGTCGGTCTTGACTTCCCGGACACCGATGCAGTCGGTTTCGGGGTTGGTTTGGGAACCGACATCAAAAACGTCCTTCAAAGTGCGCACGAGTGGGTGTGGCGCCGAGATCAAGCCGTCCTGGGATTTGATGTTCCGATACACCGCAGAGAAGCCTTGTTGGGCACTACCTGCAAGCGGTTTGGCGTCACAGACCTCGAAGGGGTCCAATGGCAAGACCGCCCTGATCTGATCGAGAGTCACGCGCTCCGGCTGTCTTACTAAATAGCCAACCATTTTTGTGGGGAAATACTGAGAATGATTGAAGATTTGCGATGCTGACGTGCCATCTTATACAACGCGCGTGAGGCCTCGGTCTGTCGAACAGTGGGGTATGTCCTGCATGAGCTCGGGCCACCTCGCCAGACCAGCCGACTGGCATTCTCTGGCTCGAGAGGGCCCGCGCAGGGGCGTCAGTGGCACGTCATTAAACCCCGATGCGGGCCGCTACTGGTCGAGTTCATGGATTCCGCACGCATGCTGTTGAACTCTCCGCTACTGGCCACCGGCAGCTGAGGGTTGTTTACCGAGGGTGCAGATGGCAGCTGGTCCGATGCAGCGCGGTGCCTGCACATGGCAGGGTGCAACACGATCTGGCGTCAAGAAATAAACCCGGACCGCCGGAGTCCAGCACTCTCCCCTGTCTTCGTGTGGGGCTCTCCTGGTGGCAGCCAGAACCGCGCCATCTCAAACAACACGCTTTTGATGTTCTAACAAAACGCAGCCCATGGAGAACACCGTCCTCAATGGAACCCGTCGGCAGCAGTCCGTTGTGTACGGGCCCTGGCACGGACGCTTCTCCACGTGACCACGTGGTCAGTGGGCCCCGCATGGCTCACGAGGGCCTCATTGCAAAAGGTCGTCATACCCGGGCCGACTCTGGAGCTCGTGGTCGTAAACCGGGCGGGGCTTCTCGTACCCGTCTAGAACGCGACCATAGGTTATTCCGCCCAATCTCGACACAGGCTTCAACTTGCAGATGTCCACCTGGGTTTTCTCCGAATTGATCACGTCCTCGCGTGCATGGAAGTGAACGCCCTCCACAATGCACAAGACGCCTGTGGCTTTGCTGGGGTCCGTCCGTGACTGCCACTCGTGCGAGTGGAGGAGCTTGGCCTCCACGCTGAAGGCGCTTTCAGCCACGTGGCTCGGCTTCACCTTGACCGAGTCTGCCGGCGTCAACCCACTCAACTTCCATTCGTCCACGTCTTCGGGTGCGTCGATGGAACAGTAGTCCGCGGCCTCCGTGAACCATTCGCTGATGATATTAATGGTCAACTCGCCGGTCTCCAAGATGTTTTTGAGCGTGTCTTTGGCGTTGCTTTTGGCCCCACTGAATCCAATGGTAAACACGGGCGGATCGCTGCTCACCATGCTGAAGTAGGAAAACGGCGCCAAGTTGCGCTGCCCGCCGGCGCTGACCGTCGAGACAAACGCAATGGGCCGCGGAACAATCGCTGAGATGAGCATCTTATAGTTGTCCATGGGTGCCCTGTCGTGGTAGGGGTCAAAGGAGATCTTGGCATGATCCTTCCACTCCTCGGTAGTGGCCCCGGAGCCCGGAGCCCAGTCGGGCTTCGGGATCTGCGTGACCTTCCACGAGTTGGAAGAATCAAAGGGCGCTCTGCTGCGCTCGACCTCGGCGAAATCCGGGTGCTTGTTTCCTGACATTGAGTTTGTTGTTGGATGTTGTAGATTAGTTGATGGGGACTTGGCAGCGTACCAAGGCTGCGGCTGGGTGCGGTGCATGTGCACGTGACCAGAGGGCACGTGCATGTCCCATGCCCATTTCTCTTCGCCTCTGCCGTGGCAGGCTGGTGGCGACGGGTGCAGTGGCGTTTTGGGCCCATTTTCTTTGCTCTGGGAGCGGATAAGCCGGCATTACCGCAGAGTTCGAGTACACTGTAGTTTGGCATTTGTTCCGCCAGAGCCGCTTTTCGCACCTCCGTTTTTCCGCAAGAGTCACACGATCAACTCCAACACGATAGAATGGTGAAAAAGGTCTTGCTAATAAATGGCCCCAACTTGAACTTGCTCGGCACGAGGGAGCCCGAGAAGTACGGCACCACCACGTTGAAGGATATCGAGGCGGAGGGCCATGCGCAGGTGCGCAAGTATGACGGTGCAGAGTTCTTCACGTACCAAAGCAACACTGAGGGGTTCATTGTGGACCGTATCCAGCAGGCCAAGCAGGACGGCGTGGGTTTCATTGTGATCAATGCAGGCGCTTACACGCACACGTCGGTGGCCATCCGGGATGCGCTTTTGGCCACGGCCATTCCCTTCATTGAGGTGCACATCACCAACGTTCACCAGCGGGAGCCCTTCAGGCACCACCTGTACCTCCTGGACAAGGCGGTGGCTGTTATTGCTGGCCTCGGTGTTTATGGATACACTGCAGCTATTGAGTATGCCCTCAATTACTAAGGACGTTCCAAGCGGCGGTACTGGGCTAGTGGGCCTCGATTGAAATGCAGCAAGTCTACCTTGAGAGAAATCGCGATGTTAAGGACATGGAAGTGTGCAGCGGAGCGGGAGGCGTGCTGGCGAGGAGTTGGGCGTTGAAAAGGCTGGATTGAGAGAATTGGGAAAGGCCGGACTGAGAGAATGAGAAACGCTGGACTGAGAGAGTTGAAAAAGGTCTAGCTGGATAGTATGGGCCCAGACATGGAGTTGAAATTGTGGATGTTGAAGGGTGGACCACAAGGGCAATGACGGCGAAAGAGACTATCATCTGTAAGTGAGTTTGCTTTCTTTTCCGAAGGCGGCCTCTAACTGACACAGGGCATTGGCTGATCATAAACATTCATCTTGATAATGCTCACGACTGATTTATTGCTCGGAGACCGCGGTGGATGGATATTCGGTTAACCATTAAGGAAAGCTGGCGGCTGCTGAAATATCGAGAGTTGTTTGTGTAGTACCATATACGTTAGACATTTAATTAGAAAGACCTGATACACGTCAAGTAATTATGAGGCGGCGACAGGCCTAGCAGGCAATTTCAGCTTTCACAAGAGCAGCTTCACTAGAGCATTTTAGAAGGGCATTCAAGAAAAGCAGGTTGAATGAGCAGTCTCAAAAGTGGTCATTAGACTAGCCTCCAAATCTTACAGGGATTTCCAAGGAGCAGTCTTCAAAGTAGCAACCGGAACGAATGAACCATAGATGAGCCCGTTCACAAGAGTATACCAAAGCACAGTTGGCTCACCCATAGAGGCCTTGCTCTACCGCAGATGGAATGGGCCTGCCGCCATAAACACCATCCCAGCTGGCAGGCGAGATCCACTGCTGCACCTGCAATTGTAGAAGGCGGGAGATGTATGAGGCCAAGTTGTAGGCATCCGGCAAGTTGTCTCCCTCGTACACGTAAATGACCATATAGCTCATGGAGCAGAGCACTGGCACGTCGCGGACGAGAGCCTTGGAGTAGGCCGAATGGGCACACGATGCAGAGAGTGGTTGGACGGCCGCTTCGGCAATGGAAAGGGCCTTAAAGGAGGCCGCAAGAAAATCATCGGTCTTGAATAAACGCACGTCGCCAGGGAAGTTTTCGGTGGCAAAGCCAGCATCCACCAGGTCCACGAGAATCACGTGCTTGAAGTTCCCGGCTTGGATAAAGGGCTCCACCACTTCCTGTGCATGCTTGGAGGCAAATCCCGGCAAAATGGGGGACCTCTGCTGGAGCACCGTGAGGTTGTGCTCGGCGCTATGGAAGCACTCGAGCGGCAAAGAAATTCCGCCTTTGGCCGGTGCTCCGGACTGGTGGTCCACGGGCGACACAAACGAGTGCAAGTAGTCATCGGAGAGAGAGGCCACCTTGACAAGGTCCAACGAGTGGATGAGAAGATCTGTGCAGAACTGGGGCACGTTTGCCATGGCCACGGCTGGGATCAAAAGCACCGAGCCGTCGAGCGACTCCACAGAAAAGCCAGGTTCAAATTGCATGTTTTGGGCCGTGATGTTGGCGTGAGCTTCACTGTTCGTTCCTACTGAATGCTGTGCACGTGCGCACGCGCTTGGCAGCGATTGCGTTTCCTGGGACTTGATCGCTTGTTCTGAGGCTTGATCTCTTGTTGAGTAGAGATGGGGTTGGCGATATTGGGCGGCATTGCTGGATAGGCTTTCTTTTGGTTAGCTCTAGAAGATTTATTCTAGAAGCATTGGCAAATTAATTGATGGCTCTGAATTGGGTGTGCGCTTTTCTCATTTTTACCAGGACCGTGGATTTTGCCAAAAATTGGAAACCTGAAGTACTCGTGTAAGTGAACAATTAATCACTCCAAGTTTGCCCGAAACCCTCAACCCTTGAACTCAACAAACCCAAGGAGCTTACATAAAGACCGAAGAGTTTTAAAAACAGAGTGCCCAAGACCCAATCAGGTTTGTAGTATAGAGCCTCCACAAGTCGCGTACCGTGGGGATTCCTGTAGCTGAGGACGATGAGAGTAACTCGGGTACTTACGAGCATTTGGTGTGAGCGCTTGCACACCTTGCTATTCTAAAAGGGTAGGCCTTTTTTTCAGCTCTGCAAAGTCATTGGGTAAAGGCATCGTGGAGAGATCCTTTTTTTTGAAGAACCGTCAGCCGCTCAGCAACTCAGGTCCCTTCTACCTACAAATTAGAGTCACATATGTACAAGATTTATGAATGTATGAACGTACGAACGGCGCACCAGACACCAAGCTTACTCCAAAGAAATCTTGGCACCCAAGCCCTCCAAGGTACTCTTGATTTTGTCAGCATCCTCCTTGGCAACGTTGTCCTTCAACACCTTAGGAGCAGCCTCCACAAACTTCTTGGACTCGACGAGAGACAAGCCCAACAAGCTCTTCACCTCCTTGATGATCTTGGGCTTAGCCTTAGCATCAAAGCTCTCCAACTTGATGGAGAAGATGGTCTTTTCCTCAACGACCTCCTTGACTTCCTCCTCAACGGCAACTGGGGCAGCAGGGGCGGCAGCACCGGCAGCAGGAAGCGCGATGTCGGAGATGTTCAATCTAGTCTTCAACTCGGACACCAAGCTGGACGTCTCCAACAACGTCAAGGTGGAGATCTGATCAACAATCTGTGAGATTTTAGGGTCCACTGGGGCCTTGGCTGCGTCAGCGGACTCGGCGACAACCGAATTGAAGCGCAAAGCACTGCGCATGCTGCTTCTAGGAATAGCTCTGGTGGCTGGTCTGGCAATTTGACGTAACATCTCGTACAGTGTTTTCGTTGGTGTGGTCAGCTAAATTTTTTTTCCGGCTTTTCGCCTCGACCATTTTCGCAATTCTCGCGGTGTACGGGTCTTGGGCTCCCCGTTTCTTAGCCCCTCCCTGCCTGCTCAGCTGCATTGTGGGATGTTCCGGTGGGCCCAAGCCGAGCTAGATAACTGACTCTAGCCCTGCGAGCAGAAGTTGTTTTCAGAGTTCGTTGCAGTGAAGAGTTTTTTATTCCTTACTTTGCTTATCTGCTTTATATATCCCCTTCTGCTTAACTTCTCTACTATTATCCATGCCTTCCAGTGTCTGACACGCCTGTTGCGATAAGCTACTACCTAATCTTCCATAATTGTGCTTATCAAGCGGAGTATACTATTATTGCTATCATCGCTAATAGTATGAGCATTAAGAGAAAGAGGTTTCCCATCAAGTATAAAAAGTTTCTAGTCCTATCCTCTTGAGACACATAATGCCGCACAGTTTCTTTTGAACAGTCACACCTGCCACGTTATAACTATCATTTTAAAATACTTTTCATTCTTCACTTTTGATAGCTTATTCTTTATAAATGCTTTGGCCGTGAACGCCGGTGCGACTACCGCTTCACGCGCGGGCGGACTGCACACAGAGGGCACCTGGGCCTTCGAAGCAAAACGTCCTCTGACATCAGCGCTCAAGAACATGGCTTCCTTCCGGTTTTGCGCAGAATGCAACAACATGTTGTACCCTAGGGAGGACAGAGATAACTCTCGGCTCCTCTACTCGTGCCGGAACTGCGACTATACCGAGTTGGCTGAAAACCCGAAGGTGTATCGTCATGAGTTGATCACCAACATTGGTGAGACCGCAGGGGTGGTTCAAGATATCGGATCCGATCCCACTTTACCTCGCTCTGACAAGATCTGCCCGTTTTGCGGCAACAACGAGTGTGTGTTTTTCCAGTCGCAGCAGAAGAGAAAGGACACCTCCATGATTTTGTTCTATGTGTGCTTGGAGTGTAAGAAGACGTTTATGGCTTGAGCGAGCCAACGTTTCGTTGCAAAGCCCATGCGACACGGCATGAAGTGCACGCTAAGTTTGAAGCCCTTTTTGTGATGTACCAATCTTGGTCTTGTCGAGCAAGGCCGCCGCCGGGAACAAGCTCCCGGTTCCCATTTGTAATATAGCTAATTTGCAAATCTGCAATAAACAACGGTTCTTGAAAATGTTTAGTAGAGCTTACACGTGCTGTGTCCCGGCAAGGTGGCTTGCATCTGGGGCTATCGCCAAATATCAAATTTGCAAATACTTATGACCATGCTGAGCACGGTTCTAAAACTCATTGAATAAATGTCCATACTCGTCCTCTCCGGCCATACCATAGCTGGATTGTTCTTCGGGGTAGTGGTCGAAAAGAGACGAGTCACCCACTCCCGCAGTGATAGGGGGCTCATAAGGCGTTTCAATGTCCTTTGCCAAGAGCTTTTCCCACACAACCTCGCCAAACCATGGATGGTTTCTAATGTCAGCAGGACCGTTCAACAAGTTACCTAATCTTGAGGACAAGTCAGCCGTGATCAAGCGGGTAAGCAAGTCCACAACGTCAGGGTGGAAGTAGCTGGGAAAATGGATCTTGCCGGACAAAATCTTCTCGTAAGTCTTCATGGGTGTGTTCTCGTAGAATGGAGTGTAACCAGCCAACATTTCAAAAATCAACACACCTAGGGACCACCAGTCAACAGATTTGTTGTAAGGCTTGGAGGTGATGACTTCCGGCGCGATATAGTCTGGAGTTCCACACAATGTCCATGTTACGGTGGAAACCTCTTTTGCAAAACCAAAGTCGGTAATCTTGATATGGCCATTTCTGTCCAACAAGATGTTTTCCGGCTTCAAGTCACGATAGATAATATCATGCGAATGCAAATACTCTAAGGCTAAAGTGACCTCCGCGGCATAGAACTTGGCTACCGGGTTCGGAAAGCGCTGGGATTTTCTCAACAAGGAGAACAATTCTCCGCCCTCAATGTAGTCCATCACCATGAACAAGCTGGAAGAGTCTTGGAAAGTGCCCCACAACCGGATCAAAAACGGGTGCTCGACTAGCTTCAACATTCTGCGCTCGTCGTTCGTGTGCTCAACCTGCTTCATCTTGACGACCTGCTGCTTTTTCAAAACTTTGATAGCGTAGTAGCGGCCATTGTGAACTGAGCGCACCAAGTGGACCCTGCCGAAGGAGCCAGTTCCCAATGTCCGCATGATGTAGAAATCTGCGAGAGAGTACTTTCCTTTGGAAGTGGTTGATCTTTGGGGCAAGAGGGAGCGGCTGATGGCCTCCTCATCAGCAATCTTCTTCTGGGCTCGCTCCAAGTCCTCGGCACTTTTCTGCTGCGCCTGCAGCTGCTCAAGGACACCCAGAAGCTGTTCAGCCACGGGATACTGCGCGTATTGCTGTTGCTTTACACCAGCATCAGGGTGGGACTGGTAGGCAGCGTGGCCATGTGCATACAGCTCCTCAGGGTGTTGGCTGGTCTGCAGAGGGTAGTAGTTCATAGAGTGGATGTTGTCTAAGGAATTGACGGAGATTTCCGTGGTTGCAGTGGATGCGGGGGCCGGTGTGTTGGATCTTGACAAATGAAGCTTCTTCAAGATGTTCGGAGTCGGCATCAGGGCGAACTATGGGGCCACGAAAAACGGAGGATCTGCAAACGCAGAAGCAGCTCTAAGGAAACACTAGCGAGCACAAAGACTCAAGGGGTGGTGTCTGGGCTAGTCTAGAACTGCAAGCACCAGGATCTCGAGTGTTTGAATGGGATTTTTGGCCAGGACAAGCTCAGTGCAGAGAATGCAGCCTTAATACCCTCTGGAAGTGATCTGCACAAGGTGGATGGAGCGGAGCGGGGTGGTTGGAGGAGAGTAAGTGTTGTATGGAGAGGAATGTGGCCGAATGTCCGATTATCAATCGAGGATGCGAGGGATTGATCATGTGATCGAAGATTTGCCCGCGCCCATTTTGGGTGCTGGTCCCAGTGCGGCTCGGGTCGTTGGAATGGTATTCCGAACGGTGCTGCAGAACACACGCTAAGGAGTGGCCACCCGGGGACTTGCGAGGAAACAAGGGACTTCAAGCTAGGGAATGCACGTGACCGGCGTGTCTTTCACGGGTGAAACGACCGGCTGTGTTGGTGACGGGACACCGGGAAGCAGTGCTTAATAGGGTAGCGCGCATGCAGGCGGCGAAGCTGCAAATGCAATTGGGATCGCGGCACCCAACGGTCGTAGAACAGGGCGGCATATGCAGGCAGCAAAACGGCCGACATGTTTCAAGAGGTATAGGATGGGGGATGGGGCGAGGTTGTGCTGGTAAGGGGGCTAGCCGAGGTGTTTTGAGACATGTTGGATATTATGGGAAGATGCGCGGCGCACGAAATGAGACAGGGTCCGTGGTCTGAAGAGCCGAATTAGGTAGGTGTTGATGCGAAGTATGCGAGCATCAGTTTACGAACGAGGCCGGTTTTAGCAGCCGGGAACGGATCTTCTGGCGCCGGCAAGTAGACCGCAGTCTGAAAGTGGGAAAGTCGTATTCTTCTCATGTAGAATCAGGGCCCAGTTCAATTGGCTTCAGCGGTGGGAGAGGACTACAAGGATCATAGTGATCGACAATGCACGCAAAAGTACAGTAACGCAAATCTACAGTAACGCATTCTAGATGAGGCGCTGCTTATCAATTTTCTAAAGGACTCTAGCTATAAGCAGTACTAAGCGGTAAGAGTTGTTCTGAACAGTAAAGACTGTTCTCAACAGTAAAACTGTACTCAACGGTGAAAACTGTTCTCAACCGGCTGCGAACAGACTCTAAAGGGCACAAAGAATCAGTTTTCAATGTAATCCTCGTAAGACTTGCCATCTTCGATGATGCTCTTGATCTTGGCAAAAATATCAGCAAAGTTGTTGAACTCCGTGTAGGGAATGTTCTCGCGGCGGCAGAAGGTGATCAAATCCTTGCCGTGCTTGGCAAAAAGCAAGTTTGTCTCCTTGGCGGCCGAAAGGTCCGAGACACCGTCACCGCAGTAGAAAAGCGGAGGGAGATTGGTGGAGCTGTAGCCGTGCATCTGCAAGTACTCGCGGATGGACCTGCTCTTGTCGTGACCAAAGCCGGAGTCCGGGTCCTTGTACTCAATCACCCACTTGCCCGAGTCAGCGTCGATGTTGACGCTGTTGGAGATGATGTGGATGTTTTTCACCGCATCCGAGCCCACCAACTGCTCGAGGAGCGCATGGATTATGGGCTTCATGCCACTGCTGACAATCACCACCGGGATGCCTTTCTCCGCACACCAAAGATAAAAGTCCTTGAAGCCGGGGTCGAGGTCGATGTTGGCCAACAAGTAGTCGATACACTCGGGGAAGGGCGTGGGGATGGACTGCAACATCTCGGAGAACCCGTCCTTGAAGGACTTTGTCTGGTTGAGGATCTCGTCGTTGATCTCCAAGCGGCGCGGGCGGCCGAAGCCGAGGTTTTCGGTCAAGTAGTCATTGGAGTCCTGGATGGTGACGGTGCCGTCCCAGTCGGTGAACACAATCGCAGGAGGAGCCATGGTTGAAGAAGAAGGCGGTGGGGGCAACGAGGGCCATGTGGAGGTGCGCGGATAAGGCTGGGGTGGGGGCCCGTGCCTCCGGGCCCCCGCGGCTGTCGGTGGCCGGTGCACGTGGCGGATGTTTCGTCCGTGTTTCAGTTGCACGAGGCGGCCGCATGCAACGTTTCGGCTTGCGGCGGCGGCGCATGAACACAACCGCCCAGCAGCCAGAATTAGGCCGCCGGTTGAAAGCGCAAACCGTGCCACAAGTGACGCAGGCCATGGGCGCCGTCCTGCACGCGGCGCCGGGCGCGGCGGCACCAGACAATGGAGTTCCGCTTTCTGCCACCCGTGCCTCTGTGGCTTGTGCTTGGCCGTGGCCCGCTTCCGCGGGCCACCAGGCCCCTAGCCGCGGGCAGGAGGCACTGGCAGCCCCTCGGAAGCCTGCTATAAAAGCATTCGTCCCGCTCGCCTTTGCGTGTCCCGAATCCACCGCAGCAAGGGTTGCTCGGAGCAGCAAGTTGGGAGCGGTGTACGGGTGTTGGGCGGGGGACATGCCGGGGTTCGCGGAGGCCTGGAGCGGGCCGGGCGGACCGCCAAAGACGGCCTAGGCTGGGGTTCCAGACGCACGCAACGAGCAAAAAGCCCCGGGGCTTCGGCCCTTGGCGGCACGGCGCCGGTCCGGCCTCCCCGGGCTCCCCGTCTTGCCCCTTGGGAAGCGGGCCTCCGCGGCCGCCCCGGCAGTGCATTCGCCACAGGCCTCGCGGGATCTGATATTGCGTGCCCTATGCACAGTCGCTGTCGCTTGTCAGCAGCATTTGCCAGGACACTTGCTGTGCAACCGCACTTTTTTTTTCTCGCCGTGCGGCCCCTTGTGAGCCCTGTGCTAGGCGCAGAGACTTTGCTCATCCAAGTGGTGAGGCATGCACCACAGTGCGCCACGCTGCATAGTCAGGGAGTAGTGTCTCAGGGCAGGAATGGGGCCTGGGGCAGCCCACGGAACTTTGCTATTGCGGGCAGGCGGTTATAAACCGAAGCCATGCCAGCGTGGGCCGCGACTTTCTCCCAGATTTGCGCATGCCCCATTCTTAGTGTGCTCTCTTTTTCTTATCTCTGGCCGCTTATATTCCAGCTGCCTGACCGCAAACTTTGCACGCCCCGCCCGCGCTGGATACACTCCCTCCCATAGACCCCAGCGCCGTGAGACTCAGTTTCACTTCCTCTGCCTACTTCCCCCAACACCCTCCGTCGCTTCCTTTTCCACGAAGCTTCCGAGCACTTCCGACCCACCCAGAAGAGTATCTCGTGCTACTTCTCGAGCATCCTTCGCTCCTGCGTCCCAACTGCCCCGCCGCACCGCTACCAACAGTAGCTGCCATGTTCAGCAATCTAAAGGCCTTCATCAGGCAGGGCAAGCAGGCCAACGACCTCAAGGCCAAACCCGCCACCGCGCTTGTGCAGCCGGACGCCGACGCCCACCAGCGCAAAATGGACGCGCTCAAACGCGAGATTCTCTCGGACCCCAAGAATAACGTGCATGTGGAAATGAAGTCCAATAGCCGCAACAAGCTCGATCTGAGCGGCGAGCCGGTGCACCTGGTGCCCGCCGTCGAAACATACAGCTCCCTCCCCGCCAAGCAGGACTATCAGGAGGTGGCCGGCCGCATCTTCCAGGAGGAGGAGGAGGAGCGCCGCGTCAAGAAAAAGCACCCCAACTTGGTGCACTACGAGATACTAGATAAAATGGGCGAGGGCGCCTTCTCCGTCGTCTACAAGGCCCGGCACATCGCCTCCGGCAAGAACGTGGCCATCAAGGTGCTCCGCAAGTACCAGATGGACGCCAGCCAGAGGCAGGCCGTCTTCAAGGAGGTCATCATCATGAGACAGCTCTCCCAGCCCAACATCGTGCAGTTCATCGAGTTCATTGAGCACGAGTCCTACTTCTACATTGTCCAGGAGCTCATCGAGGGTGGCGAGGTCTTCGGTGCCATCGTCAACTACACCTACTTGAGCGAGGACTTGGCTCGCCACGTCATATATCAGGTCGCCCAGGCCATCCGCTACTTGCACGAGGAGGTCGGCATTGTTCACAGAGACATCAAGCCCGAGAACATTCTCTTCCAGCCCATCAACTTTGTGCCTTCCCTCAACCCCATCAGCAAGCTTCGCCGTTCCGACGACCCCAAGTCCAAGAAAGACGAAGGTGAATTCTTCCCAGGCATGGGTGGTGGTGGAATTGGCGTGGTCAAGCTCGCTGACTTTGGCTTGTCCAAGCAGATCTGGGAGCACAACACGAAGACTCCTTGCGGCACCGTCGGCTACACTGCTCCGGAAATCGTCAGAGACCAGAGATATTCCAAGGAGGTGGACATGTGGGCCATTGGCTGCGTTTTGTACACCTTTTTGTGTGGCTTTCCTCCATTCTATGACGAAAGAATCGAGTCGCTAACCGAAAAGGTGGCTCGGGGTGAATTCACTTTCCTTGCTCCCTGGTGGGATGAGATCAGCGATGGCGCCAAGTATTGTGTGTCTCGTCTCTTAACTGTCGACCCAAAGCATCGTTATACTATCGAGGAGTTCTTCCAGGACCCATGGATCTCCAAGATCAATGAAACAACTCATTCCCTGCAAGCTCAATCCACCTCAGTGGCTCCTCCAAGCGAACATAACCTTTCAAACTACAAAAGAGCTGCCAAGTTCTCTCCGGGTGCCCTGGCACTCCGCGAGGCTTTTGACATCTCCGTGGCCGTTCACCGGATGGGTGAAGAGAATGCTTTGCAAAACAACCTCCTGTCTGCTAACTACACCTTAATGGAAGCTGACGAAGACGCCGAGGATTACGGGCCTCCAGAAAAGATTACCAGGCACACGAGTAATCCGAATGGCTTTGCCCTTGACCTCAAAGGTGCACTGATTTTAGGCCGAAGAAAGAACAAAATCGCTGCTGTTTGCTAATGTCTCAGCAGCATGCACGGTGCTATACGCCGTGTACCCATGACCACCAAAACCCAATCGGTGCCGAGATAGCATTGGTCGAGTTTGGCGCACTCCCATCCTTGACCTTTGGACTACCGGCTTTAGGACGGATATAGATGAGCGGGTTTCAGTTCTGACAAAACAGGAACGTCAAGGCGTTTTCTTTGCAAATTTGAGTATATACAATTTTTTTTTAATCTTTAGCCAAACATCTCGTCTCAGTTCCATGTAATTCTCACTCTAGGGCAACACCGCGATCTCGTAAATAGGCGTCGCGACTTATCATCACAGCGGTAGTCATCCAAGCTCTCCCCCACCTTTATCATATTTGTTGATTTTTCACACGCCCAGTGGGGACCTACGCCACTTCGTGATATTACCGGATTTGTGACCACTCCGCCTACTCTTCAAATCCTTCTGAATGGGTGTTACAGCTGAACCGAATCTCCCGACCGAAACTCTTGAGTTGGACCTAGACACGCTATTGAAGTATTTCAAATTCACCCATGAGACTCTGAAAAAGCCGTCGAAACTTGCTTTAGAAGGGAATGAGGTGTTTCCTGTCATCTCTCGCACAATTGTCACCGAAAACAAGAGCCCTATTATCATCAGTCCAGAGATCGTTTCTGCGCTTCTGGGACAGGCCCCGGTAGACGGGAAATTCGTGTTCGAGACTACTGATTTTGAACTTAAGGCCGTCGGCAGCCCGGCAGTGATTTGCTTATTCTCCAAGCAAAAAGGATCCTTCAAGAGAACGCTTCTTCTCTCTTTAAACGTGCTAGATGAGAGGCTGCGGAAGGCCATAGTCTCCGAGTGCAAGTTCATGACTAACAAAGCCAAAAAATGCAAAGACCATTTTCACATGTCTCGCTTTCACTGGCTGTTTGAAATCAGCACTAGGACAAATACAATTACGTGCAGCATCACGTATCGACTCGATATGAAGGTTGCATTCAACAGGTACTTTTCTTCCGACATCTCCAGCGCCTTGGTGAATATCCTCGATTTTGAGCTAGAAAACTATGATATCCCTGGCACGCATGCACCGGCGGATTTGCAAAATTTACCAATGGACAAGAACCTCTTTTACAAAGCAATAATAGAGAGAACCTCAAAGCTCCCGGAATCCCAGCTGGACTTCAAAGATCCGTATCTACTAACCCAGCTTTTGCCATTCCAAAAGGTCAGCGTGGAGTGGCTACTACAACGCGAAAGTGTCAAGTATAATGACCTGACTAAGCAAACAACTCCTATCCCTCTAGTCAGTGCAGATATGTATCATCGTTTAACAAACTACCCCCAGGGTGACACAGAATCTCTTGATCTCCAGCTCCATGACACTTGCAATAGATTATGCTTCGGCTGGAAAAGAGTCTTCTTCAAAAATGAAGTTTGCTGGCTTAATGCCTACACGGGCAATATATTGACGCAAATGCAGCTCGTTTCGTTTTTCATCGAATATTACGAAAAACACAATAGATATCGTCTTCCCGGATGTGGTCTTTTATCTGAGGAGATGGGATTGGGGAAAACCGTCGAAATCATCAGCTTAGTCCAATTTCACCCTCGGGGCTCCAGTGAGGTGGGCATCGACGTTCCAGTCCGGCTTAGCAAAGAAGAAGATGTCTCGCTTATCAAAAGTGCTAAAACTACACTAATAGCCGCACCACAAGCGATTCTCCAACAATGGTATAATGAGATCTGTCGACTATGCCCCTCTTTGCTGGTGACCATATACAAAGGCTTGGGTAAATATCCCGAACTTTCTAATCTCCCAAGATACATTGCTGACTTTTTACTGCAGTACGATATCGTGCTAATGAACTATGACACAATGTCTAGAGAAACTGACTATGCTCACTACTCCACGAGGAGAAAACACACTCGAAGTAGTCGAAAAAGAGGTGCGGATGACGGTGATGCTCCAGCTGAGCCAGATTCCCGACCTGATGTTTCTGACGATTATGGGGTGCATTCTGATTATAACGAACGGAAACAAAAACTCTCCACCGATGTCCAAAATGAGCCCGGGGATGTTGAAACGTATCAGGCGAAGTTTGAGTTCTTCGAAACCAAAAGCCAAGCAGATTTGTTGCTAAACCAGAGGAGATACGACCGGGCTATTATGGATGGCATGATGGAGAAAGTTCGGCAAGAAGATATGAATAATATCGCTCATACGGAGTTTTATGAATCGCCTTTGATGCTTAGGCAATGGTGGCGAGTAATTTTAGACGAGGTTCAGATGGTGTCTTACGGGGCTTCCAGGGCTTTCGTCACTGCGTCGCTAATTCCAAGATTTCATTCCTGGGGTGTGTCCGGAACGCCTTACAGGCTGCCCTCAGTATTGCTGTTCTTGAAGTTTCTGCCATTTGATTATGATATTTCAAAATACTGTTGGAAGATGCTTACTGACGAAGAACGTAAGAATACTGATTTCATCAACTTATGGAAAACATTGGCCATACGGCATACAAAAGCCATGGTTTATGATGACATTAAGCTCCCACCCCAGCACAGAATGCTTTTATCCATTCCCTTGACTGATGTTGAGCAAGACAAGTATAATCAGCTTTTGGACTCGGTCCTTGGATTTGTCGGAATCTACGGCTCTGAACCGGACAGTGACAAAATCAAAAGCCTCTCTGCTTCTGATTATGCACATCTTAGGACATGGTTGGTGAAGCTAAGACAACTATGCGGTAATTCGCAAGTCGGGAAATTATCAAAAATAGTAACCGGCAAGTCAAAAAATCGAAACCAGTTTCTTTTGAATGGAAACGCCAATTTGAAGACCCTAGAGAATGTTTTACTAGATATGGTGAAGACGGTGAAAGACGATATCAAGGATAATGAGAAACAAGTGAATACTACAATAGTTGAAATTTGTCAATCGCTTGAATATGTTCTTTATCCAGAGGAAGTCATTCAGATTTTGAATATCATTCTGAACGACATAAAGGTATGCCTAATTGAAGCTACCCAATTGAGAGCCCAGCTCACGCGAGAGTTGCAAACGCTGAAGTCAAAACTCATGAAATGGGGGAAAATGGGTGCTCAAGAGTTCGAACTTTTGACTGAAGATGAAGATGAGGATTTTCCAGAGCCTGGATTCGAGGGGGTCAAAAATGAAGACGAGGGTCTTTCTGTCACTACAGACTTTACTGAGCTGGAGTTATCCGAAGAATCGATAAATTTTCAGTATCTCAAAGAATCCTACATGGCGCAACAGGCAAAAATTCGGTCTTGGATGATCTTACAACACAAATGCTACTTTTTACTTGGATCTGCCCACTTTCAAATGCATGACGAGGAGTATCAAACCAAGATTCAAAACTTGAAAATCCCCTTTGAGGGCTTGGATCAAGTGTTGAAATCTGTTGAACAGTGTCGGATTCCAAACATCTCCTCGAAAAATGTCGAATACGAGTCAAAGTCGCAAAGTGTAGAGGAGACTATTTTAAAAGACTTTGTGTTGCCCCCAGCACTTTCTGAAATAGATGCTGCAAAGGAAAAAGACATCTTTTTGGAAACAGCATATTATAAACTTTCTGATTTTTGCAGGAAAGATATCCTTAAACATCCTATAAAAGAAGTTGCTAAAGTTTTGGAAAAGCGGATTGAGAGACGAACACCAATTAACAAGCGCAAGTGGATCAATGATGGAAGTTCTTTGCTTCCGAAAAGTTCCAAGAGTTTATTTCTTGAGATTCCGGACATCAAGTATGACGGTATTGAGAATTTGGTGAGCTCTTATAAGAGTAAGAAAGTGGTGGATGAGTACATTCGCGTCGCCGATTTCCTCAACGAACAAGCCAATGTCATCAATGATCTTATATCCCAGTTGGTGGCCATTTTGCAAAATCCTTTATTAGGAGCAGAGGAAAAGTCCGCTGATGGAGAGGAATACGAGCAATCTATTCAAGATCAAGATAAAGCTTCTTCTTTGTTGCTAGTTATCACCCACATGTTGATAGACAGATCCTATGTGGTCACCGACTCAAAGTTATCCCTAACGGAGATGCGAGCACAACAAGAGAGAGACTATAAGAATGAGGCTATGCATCTCATGGACAAATCTTACTTGCGGGAGCTCAATAAATTAAGAATGACGGTCAAGGCTGAAGTTGAAATAACCTTGGAAGAGATCACACAGGATTGCAGAATGCTTGAGATAGAAATAGACGATACGCAGCGGGAAGCCTTTCTTCAGGTATCCCTGAGAATCAAGAATACTTTTGAAAATGAGAAGAGTTGCCAAAATATTTTGAAAAAAGAATTGAACTCTAGCTTGAATGCTGTGTTCAATGCGAGGGTTGAATATTTCAAGCAACTTCAGCTGATTTCCGACACAGTTCAAAACAAAAAATTCTCTTTCAGTCAAGAGGAATTCGAGACAAGCACGCTCAATAACCTCTTCCAAGGATTGTGCCATAACTTGGAACAAGTCAAAAACAAGTACATGAGAAACATTTCTAGACTTCGTTATTTGTCGACGCTTGACCAAGCATCGGATACAAAAGGTCAGTCCTCAGAGACGCAAGAAGAGGCAATTTGCATCATTTGCCAAATGCCAATCACAGTTGGCTCTCTCATGACATGCGGACACAAATTTTGCAAAGCCTGTTTAGAGGAGTGGCTAGCAAGGCATCCCAGATGTCCAATTTGTAAGACATTTGCGGACAGTGGCAGTGTCTACACATTCACGCAGTACAAGGCTGATTTGAAAGGAGAGCAAGTTACAAATGAAACCAACAAGTTTAACGAAGATAAGACCCCAACCGATTTGATTTATAAACTGCTTGATCCCAGAACGTTGAAAAATATTCAAAGTATGAAGTTGAGCAGCTCATACGGGTCCAAGGTCGATTTAATCGTAAAGCATGTTCAGTACTTAGCAAGAGAAGACCCGAATGTGCAGATTGTTATTTTCAGTCAATGGCAGGACTTACTAGTCATTTTGGCTCATGCTTTTGATAAGGCAAACATCAAGTATGTTTCAGCCAGAGGTTCGGAAGTAACTGGTCAAAAGAAAAGAAAGTTGGACCCTGTTGAGGAGTTCAAAGACCAAGCCAACATAAAGACTTGTTTTCTTTTGAATGCACAGGCACAGTCTAGTGGTTTGACTCTCATAAACGCAACGCACATCTTTTTGTGTGAGCCACTTATCAACACATCGACCGAGCTACAGGCGATATCGAGAATTCATCGAATTGGGCAAAAAAGGGAAACCACGGTGTGGATGTTTGCTATTGAGAAGTCAGTGGAAGAAAATGTGGTGGTACTCGGGGCGCAGAAACGGAGAGAGTTTTTGAGAGCAAATGAACGAAAGAGCAGCAAAGAGACGTACCATGACGACGATTTGCAACTAAAGGAAAACGAATTAAGAGCTGCAGAGTCACTTGCGCTCACGTTAAATGGCATCGAGGCCCGAAAGATCGGACCGAACGAGTTTACTGAAGACGAAGATCTTCGACAAATTTACTTCGGACATTTACAGCTCGAAAAAACGTAATATTCGGGTCAGCTGCAAGTGTCTGCCATATTCATTAATCTAAGCACATAAATAAGCGCCGTCGTCGTAGCCTTGGTAAATTCTGCCTTGTTCGGCCAAGTACTGACACTTTTCTTGGATGGTGGACACGGGAAGGCCCAAAGAATCGGAAATCCAGTTGACGGGAACTCCCTCGATCATAGAGGAGGAGTTGGATGCGATGATGGCTAAGATCTTGTCCAGCATATCCGAGCTAGCGGAGCCGGCACCACCATCCAGAACAAACAAACCGTTCTGAGGCTCGCTCTTGGCAACCTTGAGCAAACCCTCAGCTTCCAAGTGGTTGGCCATAGTATAGAGCAAATGGTAAAGCACCTCGTTGTGGTCGGTGACTTCGCGGATAACCGCATGTTGAATGGCTTTCTTCTGGTTAAAGTCTTTCAAGGCGCCCGTCACGTACACGTACTTGTTCTCCATCGCCGAGTAGAGTTCAGACTCCTGTGCTGCGGAAGTCAACTTGTCGTCAATCCACTTTTTGACATCCACCGAGCCAGTCCCATCCTCGATGGTCACGATCACTGCACTGGTCTGGTTTTCCACTCTTCTAACCACCCCCACGAAGGAGACCATGTTAAGAGACACATTATTAATGGAAAATTCGCCATCCGGGACGTGTTGCGCGGAGTCATTAATTTGTTTTATGGTCACTGGGCTGAGGGTGTTTCTTGTTTGTTGCTGACGTTGGGAGTCATCGCCTGTGCCGTTATTTCCAGAGTACTGGGCATCTGTACTGAAACCGCCGTCGCCGTAGTTTCCGTAGTTATCGTAATCCATTGTGGTTCTTAAAGATGATGTAGCACTTGCTTGATCGCACACTTAGGACGCGTTTGTCATGTGACGCAGCAGTATATGCACGTCTTCTAAGAATCTGGCCTGAGTCCCTCTCTAAATCCGCCAGCTAACATTAGTAAATAATCTTGATGGTTCTGGGCTTGTGTAGCAGCCTCGATCGGCTATTATTAGGATTGGCCTAGAACCGCATTTCAGTAGTAGTAGAAATTATCATGAAACCGCTAATAGGGATTATCACGATACTACCAACGTCATAAAAGTCTACCAGGTAATTTTTGCACGATTCAAAGGTTGCAGGAAATTTAAACTCTAGGTTAGTGTCTGTTAGAACGTCTGCAAGGCGTATGTGGTCTCTGTTCATCTACATTTGTGGGGTTAGGTATCAAGTATTATTATAATCATCGCGATTGTAGTGCGGGCCACGCATTAATTAAGCCCATGCCTTTTGCTCCTCACGCTCGAAGGATGCATTCGTTATTTATAGTCCAGTCTCGATCGGGGTTGATGCATGAGAACAACGACTTTATCGACTCAAATTTGTCCACGTGTGGTAGGACAGGTACCACACCACAGATGCTGATAGCGCTCGTATGCTTCCTTAGAAGGCATACTTGGACTTGCTTCTGAGCTTTTTTCCGTACTTGTAGAAAAGCAATGGAACAGGAATCAAAACAATGGAGAAACAGCCCAACAATGTTGTGGCCCATTTGATCTCCATTCCGAGGAACATCTGGCGGGCGAAAAGAGGGAATGCCGCACCGAAGGATGATCTCAAGAATGTGTTACCGGCCAATGCGGATGCAGCAAACAACAAGTAGCAGTCAATAATATAGTTCAAGGAGGGCAAGAAAATGGTGATAAGGCCCACGCCAATAGGTGCTGCTCCGATGGTTGGAACAATCCAGTGGACCTGCTGCGGGTAACTTCCAGACCAACCGAGCCAGAACATACCAATGGCGAAGAAAACAGCACCCACAATCATGGGGGGCAATCTCTCTTCTGGAACAGGCTTGCCTCCGTTTTCGTTAAGAATTCTGACGAAGCGTTTCTCCATAAGAATACTCATACCGCCACCGAGAAAGATACCTATGAGCATGGAAATGTAAGGAAGCTCAGCCACACCTTGGGAGAATTGGTATTCTCCCTCGAAGATGAGCGGAACCGCGGTCAAAAACAAGTACAAGAGACCGTAGATGAATGCATTGTAAAGGGAAACCAAGAACAAGATCGGCTCGAGCACCAACATCTTCAATGGTCTGGCAATGTTCTTCTCAACAATCTCTGAAATCGAGAGGGACACCTCTTCATGAGGGGCAGATATACCCCAGTTGCCGGTCCTTCTTCTCAAGGTTTCAGCCTTACGGACCAAAATCAAACCTTGATGAGTTTCGTTCAAGAAAAAGGTGCACAAGAACAATGAGACACAGCCGATTAAAGCGGTGAAATAGGAGATCCATCTCCAGCCCAAACTGGCGTTTTTCGCAGTGAAACCTCCAATGATAGGGGCAAGCATGGGACCACCGAACAAAGCCATGGAGAAAATAGTCATGGCCTTACCTCTAGACAGGGCGGGAAAAATATCGGACATGGAAGCGGGCGCCACAACCAAAGGAGCTGCACCAATGAAGCCCGCAAAGAAACGACAGATCATGACGGTCTGGATGTCTTTAGCAGTAGCGACAGCAAAGGAAAAGCAAACAAAACCGAAAAGGGAAGGTATGAGAACCACTTTCCGGCCGTAAAGTTCCGAGAGCGGACCCCAAATGACTGGACCCGAGGCAAAACCGAAGACGAAAAGCGAAGTACCCAAAACAGCGACCTCGGTGCCCACCTTAAATTCACGCATCAACTCAGCGGAGCCTTGGGAAAACATGGCGGAACCCATGGAAACACAAAAAGCACTCAGACCGACAGACACACAGGTCATGATTTTGGCCTTGAAAGACCAATTGTGAGGGAAAGCTGGATCGTCGGGGCCATTGTAGGCCACGTTGTAGGGCTCCCTGGAGGGAAGCAAGGGCGGGTATTTCTTGCCGGCGCCCATAAGAGGCATGGGCTCAGAAGAGTTGGAGGCCTCGCGGTAAAGCTCGTCTCTGCCGGAGATTTTGCGGCTCATGGTTCTCGACACCGACTCCGCGGTGAGCGACTGGTAGTCGATGCTGTCGTCGTCGTCGTCGTCATAGGCTACAGGGGCAGCCACCGAGCCGCCCTCGAAGTTTTGAACGGCAAAGTCGCCATCTTCATTGGAAAGAGCGTCCATTTCGCTCTTGACATTTTCGAGCGAGCGATTCTCGGGCACCTGGGTGTCGATGTTAGGGGCCGGATTGTCCAGTCCGTGTTGCGAGGAAGTCATGGGCAAAGAAAGCAAATGGCAGCAAAAGAGAACGAGGTGCGGTCGCAACGGGGTCATATATAAATAAGCGGAAGCATGGTCATTTATGCGCGGCGCAGAGTGCACACGGCGTGCAGGTCGGCACAACAGTGTTGCCGAGTTTGATGGTCTTCGGGATACGGGCCAGGTATACCGAGACCAACGGGGACTGTCCGGAGGTCCGCGTGGCTTGCGTCACGTGCTTCCAGTGCCATCAAAGCAAAGGCCTCCTGTTAGCTCCGCCAAAAGGCGGGTTGGGGAGGCACCCGATGGGGGCCGGATAGGACCGGCACAACGTAGCCAGCCGCTCCGGGAACGAGTGCGCGATGCCCTCTTTGGGAAAAGTCCGGTCGATCCGCCGGCGCCGCCTGCAGGACGCCATTGAGGATGTGGGCCATTTCGAGCGGTATCAAGTAGAAGGAGCAGATTGTCTAGAGTACAAGGTGTAGCGATGGTGCAGGTCTAGGAGCGTACTGTCTCCAAGTGCAAGAGTGCACGGGGTGTGGGGTTTTGGTGCAAAGATTGCTGTTAAAGTGACAGGTTGCTGCAGCGAAGTGCGGCTCGAACAAGCGCCCGATAACGAGGCCCAGGCACAGCGCAGAGCAGACTGCAGCTAGGACGAGCAGAGGACTTAGGCTTTTTCTTTCGTTGCAAGGTTTTGGTATGAGTGGCCAGTTCGGCTTTTCTTGAATGCTTGAATATTTTATTGTTTTATGCAGTAACTTTTCTTCATTGGTCCATACAACTCTTTTGGGACGTTCACTGTGTGGGCTGTCTGCTGATATTTTCGCACAATTCATGCTAATTTTGGCACATGTTCACGATGGTGCCCTTAGACTCATGCTTTTTGATTATACTCCATGTGACATACTTCCAAAGTGTTCGGTTTTGCTTCTGACACATCTCTTTTTGACCCGTCTCTTTTTGACCCGTCTCTTTTTGACTCAATCTTTGTATTTCACCGTGAATTCAAGTCGTCGTGGTTCTCACATTCAAGTAGTAATCTACTCTAACTCACTTCTCTTCATCTATATTTTCTAAACATTCATTCGACCGTGGGTGATATGACAATACGATTTTAACGGCATTGTGTCCTTTGAGCGTGATCATCTGCTTTGATCATTTCGGTGAACTTTTCCCTCTGAAATATCCATTCTCCAACTCTTGTTTCTGAATCTTGATTGTCTCTAGCTTCTCTTCTTTTCTTTTCTTCTTAAGGGCTCAGCTCCTTTCCTTTCTTGGATGACCTAGGGCCTCACCTTGATATTTTCATCTCCATTTTAAAGCCCTTTCTGAGTCGACCCAGGCTGCCAAAGCCGCACTGCAGACGGCTGTGCTGCGCGTTGCATCAGCGCACGTTCCGTATGCCTTAAGATCCCGCCTCTGCCAAAATCACACTAACCCCAGACCCTGGCCGCCACAATCCAAAAAATTGCCTCGCATTAGCGGCAATCAACTTTTACCCACATGCAAGGATTCCTCCACTACAATTCAATCCACACCCCATTGTGGTCTACAAAACATCCCGGTCCACCAAAACAAGCCAAGGTGCCCTCGGTGCTCTGCTCGGCCTCGGGCTTTCCGGTGTATAACGCACCAGGCTGCGGAAAGCCGCTTGCCCTTCTTCGCGCACCCAACTGAACCGCCGTCTCTTTAGCGTGTACTTGGCCGCGAACGCGCGCGTTTCTCGCTCCTCGCCCACCCATAGTGCACACAGCGCCCTCAACTGCCATCCACGTGCCCGCCTCCGTCTCCTCGTTGTTCCTCCTCGCCCTTGGGCTGTCTTCTGCGCCAATGAACGAAGCTCTCCCGTCCGGTGATAGGCCCGACGCCGCCGCCCTGCCATCCTCGTCCGGGCCGCTTGCTGGCTCCTCCGCCAAGCATCGAAAGCAGTCCGTTTTGAACTTCTCCCGATCTCGAGGCTCCACCACTCTTTCCGTGCTAACGGACACTTCTGCGGCCGATCCGCTGCTGACCGATCTGTCTGCGCTGGCCCAGTCTCCCAGCGCTGGCAAGCCGAAGCCTCTCCCTCCGCCTCAAAAATCGGGTCGCTCCAACGCTGGCTCGGTCCGGGAGACTTTCTTCGTGAACATCCCGCTTAAGCTGGCCACACAGTCCCAAATCCTGGAAATCCTCAGCCTGTCGCCGCTAGTCCGTGACAATAAGTCGCCCGCTTCCTCCTTGTCCCTCAAATCCAAGCCTCCTGTCAGCAGAACTACATTGCTACGCGACAAGACCAGGAACAGCAGAATCTCCCCGGGGCCTTTGGTACCTTTGGACTACGCTCTCTACGACGACAACCTTCTCCAGAACCCGGCCCAATCAAGTGCCGCTTCCCAGTCTGTGGCTCTAGGGTATCTGGTCGAGCCCAATAAGTATGCCCCGGACATCACCTACATTATTGCCTTTATTTCCAAATTCAATTCGGTTCTTCAGTTGGACCCTATCGGGCCCTCTGACTTCTTCCTGGGTCTCGGCTTAGCTGCTGAGCCTGATGCTGACTTTACTGTCTCCGACACCATGAACTTACTTTTCAGGAAGTTCTTGTCATTACTCCTCAACCGGAAAAAAGTCATTCCCAAAGAGGGCTTGCGCTCTGCAATCCCAGAGCTCAGAAGCAAAGCCCACGCGTTTGGTCTCCCGTCGGAGTGGCGTGATGACTCGTCTGTGTTTGTTGTGACCCAGATTCAGTGCGACTCGGTTAACGATGTTGTTGATGAATCCAAGCCTCAGGTCTCCGCAGAAGAATTGGTGGAATACGAAGAACCCACAGACCTTCCTAATCCGCTTTTCGACCTGCATTTCGAGGCACTAGGGCTTCTGGGCATATCAGCCCCTGGTGATCGGATCGTCATGCTTCGTACCCTAGCGACCTGGTGTCTTTGCCACTCTGTTGCCTTGAAAACGCATCTATCTGATGTCATCAATCGTCAAGAGTCTGCCGGAGAGAGGGATACCTTTTTTGCCGCAAGGTCTGTCTTGAATGGTTTCCAACAAACCGAGGACTTGAAGCGCGAGCTCGTGCTGAAAATGAATAAAAAATCCAAGCAATCTGGTGCCTCAGACCCCCTGGAATCGTCTGGTGGTTTTGTGGATCCGACTGCAGATCCTTTGCTCCATCCTTTGTCTCTCCGTCTCAATGATTTTATTATAGGAGACTGTGGCTTCCACATCGGAAGGTTTTACTTGGTTCATGTTGCAGATTCTCAGAGCGGTGGTTTAGCTTCATTAGATCAGATGCGCTCTTTGCTGAAGCACGTGGGAGGAGTCAGATCTTTCATTCCCTCCTCGTTTGCCCTTTACGTCGAGGATGTCCACTCGGAGTTGCTCGATTCCCTTGAGGCCTACGGAGTCGAATTCGATGAAAATCATAGCGAAGTGCCCCGCAAAATGCCTTCGGACAAAGGCTCTCATTGGTACACTGTCGCAACTACGTGCGATGAGCTACAGAGCTTCGTTGAATACTTGGCGTCGAAAATCGGTGCTCTAGAGAAAGATTCGCAAGTGATTAGCTTTGGGAGTGCGGCTTATAAGCCTGTTTTGCACATGTACCAGTACCTTTGTCTTCTTTTACCAACCTTAAAGGAGACGGAAAAATTGCGGCTGGATGGCCATGACAACAAACGGGCCTCCAGGCGTAAGAAAGTAGATTACATCATGTCGCATGCTTACGACGAAGATATGCATGACGAGTACGTGGAACCCGCTGCAGATGAAATTTACTCAGACGAGGAGTCCGAAGATGAGGAATACTCTGAATAGTTGTCCGCTCAGATATGCAGCAGTCACTAAAAATTGCTTCTCAGCGAGAGGCACGGCGACGATGAGGTTGGTCCTTTACCGCCTTGTCGCATTTGCATTTATCTTACTTCATATTAAAATTACATTTTAGACTAAATTCGGACCGCTGGATAATCCCCTGTTCGTATCAGCAGTTATTAAAGCTTTTGCGCACCGAGCATGAGATCGATTTTCTGTCTCAATAGCTCTTCATTTTCTTTGAAAAACTCTGCTCTTCTCACAGTCTCTTCGTTATATCCTTCCTCGCTCTTCAAAGCTTTCAATGTCTCCGATTGACTAGCAAGCCATTTCTGTAAAAACTCCACTGGATTTTCCGAAAGCTCTCGGTAGAATAATTCCCTCGCACTAACGTTGTTCAACGCTGCGATACCAAGGGACAATCTTTGGTTCAAAAATTGAATTCTCTCGTCAGACTTCGACATGCTCTCGAACGCTTTCTTGTTCTCTTCAATGATTTCCTTTTGGACTTTACTCAAAGAAAGGGGCAACTCTATAGGCACGTCGACCACAACATCACCCAACGTGGTTGATTTGGTGGTGTCAATCTCGTATTCAAGGACTATTGGTTCTCTGGGGTGAAGGTGTGGCTGTATCAACTTGTGCAAGTCTTTAAACGTGAAGTGGTCACACTTGAGCAAGGTCTTCAAAGTGGCATCGCATTTGACCAATGAAACATCGCTCTCATCTTCTCCTTGAACACCCATCAGCTGGTTAGCCATTCCAGATGCGGAGACCGCAGGGACCTTGGCGAACCCACTAGAGTGCTTGAATAGATTCTTGTACAAGACATATTGCCAAATTTGATACACAACCTCCTGTTGCGATGCCTCTTTGCGGCCGGTGAACTGAGACATCAAAGGCGATAAGACAAGCCTCGACGAGAACTCTTTGATCAAAATGGCGATTTTAGCCCGAATGTTGAACACGCCAGGGCGCTTGACGTCGATACCATCAAACAGGTATTGGGGAGAGGAGTTGGAGTAATTCGAGGAGAGTGCATTCTCTCCATTTGCCACGGTGGGGTCTCTCCACTCGATCAAATTGGAGGGATTATTCTTCAAGGCGGGGTAGTCGCTGTTTGGCACTATTTCCACCGACAACCCGGAGATAAATGACGAGAACTTAAGGGCATTACCGGCCGGTGCAGATTTGTCGTCTGGAATAAAACGGCCCTCGATACGCAAAGTCCAAGATGCTTCTGCCAGCTCGCCTTGGTTGTGGTTTTGCCAGGGCATATTCTCGCACGTGTTGTAGACAAAGACGCGCAACGTTCCAGTTTCTTTCTTGATGTTGTAAGGCTGCATTGAGGCGGCCTGGATGGACTGGAAGTCCAAGCCCTTCTGCGCGATGAACAAGTCTAGCTGTTTCTCTGCGTCCTGGAGCTTCTTGTAGTAGTCCAAGTTCGGGATTTTGCCGTACAATTTTGCTGGGATGTTGACGTCCGTTGGCGTGTAAGAAATCGCCGGAGTTATGGAGTTTGCTTGGTGGATTTTGGTTGTGGCGTCGGCGGCCGGGCCTGCCTGTCCGTTCGCCGGTTGAAGATGTGAAGGAACGACCATTTGTGGAGACCAAAATGGAGGGTTGAGGCTGTTGGCGAGATGTTTATTCTCTTTCGCGGTGCGTGTGGGTTGAACCTGCACCTTGTGCAGTTCGGAAAAGCTGTCTGGTAGTTCCGTGACTTCACCACAACCGGCCATTTTCCTGTTCTTTTCTATATCCATTTCTTTTGGCTATTCATTAAGAAACGACCAAGGCCCGCCAGCAATACTTTGCGCGGTCATCAGGAAACGGAGTGGAACGACGCTGCTAGCGATGGATTTCGCAAGGTACAGCTTGGTTTGCAGCACTCCAGTTGAAAGAAGAGCCCATTTGGTAACAGCAGCCAAGTGCGTTTTATGGAATTTGCTTTTACATACGGACCCTCTAGACACATCCTAGTCTCGCTTTGACCCAATGCTGGCTACAGGACTAGTTTGCAAATGCAGACCTGCTAGGCCCAAAACCTTGTTTGGCGCACGAATCCGGTGGTGAGCTGCGCCTGTGCCTAAAACCATTCAGTTGCGAAAGGCTCGAGACTAGTTGTACTTTTCCAGATTCCGTACTTGTGCCAAGACCTCCAGACCCATGCTGTCTCAAGCTTCACGGGGCGTCAAGGTCCAGAAGAGAAAAATCAAATCGGCATCGGCAGGAGATACGCAAAGAATAGCCCGAAATGCCATCAGAAAGCGCAAGCAGGACTTGATCGGTCGAGTCAACTATCCTTCGGTCATCACAGCTGTGGTGCTACCTCTCGCTGCATTGGCTTTCCTTCTCCGTCAGAACTTGGGGTTGCTTCCTCAGAATTCTCGAACTGCAATCTTTTGTGTATTCTACTACAATTTCACCTTGTTAGCATTCACCGCTGGCTACCACAAGTGCTACGCACATTCGACGTTCCGCCCCCGCTTCGGGTTTCTCCACTTATACTTTGGTCTCTTCGGCGCCAGTATAGGCTTGGGCCTGGCCAGGTCCTGGGCGGCTTTGCACAGGGCTCACCATCAATTCACCGACGATCCTGAAAAGGATCCCTACTCCATCAAACGAGGCTTTTTTTGGGCACACTGGGGCTGGCTTTTGATGAAGCCCAAAACAAGCTCCTTTCACCGCAGCTTCATTGAGCAGGAATTTCCTCTTTTGGAGCACACTTGTGAGACCCCGGATACCGATACCGCTGACCAAGAGTTACCTCTAGGCGTGGAGACGGGGGAGTACGAGGTTCTGAAAGCCCATTCCGAAAAGCGTGTCAGGGAGCATGTGACTCTCGACTGGATCCGGTGGCAAGAGGCTTGGAGTGGGCTTTTTTTCGTTATCACTACCTTACTTTTGCCTATGCTAGTCGCCAGGTACGTCTGTAAAGATACATGGACTAATGGTCTAATATACCCCGGTATTTTGCGGATGTTCGCGTGCCAGCAGCTGATATTCAGTACAGAATCCATCTGTCATTCAAGGAACTTGCATTTCACCATACCCTCCCAACCCTTCAACGACAGAAACTCGCTGGTCAATTGCTCAAATTTTTTGATTGCACTTTTGACATATGGCCAAGCCCTGCAAAACTATCACCACGAGTTCCCTCACGACTACAGAGTGTCAAATCTGATCTGGGCTCTTGATCCCACCAAATGGCTTGTATTTGTATTGGCTCAACTACGTTTTGTCGACGATCTAGCCAAAGCGCCTCAAAGTCTCGTGGTACAGCTACAAATACAACAGCAGCAGAAGGTTCTCAACCGCATGAAGTCACAGCTTGATTGGGGAACACCTATATCCAAACTACCAATGATTACAGCAAAAGATTTCAACCGACTCTGCAACTCCACGTCAACCAAGGATCGTATCTACATTGTGATTCATAATATCATCCATGATATTACACCTTTCATGGACCAACATCCCGGCGGTTTGGCTCTTCTTAAAGCCTCGCACGGCAAAGATGCCAGCAAAGCATTTTACGGAGGGGTGTATGGTCATCTGACAGCAGCTGTCAATTTGCTAGCTACCATGCGGATCGGAGCGCTCAGCCAAGGTGAGAATGAGGATGTCTGGTCTAGAGCGGTAAGGGAGGAAAATGGTGATGGCGATGACGGAGAAAATCAAAGATACCAGAGTGCTGAGGCAGCTTAAATGAAGCCATCCAAAGGAACAATTGATCCACATACATCCAAGTTCAAAGCCTCAAAACGTTCAAACTTCTGCCTTTAGCCACTGCATTCCAATTAGGGACCTGGCCGCGAGCAATAAGCTTGGCCGGACTTCACACAAACCAAATGAACAGGCTTTTGCAACAACTGCTTTTTGGAATGGCACTAGCTCTATTCCCGTGACAGGATTGTCAAATATCACGCTAGTGTTGTCACTTCTTGTCGCTTGGTTCCTGCCCAAATCTCTTCTAAAAACACTATGCTCAAGCGAGCAAAATGACGGGACGACTTTGTCCCCTTGTTCCTCCTCCGCTAGCAAAATCTAATAGAGCAGCAAATGAGGCACCACATAAAGCCTTGTGGTAGCTAGCTCAGACGGCTTTAGTTCACGCGATTGATTGAGATCGTCTCCCGGCCTCTACTCTATCAGGGAACATGCCGAAAAAAATCTGCAAGGGTTCATCGTATAAACATGGTGATTCTTCTTGTTGGAAATTAAATTGGAACCACATAAGCTATTCAAGGATTGGCACTGGGCAGCACACTATTTCTGGAGACCCGGTAGTGGCCAGTGTTCGTGATTTGTATTACGGTTCATCTCGACGAACCACATCCCAGCGGCTGTCCTCAAAAGGCAGCAAGTAAACAATATGCGTATTTCCGCCTGGCTCAGGAGGAAAGTCAGCACAATCAAATCTCATGAGTAATTCATATGTGATCGTGAACAATAGCATTTGACGAATTGGGTGCGAATTGATGTCATATATCATCTATCAAAGGCGATGCTAAATAAATTTTTGCTGAAGCACATTGGGCTAGAACCAGACCATGGCCTGCCGTTGACGGCTTCTCTACACCCCAGAAAATGCTGCAGCAAAAAGTGATTTTGCCAAAAGTCGAGGAGCTTAGCTGCATACATGTAGCTCTGCAGACAACTGCACCCACCACTGACAGTGGGTGGCAGTGCGAACCAGACCAAAGACCGAGTTCCTGTTGATGGCCTCCACCCAAAAAATGGCGCCACACTTGTTCCACATCAAAGACTACCGCGGTGCAACGGTAGAGGATCTTGATATCCGGCCCGCGATTGCCATCAACCCCACCACACCTTTGGCCAAGGCATTTCAGGTATCGTTCGAACACGAGTTTAGCTTTCTTCCCGTGATCCACGAAGTCAACAAGCGGCTCCTTGGAGTGCTCAACGTTCAGGAAATCCAGCAGAAAACCGGCAACAAAGCGGAAGACTCCAAACTCACCAAGGATTACATGCTCTGGTTCAGTCAGAAAGCAAGAAGCAAGTATGCCCTGGCGAAAAGCGACAAGACTATCACCACGCCCCTCAACTCCAAGATCCTCAAGCCCAAGCCCTCAAGAGGAAAGAAGTTTGACATCATCACGCCAATGTCGCCGTTGGAGGATTTGGCCGCCTTTTTCAATTCAGGCAACTACTTTGCGATTGTAACCAATGGCGAAGGCAATCTAGTGTATGGTGTTGTCACGCCGGAGGACTTGCAGAAATACGAGCACTCGCGTCCACGGTTGTAGGGACAGTGGGGCGTTTCATTATTTTCAATGCAGATACATAGCGTGGAGAGCGCAAGCAATTCATCTTACCCACTCTGGGTCGACGGGGCCAGCTGCATGGGTCAGCCACGCTTTCTTTTAACTCGAAACAATTATGAGCCAACGGCGACGAGAGCATGTAGTCTAAGCCACCACCAAACCGGCACCTTCTGGAATGAGCAGAGCACCGGGCTCTGCCGAGCTAGGACCTCGTCTTGCGCGACTCCTTCGATTGCTTGTTCCGATGGAGTTTGGCCTGACTCGCCAAGGCCCTCTCTGCTTCGTCACCGTGCTTGACACGCTTGCTCTCCAAGCCCTTCTTGAAGGCGTAGTCCAAAGCAATCTTGTTGTCCATCAAAATCCCGCCGTTCATGGCGTCGATGGCACGGTCACTGCCGTCGAAGTCATCGTACTCCACCAAGCCCAAGCCCTTGGAGAACCCCAGGTCGTCTCGGAACACCGTGCACCGCAAGACGGTTCCAAACGCCGAAAATGTCTCGTGGAGATACTTTTCGTCCACTAGCAGGTGTAGGTTTTTGATAAAGAGCTTTGCGCCCACGCTGGCGGCATGAGCCGGTTCGGCATCTAGCAGCGCTTTGTCGGAGCCGTCGATTCTGTTGAGCTTCACGGACTTTCCAAAAAGCCGGATTCCCCGGAAGATGTTCATGGCATACTCGGCGTCGCTGGGTGTGCGGAACTCCACGAACCCGTAGCCCTGGTGGTTTCGTAGGATCCGGTCCTTCGGGAGGTTCAACTGCTTGACCGGCCCCACCTGCACAAAGAGCTCGTAAAGGAGGATCTCCGTCACCTGCGGGTCGAGATTGCCAATGTAGAGTGACGCCAGCGCATTTCGTTCGTTTTGGTGGGCTTTGCGGAATACGTTCATATATCTGCGTGGCTTTGGCAGGTGTAGTAGTTGGGTTGATGTGGTCATCGCGTGCAAGCCGCGCGCCTGGCAGCCATGGATGTTGCCGCCTTAGCCAAAACTGCAAATAGGTATCTACGGAAAAAATGGGCATCTAAAAAAAATCGAAATAGGCATCTACGGAAAATTGGGTATCTAAAATAATCAAAATACGTATCTACGGTATATGGGCATCTACGGAAAATTGGGGCTCTACGGAAAATATTGAGTCGAGTTGCAAAGGATGTCTGATGGACGGTTCATGCCTTCCGTGAGGACACGTGAGGGAGGGTTCGTAGCATTAAAATAGGTGGCGCCTGTTGCAACGGGCTAGCGCTACTGCGACACCCGCGCAGGACTATGCGGTGGCCTTGGACGACAGCTCTTCTGGGGCCTCGTCGCCGGATGAGTCTGCATTGGAGCCGGCATCACCGTCGGAGTCGGCCGAGTCCAGCGACAGCTCGGAATCCAGGCCCGAGCTGCTGTCGGATGAGTCCAGATCCAGGTCCAGGTCCAGGTCCAGGTCCAGGTCCAGGCCGTCAGCCATAAGCCCATAGGCCTCGTCTTTGGAGACGGCCAAGTCGGCCCACGACGGAGGCTCGGCGCCCTTGCGGACCACAAGGATCTTGGGAAACTCAAGCACCACGGCATCCTGGAGCGCGTCACCGAGGGGAGCGGCCGCGTCAAGCGAAATGAGTGAGCGAGCAGCGGCGCCCGTGGCGGTGGCCTTGAGGCAGTTGTCGAGGTAAAAAGACAAGTCGTCGTTGGCCACGGGCAGGTCGCCCCAGGCCCGGGCCACTATCGCCGTGGGCACAGCGTCTCGGAGGGCGGAGCCCTCACGAATGCGGTAGCTAAGCACCGGCGGCGCCGTGGAGTCCGCGTCAATCACCGGAACCCACTCCACGGTCCACGTGTACAGGCTGGATTTCTTGTCGTAGCCGGACTTGTTTTGCACACTGCGGGTCATGCCTTGCGGGAGGCTGATGACAAGGGTATTGTTGCGGCGAATGCCGGTGTCTCTGACCTCGGGAAAGGCCCGGCGGACCAGAGCGAGACGGGGGTCGTCGCCGCCGGCATTGGGCCGGGCCCGCTTGCTGCCAGCGCCCCGGCCGCCCGCAGGGTTGGCTCTCTTGAGGATCTTGCGGGCGTTTTCCTTGACCTCGGCCACTCCCACTGCAATCTTGCGCTCGAAGTTGAGAAGGTAGTTGTAGTCTCTGTTGAGCAAGAGCAGGTTGGAGCCGAGCTCTTGGCGGGCTACGAACCTGGTCGGGTCGACTTGGCCACTGCACTCGGTTCGGAGTTTATGCCGCTTGACACACTCGAGCGAGCACGTGCGGGCCTCGCACGCCGGGCACGTGTACTTGGCGGTGTTCTCCTGGCAAACCGTACAACTTTCGCCCGCCATAGTTGAGTTGAGCGTGAGGGCGTGTGTTTGGGTTGGTTTGGGATCGTACGCTGCTGCTGGCAGGCTGCGATGAGGCGCGTGCTGAGATGCGGGGCCTCACCCAGACCGGGTCTTTGGGCCGGCAAAAACCAGGTCACGTGACGGGCAGTGAATCTGGTTGGCGCCGACGGCCCTTTTGTAACACCTCCGAAAGGCTTGAAGACCCCGGATGTGCCTTTCCAAGCACAACAAGTTCCTACCCACCCGGGCCGGGAGGCACGGGTGTGCAGCCGCCAGAAAAAATCGGCCGCGCTTCACCAACTCCACTAACCAGTCACCACCAGTGAGATGTTTTCCAAGAGCAGCGTGCACAGGCAGTTTTCCCGGCTCGTGTCGTCCAAGTCCGGCAAGATCCCGGTGCAGCTCTTGAAGGACCACCGCCCGCTCGGCGTGCAGGGCGAGATCGTGCGGGTCCGGCCCGCCTTCATGCGCAACTACTTGCACGTCGACAACAAGGCATGCTACATCACGCCAGGCGCCGGCCCGCGGCTCCCCGTGGTCACCCGGCCGCAGCGCGTGCGTGTCAAGACCAGCAAGCCCAAGAAGAAGACCGTGGTGGAGGCGGTGCGCGAGCAGAAGCTGGAGCCCGTGTTGTCGTTGGACGACTTGTCGGCGTTGTTTTCCGACATGCGTCGTGGCGGTGCTCCCCGGGCCGCTGCCAACCCTACGTACTCGGCCGAGGCGTCTGATGCCGCCTACAACTTGCTCGAGTTGGGCGAGGCGTTGCCCGCCACCTTCACATTGACCAGCCCAACGTTTCCGGTGACCAAAGAAACACTAACGCAGGCCGTGTTCAACTCCACGGGGATCGACGTGCCTGTGGCCATGATCCGCGTGCGCTCGGGGAAGCAGGACCTTGCCGAGATCCCGGCCGCCGGCGACTATGTGTGGTCGTTCCAGTCGCCTGGCGAGCTGACCCTCCTCACGAAGAACCTCCGAGTCCAGTAGCTTGTACATAGTCAAGATCCGCTGCTGCTTTGGCTGCTTGTAGTCACCACGGGGAAGTCCCACGTGATGCCTGTAGCTCGCTCTGCCCAGATGTTTCTCGACTGCCTTCTCAAGTGTTCTCAAATGCAGTTAGTGCTACCTCGATATGGCACATCAACTGCAACTATATTATTACTGCGGGTACACGGTGTTGTTACTGAAAGTTCTCAATACCGTTCAAGCAGCTCGAAGCGGTCCTGGCTATTCAAAGGTTCATGCTATACAAAGGTTCATGCTATTCAAAGGTTCATGCTATTCAGAGCTGTTCATGCCATTCAGAGCTGTTCATCTCATGCTGCTTACATGCAGTTACTGTACTCCGCCTAGATGCTTTTACGTGATGTTCTTACAAAGCTAATTGAGTGGGTCGCTCAAATGCCCCTCAAGCAAGCTGCTCAGAGGCCACACAATACATCGCCGCAGTACTATTTCTCATTACCCAACACTGCTCAATTCACAATCAAACGATGTGCTGCTAGCGGCTCGATGGCCAGTGCGGCGCACCTGCCTACCAGTGCGAGCCGCACGCAGCCAGTCTTTCTTCTCTCCACAAGATGAGCCTCCAATCCACGGCCGCCAGCCTGTCGCGGATCAGCAAGCCAAAAGGCGCCAAAAGGGTCTCGGCCAGCCCGCTTGCACGGCCCCGCAAAAAAACGCCCGCGGCGGCCGCCGCCAGGGCCCGCTCCCAGAAACCAGACCGGCTCGAAGTCTTGGAACACAACATCCAGTTGGACTTCGAGATCCGTGGCGCGTCGTCCATCGTCGACGTAATAGACCGGGTGCTAGAGAACCAGTGGACTGAGGCCACGGTGTTCCACGAGCGCTACTTCTCGCGGGAAGCCAAGGCCCAGGCAGCCACGAAAACCGACCTTCTCTTTCTGCTACGGGGCCTCTCCATGGAGGCCAAGGCCGAGACCGTCAAGTACCGCACGCAGCAGCTCCCCACAGGCGGGCTTTTGACCGTCAACCAGCTCTACACCATCTTCGATGCGCGGGGCAGCACGTTCGTGGACCGTGGCCTTGAGATGTGCATCCGGCAAGGCGCCGTCCGCAAGTTTGTCATCACCAACGCCCTGCCCGTGATTCTGCGCACGGGCAAGGGCGGCTTGTACAACCACGTCACGTACGGCTACGAGAACGCCGAGGTGGTGGTCAAGACCGAGCACTACTTGGGTGAGATCTCGCTGCTCATGGAAGGTGCGGACCTGGCGCGGTGTCTGTTGATGGAGCGGTTCAAGGCGTATGTCCAGGCCGAGCCGGGCGCCACGTCGGTCTCGGGGCTGGACTTTGGGCTGCTGGACCTCGCTGTTTTGGTAGAGCTAGGGCTTGTGACCCTCACCTCCAACCACGACCACGAGATCGACGGCCACCACTACGCCATCTCTTACCCCAAGTGTGGCACGTTTCTCAAGATGATTCATTCCGGGCGGGCCTGGCTTGTGAAGACCTTGAGCAAGATGGCCTGGTCCGAGGCGCTTGAGGACGTCTTGTTTGAGAAGTGGCAGGGCAAGACCATGAACAACTTCCGCAAGCCCTTCTACGGCTACGATCTACTATGGATCCTCAGCGACGCCAAGGGGGCCGGAATCGTAGAGGCGTTTAGCACCCCGGTTGGCCGCGGCTGGCGGCTCACTGGGAAACTCTGAGTCTAATACAAGTCTTTTATTGAGCTTTCTGGTTGGTGCCTTGGAAAGCTGGCCCGCATTGTGGCGAGCCCTAGGCTCTGGCCTTCATCTTCTTTTGGGCTTTTCTTTGCTTGCGGTCCTGGGCCTTCTTCTCCAACTTGGCCTGCTCCTCTCTGCTCAACGCTCTCAATTTGTCCTTTTCTTGTCTCTTCAACTTGGCTTTCTCGTCGGCCAAGGCCTCTTGCTTGACGAGTTCTTCGGCCTTTTTGATCTTAGCAATCTCAACCTCTCTGGTCTTGACCACCTTCTTGAGGGACTCGGGTCTGAACGTGATTTCCTTGGCGGCAATCTTGTCCACAACGTCCAAGACGGCGGCAATCACCAGCGACAATTGGGCCAATTCCTTCTTGCCGGACACCAACTTGGCGGAGATGATAATTCTGCGTCTTGGCACCAAGTCAGGAATGGATTCCGGTCTCTCTGTTGGCTGATCGGTGAAACTAATGAACTTCAAGTACGAGGCCATGTCCAATTGCAATGCCTGGGCAAGCTCGGGAGTCAAGGTCTTCTCTTGGAACTCGTTGACCTCACTCATAAAGACAAAAGACTCGGGCAACGAAGCAGAGTCGGAAGTCTTGGTCAAAGACAAGTAGTAGTTGAACTTTCTAAGATCACTCATGCCCATCTTGGACACGATGGCAGTAATGAAGTTTTCGTAGTCGATTGAGGGCGTGATGACAATGTCGACCTTGTCCTCGGGCTTCTTGACGGTCTCGGTGAAGACGCCGAAGAGCGACTCCATCACCCAGAGGAAAATGTTCTGTCTAGGCGCCAAGGTGAAGTTGAGGTTGACCTTAGCTACGGAGTCGCGACCAGAAGCGTAGGAGGCGTAGTTCTCAGCACTGTCCTTCTCGTACAACTTGCCAGGGGCCACGCCAAACAAAGCAAAGTTGTTTTCGAAGACCTCCTGCACGCCGCCAAGGAAGGACTTGACTTTGCTGTCGTTGTACATGTCACCGAACTTGTACAACAGAACAAAGAGAATGCAGAAGAAGAGCGTGAACGCCTCCATGCGCAAGTCGGTGGTCTTGAACCGGTCGAGAAGGCTCATGGACGTCAACTCCTCGATGGAATGCATGTGGAACGTCTTGCTAAGAAGTTAGTAAGTGAGCGGATATGATAGTTTCCAGTAATTCTCCACATAGCCGTGGTGATCAGCACCAAACGAATGGGCCGGGCGAGCCTTGGCGCCGTCAGGTGACATACAAAGGCGTGCCGTCCGCGTTCAGCGGGCCATATTTGAAGTAGTCCAACGCAGCTTGGAACATTATGGAAGTTACCAGAGGTGAGTGGGGCGAAATGTCTGTCGACGACAAGCGCTGCGAACGGCCGCGGCCTGCACACAGCCGCGGGCGGGCCGCCCGCCTACGCTTGGGGCTACGCTCTGCACGGCGGTGCCCTGGCAACGTAGCGGACGGCGGCGAGCCAGAGTCACGTGCGGCCACGGGAAGGCGGGCTACGGAAATCGAGGATCCAACGTGTTTATTGTGATTGTGATGTCAGCAGGCGAGGGAAGCTGGGGCAGGCTGCAGGACGCACAATGGGAGCGAGGCCAGGCATTCTGAAAGCGGCCACCAGCAGCCAAACGGGCCGGCGCCGGGCAGCAGCGGCCGCAGCGGCAGCGGCAGCGGCACGGAAAAGCGCCTAGTTCTCGCGCACCCGCTTGGCGTCTCCGCCCGCGGCCGGCAGGTCGTAGTCGGCCAAGCCTTCTCTGACGGCGGAAGTGACCAACTCGCGGAGAGCGGCCTCGGGATCGTCGCTGTTGATGATTTTCTCGAGCTTGGCGCGGCGTTCGTCGTCGGCCTGGCCCGCCTCGCCCGCATCCTCTTCCAAGGTGTAGCGGATTTGGTGGCCGTCCACGGAGCCAGGGACCGGGAGGCCCGCCAAGGCATCAGCAGGCGGCGCGTCGGCGGGGCCGTCGTGCAAGAGCGACCGCAAGTACTGCGCTAGCTCGGGAAACTCGTCCTCTTCTTCAATGAAGTCGAGCGCGGTCTGGCCCTCGTCGTTTTTGATGGAGTTGTCGGCGTGGAGCTTCTCGACAAGAAAGCGGGCCGTGGCCAAGTCTTCCACGTGGTGGAGGGGCGTGTCGCCCTCGTTGTCCTGGATGTTGATGTCGCCGCCCTGGTCAACCAAGACCTGTAGCAAGTCGGTGTGGCCGTAGGACGCGGCGGCGTGGAGCGGCGTGTAGCCGTTGGGGTCCTTGGAGTTGGGCGTGTACTTACCGCTCTGGATGTGCTGCGAGACCACGTCGGCCATGTTGTCGGCGGCTGCCACCCATATGTTTACCACCATTGGAGAAGAGAGAAGAGGGTGCAGGAGGCGAAGAGAAGCGGCATCGGCGCGGGGAGACATGTGCGACTCGAGCAACCACACCCGTGCCTCTGCGCGCAGCCCAAGCGCCGCGGCCGCGCAGGCCGACGGCCCGCCAATGGCTCCTCCTCAAACAGACGAACAAGTGTCGGAGGCGGCGCGGCTCAGCGGGTTCGAGTGGTGGCGGCGGTCGCTCGCGTACCGCACCGGGATGGGGCTTGACGACGCCGAGCGCAAGCAGTTCGAGGTCGACTACCGGGCCAAGCACTTCCCCTCGGACTGCGGCCAATGCGAGGAGTTCCGGGACTGGATGCTCCGGTACTCGCCGTCGGTGACGTTCATGATGGGCCACGTGCAGAAGCTCGGGGGCAACCTCTCGGCCCGCAACATCACGTGCGAGACGTGTGAGGACTTGAAGGGCGGCGGGTTCCATCCGCAGTTGGGCATCATCTTGTGCCTGAACTGGCTCCAGAGCAAGTGGCAGCTCGAGGACGTCTTGACGCACGAGTTGGTGCACGCGTACGACTACCTCAAGTTTGACGTGGACCCCGGCAACTTGCGCCACCACGCGTGCACGGAGATCCGGGCGTCTCTGCTCAGCGGCGAGTGCCGTATCATGAACGAGATCCGCAAGACGGGGCTTGCAGACTTTGGCGGCAAGTTCCAGGCCTGCGTGCGGCGCCGTGCCGTGCTTTCGGTGGCGGCCAATCCCAAGTGCTCGGGGACCGACGAGGCCGAGAAGGTCGTGGGCCAGGTCTGGCGCTCCTGCTTCAACGACACCCGGCCCTTTGAGCGGGTCTACCGATAGTGTACATAGCCAGCGGTGCGGGCCGTGCTTTTGCATGGGTTAAGTGCCGGTTGGAATCAGCTTGGCCCGCGACGGGTACTTCCATGACCCATTTCGGGTTAGAGCTTCCATGGCCCTTTTAAGGCTCGAGCTTCCATGACCCATTTTAGGTTCAAGTGCAGTCCCGGCCTCAGCAGTCGCAGCTGCCTCAGTCTGAAAAGCACCCAGGCCAGACCCGTTTCCACCCTAGTCGTTTCAAACTCTGAAATCTTTCAGTCCAATCTTTATAGAGCACCACAATTCAAAGTCGAGTCAAAATTCAAAGTCGAGTCAAAATTCAAAGTCGAGTCAAAATTCAAAGTCGAACCATAATTTAGAGTCGAACCGTAATTCAAAGTCGAACCATAATTCAAAGTCGAACCGGTAGAGTGAAGTCTGGTTGTACTCGTTAGTCTCGGTTGACTCGTTTAGGGTGATGGCCGTGCTGCGACCCTATGAAGTCCGTGCAGCCACTCCACTTGCTGCGCGCTTGCCCCACCGGCCGCAATTGACCGCCACCTCCGACCTCCGCAATCGGCTTCTCCGCCCAAATCTGCCCGAGTCCCAAGCATGAACAGGTCGTCTGCCAAAAAACTCCGCAGAATCCCAAAGCGGTCCTCGCGTCGCCCCTTTGATTCCGACAACTCCGAGATCTCGAGCGATGAAAGCGAAAGCACCCCGGGCCCCGAGAAAGTCTCCCGGGTGTCTCGTGCCGCCAGCCTGCGCAGCTCCTTCTCGTCCAGGTCTTTTGATGTGGGCACCTTGGACCTGGCCGCCATCCAGCGGGCGTTCCGGGCCATTGAGCTGGACGTGGCGCTGCGGCGCAAGCGCAACCGAAGGGACAATGGCAACTTCCGCTCCCACTTCAGCGAGACCACCAAGTTTCCAACGCTCCACACCATTTTCGACGACCCGGCCTTCAAAACCTCGCTGTTTTTCGGCTTCTACATCCTTTTCTGGCTCTGCGTGGGCTTCTTCATCTTACGCTACTTGATCAACGCCCACTTCGACAGCCGCCCGCCGCTCTACCAGGCTCCCGTGTTCCGCATCTTGACCACGGGCTTGGTCAGAATCGCCTTGACCGACCTTCTCATGTACTTGTCCATCTACTTTGTCTATTTTGTCCAGTGGTGCTGTCTCCGCGGCGTGTTTGAGTGGCGCAAAACCGGCAGAGCCCTCACCTCCGTGTACGAGTTGTGCTTCTTTGCTTTCTGGATCTACGCCATCTCCGTGCATGTGGTTAAGGACCAGTGGATCGGCAGGGTCTTCTTGGTGTTGCACATGTTTGTCTTGGTCATGAAAATGCACTCCTACGCCTTCTACAACGGCTACCTCTGGAAGATCTTGCGCGAGCTCCAGTTTTCCGAGTGCTTCCTCGACCAGTTGAACGACGGCTCCGTGCTGCTTCCCCTGGGCTTCGAGTTCGAGCCCACCAAAGGCTTGATCCTAGACTCCATTGCCTTCTGCAAGTTCGAGTTGCTTCACCAGTCCACCACTTTGGACAAAGCAAAAGACGAAAAAGTCTTGGACCGCTCCTCCGAGGAGTTATGTCTGACTTTGGTCAAGTTCCCCTCCAATATCTTCTTGCGTGACTTTGCCCAGTATACCATGTTCCCCACCCTCCTGTACACGCTTGTGTTTCAGAGAGCGAAGTCCATTCGATGGGGCTACTTTTTCGAGAAGTTGTGTGCGCTAGTCGGCGTGATCTTCCTAATGCTCATCGTGGCCGAAGAGACTATCTACCCCCAGGTCATGCAATGCAACGCGGTCCGGTCCAAGCCTCTATCCGCTTCCGGACGCTTGACCCTTGGTTTGTTGACGCTCGTCAACTTGATACCCCCCATGATCATGGAGTACCTCTTCGTGTTCTACATCATTTGGGATGTGATTCTCAATGGAATCGCCGAGCTCAGCTACTTTGCCGACAGAGACTTCTACGGCCCGTGGTGGTCGTGTATAGACTGGTCCGACTTTGCCCGCTACTGGAACAAGCCCGTGCATGTCTTTCTTCTCCGACATGTTTACCACTCCTCTATAAGTGCCTTCTCTATATCGAAGGGCTCTGCTGCATTGGTGACCTTCCTTATATCGAGCATCGTTCATGAGATTGTCATGTACATTATTTTTGGCCGGGTTCGGGGCTTTTTGTTTCTTTTCCAGATGAGCCAAATCCCTCTCGTGCTCCTAAGCCGGGCTCCCTTTATGAAGGGTCGCAACGTCTTGGGAAACGTCATTTGCTGGTTTGGCTTTGTATCTGGACCTGCCATCATAGCCACTCTTTACCTAGTGTTTTAGGTGACGCTGGCTTTTCACGCCAGACAGGCTGGTACCGGGTCCTGGATGACCCATGCTTCGTACCAATACATTTATACGAACGTCACGAGGAATGTGCCCCGTAATTGCGCCCCGTCAGGCCCTTGGATACTTCCAGTCGATCTGGCGGCCTGCACACAGGCTTTTTTGAAGACTCAGCTCATCTCAGCCTCAGTGAGCACGCTAAACCAATACACTATTTGCCATGTCTAGACCCGAGGAGATTGCGCCACCCGAAGTGTTCTACAATGACACCGAGTCATTCAAATACACGTCCTCGAGCCGTGTGCAGCACATTCAGGCCAAAATGACCCTTCGATCCTTGGAGCTTTTGAACTTGAACAAAGACGAGCCGCATTTCATCCTTGACGTTGGCTGTGGTTCAGGGCTCTCGGGGGAAATTCTCACTGAAGAGGGCTACAACTGGCTTGGCATGGACATTGCCCCTAGCATGTTGGCATCTGCATTGGACCGAGAGGTGGAGGGGGATCTCTTCCTCTCTGATATCGGAAGTGGTGTTCCATTTCGGGCCGGAACGTTCGATGCTGCGGTGTCGATTTCCGTGATCCAGTGGTTGTGTAATGCCGATAGCCGGAATGCTGACCCGAAAAAGCGACTCATGCGGTTTTTCAACACTTTGTATGCGTCGTTGAAGCGTGGGGGCAAGTTTGTGGCGCAATTCTACCCCATGAACGACAACCAGACCCAAGCAATCATGGAGTGTGCCAAGGTTGCAGGGTTTGCCGGAGGACTTATTCTCGACGATCCGGAATCAAAGCGGAATAAGAAACACTACTTGGTGCTCACGGCCGGTCAGGCAGACAGGAACTTGAATTTGACTGGTGCCGAGATGGAGGCGCCCGAAAAGAAGAAGCTCAGCAGCAAAATGAAGAAGAAAATGGAGTCCCGGAAGGACTACATCAACCGCAAGAAAGAGACCATGCGGAGAAGAGGCAGACAGGTCGCACATGACTCGAAGTTCACCGCCCGGAAAAGACGTCCTCGGTTTTAGCGAGCCCAGCTCTGGTTGTATAATAGATTGCATGTTACAAGAAAAGTGTAGTTTGGAGTGGTTTACGCAATTCTACAAATTCATCTGCTTTAGTTGAGTGGAACTCTAAAAGAGGTCTGAATGCGACTGCGGCACTCTTGACCGCCGCCCAAATGGGTGCACGTGCTGGAGTTCTTTATGGACCAGCCGGTATTCATGAACGACTGTGGGCTTTTTCTTTTGTAAGACCGGGACGTGTCATGTTGGACCCCAGGAACCACGGATGGGTCCGCGTTTGTGTGCAGGCGCGGGAGGTTGAGTTGAGCAAAAAAATGAGCAAAACGTAGCTACACCATCACCATGTTCAGTCTAGCAAGCGCAGCCAAAAGGCTCGTTACCGGCCCCGGCTCGTGGATGAGCGGCGCCTCCAGGAACATCCAGACGCACAGAACGCGGACGGTGTTCGAGCCGCTCCCAAAGAAGAGAAACGGCCAAGGCGTCACCGAGTACTTGCATCAACAGCTCCTCAAGAAGCATGATCCCACCGGCAAAAGAAGCGCCCTCGTGAGCGGCCGCGACCGGTTGAGGGCAGGCGACTTGATCCGTGTGTCTTATTACGACAGGACCGAGGTCATTGGAAAGGTGATTGGCATCAAGAGGGGCCAGTACAACCTTGGAGGCAGCATCTTAATCCGGAACAGGATCACGAAGCTTGGATGTGAGATGCGGGTTCCTTTGTTCAGTCCCAACATCAAGCTCATCGAGCTCATCAGCAAGCCGGAGAAGTACATGCCAGGAAACAAGCAGTATTACATCAGGAACTCCAAGTACGATGTGGGCGACTTAGAGAACCTTTTGAGAAAGCAAAAGAAACACACCGAGGCCGAATAAGCGCTTCGTCATCGTCCCCGCTGGCCTAAGGCCTTTGGCCATACTCCAGTTCTTGGGAATTGTACATATATGACCCATGCAATAAAATTGTTTGACCCATGCAATAAAATTGTTACTATTGACTACTACTAGCGAATCTTCCACGTGTCCAGCGGGCAATTGGATGTATTTTTATGGATCACAAGGACCTCCCTCACAGGCCGTCTGCGTTGTCAGCCAAGGCTTGTAATTTCGAACAGAGGCTGCCAGCGAAGCAATCTCTGAAGGCGGGAGAAACCGTGTTCATGAGCGCTTCAAAAGACTCGTAGTACTGGGCCGAATCTCTGGAGCACCATCCCGGATTCCGGACAAAGACGTCAAGCTGGCGTCCTTCGAGCGTCACCAAGCGAAGAAACGATTCCTCGGCGTGTTGGACGCAGATCTCGTCAAAAGCGTGCTGGTATTCGCTACAAATCTGGGTGAGTTCCGCCCGGGGGAACATGGGCAAGAGGTCTTGTTGTTGGCCAAGAAGAACGCTGAGGTCTTCGAGGGCAGTCCACGCAGGTCAGGCGCGGGCACAGCGAGCACTCTTTTCTAGCGGCTCTCTACGGAAACAAAATGTAGCCACAACTGATTCCCAACGCTCCATGTAGATGTCAGCGTCAGGCGCCCAGCAACGTGCTTGTCTTTATACGCTTATGCCCGGCACTTGCTCCGCTCAGCAAGATGGTGTTACTTCTCACAGAGTTTAGTGAAGCTCGGAGCTGCGATTTGATGTTAGCTTCTGCAGATGGAGGCGGCCGCGGCCTCTTTTATATTCGCTTCGGCACGCGGCGGGTAACCTTGGGGGTGGGGCATGGCCATGAACTGCTGGAAAAAGGTGCCCCATGCACCCACGGCCTCAAAGACGGAGGGACTGCCGGCCGCTTGTGCCTTCTCCCCTAAATTTGGCCTGTTCGGGCCGCAATGGCTGCTTGAAGCACAGTGTTTAGTCAATGCGCCAGCAGTGTGTATTCAGGACATCCGGGCTAGGGCTCACGCGCCTTTTCAAACTATAGCTACTTTCATCAGCATCTAGCATTTTCAGCAATGGAGCAAGTGGTCGGAAACATGCTCACCATCGAAACCGTAGATGGCCGGTCTCTCTACGGGTTGCTTTCTGCGGTGGACCCGTTCGGAAATGTGCTCATGTCGGAAGTGGCCGAGACGTCTCAGGACAAGTTGAACTCCACGCTCTCCCACACAAGACAACTTGGCTTGGTCAGCGTACCCCGTGACCAGATCCAGAAGATCTGCGCCCTGCTCTAGGATGCGTGTTTTGCCAGCAAACCTGACGCCTAGCGGCCTACGGGGCTTCGCCGCCTTGGTCTATTTTAGAGGCGGGGCCACCAGACGGGTGCTGCCAACAGGCTTCCTGCTGTGCCGGGCCTTTCTTCTACCCCTGCTGGTTCGAGACGGCCGGTGCTTGTGGGCAGACACTTCGGGGACGCTGGCTTGGCTTACGCTTGGGTCAGCAGAATCCTCGTTCACAGAAGGGTATGGCCCAGACGACTGGTTCAAAATGAAGTCCATGCAGTTTTTGACGACTAACCGCTGCAAATTGGCGGCCAGCCTGGTTTCTGTGTTCTCAGGCTCGTCGACGTCCCCGTCGTCCTGTGACGAGCAGTCCTCGTCATGGGCAGGAAATTCGGGCCAGCTATGGTAGCCCGAACGTTCGAAGCTTAAGTTGTGTTCATCGCACGTGCCACTGAAGTGATCCCGCGAGCTCAACTGGTGGATTCCGTGGCAGTACTGGGTGATGCATTGATCAATGGCCTCGTTGAGGTTACAGAGACACCCCAAGTCGGCCTGATTCCGAGGACAGAAATGGGACACGTCGTTAATACAGCGCAAGAAGCACGCCGGCGGGGTCGCTTGTGAATATGGCCAGCTGGCTGCAAAAGTTAAGAAGAAGAGAAGCATGAGATGGTGAGAGGGTGTCGCGCTCTAAGTGGTTGCAAATGGCCCTGGACTCTGGTTTGCGTAAGACGCTCCAACTGCCTTAGGTGCATGCAGTCTGGGTCCTGGTGGAGTCGGCTCTTCTTTTTATGTAATCAGCTGTGTTTGTGCTCTACTCCAAGCGGTAGAAAATTCGGCTCAACACTACGAATCTGTGATACAAATCTGTGATACAGATCTGTGATGCAAATCCGTGTCAACTACAAGTTCATCACTATACATCTGACCACCATTGGCCTAACCACCTTATGCCTAACAAACATAGTCCCAAATACCATTTCCTAGCACCATGACCTAACACCACGATCTAACACCATGGACCTAACACGACTATATGCCTGATATCTGAAGCTGTCACTAGTAACCCTGGCACCACTCTTCTTCCCTGTATCCTCGTAGATACTCCTGCTATCTGCAAGCTTTCGATGAGAAACTCGTGGCTTGGTGTTTTCTGATCAGCCTTTTTTTTCCCTATTTCGAGGTTCAAAAGATGACGTTTTCGAGATCAACCGCGGTCGCACTTTCTCATCACTGTGCGCACTTACTGCAAAATACGAAGACATCTATACCTGTCAAACTATAATTTTAAATACAGTTGAAGGTCAAGCTCAATCAGAGCCAGGACATTCAATTCTCAGGGAATAAGATTTCAATTCAAGCCCGAAAAAAAAAAACACCATTTTGAAGGTCTTAGAAAAGCTTAGCTGAGGGCCTCGACTCCGCATCTAGAATCTGCCTCGGAATGTCTGGCTGCTTCAAGCGGTTATGTGCAGCGCTTCCAGAAAAACATTAGAGGACAAATCCAAACGTTTAGAGACTAGAATATCTCCACCATCACACGGAACCACGAAAAAGTGGCCTGGTATTGCAATAGAAAAACAGGCAGAAGAAAAATCGAAAATTGGGGTCTTTTGGTGGTCCCTTGGTACTGGGGTCCCGAGCTGTAGTGCATACGGCCGAGGTTTGGATCTGGCTAAAATGTTCGCATGATTCCGCCTTCACAACAACTCAGTATACTGGAAATACAGAGTCAGGACCGCTGGCAAAGAAGCGGACTTGCACCTTTTTCTCTCCTACTCCATAAGTTCGACCTCTTTGATCCACCACTACACCGTGCTAGGACACTACTACCACACCAGGGACCAACTCCGGCCAGTTGACCCACACCACAGACTATCATAGACAACACAGCTAAATGCAAGGATCATATAACAATAACGGCTTGCCACGGCCCTACTACATGAAGCCCACCAAACGAGGGTCTGCTTACGAGAAAATGCCCCGGCAGGTGTTCCTCACCAACTCCCGCAAGATGATGGGGTACGCGGTGATGCTTTTCTTCTTTGGACTTTGTGTGTACATGGTGGGCCAGGAGTTAAAGCCCCAGAGTGACATAGAATATGAAATTGTCAACCTGGAGGCCAAAAGCGGCTCGGACAAGAACATGGGCAACGTCGGAACCTTCGTGGACTCGGGCAAGGGCGACGATCAGCCCAGGGACAAAATCGACTTGGCCTTGAACAAGGCCAAGAACTCCAAGGGCGAGCTCGGGCACGGCGTGTTGGAGGCCCCCAAGGGCGGCATGGTGAACGAGGCCCTCAATGTTGGCAACGATGCAGATTTGGTGATTGACGGAAGAAAGAAGGTACCACCTGGCTCCGGGCAGCAGCAGGGCGCCGACGCCGCGGGCAGTAAGTACAAGGCGGAGATCGGCGCTGTGAAGGGCGACGACAACGTGCCTGAAAAGAAGATTTCCGCCAAGGGCGCCCCGGCGCAGGATAACCCCACCAACGAAGAAGCTCAGGTGCAGAAGATCCTTGAGGAGAGCTAGCTCCAAGGTTCACCTTAGCCCTCGATCAGATGTGAAACCCGAGCCTAGTTCTCGAGGAAGACCGGTCGCAACCCTGTCAATGTCGATTGCAGTCTCCACGGTCTGCGGAAACCCTACGTTGATGAATACACGATATTTATAGAGCACAAGCCTGCCACCACGGAAGTGGGCCCCTGCCGGCCGCCATCAGGTTAGGCAAAAGAACCCACTGGGGCCGGGCCAGAAGCCCATGGCCTCTTGCATGCAGTACGGCGACGTGCGGGTGCACATGCCAGGGTGTGCGTAGCTAGTTTGCAGTTGCACCAAACGGCTGCGTGTCTCATTCCGGGCCAGGGGATTGGCCGCGCGAGCCTTGAAACATGCCATGCACTGGCCAAGCCAATGGCCAGCGCTGAAATGCCGATGGAACACCGATAAAACACCGATGAAACCCATATGAAACGCCGATGAAACGCCGAGGAAACACCGGCCCTTAGCGACCCTCGAGCTGCCACGCACCCGAGCTCCAATCCTGCCTCGCGTGCTAGCCCAAGGTGTAACCTTAGACAAATGAGCGACATGGTGCGCGTCCGCGGCGGGTAATACCCCCTCGATGCGATGAGGAAAGCGCAATACGGCGTCATGGCGCAACTCAAAGAACCACAGAAGCCCGGAACTTAGCGGCACACCTCGGGCATTGCTAAGTAGGTGCTATCTAGAAAAAGGCCATGCCTGTGCAATTGCAGTGGCGTTCAAAGCAACGGGTGCCGGAAGAAGCGGAGGGCGCGTGTCTGCAGGCCGGGCAAAAAGAAATTGGGATGGGCCTGCACACGAGCGCACTGAAAATTTTTCTGTATATCTGCGCAGCCATTTAAGCAGACGGTTTCGCTTTTTTTTTTTCTTTAGACGAAAGCAAGGAAAGATGTCTTCTGAATCTAAATACTCTGCTGAAGTCCTCTCCGAGTTGTTGAGCAAGTTGCAAGTTGCCGACAACAAGGAGGAGGCTGCTGCCAATGTTTCCTCTTTCTTGAACTCTTCCATCATCGAGCATGATGTTCCAGCTGAGTTCTTCAAGGACTTCGCTGCCCAGCTCAAGAGCAAGTCTCCTGAGACTGCCACCTCGGCCTTGATTGCCTACGCTCACGTGGCCTCCGTCAACGACATGGCCCCATCCGTCGAGCCATACGTTGTCTCTTTGGCCAAGGAGGTTGCCACCAGAACCGGTGACAAGAACAAGGAGGTTGCTGCTGCTGCTGACTCTGCTTTGCAAGCCATCGCTGCTGCCATCACCCCAACCGCCATCAAGTTCTTGTTGCCAGACTTGATGGACAACTTGTCTTCCACCAACAAGTGGACCGAGAAGGTCTCCATCTTGAAGGCTGTTTCCCAATTGGTTGACACCGCCAAGGCTCAGGTTGCCTTGAGAATGCCTGAGTTGATTCCAGCTTTGTCTGAGGCCATGTGGGACACCAAGAAGGAGGTCAAGGAGGCTGCTCACGCCACCATGACCAAGACCACCGAGACCATTGACAACAAGGATATCGAGAAGTTTATTCCTAAGTTGATTGAGTGTATCGCCAAGCCAACCGAGGTCCCAGAGACCGTTCACGCCTTGGGTGCCACCACCTTCGTTTCCGAGGTCACCATGGCTACTTTGTCCATCATGGCCCCATTGTTGTCCAGAGGTTTGGCCGAGCGTGACACCGCCATCAAGAGAAAGGCTGCCGTCATTATTGACAACATGTGTAAGTTGGTCGACGACCCTCAAGTTGTTGCTCCTTTCTTGTCCACCTTGTTGCCTGCCTTGAAGGTCAACTTCTCCGGTATTGCTGACCCAGAAGCCCGTGGTGTTACCCAACGTGCTTTGAACACCCTTAGAAGAGTCGGTGCTGTCGGCGAAAACGACGCCATCCCAGAGGTCTCCACTGCAGGTGACATTGCTGTCACCTTGGGTGTCTTCAAGGAGTTGATTGCTGACAAGAAGGTTGCTCCAAGATTCGACGTTGCCTTGACCTACATTGCCGCCATCGGTGGTGACTTGATTGACGAGAGAGACATTCAGCCACAATCTTGGTTGACCAACATCTTGCCTTTCGCCACAATCCTCTTGCACGAGAAGGAGGCCAAGGACGTCATCGAGGAGTACAGAAAGAGAGCCCTTGACAACATCCCAGAGCCTCCTGCTTTCGAGGACGAGGAAGACGATGGAGAGGACTTGTGTAACTGTGAGTTCTCTTTGGCTTACGGTGCTAAGATCTTGTTGAACAAGACTCAATTCAGATTGAAGAGAAACAGAAGATACGGTTTGTGTGGTCCTAACGGTGCTGGTAAGTCCACCTTGATGAGAGCCATTGCCAACGGCCAAGTCGAGGGCTTCCCATCCCAAGAGGAATGTAGAACCGTCTACGTTGAGCACGACATTGACAGTGCTGACGCTGACCTTCCTGTTGTTGACTTCGTCATCCAAGACGGTATGGTCGGTTTGGACAAGGAAACCGTCGAGAACAAGTTGAGAGAGTTCAACTTCTCCGAGGAGATGATCAAGATGCCAATCGGTTCCCTTTCCGGTGGTTGGAAGATGAAGTTGGCTTTGGCCAGAGCTGTCTTGAAGAACGCCGACATCTTGTTGTTGGATGAGCCAACTAACCACTTGGACACTGTCAACGTTGCTTGGTTGGTCAACTACTTGAAGACATGTGGTATCACCTCTATCATCGTCTCTCACGACTCTGGCTTCTTGGACAACGTCACTGAATACATCATTCACTACGAAGGTTTCAAGTTGAGAAAGTACAAGGGTAACTTGTCTGAGTTCGTCAAGAAGTGCCCATCCGCTCAATCCTACTACGAGTTGGGTGCCTCCGAGATGGAGTTCAAGTTCCCTGAGCCAGGTTTCTTGGAGGGTGTCAAGACCAAGCAAAAGGCTATTGTCAAGGTCTCTAACATGACTTTCCAATACCCAGGTACCGCCAAGCCTCAAGTCACCGACATCAACTTCCAATGTTCTTTGTCTTCTAGAATTGCTGTCATCGGTCCTAACGGTGCTGGTAAGTCTACCTTGATTAACGTCTTGACTGGTGAGTTGTTGCCAACCTCCGGTGAGGTCTACGTCCACGAGAACTGTCGTATCGCATACATCAAGCAACACGCTTTCGCCCACATCGATAGCCATTTGGACAAGACTCCATCCGAGTACATCCAATGGAGATTCCAAACCGGTGAGGACAGAGAGACCATGGACAGAGCTAACAGACAAATCAACGAGGATGACGAGCAATCCATGAACAAGATCTTCAAGATCGAGGGTACTCCAAGAAGAATTGCTGGTATCCACTCCAGAAGAAAGTTCAAGAACTCCTACGAGTACGAGTGTTCTTTCACTTTGGGTGAGAACATCGGTATGAAGAACGAGAGATGGGTTCCAATGATGTCCGTCGACAATGCATGGTTGCCAAGAGGTGAGTTGATCGAGACTCACTCCAAGATGGTTGCCGAGGTTGACATGAAGGAGGCTTTGGCTTCCGGTCAATTCAGACCATTGACCAGAAAGGAGATCGAGGACCACTGTACCATGTTGGGATTGGACCCAGAGTTGGTCTCCCACTCCAGAATCAGAGGTTTGTCCGGTGGTCAAAAGGTCAAGTTGGTCTTGGCTGCTTGTACATGGCAAAGACCTCACTTGATTGTGTTGGATGAGCCAACCAACTACTTGGACAGAGACTCTTTGGGTGCTTTGTCCAAGGCCTTGAAGACTTTCGAGGGTGGTATCGTTATCATTACCCACTCTGCTGAGTTCACCAAGGACTTGACTGAGGAAGTCTGGGCCGTCTTGGACGGTAAGATGACTCCTTCCGGTCACAACTGGGTCCAAGGTCAAGGTGCTGGTCCAAGAATCGAGAAGAAGGAGGACGAGGAAGACAAGTTCGATGCCATGGGTAACAAGATTGCCAGCGCTAAGAAGAAGACTAAGTTGTCGTCTGCCGAGTTGAGAAAGAAGAAGAAGGAGAGAATGGCCAAGAAGAAGAAGTTGGGTGATGCTTACGTTTCCTCTGACGAGGAATTCTAAGGTGCTGAGGCCTTCTTCAGCTTCCAGTTCACTGGTTTAGTACTGTTTACTTGTAATTCATAGCTTTATGTTAATATAATAGATGGTGTATCGTATCAACCGAAGTGTATGGAGGAGGCTGCGAAATGCGATAATGTTGCATTTTTAGGAGTACAAACCAGATGAAGTGGTGTTTTGGGATCATCTTCGTTGCCCCAACCGCCTTGGCCTCAGCCCCCAACGACTTCAGTGGTCATGGTCTTCTTAAGGACTGTGGGTTAGGGGAAACCGGGATTTGTCTGGATGTGTGGCAAATGTCTTCTAAGTCCTACTCCCCGTATTTTCAAGTTTGTGAGACCCAGTCTTTGGTGAGGACTGCCAACAATGTACGATTTCCGATTTTTGGCGAAGTTGGGCAAGCTCTCAACGGATCATTGTGGATAAAATACTAACGCAAAGAGCATTAACTCTCTTGAGAAGGAGTACGTCTCGGTCCGAAACCACTATGCTCGAGGAGACTTCAAAGAACTCATGAGTCGATTGGGGTTTTCGGATATAGAGCAGTTTGTTACTACCAGCATTGTTAGGATCGGCATTGCAGTATCGGGGGGTGGATACCGGTCCATGCTTGGGGGAGCAGGTGTCTTGGGGGCGTTTGACCAGAGAACTCCAGGGTCCGAACAGCATCTTGGAGGCATCTACCAAAGTGCCAGCTACTTAGCAGGAAACTCCGGAGGGCTGTGGCTAGTTGCGAATAATTTGCTCAACGACGGGACTCCCCTCTACGAGGCGCTTCTCAAACATAGTTTTGCAAAACCACTTGTGGAGGGAGTAATCAATCCACCAATCGACCGCATGAGGGCGCAAATGGAAGAGACAAATGGCAGCCTGACTATGTTGGCGTCGCAGGCCCTGCGCTTCAACTCCAGCCACTTGGTCACGGCTATTCTCGGTACGTTTTTCCGAAAAAGTGATCCCGAAACCAAAGTGAGTTCGGACTCCAGCCTGGCGCAAAGAACGCTTGAGTTTTATAAGGATTTGAACTTGGAGGTGCGGTCGAAAAAGGAACACGGCTTCAAGGTTTCTCTTACCGACTATTGGGGGCGAGCGGTCTCCAAGAGAATCTTCCCGGATGGGAAGAGGATTATCAGCACCACGTTGTCCTCAATTGCAGACCTATCCTCGTTCCGGAATTTCTCCCAGGCGTTCCCGATATTTGGGTCGGTGGAAAGGCTTCCGGGCATCTGCGAAGATAGCCGCAGCTCCCATGTTTTCGAGTTCAACCCCTTTGAATTCGGATCGTGGGATAGCTACGTGAATGCTTTTGTGCCGGTTCAATACTTGGGAACCGAGCTCTTGAATGGGGTTCCACAAAGGCGGAGCAAGAATAATCAGTATTCTCTCTGCGTCAAGGGGTTTGACAACTTGGGCCTTGTGGTGGGCACGTCGTCTAGTCTATTCAACACGTTTTTCCACCACGTCTACAGGGCAATTACAAACGCAGACAGCGACTCGTCCTCTTTGATTTCGCTGGTTTTGAAGATATTTGGTCTATCGGATGACAAAGAAACGGGAGCCATGATCCATCCGGAGTATGCAATATTCTCGCCGAATCCATTCTTGAAAGATGGCGCTCGGCATCCACGGGCCCAACTGGTGGGTGATGAAAATGCACTTTTTATCGTTGATGGAGGGGACGACGGCCAGAACATTCCTTTTCAGCCACTCCTTGCTCGGGGTCGAGACGTAGAGGTCATCTTCGCTTTTGACGCTTCGTCAGATGTGGACAACTTCCCGAACGGCACATCGCTCATCCGGACCTCACAACGGTTTCATGCCGTAAACTCCAGTATTTTGCTTCCGGTCTTCGAAGATGGCGGAAAGTACCGAAGCATATTCCCTTATGTTCCCAGTTCGGCGTGTTTCGTGCTGGAGAAACTCAGGAACAGGCCGGTATTTTTTGGCTGCGAAATCTCCCGAGATTATCCCGAAATGTCGTCCTTGGAGAAATTTCACAGCGGCGACAGCCACCACGGCTCCTCGGATCAGAAGAACGCCCAGCTGCATTTACAAATTTGGAGCGGCTACGTACCCCCGTTGATCATCTACATGGCAAATACAGACCACCTGTATCTGTCCAACACATCGACCTTCCGCACGACCTACAGCGATGACCAGGTGGCCGCGATGATGCAAAATGGCTACAACGTTGCAACAAATTGCAATGACACGGACTACATGCGCTGTGTCGGATGTGCCATCATGAAACGCCGTGCAGACACGCTGCACTTGACACACTTGCTCCCCAAATTCTGCCTGCTTTGTTATGAAACGTACTGCTATCGAGGATGAGCCCTCGCGATAAGCAAACGGTTTTTCGGGCCTGCCTGCCTGTGCCTTTTTTTCCTAACGCACCCCGGAAACTCTGGTGGCAGATTCAGCACTAGCCTAAACAACCCTTCACCGGCCAGACTCCAACCGCAGGATGTCGGGAGCCAGAATTTCCAAGACCGAGGAGTTTGATGTTGGCACAGCGGTGAACACGCTATACATGTTGATATGTACCCTCTTGATCCTACTAGTTCCTTTGGGCATTTCATTGTTCTACTCTGGGCTCACCCAAAGGCGGTCTTCCCTCACGATGCTTGCCACATTTCTTTTTGTCTCGGCATTTCTAATGATAGACTGGTTCATCTGGGGCTACTCGCTATGCTACGCAAGCTCTGCAAACCACTACATAGGCAGCTTGAGGTTTGTTGTCTTAAACCATCTCAAGGACCCTGACCAGTTGATCTACTCCACTCCAAGGGGCCAGATTTTATCCATAAACCACTTTTTATTTAACGGGGTGATGAAGGTTTCGTGTGCTGCTTTAACTTTCCCTGCCTGTGTGGCGGAACGTGGGAGACTTGTGCCCATGTTTTTGTTCATCTTCTTTTGGTCTGCTATAATCTATAACCCGGTCACGTACTGGGTCTGGAATAAGAATGGCTGGCTATCACCCCAACTTAACCGACTACCGGTTCTCGACTTTGCTGGAGGTACTTGTGTGCACATCATCAGCGGCTTCACCGCATTGGCTTACTCCTATTACTTAGGTCCTCGAAACCCGAAAATATTGTACAGCTACAAGAGTTCCAATAATACATATGCCGTCATTGGTATATGGATCCTCTTGATTGGTTGGTGTGGCTTTATTTCAGGTTGTGACTTCAAGTTTACCGTGACGTCGTTATATTTGGTGTTTGGAACTTTTTTTTGTGCCTCAATTGCTGCCGTTGTGTGGACAAGCATCGATTATTACTTTTCAGCCGTGCCGCTCCACAATCCCGATCTCGAGCAAGCACCTGAATCGGCCAACATGTCATCGTCCACGTCTCCAACAATTGCGGAGAAAAAAGGACACTCGCCTGCATTCGAAAAGCGCAAGCTTTCAATCATATCTTTGAGCTCAGGTTTGATGGCAGGGTTGGTGATGTACACGCCTGGTGGGGGTTACATAAGTCAAGAGGGTAATTTCTGGAAGTGTGTTGTCTTTGGAGTTGTCGGAGGGATTTCCGGTAACTTGGCTACGCGAATCAAGTACTTCTTCAAGATTGATGATGCTCATGACATTTTTGCAGTCCACGGTATATGTGGAATCATAGGATCATTGTTAGTTGGGATCTTTGCAGATGCTTCATATGAATCTGATGGTGGCTGGACGGCTGGGAATTGGATACAACTCGGGTACCAGGCTCTAGGATCCGTTGTTACATCCATTTACGTGTTTGTCTTGAGTTTGGTCTTCTTGTACCTCATAGACCTAGTACCTGGCATGCACTTGAGGGTAGACAAGACCTTCAACCAACGCGAACGTCAAAGTAAGCGGGGTGAAAAGAATTTGGAATCCACACCCAATTCAAGTGAAACAGCCTTTTACTATGAGAGGCAGGAACTCTTGGGAACTGATCATTGTGACTTCAATGGGGAGTACGCCATGGATTTTATGGAGTTCATCAAAGTGATAAACCCGGACGACTACACCGAGGATGTGGAAGCTGAAATAATAGGGCATGAAGATGAGACTGTCTTCCAGAGTGTTGCCCGTGAGGAGAAGCTACGAAGACGGGAGCATGGAGATTAATGAGAAGGATTAATTTATTAGGCGGCATCTATAAACAGAGTTTAAATCAAAAGTGTTCTGTAGGGCTCTTTTTAAGAACCAATGTCACGAAAGATACGGCCCCTAGTTGATGAGTCTCATTGTCAATTCGAAAACGGCAAAAGTGGCGCCGTTGGCCGGAGCAGCTCTCAAGATGGTTGGAACGAAGCCCTTGTAGAAGCCTCGGATACCAGCTTTCTTGTAGATGTCGCTAACGACGCCAAGTGAGTTCTTATACTTAGGGCTCTTCAAGGAATCAGTCTGGAGCTTCGACTTGATGATGTCCACGGGGTAAATCGAGATCCAGAGGGTGTACCCGGACAAACCACCATACATACATAGCTTCCAGCCAGGAATGGCACTGCGTTCGGCATAGACTTTGGCGGAGAGTTCCTTGGCCACCAAAGCCTCGTATGTGGCAAAGTAGATACCCATTCCAATACTCTCTCTTACAAGAGTGGGGCCTAAGCCTCTGAAAATTCCGTGCGACAAACCGCCGGCTTGGTAGACCTGTTTGGCACAGTCGATGGGCCCCGCAAAAGACCTCGTGGATGCGCTTTGGGTCTGCAACCTGATACGAATGTGTTCGATTGGCGAAGCCAAGAAGCCGTTGGCAAACCCGGCCACCGCACCCGAGTTAAAGAACTGCAAAAGAGACATGGGCTGGCCCTGTAACTTGTTGTCGTAGTAGCGCTTCATGAACTCGTTCACCGAGAACTGCACTGAAACACACGCCCCAACCCCGACCAAAGGCGTTAAGGTGCCCTTGTAGAAGCCACCAAAGCCCTCGTTGGCGATTAACTTCTTGATAACATCCACGGCACCACTGTATGTTCCCTCTGGAGCGGACTGCAACCGGACCTTGACGGTATCAAACGGCTGGCCCACCAAAACCTGGGCAATTCCGCCCATGGTGCCTCCGAAAAGGTCTTTGTAGACCTGCATGTCGTCCACTAGCGGTTCGTCCAATTCCACGGCCATGCTGTGATGGCTTCCCAAGCAGTGTGCTTCGCGCGATAGAGTTTCTATTGGGACTGACTGCAGGACGTCCCACCACCATGGGCCCTGGATGTTGAGCCGCACAGTGCGAAGGACACCTGAAGTGTGTGAAGCACTGCAGGCAACGACAGATTTCACCTTTGTCTGATACTGAGCAGGCAGTTCTACCCTGCTCAAGCCATGTATTATTGACTCTGATCAGGCAAGTCTAACCTGATCAGGCCACGTAATACAAGAGAATAGGGGTATATTCTCAGATATAAATACGAAGGATTTCTCCCTCCAAGAGAGAGAAATCATAGCAACCAAGAAAGACTATCCAGACCAGGAGAACTCTTACAGAGCAAAGCTCAAGAGTTGGTCTGCTGACAATACTGGAATTACGTTAAATAGCATACTTAGTTATACTACAAATGACCGACCCTGCTTCCACATTCGAGGAACGACTCCTTACTCAGGTCAGCTTATACCCTAAACCGGTATATGCAGTCCTTGCTGGAAAATCAGTACAACACTGGAAGCCAACCTAGGCACTAAACCCATGTCGTGTTCTAGCGCTGACGGAGGGCGAATTACAAGATCAAAATGCAAAAAAAGAGTTGTCTGGATTCGAGTCAATACGGCAAGAGCCATTGCTATCTAAAAACCGCACCATGTAGACTTGCCCTGAAACGCCATTAGGAGACGCCTAGAGCCCGAGGTAAAAGTCCTTCTGTTGGTACATCCAGACCAAGCTAGAAGAGGCTACAATCAAAGGCCCGGCCAAGCCCTTGTCGAGCCTGCAGTTCTTAAAGATAAGCCACTCACTCAAGAAGTGTCCGCCGGCTATGGCAAAAGTCCACATGCAAAGGTTGTACATTGTTTCGTTGCCCACCAAGTGGTAAGCGCCGTAGAATCTCACAACAGACGTCAACAAAGTCCAGGTTCCGAAGGTTCGAGCACTCAAGTTCGTGACTTCGGATTGTGGAGCACGAGAGTACACCTTTCTGGTGAGAGTGAGATCCTTGATTAAGAAGTTCTGAAATGAGTTGAAGACGGAAACTGCCGCAATGAAGAGAAGCCAGTTGGGTAATTGCCCGCCGCGGGGCGTGCTTGGTGGAATCCACAGATTTAATGGGAGCATGTCTTGTTGCTGTGAATTATGGACCCCGCGCTCGGACTGGGTTCTAAGGCTTTTTTTTTTTTTTTTTTTTTTTTTCGCTTTTATTTATTCTTATAGTTCTGAATAACACCATCAACGTAAATTAGCCCTACTGAAGAGCGGTGGGGTCTTGCTTCCTCAAGACATCGAGCGCAGGACCAAGCAATCTTGTAAAGCCAGACTTGCCGAGCGTGGCGACAATGACAGTGTCGCTCGCAGTCACTGTGGCTTGTCTAGGCAAGTCGTTCAACAACGCGACTTCACCGAAGTACTTGCCTTTGCCAATAGTTGCAATTTCCCCAGAGCCCTCTTTCGAAATCACACACGAGCCACTTTCTATCAAATAGAATTTGTCACCGACCTCGCCCTCAACCACAATCTTGTCGCCGGCATGGAAGATCTCTGTACTCAAGGCACTAGCCAACTTGGACCTTTCTTGAGGAGTCAAGCCTGCGAGGACCTTGACGTCCTTCAAAAAGTCCTCGTACATAATTCTGCGGTCAAAGGTTCCTTCTAACAAGATACGGCGGAACGTGGCACGATCCAAGGCCCAGCACGTGACATCGCATGCTGCAACGGCAGTGGCTGCTCTAGGCGAGTTGTACATCAATGCCAATTCACCGAAGGACGAGCCGTCTCCCGAGGTGTTGACTTTCGAGCCGTTGACGTAAAAGTCCACTGTGCCCGATTCAATGATGTAAAAGAAGTCACCGACATCTCCCTGCGTGATGATTTCTGTGGACGCCTTGAAGGTCTTCTTGATCAATGCTGACAAAACAGTCAGCTTGGAGTAGGCGTCCAATTGCTGGAACAAGAAGTTCAGCGACAACGTTTTTGACAATTCGCTTCTTTGCTCCGGGGTCAAATTGTTCACGGGTGGCTTCCACGAGTCCAGCTTAAACTCATCTGGATTCATGGCCTCGGCCGAAACAGAAACTCTTCTGTTTGCGTTAAAAGTCTTGGGAAGGTTGGCAAGAGGCTTGAAGTCGGCCTTAGATTGGGACGACACCGAGGCCGGGTCATTGGGGTCGACTTCCTCGTTTTTGCTGGTCGTTCCGCCCACCTTGAAGCCACCAAAAAGGCCAGCACCGCCAGCAGCGGGTTGCAGAGGCTCGTGAGGATGAGGGCCCTTCGAGTGACCGGAGTGGGGGTCGTTGTCGCTGAAGGGCGATTTGAAAGAAGGTTGACGGTTGCTTGGAATTACGCCGTGTCCCTTGTTGTCGAAGGCAACGGTGTCGACATTGGGAAACAAATCAATGCCAGCTGCCTTGGCTTTGACCTGGGACTGCCACAATTGGGCCCTTTGTGCCGCCAACTTGGTGTTGAAGTAGTTGGCACAGAATTGCAAGATATCGGTTGGGTTTGCTTGGAGGATCTCCTTCTGCAACTGATTCAACTCCTCAGTGGCATGGTGAGACATTGTGGAAATTTGCTGGGTTCAAGGCAGTGGCCAGGGAAACTGCAGGAATTCGGGATAAATAAGGACAAAGGCTTGTCTGAAGCAAAGCTCGAATTGTGCAAGAACCAGGGATTTGCAGGGGCTCACTGGTGGGAATAAATCGGGGCAAGAGAGGAAACGGGTGGAATGAGGGTCGGTGCGCGGGAGAGTCCGATAGAGGGGGGTGTACGGGTGGCCGCGGCAATCCCCCAACATCCCCCATTTTTTCGACGTGACGGTTCGACTTGGTTCGGGGTTCCGTGGCACCACCCGTTTTTTCTGCCGCCGCACCTTAGTTTACACGTAAGCATCTACAACAATGCAGCAACGAGCATCGGGTGTCTCATACCGAAATGCGCTGAGCCCTGGCTTAAAAGAATGGCACCTGTCCAGTCACTCCACAGGGTACTAAGTGCTGCATACACCGGCAGCCCTGCATGGCATGTGCCTCAAGATGATCGAGATATCTGGGGGAGTACTATAATGAGCCTCCATGTTCTGACCCGAAGCAATCCACCCAGGTTCCCATACAAGTGAAGGTGCAGAGGCGCTCCGGGCAGTCGTGCCTTTTTTGTGATTGAGTACCACTGTATGGGCAAGCACGTGTGCTGCCGCCAGCTGTATAGCGCACCGTAGCAACATGGCCCGTGAGACTGCTCCAGAGGCAGTGCGATTGAATGCAGATGAAACGACTTTTCTGACACGTACATGCTTGTTTGTCGTGATGTGTCCGATCTCACGTGCACCACCACCAAAAGCCACGTCACAACATTATAGGACTGCATGCGCGCGTGAAGAAGTTCTTCGTGTTTCCAACGCGTTGGCCACCGCGAAGTATAAATATTCACAAAGCCGCTTTTTCAACCAGGTACGCATTTTCGAATCCTTTACCGCCACGATGAAGTACAACTCGAGCAGACTCTGGGTCTCTGGGTTTTCCTATCTCCTAGTCCTATTATGTGTGGTCTTGCCATTCCTCTCCACAAACTCGGGGGTGGCTTTGGCTGACAGCGACGAGTCCACGGATGATTACGGTACCGTGATCGGCATTGACTTGGGTACCACATACTCGTGTGTGGGTGTGATGAAAAACGGAAAAGTCGAGATCTTGGCCAATGACCAGGGTAACAGAATCACCCCCTCATATGTTGCATTCACGGAGGATGAAAGATTGATCGGTGACGCCGCCAAGAACCAGGCCCCTTCCAACGTCAACAACACCATTTTTGACATCAAGAGATTGATTGGTTTGGAGTACAATGACAAGGTTGTCAAGAAGGAAGCCAAGCACATGCCTTACAAAATCACCAAGAAGGGTAACATGCCTGTTGTACAGGTTGAGGTGAGCGGCGAGGAGAAGACATTCACTCCCGAGGAGATTTCCGGAATGATCTTGGGTAAGATGAAGTCCATTGCCGAAGAATACTTGGGCAAGAAGGTGACCCACGCCGTCGTTACCGTCCCTGCATACTTCAACGATGCTCAAAGACAAGCCACAAAGAACGCTGGTACCATCGCCGGCTTGAATGTGTTGAGAATCGTCAACGAGCCTACTGCCGCTGCTATTGCCTACGGTTTGGACAAGGGTGACGGTGAGAAGCACATTATGGTTTATGACTTGGGTGGAGGTACTTTCGATGTTTCCTTGTTGTCTATCGAGGGCGGTGTTTTCGAGGTTTTGGCCACTGCAGGTGACACCCACTTGGGTGGTGAGGACTTCGACTACGCCCTCGTGAAGCACTTCGCCAAGTTGTTCAAGAAGAGACACGGAATTGACGTCAGCTCCAACCCAAAGGCTGTCGCCAAATTGAAGAGAGAGGCCGAAAAAGCCAAGAGAACTTTGTCTTCTCAAATCTCTACCAGAGTCGAGATTGACTCTTTCGTGGATGGCATTGACTTTTCTGAGCCAATCTCCAGAGCTAAGTTCGAAGAGTTGAACATTGAGGCTTTCAAGAAGACCTTGAAGCCCGTGAAGAGAGTCTTGGACGATGCTGGTCTCAAGAAGACCGAAATCGACGATATTGTCATGGTCGGTGGATCCACCAGAATTCCAAAGATTCAAGAATTGATTGAAAGCTTTTTTGATGGCAAAAAGGTGTCCAAGGGTATCCACCCTGACGAGGCTGTTGCCTATGGTGCCGCCGTGCAAGCCGGTGTTCTTTCTGGCGAGGAAGGTGTCGACGACATTGTGTTGTTGGACGTCAACCCATTGACCCTTGGTATTGAAACCTCCGGAGGTGTCATGACTAACTTGATCAACAGAAACACTGCCATTCCAACCAAGAAGTCTCAAATCTTCTCCACTGCATCTGATAACCAACCTACTGTTTCTATCCAAGTTTTTGAGGGTGAAAGAGCATTAGTCAAGGACAACAACTTGTTGGGTAAGTTTGATTTGACTGGAATTCCTCCAGCTCCAAGAGGTGTTCCTCAAATTGAGGTCACTTTTGCCTTGGATGCCAATGGTATTCTCAAGGTTGAGGCACATGACAAGGGTACTGGCAAGTCCAACTCCATCACAATCAGCAACGATGAGTCCAGATTGTCGAAGGAAGATATCGAGGAAATGGTTGCCAACGCTGAAAAGTATGCTGCACAGGATGCCGAGATCAAGGCAAGAATCGAGTCAAGACACTCTTTGGAGAACCTCGTCTCCACTATGAAGAACAGCTTGACTGAGGAGGAGTACGCCAGTAAGATTGATGACGAAGACAAGGAACAAATGCTCGACGTTATCAATGAGGTCAACGAATTCTTGGAAGATAATTACGACACGGCCACCTCTGAAGAGTTTGACGAGCAGAAACAGAAATTAGTGAAGGTCAGCCAGAAGATTGGTGAGAAGATCTATGGCGGCGCTGGTGCCGCAGACGATGAAGATCACGAGTTTGGTCTTGACTCCGACGATGAACACGACGAGTTGTAATCAGCAGGCGACCAAGACCCCTTCATAATATCGAATGTATGAAATAATGAGACAGTCAGTAGAGAGGTGTCGTCAGACCTCCGCACTTTATTATGCACGTGACGAGAGCTATGCCTGGCTACCGATTAGTGCAGAAAAAAAAGAAAATATTTTAAATTCATATAACCCCAAATAATGGACCTGCTACCCAGTCCGCAATTATAAACTAAAGAACAATTATGTCTAATCGAAAAGTACAAAAGTATGTCTACACATAAAGTGCTGTGAAAGCTCAGTGTTCATGGAATCAACTCGTTCAATGTACTAACCGTAAAGGGAAGTTGAAACAGTGTTCAAGAAGATCCACGAGGGATTGGATCTTTTCAATTACTATTATTCTCGACATGAAGCTTCGTCAAACGATTCACAAAAAGAGAAACTAGAATGTGATTTGAAAAAGGAAATCAAGAAGCTCCAGAAATTCAGAGATCAAATTAAGAACTGGCAAGGAAACGACTCGTTAGAAGCCACGATAGCTCCACTGAAACTACAAGAGCACAGAAGGTTGGTCGAGGAAGCCATGGAATGCTACAAGGATGTAGAGAAGAACTCCAAAATGAAGTCCTTCTCTAATCAGTCTATCATGCTAGCTGCTTTAGACAATGGTGATCAGAATCTTCCGTCTAATACGAGAGAGGCAATAAGCTTTCTTGATGAGGTATCCGAAAAGCTTTTGGAGCAGAACGAAGAGCTTGACGAAGAGTACGAGAAACTCTCACATAAGAAAGTCAGAAAAAACAACATGCTGTCTATTGAGGATCGTAAACAAGAGCTTGAAGGATTCAAGTCAAAGAACGAGTTTCACCTAGAGAAAATCGAATTGGCGATCAATTATCTTAAGAGCAATAAACTATCTGCCGATTCTGTGTGGGAGATACAGGAGGATTTGAACTTCTACCTTGAATCCAATCAAGAGCCTGACTTCGTGGACGATGAGACGTTGTACGACGAGCTCATAAAGGAAGCGAAAGAAAATCATCGCAAAAATACCACCGTGACGAATGTCACAGAAGACTACGATAACAGCGTGGCAGATGCTGATTTCAATACTGATAATGTCTTGGGGCTGAGTAAAAGCCCAGATGCTCTAGAGGCCACCACAAAAGGAAAAACCGCAACCCCTTCACCAGGGCCCCAATCTGGAGTTGGTGCGGAGGCTCTGTCTTCTCCAGCAAAGCAAAGCGCACCGCTGGCTTCTACGCCCAGAGGCAAAGCAAAGGGAAATACGCCAGCCTTGGAGTCATCGAGCCCTGCATTTATCACCACTTTGAAGCCAGCAACAACTCCGTCGAAACCAGTTGGAACATTGAAATGGTCCATTGCAGCTGGCGGGAACACACCCAATAATGGTGTTGCAAACGGCGATTCGCTGCCGCGAGAGAAAAAGCCATCCAAAGACGCAGACATGCCTAAGAGCTATGCTTCGCCTAGCCCAGAGTCAAGTAGGGAGTCTGCTGTGGCCGAGTCTTCTGAGCTACTCTCACTTTTGAGCCAAAAAAGAGAGCAACTGCCTTATATTGAGGTACTCAAAGCCTCGAACTTGTCGCCAGTGGAGATGAACTTATTTTCTGACGAGAATTTGTTGAAAGCTCCACCAGGAATTCAAGAGTTGGCTGTTTCATATGCCTCAGAGAACAAGATCAAGCAACTGTGCAAGCTCCTCATCAAACCGAAAGACACTAGTCTAAATTCAGGACACATCAGAAAACCATATCTTCCCGGAAACCTTGCAGGTCACGGCTCTCACTCATTAAGGGCCCCACTATTTTTGACTAAACTCCAGAACTATTGGAATCGCATTAGAGCGGGAAATCTGTTTGAAAGATTTGTCGAAGAGCTCGAGGCATTAGAAAGTCAATCATCGGCAGAAAGCGAGATCGTCAAGAATGAACTAGTTATGGTTTTATTCTACGGATACTACTATGGATTTTTACCGTTGGAGAACATCATCGCCGAATCCATGCTCCACAGACTAGGGTGGAAACCCTACGGCGTCACAGGCGAGATCAACACCCCTGCGACCAAGTCTAAAGTGGCACAGTCACAATTCTGGCTCAAAAGTGTGAGAGGAAGCAGCTCGAGTGCTGAGGCTGGAGCTGATTTCGTGGCAGGAGACTTCAAAGTCTTCGATTTGACCAGCTGGGAAATTCACTTGAAGCCCAACTTCCGGTATGAACCCAGACTAAGCCGTTCTAGTCCAGCCAAAAGTTTACTCTAGCAGTTGCTAGGACTGTTTTTGAGCGGATACCCGCATGCGGACCAATTGACTTTATATTTTTCACCTTAGATTTATTCAATACATCTCTAATTTTCTATTCAAAAACCAGCATACCGAAGCTTAGTTGCGAAATCTAATCAGAGATGGCGCTGGTCAAAATCGGTTGCAAAGGCTCGAAATCAAAGTCACTGCTCAACACCTCGGTGTCGGATTTGAGCTTGCCGTCCGCCTGTGACGCTGAAATATTGGAAGTGTTCTGTGTCATCAGCAAATCATCCAGAAATATCGAACAGAATGTATCATTTTGGGACTCAAAGATGATTTCGGGTTGAGAGCCCGGCGTTTTGGTATGGTGTTCCTCAGCCAGCGGTGTGTCATCCTCTTCTTGGAAACACTTTCCTAGGATGTAGAGATCTTCAACGCAGAAAGTAGCAAGGGTTGATCTTTTGATAGAAAACTCTTCAACAATGGCGTTCAACGACTCGAAGTTTTCCATTTTCAGGGCTGCCACTAGATATAAAATATAGGAGGCTTCGCACTCAATGACCACTTACTTAACAAGACGGGGCACACTTTCTGAGGAACTCGTCCGAGATCGAAGCATGCCATAGACCACTGAAAACGACTAAGCTGAGAGGATGCCAGAAGACCCGCCCACTTTTGATTCCAGCACAAGTCGCCAGTATCTCTTGGGCAAAATTGGGCCGGGCACGACCCACCCACCCTCGGTCAAGTGTGGGGGAGCGTGGAAACAGAGCATATCTACATCAAGATGGAGTACTATTCTTCCTTGGATGCTTCAAAGCTTGATTCGGAAACACCCACTCTCTTTGAGCTCATCTCGGCAAATCAGTTGGAGCAGCTCCTTTCGCCATCGCTAAGGTACATTTTGGTGCACTATGCCCAGCGATACCCGGGGTATTTACTCCGAGTCGCCAACAGCTTTGACGAGATCAACTTGGCGTTGCGGTCGTTCATAGAGTGGTATTTTCTAAAATACTGGCATGGCAGCTTCACCGAGAACTTCTATGGCTTGAAACGCGTCAGCCAGACCCCGCTCTCCGATGGGAAATACAACTCCAGTAAGCTTACGCAGCTCGTGCCGTCTTTAATCGAAGAGAACCGCAATATACTGGCCACTCAGATGTGGGTGTCGATTTTCGAGATTACTGGAATCTCCTACTTGCGGGAGAAATGTGACTACCACTACGAATTGCTATACTCGAAAGCAATCACCAACCAGCTTAAGGTGGACGACTCGGCATCCGCCGCCGAGAAGAACAAGGTGTGGCTCCAGAGGCAATTTGTGGCGGTGTATCCTTATGCTCAAAGTGCCTGGCGGTTATCTAATCTTGCGGCCACTCTTGCATTCATGAGCGGTGTCTCGAAGTCACCATCCATTCTCATGATTCTCTTCAAGCTCAACTACTCCCGCCTTAACCAGTATGATTACGCTCGCAATGAGCCGGACTTGAAGAAGAAAAAGTCGGTGCCTAACAGAACCGGCCCTCCTACGTCAGTGCAGAGATTGGTGAAGTACCTCCTTAAGTTCTTGGTGCGGCCCTCACTCAGGTCGCTCAAGTTTCTACTCGGGACATTCTTCCCCTTGGCGATCTTCACGCTCAAGTTTTTGGAGTGGTGGAACAACTCTGACTTTGCCCAGAAAGTGGCCAAATCCCAGCGCAATGAGCTCGAAGATTCCATCCCTCCTTCATCCGTGCTCAAGAACTGGTCGGCCATCAAGCAGAGGCAGAACTTGGTTTACAAGTCCGGGCCCCTGTGTCCGCTATGCAAAGACCATATCCAAAACCCTGCAATCATCGAAACCGGTTATGTGTTTTGCTACACTTGCATTTACAACTACCTCAGAGACTCTCACAAATTGGCGCCACAACGGGCCGATGTGAGCGACTCCCATTCCGAGTCCGAGGCAAATACAGATCTGGAAGCCTCAGATACAGATGATGAAGCCCAGCTAGCCGAAAAACCGAAAAACTCCCATGATGAGTCTGTTAGCAAAGACGGTAAACCCGAAAGCTCCTCGAAGTACTGCATCGAGCGCGGCGGCAGGTGCCCGATAACAGGCCAGAAGCTACTTGGCTGTAGATGGAATGAACTTTCCGGTGAATTTGACGTGGAAGGCATTCGAAGACTTATTTTCTAATGGCTCACTCTACAAACCTATGGCATGGAAAAGTAGGGTGGTTTTGGAAACGTGGGGTGGGTTCGGAAACGTGGGGTTCATCAGATCTATTACTTGCATGTAACCCGCGCTATCTATTCTTTTTTTTCATCTACCATCTTTTAACCACATAAGGTTTCGTTGATATGCCCAATAACACTTTGGAGGCGATCAAGTTTTCCGAAAGCGAGGTTTCTCTTCAAATTCTTGACCAGTTGGCGCTTCCCTTTTCTCTGACATACTTGAAGATCAAATCCATCGATGACGCTTATGATGCAATCAAGTCCATGAAGGTGAGAGGTGCCCCAGCAATTGCAATAGTTGGAGCGTTTTCAATTGCAGTCGAAACATCCGAATATTTAAAGTCACACGCAAAGGCCCTCGACGTGAACTCTCTCATCGACAGAATAGACTATTTGGTCACTTCCAGGCCAACTGCTGTTAACTTATCAAATGCATGCACAGAAATCAAGTCAATGCTATTGGAAAAGTTCGGCCCAGAATATCCTGTCGACGAGTCTGTCCTTGCCTCGCTCGTGGATTACTCAGTGGCATTATTCAATGATGACAGAGCTAACAATTACAAGATAGGTGAAAACGGTCTCAATTACATACTCAACGTTTTGGAGAAGGAGAACTTTTCCGGGCCATTTTCAATCATGACAGTATGCAACACAGGCTCTTTGGCCACTTCTGGCTACGGAACTGCATTAGGGGTGATTCGTTCCGTCAATTACAAATTGTCCCAGGCTGCCTCCGACAAACCTTTTTGGTTAGAGCAAGTGTATCCTTTGGAAACCAGACCTTACAACCAGGGCGCCAAACTCACATCTTATGAACTCAAGCATGATGACATCCCCTTCACCTTAATTTGTGACAATATGGCAACGTCCTTGATCCTGAGTTTAAACAAGGGCAAGGACATCCAAGGTCGCTCGGGGCCAGTGAAGTTCATCATAGCTGGTGCTGACAGAGTAGTCAAAAATGGAGACAGTGCAAACAAAATCGGGACTCATCAACTAGCATTGATCAGTGATTATTACAAGAAAAAGTCCAACCCTGTGTACTTCATGATTGCAGCACCTACTACAACCATTGACTTTGAAACAGCTACTGGCGATGACATCATCATTGAGGAGAGACCAAGCAATGAGTTGGTGAACCTAAAAGGACCGCAGATCAAAGATGATTTTTCGGTAGGCGAAAAAGTAACTGTCGGAGTTGCTACTCCGGGCATTAATGTGTGGAATCCCGCTTTCGATGTTGCACCACACGACCTAATTGACTGTATTGTCACCGAAAAAAAGGCCCACTTAAAGCAAGACCAGAAGTTCTTACTTTATTAAGAATACTATAATGCGATATTTAAAACTCAAGATGAAAGAAAGGGGACCGTCAAATTCTATTCCTCCGTTTGTCTGTTTTCCTCTCCGCTAGTTGACCGACGTGTGTAGGCATCAGCCTTGGATTGGGTTGCACTCAATTCTCCCTCTATGTTAGTTTTCATGACTTCATCCATCCTTGCCTCCTCTTGTGTAATCAAAGCATTAGCACTTTCCCATATTTCCTGCCCTGATTCACCGTACCCTTTGGTGTCGCATAACTTGACACGAAAATAATCTATATCCTTCAAGAGTGAGTGCTTTTCGTTGAGATCTTTTAATTGTGGAAGATCTTCTTTAAAGCACTTGATCAATAGCCGTTCATAATTTTCAAATATACCGCTCATGATTGTTTCACAAGCAGCATCGTCTAGATACTTTCCAAGCACCTTTGCAACAGTCAAAGTTTCTTTGACCAAGACTTCCATATACGGATGGCATTGTTGAGGATGAACCACAGGCTGAGTCAAATCGAGTCCAATGAGTGAGTTACAATGACTGAGGGTTCTCTCCCGCATAATAGATGTGAGTTTCGAGAATAACTCATTCTTGTGTTCCTCGAAATTGCTTAGTATCTGAGAAAAAGTAGCAATCTCCGCAGTATCTCTCCCATCGTCACTGATGAGATGGCCAAAAATGAGCTTGAGTTTGGACAGAAATGAAATCAAAAACTCAATCGTCTGAATACACAATGCTAAATGCTTGGTAGTTATGTGCTTTAAACCTGCAGTTCTAGTTGCACCAGCGTTGAGAATCGCCTGCGATATCCTCGAGTTCAAAACCTTGAGGTAAATAAGAATATTCTGCTCCAAATTGACCACCTTATTATTGAAGATAATGGCAAGCTTGAGGTAGTCACCTATGCACGTGACTGCGCCAACTATAAGTTCTGGCACATAGAATTTAGATTGTTCAACTGTCAACTTATTGGACTCATCTTTCTCGGAACCGACATCGTTAGCGGTATCATCTTGACTGCTTAAGGTTATATCAAGAAGCTCAGAGCGCCATTGAGAACCGTCGAAGCCACGTCCTGTTTCTAAAAAGTCTGAATAGCTCGATATTTTATCGATTAAAACTTGGGCCCGCTTTAGAGTCTCGCCCGAAAACTCTTTCCAAGTCTCAGTAGCACACGAACCGGCTAAGTGTTTCACGGCATTCGAGTGGAACCTATGCAAGAAATAGTCTATATGATTCTTAACCCATTCCTGCAAAGACCCACCAGGACCCGAAAGGTGGTAAGCTGGATAAATAAACTCACATTCCAGGAGAAAAAGGGACGTGCTAGAAAATAAGTTTAAGTAGACATTAATGGGAGAGTCTGCCAACTGTTCCAGCCTAACATTAAGAATTTTGACCAAACGGACTTGAGTTATCTCAATCGCTTTGTTTATAGCCGATGTTATATCAAGCGACATGACATCAATCAGTTGCGATTGTTCTGGTGTTAGTGCAGTCAACGATAAGTCCAAAAGAATCTTTTGGTGCGCAGTCAACCTTCTGAGACACTCAGACAAATGAGCAAAAATAGTGGACATCATGGAATTGAACTGCGCTTCTTCGAGGGATTTGATGCTTTCAGAGAGTGTGGTATTGGAGCCTTGTTGAGGCTTGGGGTCATTTGACTCGCTGGTGGGGCGACCCGCATTTTCTGTATTCTTGCCAGGAGTACCTTCCTCTCCTGAATGCTTGTTGGTGGGCAAGCCATTACGGATGATGGACTTGATTTCACTAATGATCATGGTTTGGTATTGCGAGAAAGCGTCAACAAGTAGGTTCGACTGCGAGAGGTTATTGACATAGAGCGACAAAGATTCCTTGAACTCGGACAGAAGAGAATTGTAGCTGCGGTCCAAGGACAGCATATCATGTTGCCTTGTTCGGTCATAAGATGCAAATATGCGTTCCATTGTTTGGTCTGTCGGGACGCTCTGATAGTGCAGGCGGAGATTGGACATTAATAAGTCCAAGAAGGCTGCCACATAGCTGCGGCTGCATGTAGCCCTAAGATTTTGCATTTCCAGCTTATAGGCAAAGAGTGCCGGTAAATGATTGAGATCGACCAAGGGAGACTGAAGTGGTGGGTATTGAGCAAAAACAGTGGGGTTTGCTACATCCTCTTGGGCCCTTCCCTCCAATAAATACTCGAAGACCAAAGACGTATTAAGACAGTCCGCGTACTTGCCAGCGTCAAATAAAGCGCGGGCCTTTTCTAGGGCTAGCTTGATCTCTTGTATCTGGAGCAAGGAAGCTTCAAGTTCAGACACGCCGCGGGTTTCGTCAATGAGGTTCAATATTTCAAGCCCCTTGCTGGCTTGCTCTTTCTCGAGCAGATCTAACTTCAGTTTGATGCTGGTGAAGATCCCAACGCACTCCTCGGACTCCAGTTTGATGTTTTTAATATCCCCTAAAGCCGCAAAGAAATTGTCTGAGGTCTTTGCTATCTCTTCTATGAGCTCAACTTCGACCTGGTCCAAGTATTGCGAAAGTTTTTCCTGGAGACCTGTTGTCTTGGAAGATGGGTCGTTCGAGTCACTGCCCGAGAAAAGGTTTGTTCCGTCCATGACCTGTTTGAAAACTCGAGGGTCATCTAGGCGGAAGTCGGCACTCTCAAAAACGGGCGGGATACGGGAGCTGCTGGTACGTTCAGTCTCTGCTAAAGACAGTGGCGTATTCTGTGATAGCGCTTGGTTCCTAAGCAGCTCAGTGGTCAGGCCGTCGTAGGTTTTCACGAAAGACTCGAGATCGTCCAACGAGCTGCCAAGAAGAGTGGCTTTGTACTCGCTTTCGCTGACTTTTCTGCTCAAGGGCGCTAGCTTGACTGGGGGCACGTCCAATTTGGATGGTCTAGTCAAGCCATTGACTTTGGTTCGGCCATCGTTGATGACCACCTGTGTTTTGAGGGGCCGGTTCAGATTGAGGTGTGCGGTGTCAAGGGCGACGACCAAGTCTTGGATTGAGTTGGGGCGAAGTTCATCCGACCCGAAGAGAAAGCTGTTATCGTCCTGGGCGTAGATGCGTCTTTGCGCCGCCATCATATTTCCGACGTTGACCGACCCGTCTAAACTGGGCCTCATACTGGAGACGCCCGACTCTGTATTTATCTGCCGGGAATCAGCGGACGCCTCCGATAAAATGTCCTCATTGATGTTACCGACAGACTCCAGGGAGTATCTCAACACCTCTGCCTCGTCTTCCATTGAAGTCTGGGTGTTGCGTTGATCTAAGGTGCTACAATTGGTGATTATGCTTTTGGCCCCGCGGTGTATGCAGGCCGATCGTCGAGTTGGAAATGGAGTGTTGAGGTCCATTCATGTCTACGTGAGTGAATTCAGTAGCTATCCTGGCGGTTCTTGGCCACAACTATCGATCCTTGAATTGATACGGTTTCGAGGTTAAGCGTATAGTCAAAAACGGTTGTTCGTTGGTAAGGGCACATGCGGTACACATTTGGGAAGAAGTTGGCGGTCGGCAATTTTGCCGAGAGCACGAGCTGACAGCGTCACTAGATCCGGGCATTTTCCGGGATCACTGTAAATGGGTTGATTCTGGTGATGTCGTGGCATGTTGGTGCAATTCGCTTGGGCCTGCACGCAGTCGGGCTCACCTTAGAGTAGGACAATTTCTCATTACAATTCTCATTCTAGTGTGGCAATTCTCATTCAGTGGCAATTATAAGTACCCCAAAGATGGCCGAACCTACCAAAGATAACAAACCAAAACCATGCTGCGTTTGTCTTGACGAAAAGAAACAAAGAGACGAGTGCCTTTTGTTTAACGGGCAGGAGGGCGGCCAGTGTTCGGACATGATCGAGAAATACAAAGCATGTATGAAAGGATTCGGATTTGAAACCAGATAGTGGTTTTGACCGCAGCCCAGGCGTGCCCAAAGCCGCTGAATTCAGCGGTGCCACGGGAGACAAGACGTTTTCCAATTATATCCTGTAAATATACCGAATTTTAACATTTGTGAGATCCACCTCTTTTGGAATATTGCGTTTGGTAACGCCCTATGCTGTATGCTGTAACGTAGGCGAGGAGTTGGCTCGCTGCTCCAGCTGTCCGCTTTTTTTCAATAAGCTGGTGATTTCATCTTCGGGGTCTGAGCCCACCCGATGCATGTTTCGCTGTGCCTTCGAGTTGATCTCATAAACTGTGTGGTCCTGGATTATGTTATCCACAAGAATAAGCTGGAGGGAGTTCATGAAAATCGGCACAACAAACATAACGACAAAGATCTCGAACTCGTTGGGATACTCATCCAACCAAGACAAAATGAGATGACTGGTGATCCAGAGAAGCTGACTCTCGAAACACTCCACGAAGCCATATAGAAGGAATTTGGTGATCATCAACGACCCAAAGTAGAGCAAGAGCTGCTTGGAGAAGGCCCGAAAGCTCGGGTGGTCTGGATCCGGCCCGTACTCACCACTCTCTATCTGGGTAATCTTGAAGTAGTGTCTGGAAATGTGCCCCGTCAACCGGAGAACCAAGTAAAGAATGTAGACACCGATCGTACAGTCAAGCACAATACTGAGAAAGTACCAATCACATGGGTCCCCAATACAATCGTCGCTATCGGTGCAGCTATGTGCTTCTCTCTTGTACAAAACAGGCGAGGTCTTGAGTATGGAAAGCAATAGGTTGAACACATGCACACCCATGGCACCAATAACTTGCTTAGAGACATCATAAATCCACACCTTCCACGTTCTTCTCATGGGATACTCGTAGAACCGCTTGACAATTAGGGTCAGGAGGCACAACAAGCCCAAAAAGGCCTGTGTTAGCAAGGAAAAGGTGCCGACTAATTCACATTTCTCACTGGGCTCATGGGGCTTGGCAACAGTAGCAACAAGCGGTAGGGAGAAGGAAAAGAAAAAGAGGATAACCAGCCGAGCCATATTCTCGAACATGGTGTTTAGTTCCCCGTAAAAGATGGATCTGGAGAGCAAGGTAGAGTTCAGGTGCACGGAGGTAGGTCTGCCCGCGCTACCCCACTAGTACTTTCGCCTGAGCCTATGCGAGCATTTCGATTTCTACATCAGTCACGTCTCGTGTATATTTACTGCCAAATTGTGTGGGGAATTGATGAAAGCACTAGCTCTTGGTGTGTCCTAGCTGGAATTGTTCTTGTTCCAGCTTCCGAGGAAATTTGTTACTGCCAGACCCTTTTTCGCCTTCTGGCTTTCTTCTTCATTTTGGGGTACTGCGATCCCACTCTTCCCTGCGACTTTATACAAAGATCTATAGCTTGCAGGATTCTTGCTGCTGCTGCTGCTGCTGCCGCTGGTGTTCATTGCTAAAGGATCTTCCTCGTCAAGCTCTTCCTCTGATTCGTCCTCGGACTCAAAGATGAACGACTTCTTGGATGACGGGGTGTTTCTTGCACCCATGAATGCATTTGCCGAGGTGGTGTGAGGAGGGAGAGGTGAGGATTTGGCCTGAACGGGCGGTGACTGCGCACCTTGACGAGAGTTCTGTGAATTGCTCATTTCGGAAGAAGAAGGTGATCCTGTAGGCGAGTCGTTGCTAGGTTCAAAAAACAGCTTACTCAAGTCTTTGTGGTCGTCGCTAGCTTTGGTCATACCGCCACTGAAGAATTGGTCTGACAAAGAGTTTGATGAATGAGGCTGTTTGCTAAGCGATTTTGAGGAATAGTTGGGATTGATCGCTTTTATGTGATTTGCCTCCGGTGTAGGATCGTTCTCGAAGTACTCCGGATAGTGCTGCTCGTTTGATTCCACTTTAGTCAAAGGTTGTCCAAAAACCAGTTGTGCCAACGATTGACTAGAGTTCCTAGCACTTATTGAAAGACCCATCTCTTCTTCTGATTCTGAATCTGAATCCTCATCAGACCCATCCAAGGAAAAGGGGTTTGGCTTCCCTTTGACGACCGCGGAGTCATCTAAGGAAGAGATTGGTATTCTTTCTTGGTTGATTTGTGAGTCTTGACTATCATTTGGCCCGGATGCAGATGGTGATGTGATATCATAATGATCCTCAGCATTTTCGATGATCTCGTAGTCAAAGTTTGAGCCCAAGGTCATGTTTTCAGGAACATCAACGACATCAGGAGTCTTGTTTTTGGAATTGTCACCATAAATAGCGTGATTAGGGTCGACTTCGTAAACCGTATTATAATCGTAGTAGTAGTCATAGCCTCTTCTGGAGTTGCTGTTGACATTATGGGATATACTCGAAGTATAAGGGTTATAATCATCACTCTCCTCATCAGAACCATAGTTCAAAGTAGTCGGAGGTAGAGGGTGAATGGTTTTATAGCTTCTTGAAGTTTGAACGGACGCGGTATCTGAATGGTTGTCAGATTCGGCCTCTTCAGTGGAGGGCTTCTTCAGAGTGTTCAGGGACAATCCTGGATAAGCCCCTTGGAGCTGGGCCGCCGATGAAGAGCGAACGTTCAAGAAGAAGCCTCCATCATCGTCATCATCTTCGTCGTCGTCTTCGTCATCTCCATCCACAAAAGCATCCCGAGACTTCTGGCCGGAGTCAGAGTCACTATTGTCATAAATGTAACTTTCGTCACCGTCGTAATCATAGTCGCTGTCCTCGCCATAATCGTCGTATTCATCTGAATAATATTCATTGACAGCAATGCACTGTTGTACCTCATCGTTAAAGTGAATGTGGCGATCTTGTTTTGTTTGTTGTTCTGCAACCCCCTCATCCTCAGGACTTTTGATAGAAGCCTTCTCCAACTCCTTACTCAAGGCTTCTGCAGGAACCTGCGATTTGTTCATGCCTGCAATATTAACTGAGCTGTTGTTAGCTGAGTTCTGTTGAGAATAATTCTTGTATTGCGAATTGAGCTTCGCAGAGATTGCGTTGTAGTCAAAATATTCGGGTGGCCTCTCACTTTCCTGGCCTCTTGCAGCGGCGTCTTTTCTGGCCTGTGCGGCGGCGTCCTCTCTGCGAGTCTGCTCCTGGTCGGCCCGGGCCGTGGCTATCTCCAACTTCAATAGATTCAGATGGCTTATCATCATGTCTTCCACGGTTCTCTTTTTCAATATAGGCTTAGGGCGGTGCGTTTTCCTTGCAATCAGAATGTCACCTGCCACTATGTTGCTTGCAGTGTTAAAAGAACTGGAGTTCTCGCTAGCTTGTTTGCCCTCGCTCTCATGATCGTCGTCATCGACTATGGGCCCAAAGAGCCAAGTCACATCACTGTCCTTCAGCCAGTTGAGTGTTTCCGGACTGATTGTTTTTAAATTGGAACGTCTTTGAGCCCATGTTCTCCAACTAGCATTTTCCAAACGAGCCGCATTGGCGACGTTTTTTCTTCTCAGAATGATGTATCTCCACGACTTCGAGATATCCGAAACATCCCACTGATGCGATAAGTAGTCGACATGGCGCGAGGGCTCAGCCGACAAGCCAGTGTCATCGTGAAGTGCCACATCCAGTGGTCCCACCAGAGGGATATTTGGCGTGACACCAGGAGAAGATGGGGCATCTTCCGTGTCTGACTTGGGAGCAGCCTGCGAGGCCTGGCCCGAATGTGCACCTGTCGAGTCCGTCTGGGATTCGCCAGAGGCTGCGTTGTCTCTATTTTCGTTCTTTTTTTCGATGTTCTTCTCTTGTTGCTCAGAATCGATGAACTCGTCCAACAAGCCAAGTGACCGGGTCCGTTTCAACTTGAATGTTGTGTTTTGAAAATGATCGTCATCTTGAGCATCCACATGCTGTGATGTCGTTGCACCCCCTGCAAAAACCTCCCCTGAGTTAGCGGACATTTTGTGCTGTTCTAAAGGATTTGCCAGTAGCCGGGTTAGGCCCAAGTGATGCAGATGAAACTACCGTAGCCAGCGTGCTTGATTGGCTGAGATGGTAAACAGTGACGTCGCCTGCTTTCGGGCGATACCAGCTTGATTGATTGTGGGCTTGTCCTGTGACTGAATGGATTGTCTCCAGGCTCGCTCTCAATACAAAATGGGTGGCACTTTTGCTTCAATGGCGAAGTCTGGCGAGAAGGGAATGGAATGAATAGGAAGCCCCAAAATTCAATTTTGTGCAATCGATCCACGTTTGTGTAGAGTGGGTCTTAATGGCAGTGTGATTGCTGATCGATAGCTTGTGGAGGAAATTTACTCTATGAATTGGATGAACCTTTTCGAGCCGCGCACCAGTACATCTGCTCGGCTGTTCGAATTGGCCTGCTTGATTCAGTCGAGTCAAAAATGAACAGGTGCCCGCTTGTTCCTGAGTGGGGATGTTTATTCGAATTTATGGTTCATGTGCTCTACATTTCTGCGGAAATGGCCGCCTCAAGCCACTTTGGCTGACTGACTGCCCCAGAGTTGCCTGTTGCTGCCGTGTCTTGCATAATTGAGTGACTCCGGCCGGCATCACGTGCGCGCTACATTTAAATTGCCAAATTGTGGGGAAGGGAGGAGCAAGTGGAGTATAATGAGCCCACAAATTGCGCTGGTGTCAAGTAGCAGCATACGACGTGTCACGGGTTTCTTTTGCTATGGCTCACGCAATTTTGAACACTGGCCTCAGATTTAAAGCCTGCAAAAAGGTATCACTGAGCGAGTGGCCTACGCTCGCCCGAAATTACCCGAAATGTCGGAAGACGTGACAGCAATAAAAGACAAGTGCGGAAGCGGGAATTTGCCTTACACTAACAACCCAGCCAAAACCAGAACGACTGTGCACAAACAATCAGATCAGAACGGTCCCAAACCGGATAAAGGGATGGGCTATAGCAATGGTCAAAAAAAATTGATTCCGCCCAGGATCGAACTGGGGACGTTCTGCGTGTTAAGCAGATGCCATAACCTACTAGACCACGGAACCTCTGTTGGATTTGAGGATCTACTTGAGTTACTAGAGAATGATTGTGAAATTTAGAGAGTGTCAGCGAGCAGAAACGATTCAGGCCTTCGTACTGGTTCGTAGGCATGTTTTGGAGTTATTTCTCACGATAGCGTATCGGAATTGCTGAGAGCTCATTTCTATTCGTAAAGGACTAGCACTATGTAATGAATACCTGTTTCCTGAGCCGTCTGACTACCTTACACCTTGGCCTACAGAATAAATAAGGACAAATAATTTCAAAACGTTTATTAGTTTGTGACACCATCCGTATAACTAGGAGTTTGTAAGGTGCTCGAATTTGCAATGGAGCTGTTTTTAACAATCTTGGTGGTACAGCACTCGATCCCTATGTAGATTTGTATGCATAACGGAACGTTTCATCGTAAATCCCCTGGGTCCTCACTCCACGTACCAAGCAGCGCTGTTGACACGGGAGTGAGCAATATCGTCAAAGTAAGTCCAGGGGTCCTTTCTAGTTAAGCGGAGCTCTTGGAGCTCTGCAACAGAATATTGAATTGAAGTATCGACGTCCGGGTTGAGTTGATGATGGCGCTGCGCGGCTGCCGAGACGATCTTGTATTCGTCGGTGACCCAATCGGACCGGCAATATGGCAGAAGCAGCCCGGTCTCATTTTGAACCAGGCAGCCCTGTATGTTTTCGCCGTCAGGAATCCACAACATGAGTTTGTCGTTGTATGTGTAGTCATGAAATTGAAGAGTGCTTGTGTATGAGGATTTGCCGTACTTCCGCAGCAAAATGGACAGCACATTGTGGGGAATATAAACAGAGGAGTCTTCGAAGTATGTGTGTCGAATGGGGAGAAGTTCTTGGAGAAGATGCCAGTTCCAGTTTTTGCAGTGCACGGCGATCAGCCTCTCTTTCTCGGCGTCCGTGAGCCCATCCGTGAGGCTTTCCGGCGCCGGGTCGTTCGTGTATGCCAATGCACTAATGTCAATGTAAAGACCGGAGTTGATCTCGATGAACCTGGCATCGATGAAATTGCGGCCATTTCCCTGGCGCACGTATGTTGGAGAGACCTCAAATAGGTATTTTGCATTGCCGTCACGAGGGTTTTCGATGACGAGCGTCGAGTTGTACATTTTGGAGAGGCGGTCGAGCTGTGATATCGGGATCTGGATGTCGACGTCAGTGTCCCAGGGCATGTTGACCCCATTGAACGCCCAGCCAAGAAGTGAGCCCCAATTGACCCAGGTGACAACGTCCGCAGTCTCAGCAAACTTGAACCACACGCGGACCATGTGCTGGATGATGCTTTGGCGCTCGCGAACGGATATGTACCGCTTGAAGAAAGGAAAGAGCAGGTGGTGCGAGCGACCAGCCACCACATCGGTATAGATCCAGGGGTATTTGAAGAAGCGGTCGGATGTGCCCGCGAGCACGTTTGCTTGCTCAAGAAAAGCCAAGTGGGCCTTTTCCAGCTCCAGAAGGCCTTTTTTGCTCAGCGCCTCACGCAAGAGCAAGATTTCGTCCTCGATGTCGAACTTGAAGTCTTTGGACTTGACGTCAATTTGCTTCTGCAACGTCTTGTAGGGATGCAACTTAAAGGGCGAGGTCCCCTTTTCCACGGCGCTCTGGCACTGCTCCATCTCGTCAAGCAAAGTTTCTTGCAATGACGACGCCGTGACCGGCTGCGCCGTGGTTCTCTGCTTCTTAGAGACTGGAACCTCAATAAACCCATTATCGGTGGCAGCAAGAATTTTTTGGGGTGCCCCCCTAATGCAATATAGATTCACCATTCCTCGCGTGACCTTCTTCTCGAAGGACTCGAGGAAGTATGGATTGACCAGGCCATACTTCTGGGTTGATGCCTCGCAGGTATCGCGGTTGAGGGCTCTTTCGTGCGTCAAAAGCTGGTCACCACGAGACAAGTCCACCCAGTCGTCCCAGTGAAATGCATACCCCTTGGGGTCACTCGGGTCTTGTCGCTTAGTCTCGGACAAAATGAAGGAATAGAACTCATGGGTGCGGACCCTCGGATCAAAGCGGGATGACTTGTGGAGATCAAGAGCCACCGCATCCAACAGCAGCTCGGGGATGTGGCGGAAGAGGGAGTTCCCTACAGACACCAAGAGACATGTTATAGCAAGTAGGAAAGCCAACTTCCTCCGATAGAACTTCGGGATCCACATGTTCTTTTCGAAAAAAAACGACCATAACTCAGCCTCACGCGCGGCTTCGCTTTCCCCGTAGTGTCGCCTGCGTGTGTGCAGGAACTAGCCAAGCTTCTCGAGACACCGTCACCTCTCGAAGCGAGGCCTCTGGTCTGCTGAAAGCAACTCGCTGCAGTCCTTGCATGGGAAATGTGTTCCATGTCGTTCGTGACTACGCTACTGGCGGCAGCCCTTGCTCCACCTTACTGGGGCAAAAAGACTACTTTTGTTCCAAAGGTTCATGTTTCAGGTCAACGCGTAGCATTTTCAAAATCCTCTTCGAAACGTTTTGCCGCATTCTCACTTGAGCATTCTCACTTGAGCGCCGTCAAGTCTTTTCTCAGTAACCACGAGTCACCCGGTGCGCTGGAGGACACCTCATCGTCATGCAAGGATTGCTTGATGATGGGAATAGAGACAACGTTGGGTTGGTATGACCGTCGTTTCTCTGCGTTGGTTGCCACTCCGCCATACGAGCCTCGACGAAACGGTGGCACATACTTCCCCAGACTGCGCACCACAGGGTCAGGCTTTCCCGTGGAATACCTTCTGTGGGTGTCACCTTGGCCGCCAAACTCATGGAATGCTGACCCTGCCTCCTGGTCTCGGCCCGAGAAGATCATCCTCCTGCACTCTTGCCGACTAGGCATCTCACTCCCATCTTCCTCCAAATGAAAGACTTCGTGGCTGTTAATCTGCATATGGTCAAACCCCTCCGTGAGCGCTTGCACCACGGCTGGTTTCTTGCTGTCATTAAACGATCTCAAAAAAGGTGGCTTGTACTTAGAGCCACTCTTAGACCGCTCTCCAAATGTCCCCGGCGAGCAACTCCCTGCGTTGATATTGTAAGAAGTGTGAGAGAGAATGGGTTGTCCCTTTTCGGCGAGACCAGAGGTTGAGAATCTGGAGTGACGTCTTCTTCCGCTTGTTGGCACATTGGAGCTGTCGATATGAAAGGCTTGGCCGGTCTGTGCTGCGTGAGAGGTCAGTCCACGCTTCTTCCACAGTTGCCGTCCAGCCTTTCTTCTTTTTCTTTTGTCACTTCTGTGACCATCTCTTGTCTCTTTCAGATCTCCATACTTATCCATATAATGTGAAAAGATGCTTCGGGGTGTGAAGAAGTCTTCGCGGAGGAATTTATTGCCCCCGTTAGCACTATGTCCTGATCTCGAGGATACAAAGGTGCCATTCTTGTTATAGGAGGCAACGCCAAACGGCTTTCTTGTGTTTCTGATCTGTTTTCCGCCATCTATTGGAATTGGTTTAGTTTGAGTAGAGGGAGAAAGAAGAGCATCTGCACGGCGGTTATAAGGCATTTTCTCATCACTAGAGAAGTAGGCATGACTAGAATTGTAGGCATGGCTAGAGTTGTCCTGGTCGTCCGTAGGCCCGGTATCATTAATTGGCAAGGACAAGAATGATTCCCTCTTCGGAGAATCGTCGGGGGTAATAATTGACAAGCTTTTACGCGGCGCATCTTCGGGTTCTTTAGAAATGTCCGTCTCCAAGTTATCTTTGTCGAAATCGAAAACCTCATCTTGAAGGGTAATTTCAGGATTTTCATTTGTGAATGTTTCTTCGTCTATGTCGCCACCAAATTCAATGTTGTCGTAATCGTCCTCGTAGCCGTATTCATCACTATGGGTTGCAGAGTATTCCTCGTCGATGGTGAAGAAGTTCACGTTGCGGACTTCCTCCTGGAATCCCAAAAGGTCTCTGTTTTGAGGATCCAAATTGAGACAAAAGCGCAAAGCTGCAAACATTTCGTTTGTCATGGTGCTGAAAAAGTCGAAAAGAGCCTCACGATTTGCCGAAAACTGCAAGAAGCGTTTATCGGAGTAATTGGCCACCTGGAATGGATTCTTGTGGAAGACAAGGGTAAGCAAAATGACGCCTAGCGACCACACGTCGACTTTTGAGGAGTCGTAGAACTCGATTTCAGGGTCGAAGAGCTCAGGAGCCATGTATCTCTCGGAACCTACATCAAACTCCGCCGGGTTTGTGACGACTTTTTCTGTGGTGGCCAAGCCCCAGTCGCATACTTTGATGGTCCAGTCCAGGGCAATGAGGATGTTTTCGGGCTTCAAGTCCCTGTGGTATATTGACTTTGAGTGGCAGAATGCGATAGCATCGATGATTTGGGAGAATACATCCTTGATGTCTTGAGAAGTAGTGGGCCCCATATCATCTTTCATGGCCTCGTACAAGTCACCTTTAGAGCAGTACTCAAGGACTAAGCAGGAGTCGAAGCTATCGACCAAGTCGGGGATGTTAGGGTGGTGGCCTAAGATCTTGTGGATGGCGATTTCCTTGGCGGAATCCTCCTCAGGCTTGCTGGAGAGGGAGGGGACACTGTCGGGGCGGAGCTTGGCCGGAGACGACAACGCACGACCGGTCTCATTGATGATGGACTTGAACAGTTTCTTTCTCTCGAAGTTGGGCGGGTACAAGTACTTAACAGCCACCAACGAGTTGCTGTTTTTCGTATCTTTGGCTAAAGACACAAGGCCGTAGGAGCCCTCGGAGATGTCACTGACCTTGGCGTACCTGTTGTTGAGAAGCCCGCCGTTTTCATAGTCATTGTACGCCTGCATTGTCAAAAGGGCCTCGGGAGGAAACCGTGACGGGGACTATTGGGGCCAGCAGGCAAAGACGAGGGAACGGGGGAGGGTGGAAGGGGCAGAAGTTACGCAAAAAGGGAAACGGAAACTTCAAATGCTGATGGGGGTTCGTTGAGGGGTCATTAATATTATGCGAGAAAGGACAACGCCACGGAGGCTTTTGCAGAAGAAAGAAGAAGGTGGCCAGGGCAGGTTCTGTTGAGCAGGGCCGGGGGAAACGGAGCACCGGCGGCAAGGAAAGACCAATGGCCAAAAACGGTGGATCGGCACGTCGAAAGAGACCGGGCGATCGGAAACACGGAAAAGGCCGGGCGATCTGGGAGACGGGGCCGGCGTGGGTCGGTCGTATCGGCCTGGGATTTCGGGAAGTCGAGCCTGCTATGACCAAAGGGCGGGTTTGGGAGACGCGGGTAGGGCAATGGTCGAGTGCAGTGAGGAATCCAAGGTGGGTTTGGCGTAAGGGTGTTTGCGCTGCGATACAGGAGTGTGGGTTCCGGGATATAGCCTGGGGTCGGGAATGTGAGTGGGTGTGCCAACAGACCTGCCTCCTGGTGATCGCAGAGCCCCCAGCCCGCCTTCTCTTGATTAAGCGGCCCGATCCGCAAGCTGCCATTTTTGCATATCTAGCCTCGTGCCTTGAGTCCTTGACGTTTGGGTGTCTGGGCGCTGGTGTGCTGGTGTGCTGGTGTGTGGGTGCTGGTCGCAGTCAGTGTCGCAGCCGCCAGCGTGGGAGCCCATGTGCGCCGTCTGACCCTCTGCTTGCACATACAGCACAGGGCCAGTGCGGGTTGCTCAAGCAAACAGCAGCGTACTTTCCCGAGGTCAAGCGCCAGAGTGATGGATCAGGATATAGCCACGTTTTTGGCGTTCACGTCCACAGAGGACTCGGCGCAAGCACAGCGGTTCTTGGACATCAGTGGCGGCAACGTGGAGTACGCGGTGCAGTTGTTCTTGGAGTCTGGCCTGAATGGCCCGCCACCGCCGTCCGCTCTGAACGACGAGGAGCTCGCCCAGCGCCTCCAGCAAGAGGCCTACCAGAACACCGACAATGGCGCCTCCAACGACGTGCGGGAGGCCGACGCCACGGTGCACCGCCATGACACGCTATTAGGCGACTATGGCGGCTACGGCGGCTACGGCGGCTACGGCATGCCCGTCAACAACGAGGCGGCCATGTTTGGCACCGGCAGGGTTGGAATCTTTAACCAGCGGTACGACGACGAGTCGTACGGCGAGTCGTACGGCGCGGACTCCAGTGACGACGACGTGATTGAACTTGATCTGGACGCCGACGGCGAGGCAGACAACGGCGACGACGACGTGGTTGAAATCGACCGCTCAGGCGACGCAGTGGAACGCACCAACCGCAGAAGCAGGGCCCACCGCACCCGCCTAGACGACCTCACGTCCACACAGAGAAGGTTGGCGGACTTGTTCAAGCCGCCGTTCGACCTCATTGTCCGCAAGGACCTCGACTCGGCCAAGGTCTTGGGCCGCCAGCAGAAAAAGTGGCTTCTCGTCAACATCCAGGACCCGTCGGAGTTCCAGTGCCAAGTGCTAAATCGAGACTTCTGGTCGAACCCGGAGGTCAAGCGCGTTGTGAGAGACGACTTTCTTCTCCTCCAGTACCAATGCGACTCGCCCCACGGCCAGAGCTACATGAACTTCTACTCAGTCGACCTGTATCCGCATTTGTCGGTGTTGGATCCCATCACCGGCGAGCGGGTCCGCACGTGGACCGACGGCGTGGTGCCCGACGTTGAAGAGTGGTTGGCCGACATCCAGATCTTCTTGGAAAAGTTCTCGCTACTACCCTCCTCCAACAACCCCATGGTCCACCACGAGTCCAAGATAAACCCCAGTGCCATGACTGAGGAGCAGCAGTTGGAGTATGCCATGAAACAGTCTATCGGCGATAAACCGGCAGGCTCGCCTGCCACCGGGCCTCTTGAAGAGGCTGGACCGGCGGTGTCCGATGCCGCAGCCTCGGACGACCCGGTGGACTCGATTCCGGCAGCGGATCATGAAGAGCCGACGTCTGGTCCAACAACGAGGGTCCAGATCCGGTTTCCCAATGGAAAGCGGCTCATTCACAAATTTAGCCCGGATCACGACACTGTGCTCCGCATCTACCTGTGGCTCAAATATGTCATCCAGGGATCTGACGAGGCTACTTACGGCATTGCCCCCGACGCCAAGTTCAACATCACGTGCGCAGGCAAGCCCAGACTCAGTGATTGCTTGGACTCTACGATTAAGGGCGCCGGTCTAGCGAATGCGAGCATCTTGGTGGAGCAGACCTAGGCCGCCCGCGTGAGGTTTTCCAGATGATTTTAAACACAGCGCCTTAGATGTGCAACGTTCCCTGCCTACTAGATAAGTTTATAAATTAGCGGCGTGTCGATATCATCATATATCATTCACCAATGTGATAGTCGAGGGAACTCTGTTGGCCGTGATGAAATCCTGGTAGAGCCGATCATCATTCATGTCGGCGTTCCGCATGTCAGTATCTTGCAGAGCACCCTTTGCTGTGTCGTTGTCGTCTACCAACTGGCCTGCAGCATCGAAGGCGGGGCTTCTCGTATCTATGGGGCGCGACCGAAGAAGAGCTAAGTCTTGGTCGGCCTCTTGCTCGGACAATCCCAAGCAGCCAGTGAGTTTGACATCCACAGTATCGAGCTGGGGAATCGTGTGGGCGCTGTTGCTGGCTTCGAAATCTTTCTTGTGTGCTAACACGCTGCGCTTCGTGTCTGAGATCTCGAGCCTGTTTTTCTTGTGGTAGACGTTATCAATATCAAAGAATGTGTCAATGTTGCCGGCGGCCAACCGCATTTGCATGGTAGTGTCGTGGGCCTCTGTTTTGCGCAGGACAGGCATGGTAGAGCGGAAGTAGCTCTTGTCCGCCGATGCCACGGCTCTCTGCGGCTGCAAGTCGTTATACTCGTCAGTGAGTCTTCGTAGCTCTTCGCTGGTTTCTTTGATGAGACGGTCCCGGTGCTCCAGGATGTCTTGTTTGCATTGTTTCCACATGAGCACCTTGTTCTTCTCGGTCAAGCTGTCCATCAAGTCGAAGTTGTAAACCTTCTGCTTCGAAACGGCGTCAAGCTGGACCCGGTGGAAGCCGATTATCTCGTTGAAGTACTCGGCAAAAGGCAAGTCGCGGCCATCGCTGTGGAAAATCTCGTCGAACTCGGTGGGCAGTTCCATGGCTGAGATGAGTGCAGCAATCTCGCGCTCAAACTCTTCTTCATGGGCCTGCCCCAGTGTCGAATCCGGGAACCTTCGAGGTTGGCTTCCGTGGGGAGGTTTGTTGTTGAGATCGTCCACGATTTGCACTTGCAGGGTATAAAACTGCGACCATCTGCTGTCGCTTGCCTTGAAGCCCTCGATTTGGGACTCGAGAAGTTGCAAGATGAAGTTCAACCGCGACTGCCTGGCATCCAAGTACCCTTGGGCTAGCGAGGAAAACTCCTCGTCGATTTGGGTTTCCAACTTGTTGAGCTGTTGCACCGACATTTGGGGTAATTGAGGTATCATTTCCGCCTCGAACAGAGCGGTGTTTCCCACGGACCCGGCCCCCGGTAGGGAGGGGGCATTTGTTGTATTTTCTTCGGCGACGTTGTGGTCCACGACCATCCCGTGGCTCGTGGATATATTCGCTTCTTCTTGCGTCATTGGCCGAACAAGGAGATTGCAAAAGGTAACTTTGGTCAGAAAAGTCGCACCCGGTGCGTCCTGCACCCAGCACAACCGCCAGTGGGTAGAACTCGTTCAATGATGCTGCTTCAGTAAAATACTTGCTGCTTCGATAGACAAGTTGCTGCTTCGGTAAATGGTTGCTTCGACAAAATGGCTGTTCCTTCAACGTAACGGTTGTTGCTGCTTTCATCGGTGCATTTTACGTGAGTCTACACTATTGTCCCCAAAGACTGGTCCTGGACAGCGCTCAGCGCGCATGGTTAGGCTAAGCATGTTCAAAAACAGGGGCTGAAACTGGCCGAGACGGGCCAAGCTGTCTAAATGGGAGTATTTGTTCATCGGTTCGCATAAACATTGCCTAGACACTTTTCGTAGCAGCGCTAGGGCACTAGTTGCGGCCTCGTGGTGCCACATGGCGGCAGAAGTTGGATACGAGACCAAGCAAGACGGCGACAGGGCAATGAAATCGGACAGCGCACCCAGGTAGCAAATGGACACAAGGCCATACGTCTATCTGTCCTCGGCCCACTCGTTTTCTTTCCGAATGGCAGCCTCCTCCTCCGGGCTGAAGTCGTTCACAATGTTGAACGTCTTTCTCAACTCCTCGGGCGACTTGTGCTTGATCATCTCGGCAATGATCTTGCAGCCCGCATCCAACAAGGGCCGGATGTTCAAGTAGTTTGCCGCCAAGATGATCTCGTACAACATCTCCTGGTCGACTTTCAAGAAGTTTCTGTCCCACGAGTGGACAGGCGCAGACTTTCTGGCATCCTCGTCATCGTCGTCGGGGAATACCGTGTTCTTGTGGTGCTCACACCATTCCAAAATCTTGCTCAAAACGTTGGCCCTGACGTTGGGGGTGGGGATCTCAAAGTCCTCGTCCTCGTCATCGTCCAAGTCGGGTTTTAAGTCGGCGATCATGTTCTTGATCAACACAGACTTGCTGGCGGCCTCCACATCAACGGGGAACCGCTCGTCGTCGGAGGAGATAATCACAACTCTGGGCATTGTGGCTAAAAAGAAGTGTTACAGTAGGGCACAGGCTGACAGGCGCGCGGTTGCACTAGGCTCGCGGAGTGCAGTAGTCGCACCAGTCTGGTGAGGGCGGCCTCCGGCACCTGGAAGGCTGGGTGGGCTACAAGAAGCAGTCTAGTTTGCAACTGATAACATTTCTGAACGCGTCTATTGTAGTGGTACTTTCTTCACTCGAAGTTGGAGTAGATGCTGGCACTAAACTCATCAAGCTTCTCTACGTTGTTGATACCGTTGATGTAGGGATTACCTGTAATCTCACTGTCGGCAACGTGGTTTCCCGGATCAATCAAGATGTTGGACTGCACGGACAACTGGGCTAGGTAGGTTGCCAATTTGTTGAGGTGCCCCACTTTATTCTCGGGGTTGGTGGCCATGTGGATGTTGTCGCAGAGGGTGTCGATGCCGGTGTACACCAAGCTTCTAAACACGTCCAAAGCGAAGTCGTTGGCCAAAATGTAGCTTGTCTCGCTGATGAGCTTGACAAAGTTCAGCTGCGGGTTCTCGAGCTCAGACACGAGCTCCGGGTTTGTGCTAATGATGGTCTCGACCAAGTTGTCGTACTCCACGGGGAACACCAGGTGGAACACAGCCGAGCCGCTCTCGTCTAAGGTTCTGGCTGCGACGTCTAGTAAGATCTGGCGGAAGGTGTCGACGGAGAGCTCCGTTTTGGGATTCAACTCCTGGAACTTGATGGCCACGGCGTTCTCTAGCTTGTTCGCCATGCGCCTCCAGCCATGGTGGAGAAGCCACCAGCTCAAAGACAAGTAGCTTTGCTCAACAAAGTAATCTTGCGAGCTTTGCGGGGCCGACGACAGCGTGCCACCCGCGAGCACAATGGCCAGCTCCAAGTACGAGCGGCGGGCCAAGATATTTAGCTGCAAGCGGGTGAGCAAGAGCAACCCCGACAAGGAGTAAATGAGGCCAAGCATCCTGGTGATGGACTTGATTTTCAACTCGTGCCACAACTCGACCTTGGACTTGGAAAGATAGGACAGAAGCTCGAGCGAGCCGGCGGGCGCCTGGTCCTCGGAGTGGGCCATCAAGTTCTCGGTGGTGAGCGAGTCGTTGAGGTCCTTGGCGGGGTTCTTCTTTCTCTTCAATGCCGAGGTGATCGACTCGGTGGGCAAGTAGCTCATCATGGGCTGCGTGAGCACCGGCAACAAGGCCAACACCGTGAGATAGCAGTCGGCCTGGGTCTGGATGAAGCGCCGTTTGATCTGCTCCTTGACATGTAGCTCCTGTTTCAAGGCGTTTTGGAAGTCCCGGAATCTCTTGATCACGAGCTGGTAAAACACAAGGTACCCCGACACCGCGGCGGCAGAGGTGATGAGGATCTTCTTCTGGTGGCGGCGGAAGAACGCCGCTATGGCCGGAAAGAATGCCATGATGCTAAAAAACCGGGGTGGAGAAGCCAGTGTCCAGTGAGGGTGTGGACGCAGGTCAGGTGCCGCGCTCCACTTCCTCGCACACACGCCCGTTGGCACGAGATAGACCCGAGGCTAAGCGGGCCGCGCGATCCCGTGTGCACTCTGGCAAGCACATGGCCAGGCGACACTAGGACACCCGGGCCAGTGTTTTGAAGAAAGCCGTTTTTTGCTCGCAGAGCATGTACGGAGAGCCGTGTTGGGCCTGTACCTTGCACGGCCATTATGCTGGAACTTCTTCAAAAATATGTAGAAGAAAAATATATTGTGTAGCAGTCGGGTGAGGTGAATGGGGGACCCAAGCGTAGTGGGGTTCGGTGGAATAGCCACTTTGTGGTACCAGGCACTATTCGGTTCCAAAAGGCGAGCATGTTTTGACCGGGCGAGAAGGCTCGACCTGCCCTATTGCAAAAGCAGAAGGTTCGTCGATGGTGTGGTCTTTTTAACACGTACTGGCATTGTTTAGTTTATTTTGCATTCGCAGCCGGACTCCACTTTTGTCTGCCGCCGTCTATATTATCACACTATGGAAAGCCGATTTCTTGGTACTCCACAAGACTCTCCGGCGCTAAAGAAAATCGGCACTGATTCGAGCTGCTGGGACGCTAGTCCTCGCCAGTTTCGGCCAAGAAATCCCCCGAGACCCGGAAAATACCCGACCCCGGCGGCTTGTCTCAATACAGGCCAATTCCGGAGTTCTGCATTTCGCATGGTCCCACGTTTTGGCCTCAGACCCTCTCCAATACACACGCACCGGAACCGTGCAGGAATGGCGGCAAAAGCTAATTGATGGAGATTCGTGACGCCCAATGATTCGCCAATTCTTCATGGTGTGTATTACCTGCCCCCGTGCCCGCAATCGCTGTGGGGTCCGCTGACTATAAATGCCACCGGTTCCCGGGCTCGTAGCTTCTGATCACCATCTGTTCTCACCTCAGTACAATGCAATTAGCCAGTGTTGTGACCTGCTTAGCCGCCGCCGTGGGCGTGCTCGCTGCCCCCTTGTCGATGGAAGCCAGCTCCAACTCGTCGGAAACCACCAACAAAACCATTCTTCTCACCAACGACGACGGATGGGCCTCCACCAATATCCGGGCCGCATACCGGGACTTGAAGAAGGCCGGCCACGAGGTCATCATGGTTGCGCCCGTGCAACAGAGATCTGGGTTCGGGGGCCAGTTCCAGCTCCCCGGATCCGCCAACTTGACTGCCGGCGGCGAGTTCGACTACCCACCCAAAGGATCACCCTCCTGGGGCCACGAAGACAACGACATGAACATCTGGTATTTTAATGGAACACCGGCGTCGTGCGTTGCGTTTGCCTTGAACTACGTGATCCCCGAGCACTTTGACAACAGACTGGTGGACCTTGTTGTGGCCGGCCCTAACGAGGGCACCAATCTTTCTCCCGCCATGTACACCCTCTCCGGAACCATTGGTGCTGTCTACAATGCAGTGTACCGTGGCATCCCGGCCGTGGCGTTCTCTGGCTCCATGAAAAACAACTCTTTCTTCAAGGACGACGCCGCCCACGCTGATGACAGCTCCTTTGGCCCCAACATCTTGAGCAAGAAGGTGGTGGAGTTGGTCGACAACTTGTTCGGCAGCTTCCAAGACCGCCCCCACTTGTTGCCTCTCACCACGGGACTTAACGTCAACTTTCCTGAAGTGGGCGACGACTGCACCGACCCCGAGTACGTGTTCACCCGGTTGTCGGGACCCGAATCAAGTGCACCCAACTTGGAGTTCAACTCCACCTCCGGCTTGCCGCAATGGGTCCAGACCACATACGACCCCATCACGGAATGCGTCTTTGGTGACTGCTCGTTGCCTTCCGAGTCGTGGCTCTTGCTGCAGAAGAAGTGCAAGACAGCCCTCAGCTTGTTCTCCATCGACTACGACGCCAAGTACCAACAGGAACAGCTGGTCAAGAACGCATTGGACCTTTAGGCCTTTAGGCCCCCGGCGCCGCAGCTGATGCGGCCTCCCTTTTCGAGCTTCCGCCCGGAAGCGATTGCTACTGAACATATACCCCAGCGCTTTGTTACTAAGATGTAGATCCAGGAGTGTTACAACGGCTTAGGTGGCATACTATTCGGTAGGTTCCCAGTCGGGCGCGCCTGGTGACCCCAGCATGCACGCTTTCGGAGGGTCCGGTTGCATCGGCCACTGACCCCAGACAGTTGCGAAATATCGCCCAATTAAGTAATCGCGCTACCGTTGCCGTGCCGTGCCTGCACTGGCATTGTCTGAGGCAAGAGCGCATATGCCCAGAATCCCCACGTATCTCTTCAACTCCGCCCTTTGCTTTTTCTCCGCATCCGCCCCTATACTTAGGCCTGCTGCGAGTGTTGCTAACTGGAAAGTCGCGCGGTGTGATTTATATGCCCTAGCAAGCAAGTCGCATCTGCCACATACAATAGACGCACGCTTTTCTCGACTATTCGGCTAAGGGCCAATTTCCTCCTCTTCTTTACTTGGTGCCTGTTTCCTGCTTACTTCCTGTTTAAGTGGTGCTTTCTGTTTAAGTGGCGCCTTCTCTGTGTTTGCTGTCTACTGTCTGTTGTGTCCAATTTGTGTCTGATCTGTCTACTTCGTGATTCCTCCCATTGGTGTCTAAGCCTCTACTCAAAATCTACTTAGTGTTTGCACCTCCTGTGGCCAATGTTCAAGCATGAGAGCCGGGCCTCCAAACCAAGCTCGCTCGATAACTCCAGCATCAATACGAACATCACCCCAGAAAGCACGCCTCCCCGGCTAGCAAGAAAGAAAACAGTGGCCTCTGACGATGCGGTGCTTCCTCGCAATACTGAGTCTCATGGACTCCTAGACACCATCATGTCTGCTGCCCACAACGCTGCTAATATCATTGGCTCCAAGAGAGACCACTCCGCGTCGTCCAATGACTTGCTGGCACCGCATCAACGGGTTCAAATCCGAACCCACACCTCCGACCCAAACTTGCCTTTGATGAAGGTCACCTCCTCGGACTCTTTGGACTCCGATAGGGACGGCAATCAGTTGCACGCTTCCAATGTTCACTTCGAGCCCGTGCACGACTCACCTGTCAACACCCTAGGCAATGGTGATCTCACCCTATCCCATTTCGAAAGCAGACCTGAGAGCAAGCCTCCCCGCAAAACTTCCAGGGCGTCTGCAAAGGATCAGAATGCGTCTCCGGGTCCGGACGCTGGGGGTCTGAAACTTGTTGTCTCTGGCTCCCATGATAGTAAAGTAATCCGCCGTAAGTCATTTTCTCAAGGCTCGGCTATCGGCTCGGAGCACACTTTGGATACTGATGACCAGGGTATCAATTCTCTTGGCCACGATGAAGCGTCCCAAACAGAACTGTATTCAAATCAGGATTCTTCTCATATAACCGAGCCCAATTCGAAGAAAAGAAAGGAATTCAGAAACACCTTTAAGAATATCCCGCTGACAGAAGAGCTACTAGCCGAATTCTCTTGTGCTCTCTCAAAGGATATTCTCGTGCATGGCAAGCTTTACTTGACACGGAACTTGATCTGCTTCAACTCCAACATTCTTGGCTGGGTCACTAACATCGTCATTCCCTTGCAGGAGGTTATTCAGATCGAGAAAAAATCAACGGCTGTTTTGTTTCCCAACGGAATGATTGTGAGAACTTTGCATCAAAAATACGTCTTTGCATCATTTTTATCCCGAGACACCACCTTCAGCTACATCACGAAGGTATGGAGTAACGCATTACTGGGCAAAAGCGCAATAGATCCAAGCAAATTGCAGTCGAAAAAATCCTCAGATCTGCAGAGCGAACAAGCTTCTGTGCTGGAAGGCAGTACACTGGATCTGAGTGCTAGTATGCACGAGGAAGGCCTGTCCGACTCCGACACCGATCATGATCTCAGTTTCTTGAAAAAGATCAAGAGTAAGCGCAGAAATCTGAGGAAAGGCTCAGTGGGAAAAGAGGAAGCGTCAAATAGCACAGAGTCTCATGATAACTCCTCAACTGGGAAACAGGCTTCGCAAGAGAAAGATGCTGACGCACCAGCCTCGCTGTCTAAGAAAGTTGGCTTGTTCAAGGGCTTTCAAAATCCTGGTCCCTCAACTCATGCCCCCACTAACCCCGAGTATCCTCAAGATTACGTCCACATTACAGATCAAACGTTCAAGGCCCCCTTGGGTGTCGTTTTCAGTTTGTTATACGGGCCAGATAATTCTACTTTCATCAAGATACTAGAGCAGCTGAAAAATTTTGATATCACAAAAGAGAAGATCACAGAGCTCAATTCTGATAACGAAGAGAGAAAATACACCTACATAAAACCGTTGTCTTCCTCTTTGGGGCCAAAACAAACAAAATGCTTGCTCACTGAAAAATTAATTTCCTGTGACTTCGAAGACTATTGCGAGATTGAACAAATCACACAAACCCCAGATGTTCCTCTGGGAAATTCTTTTAAAGTCAGAACGAAGCAGTTTTTCTCCTGGGGACCTGACAACTCAACTAAGATGAGCGTATATACCAACATTGAGTGGAGCGCTAAATCCTGGATCAAAGGTGCAATTGAAAAGGGAAGTTTGGAGGGACAAAAAAGCTCCATGAAGGACATGTCCAATACTCTCAATGAGATTCTCGCTTCCGGCTCATCTAGCGGCTCGAAGAAGAAACGGAAGAAGAGCAAGTCAACAAGTCAACAGCAACCTCAGATGAATGAAGCTCATTCTGAGGAGTCACAGGAGCTCACTTTTGTCGGCCAAGTTGACAAGCTTCTTGAAAGAATTGGTGGTACTCTTCCAATGAAGATTCCATTTCTAAGCAACCGAATGGTTGGAGCTTCACTAGTGTTGTTAGGAACACTCTTTTACTCATTCATGTTATTGCGCTTTCAGGGCGCTGGCAAAAATGTCAGCACATTAGTTCTCGATAGAGACTCACTGCAAACCGTCACCATAGACGACCAGAGCTACTACATTTCGCCTACAATCGAAACGAGATTAAACGACAAAGAAAATCGCATTGCTGGCAATGCTCAATTATGGCAATGGATCCTCTCAAGGACTGAAGAAACTCAGTCGGACAAGGTTTCTGATTCTGAGGCTGCACCAGCTGAGGGCTCAGAACAATATAAAGAAATATTGCGACTCACCAGGGATCGACTCAACGAGGCTTACGAAGAAATGCAGTAAAGATAAATTCGGTTCTCCCGGCCTAAATAATATCTGTCTCTGATTGGATCAAAACAAAGTACGCCTGCCGACTCACAGTCAATTTCAAGAAAGAAGTACGAAAATAAAGCTCAGTTCAAGAGAAAATATTTTGACGCAGGAGAGTTAACAAGTAGGGGCTCAGCGTAATTGTTTCCTCTACACAACGCGGACCTTCAGTCGATTTCACATATCCAGGATGAAATTGATTAGTTCATTATTCCTTGAATATAACTTACATGAGAATACAAATTCGTAGAGTTGATCTGACAGCCAGCCAAGACTTACCGGTCCTCGACCCAGTGGGAGTGTCTTGACAGACCTTGTCAATTGCATTCCTTGACAATCTATATCACGTGAGAAGTGGCCTGTGCGCGGATTTTGTGCAGCACCTTCTGAAATAAAAAAATGTGAAGCTGCCATCGAACTCCTTGATTCCACAGATTGAAAGTTGGTTGGGCATTTTCAGAATAAGCTCGCTTCATCTATGGTCTGATTCTTCGGAACCTGTTACGTTTTTTGCTGATTTGAGTTTTCGATTTAGAAGACAAAGTACCATCCAGAGGTCCACCTCCTCCCCGGAGTTTCTAAAGCTTTCAGTTCGTTCTAGGGATTGGCTTTAGCGAGATCTCCTGGTCACAAATATTCGGCATTTCACTACTTGAACAAGAGCTGTCTGGCTTGCCACATCCAAGTGAGTCAAACGCAAGCCGTTAACGACAACATTTTGCTTCAAGATGCGTTTAATTCCCAGAAACAGCCTCCTTTTCATCATCTTTCTTCTTTGTCATGTTTTATCAAGCACTCTACGAAGCATGACCCTGGATTCTACATACGCACAAGTGGCGGCAAAATCTAGTGGTGAACTAGCCAGCACCCATGCATCTCCCCTCGAGCCTCGAAATTTGCTAGATTGGCAACTTCTGGACGTGATTATTGTCAGTGATATCGACGGAAATTTGCATGGTGCCGAGAGAAGCACGGGTACCCTCTTATGGACGCTTCCGCTCGAGAATCCGCTAGTCAAAGTGCTGGAAGACTTCTCGAGCCTCGGCAATCAAATGAATGAAACAAACATACAATGGCTAGTCGAACCGTACCAAGACGGTGCCCTCTACTATTTCTCTTCAGAGTTCGGGTTGAATAAGCTTCCGGCTTCTATTGAGAATTTGGTAATGGAGTCTCCTTTTTCGATAAAGGGAGATAACAACATCTACACCGGAAGCCGGAAAACCTCGCTTTTCACAATCGACGTCAGCACAGGAAAAATATTGAACAATTACGGTAGCGCTCTGGAGCAGGAAAGATGCCCTGTGCCCAACGTATACCACCATGTGATCGAAAAACCTAGGTCTTCAGAAGCTCTTTTGCAACTTGGGAAAACCACCTATGAACTCACGATCCACCTGAAAATGAACCCGAGTGTCGTGTGGAACGTGACTTATTCTCAGTGGGGTGCAAATAAGGTTGATTCTGATCTCATGTTGCAAAACGATCACTCTGCAGATGATCTTTACTTCACCCCATTTTATGACAAATCGCTATTGGCTTTGAGCAAGTCTCTGGGCACACCAGCATGGGTCTGTCGTTTGCCTTCCCTCGCAGTGAACGTATTTGACGTTTTCAACAGGATCGGTGGTATGGGCGACCACATAGTTCTTCCGCACCCAATCAAGAGGTTGAATGACTTACAGCGGCTCTCGACGGCAGCAAACCAAAATGAAAATTTGTGCTTTGTCAACAAAACTGCTCATAGTGATCAGTGGTTTGCCATGAGCTACGAGAACTATCCAACGTTGATAAAGTCGGCACCAATCTCACCTTACCAATTGGCTTTACGAAAATACGATGCTGGACTTCTCGATCCCGAGACCGTCTCTCAACTTCGGGGGATGTCCCTAAGAGACATTGGCGCGGAAGCTATAGTGAGTGGTGTTCATGAGCTAGAACTTCTTACTTTCAAAAATGATTACAGACCATCCGCCAACTTCAGACACAAAGACGTGAAGCAGATTGAAAATTTACGTACTACATCGCAAAGTGAACCAAGCAGACCCACAGAGGTCAAAGCAATACCTTCGGGTTTCATAGACGGAATTTGTTTTCCCGAATCCAAAAACCGAGAAAATACAGTGGTGAAACCAAATGAGAGAGATGCAAGCCTATCTGAACCAAACTTCAACTCGAATTTGCCGGTCAAATTCCATGAAGAAGCTACGATTCCACGGCCATACCCTAAGCTGCCAATGTCGATTTTTTATCGTATTGCTGAAGATTTGTTTGTGATGTCAGTCCTCATCTTCTTTCTCTTTGCATTCCGTAAGGCCGGGCATCTTATACGAGGACAGAAAAGTAAGAAGCATTCGGAATACGAGGACCCCAAAGATTCAAATGCAATAACCAATGATTTCTCAGAAAGAGTTCTCAGCGATGTTGACAAGCCCAGCAAGCTAAAACAAATAAATTTGAGCGAAGTCAATGCCAGTATACTTGAGGGCAAAGAATGGGCACCAAATACCAGGGAGCTAAGAGATTCCAATCAATTGCAGGTCACTGATTCGAAGAATGAGGCTGATGCCTCTGGGGATGAGACTCTGGAAAATGGTGATCAATCCCAGTCCATGAAGAAGAAGCGTAAGCGTGGAAGCCGCGGCGGTAAGCGTGGAGGAAAAATTAAGAAAGCGGCAGATAATGAGAGTGAAGTACATCAGATAGTTATTCCTGAGTCCGCTTCTGATTATCTGTCAGATGATCACATACCCACCACATCCTTGGTGAAACAGAGGATCAAGCTCAACAAGCTGACCAAGAAGCTTCAGATTGACAACAATCTAATCATATCCCAGAAAATCCTCGGATATGGCTCTCACGGTACTGTTGTGTACGAGGGTACATTCGAGAACCGACCCGTGGCTGTGAAGAGGATGCTTTTGGAGTTTTACGACATCGCAAACCATGAGGTGCGTCTTCTTCAAGAAAGTGACGATCATCCGAATGTCATCCGCTACTTTTGCTCGCAATCGAGTGAAAAAGAGAAGTTTCTTTACATTGCCCTCGAATTATGTGCTTGCTCTTTGGAAGAAATCATCGAAAAACCACACCTATTCCCAGACTTCTTGAGAATGAGCAAAGTGACAAACAAACACATTCTTTATCAATTGGTGAGTGGTTTGGACTACTTGCATTCGCTCAAGATCGTTCATCGGGATTTGAAACCGCAAAACATTCTCGTCGGAGAGTCATCCAGTAAGGATCTATTTGATAAAACCCGCTCTGCACGCATGCTCATTTCCGATTTCGGGTTATGCAAAAAACTTGACTATGATCAGTCATCATTCAAAGCAACGGTACAAAATGCTGCATCAGGAACTTCAGGCTGGAGGGCCCCAGAGTTGCTTCTCCATCACGATTTGATGGAAATCTCCCCAGACACGGTTTCTTCCGTCGGATCGAAACCCAGCATACAAGCTGCCGCAGGCGACGGAAATGAGAAAAGACTTACGAAGGCTATTGACATATTTTCCCTAGGATGTGTCTTCTACTATATTCTCTCTAATGGCCGGCATCCATTCGGAGACAGATATTTGCGAGAGGGAAATATTATCAATGGCGAGTTCAACTTAGTTGGAATCGAGAAGTTTTGCCCGGAGGATCATGTTGAAGCGCAACATTTAGTGAGAACGATGATAGATTTCAACCCAAGAGCCAGACCAAGCACCGGGCAGATCCTCAAACACCCATACTTCTGGAGTATGAACAAAAAACTTGAATTTCTTTTGAAAGTTTCTGACCGATTCGAGATAGAACGGAGAGATCCTCCAAGCGAAAACTTATTGAGGCTAGAATCAACAGGGCACCAAGTACACCAAGGAGACTGGCTCAGGAAATTTGACACCAAGTTTATTGATAACTTGGGCAAATACCGGAAGTATAAGGGTGACAAGGTTATGGACCTCTTAAGAGCTTTGCGGAATAAGTATCACCATTTCAACGACATGCCAGATGACTTGCAGAGAGAAATGAGCCCGCTCCCGGGCGGCTTCTACTGCTATTTCAGTTCGAAATTTCCCACACTCCTCATGGAGATATATTTCGTGGTTCACAGCTTGTTCGGAGACGAACATGTGTTTAACGAGTTTTTCTAATCAGACACAAGGCCATAGGTCATTTCAACCCCGATGCGATGATGTCGTTTTGTAGGCTTGTAGAGAACGCCCGGATGGTCCATTCCCCGGATATTCCAAATATGCCTCGGTATGTAGGTATTCTGGTTCTATTCGGCATGTATGGAACAATTCGGTAATCTGTTTGTTTCGACATTTTGGTCTTTTATTTAGTATTCTGTTTGCGTTCGGTTTCTGTTTTTTAATTGGTATTGTAGGTTATATTCGGTATTAGGTTATTTACGCTTCGGCTTGGTCACCTTGTTTGGCTTGCGCCTTTGCAGTAGACTTTTCTGGCGTTTGGCGGTAGTAGAATCTGATTTTGAGGAGGTTTTTGAATTCTGCTGATCGGTGGGAGGAGCAGTCTTCACGGATTTGGCGGGAGGCGGCGAAGCGGATTTGTCTTCATCCTCAAACTTCGTGTGGGTGCCCTTGAAGTTGGCAGAACTGATTGCAGGAGACTTCATACTGTCCGGAGCAGCGTGGCCTCCAGTTGTGCCTAGCGTATTCTGAAGAAAAGTGGCAGCCTTTTCGGCTCTCTTTTTCTCCTGATCTTGTTCGTTCGTGAGCGAGGCCTCGATCCTCTTGAATTCCTTCATCGACTCCTTCACTCTTGCAAGCTCCTTCATGATCGGGTGGGACTCGGTCTTCACACCCAAAACCTTCAAGTACGAGAAAAGCACCGACACGGACGTATACAAGTAGTCGTGGTATAGCTTGATCTTTTCCAGAGGCAGCGTGCATTTGGAGACAGCCTCGTCCAAGGGCACGCGAAGCGCGGGTTCTAGAGCCAGGGTAAGGCTTTCTATAGAAGAATTCAAGGAACCCACAAAGGCCTGGATGTTGTGGGAGTCGTCCATTGCAGTGTAGAACGGAGAACAGCAGAAACACGAGATGTGCGCAGAGTCTCGCGAGCCGCATCACTGACCCACATTTTTTCCCGAAGCAGGCAGCGCCGGCTCATCGCGAAAACACCCATTCTACCAAAGAGGCCTATCACCGGAGCAATGTCAGGCAGAAGCAACCGAGAGATTCTCACGGGCGGCAGCAAGTATCGCCAGAAGCAGGCCAAGAAGTACGGCGTGGACGAGGTTGTTTTCGACAAGGACTCGCGAGTGGAGTACTTGACCGGGTTCCACAAGAGAAAGGTGGAGAGGAAGAAGAAGGCGGTCAAGTTCCACGAGGAGCAGGAGCGCTTGGCCCGCGTGGAGTCCCGCAAGCAGGCGCGAGAGGAAAAGCAGCGGGAGTTTGAAACCAAGCTCAACGAGTTGGAGGAGGCCAAGAAGTTGGACATCACCGAGTTCTTGCGCAACGAGAACGCCGACGACGAGTGGACCGGGTTTGCCGAGGCCGGCGGCGACCTCGACAGCACCAGCACCGAGGAGCCCATCAAGGGCATTCTTCACAAGAAGCAGGCGTACAAGGTGGAGAATCTAGATGCTATGGGCGATGCGGTGGTGGACGAGGAAACCACCGTCACCATCGACACGCTCGACAACCCATACCTTGCGCGGGTGGGCGGCTCGTCGATCGACCAGATTGCCAAGTCCAACAACGTGGACTTGAAGAAGTCGGACGAGATCCTAGAGAACTCCATTGACCGCGCCAAGAAGTACGCCGTCATCTGTGGGGTCGCCAAGCCCAAGACGAAGCCTACGCAGAAAAAGAAGAAGTTCCGGTACTTGACCAAGTCCGAGAGACGCGAGAACAACCGCAAGGCCAAGGTCAGCAAGATGAAGAGCCGGAACCGGGACTAGGCCGCGCGGCCCGAACCACCATCCAGGGACGCTCCAAAAACACCTCCCTGCAGACGCTTCGACACTTGCTTGCCGACACAACCGACCGAAATGACCGCATGAAACTACAAAGCTGCTGAGTCCTGGCTTTTTCTTTCTGGTTCTAACCAGCAAGACTAAGAAAGTGCAGCCCGTGCACCAAACTACCTCTAACCCAAAGGGCCTAACCCTACAGACTGCACCGCACGCGCTGGGCGCCGGGTAACGCGGCGCGCTATAGAAAGAAAATTTCGGCCCTCGATGGCTTTTTCTTCTCTACTCTCCTAGTGCAATACGATTTGGCGCCTTCAAAACGTGGCCTACGCCCAGCGGTGTACTCCATGCTTTGTTGGACCCAGTCAGGTATGTTACTACTTGGAGTCTGTTGGTGCTACTGTGATGACTAAATGTCGCCCCAGGCGGAGGATCCTTTTCAGGACTATGACCGATTCGATAAATAACCAAACACACTGAAAATTCTGATCTTGTATCACCGATGGCTCTTTCTTATCTGCTCCTGGGCGTAAACTAACATTTAGCTGTTCCGGAAAGTCGTTGACAACCCGCGTAGCTCCTCGATGATGGCTAATGATGTTTTCCATGCTAATCATGATTGTATCTGATTAAAATCTTTGCACATCCGTGTGCCTGAAGCCTGACTCGTGGTCTTTGCTCGATCTAGATCCGCCCTGTAGAATCCTCTGAATTCGCTTCCGCTCACCTGCAGAGGCCGCCGCTGAACTGCCTTGTCACGTGACCAGCGCGCGGCTGCACCCTACGAACGCGGCCTCGCCCACGTCTACATCACTGTACCCACCACCGAAACAAGGCTTCCAAGCAAAGCCTTCCAACATGACCAGCACCGGTCTGCTGCCGCTAGAATTCAATGACTTGGTTCCCACGCCACTCCGCGTGTCGCTATTAATTGCACTGGGGGTCTATCTCTGGTATGCGTTGGTCTACGTCTGTTACCACTATTTCCAAGTCAATTGCTTGGCGCTCTTGAACTTGTCTTACTCGGCCCACAAGTACAGTGTCGATGGCAGCAGTAGCCAGCCTGTAAGTGGCAGTATGGCCACCATCTCTAGTGCAGAGCCGAGTGAGAATCTCTTGCTACTTCAGGGCATCCTGGCGAAAGCCAAGCTTGTCACTTCGTTAAATGCTATAGCCTTGTCAGGGTACTGGGCCTCGGCTATACTTTTGGAAGACACGTCGGTGATCAGGGGTGTTTTCGCCATCGCTGTCCCCATTGTCACCATAGTCTGTACCTTGGGGAGCCTATTGTTTCTGACAGGCTCTTCGGGACAGGACAGAGCCAGCTCGACTGCCAAGAGAATTCTTGTGGGAAGAATCAACTCCGCCACCATGCGGACCAACGACATTCTTCTTTCAGACAGTCTCACGTCGTATTCGAAAGTGCTCAATGATCTTGTGGCTTTCTTGTGGTCGTGCATCTCTACTGCCGGTTACAACACGGCTCTTGAAGCCGTTGTGTTGTCCTATCCTGCCGCGATCAGAATCAAGCAGTGTTGGTATGAGTACCGGACGACGAAGCAAAAGCAGCACTTTTTCAACTTGGTGAAGTACTCGCTTCTGTTGGGGCCTGTGGTCTTGAACATGTGCATCAAGAGGAAAATGGCAGCAAGCGGCGAATTGGGCGACGTTGTTCAAGAGCTTAAAGTGCTTGACACATGGTGGTACGTTGTGTCTTTTGCAAGCTCGCTTTACCTGTTCGTGTGGGACATACGCATGGACTGGGGCTTTGAGGCATTTGACGTGCTCTTTAGCGGAAACTTCCGCAGATTGACGCTTCTTAGAGACAAGAGCAAGTTGCTCAGCCAATCCAAGTTCCCGTACTTCTTCGTGATAATGGCGGACTTTATTCTTCGCTTTATCTGGGTCTTCAAGGCATTTGTCATGCTTGAAACCGAGATGGATCTCAGGCTAACAAACAAGGTCGGCAACTTTTTGTTCGGGTACAACTCGCTTTCTTTGGGCTTTGCGACTCTCGAGGCTCTCGAAATCCTCCGGAGATGGCTTTGGTGCTTTGTTAAGCTAGAAAGCGACTTGATCAAGCTCCAGCTCAAGGACGAGTTTGCTCGCGCCATTCCCTTCTCCAGCATCAAGGCCAATTAGCATGGCCTCGGCTTCGTTTGCATACCATTATAATACATGGACTCTTAGTAAAACTGGTCGCAGGCCAGCTCACCTGTCTCTACAGAGGTGATTCTTATGTGTATATTGACTTTAGATGCTCTATCTGTGGGAAGCAGCTCGTAGTTGAGCCATGACTTCAAATATGGCCGGACGATTACCAGTCACTCATGGGTTTTTTGCGTCAAGCCATTGCTGAGCACCCTCTCTCCATGCTAGGTCGGCTTTAGGACTGAGCCTGTTTTCAGCAGCCCACTTGTATTTCAAAGGGGATTTGATGAATGCATAGATGGCCACCACAGAGGTCATAGCACCGATAGCATAGATGTTCAATGGAGGGGAGTGGGCCATGATGTGTGGTGTGCTTGGACTGGGTACGATGGAGCATTACCTAGCTGATCTTTGAGAAATCTGGTTGGCGGAACGGGCTGTGCCGCGCACGACCCCAGCCGGTTTTTCGCTCGCACTGTCTGCCCCATACTAGCGCGCCTGGATGTCTGCTGGTTTACCGCGCAATTACACCATCTGAGTGCGACTAATCTACTAGTTCTCTTCTGTTTCGGACCGAAGAAATCTGCGTACTTTGTGTGAGAGCAGGACCTGACGTCTATTAGACAAACCCCTCTGTTCATTCATGTATCTCTGCAATGGCGGCCTTGAAATCATCCAAAGCTTGAAGTGCCTTGCCGGACAATATGGCCTTTTTGGCTAATGCCACACCCTCGACCCAAGAGTCTGCTATGTTCGTGATCACAGCGAGCGCCGCAGAATTTAACAATATGTAGTCGACGAGCGGATGGTTGTCTGAGTCTTTGATCTTAAAGGCAGGATGATCCTGGCGCAAGATGTGGAACAAAGTCTCAGCATTCTCCTCGGGTGTGCCACTTTTGACAAGGCTCAAGCTATGCTCAGGCAAGTTGAAGTCCTTGGGAGAGATCGTCATGGTTGTGATTTCTCCCGAGGCCTCGATTACCCAGCACTTGGTCGAGCCGATGGGAGATATCTCGTCGAGCCCGATTTCTCCAAACACCACCATCGTCCTCTCGTGCACAACCGATGTTTTGGATAGCTCTGCAGCAGCCCTTGCGCAGGCCTCGCCCAAGGCCTCCGAGTACACGCCTAGGATGCGGGCTCTGATGGGGATCGGGTTCAAAAGCGGGCCCAAGATGTTGAAAATGGTGGGGATACCCATCTGGGAGCGGATCGGGGCCACCTTTGCCATTCCTGGGTGGAATATAGGAGCCAAGAGATAGCAGAAGTTGGATTTCTTGACGATCTGCGGAGTGGTTCTCGCGTTCACGGAGGACAAGTCGATTCCAAGGCATCTGAGTAAATCGCCCGAGCCCGAGGTCGAGGTCGAGGCCTTCCCGCCATGCTTGCAAATATTGAGGCCCATTCCCGCACCGACAATGGCGGCCGAGGTGGACACGTTGAAAGTGTTCTGTCCATCTCCGCCAGTCCCCACAATATCTACGTATCCACGCGAGTCCACCAGCGAGAGGTCAATCGTGTCGGAGAATTCCAAGATGGTCGAGACCGCAGCAGCGATGAACTCCGGTTGGTGGTCCAAGCCTCTGATTCGGAGAGCCGTGAGGAACGCTGATATCTGGATCTCGGAAGGAATTCCCTTGAAGATGGACCTGAGTACGATGGCCAAATCGTTGGGGGTCAAGTTTGGAGGTTGTAGAAGTAGGGACTTTATGTACGGCGTAAGGACGTTTTTCTGTGCTGACATTTTTTATACGTTTGTTTAACAATAGTTGTAGTTACGCTTGGCTTCGACAGTATGCGGCGCGGCGTCTTAGGCACAGATTTTTTCCGGTGCATGCTGTGACTAACACCCTCGTGCACCATGGCCCAAATACGGTCTTCTGACGAGGGATGTGTATATTTATCTAAAAAGATTTTTATGCTGGCCTTTGATGTGCACCAGTGTTGTTGCGTCGTTTTGGAATACAGTCACATCTAAACTGTTTTTCTTTGCTGGGAGTCGACCACGCTACTTTATGTGGAAAAAGGCAGATTTGCAGGAAAAGTGTGAGCGCAGTACGTTCTCAGCCTAACAACGGATGAATGTCAGGACCCTTTCCACTGCCAGCCCGGGACATTATAAAAATTCAACGCAACCCACGTAATTTTTGTTCACACATGTTGCCAGCTTTTGGCAAATACCTTTACAGTTGGTGAGAAGACTTTACAAGTGAGTGGGTTTTACAAGTGAGTAGTTTTTACAAGTAGTGAGCGATGTGCCGCGAGCAGACCCTGGCACTTCGCAGCACGTTTCCTGCAAGTGCACTTTCAGACCACACTACAGCGAGCGCATTAAAAACGAAGGGAAGAGAAAGCCATAAAGGCATTAAGGCATTAAGGCATAAAGACATCTGAAACAGTGCACCACTCACATCACTGCTTCGCTAAGCACCTGCCGATGGACCAATGCAAACATACCGGGGTAGCCTAGCATCAAGTTTTTTTTATTTTATAAAGGGTGTTTAAAGGGTGTCTAAAGGTGTTTAAAGGGTGTCTAAAGGGTGTCTAAAGGGTGTCTAAAGGGTGTCTAAAGGGTGTCTAAAGGGTGTCTAAAGGGTGTCTAAAGGGTGTCTAAAGAGTGTTTAAAGCTTGTCTAAAGAGTGTTTAATGGGGATTTGCTCGTAGTTACATTTCATAGAATACGAATGTGCAGATCAGAAGCGGTAGTCTGAAGTAGCCTGACGCTGCAACTGCGCGGACAGCTCCTCCAGGTCTCACGTCAACACGTCGTGCGCGCACTAATACTGAAAATTTTGTCTCGCGTACGCAGCACAGCGCAGTGGAGAGCACCCCAAGGAAAACCTGAAACACCAACTATGTTAAGGGCGTTGACAAGAGGATCCTTGTTGGCCAGGGTCCGCCAGAGGCCAGCAACACGCATCACAGTTGCGGCATACCACACCCCTGGAATTGACAAGTCTTTGGGCACCAAATACGAGTCGCTCACCGACTATGGCTCATACAAACACAGCATCTTCACCCACAGATTGCCGGAGTCCACGGCACAACAGTCGCCGCCATTGACCGCGCTACACGCCAGACTAAGACTTCCCCAAAGCTACTCACATTCCACGTTATCGCAGGCATTGAACTTGGACAAATTTGGGGGGTTGGCCAGCAACTTTGGGCTCAACACGTTGGGCAAGAACTTCCTTTCATACTACGTCAGTGAGCACTTGCTAATGAAATATCCACGGCTTCCCATGGCCATACACAATGCCGCCGTCGATGCATACATGGGGTCCGAGGTCTTGGCCGAGATCGGCAAGAGCTGGGGTATCGAGGTCGACAAAACATCCAAATTACAAAAGCATCTTGCAAACGAGCCCGAGAACTTGCAGTACGGCCGCTTGCGCTTCATTCTTGACAAGTTCAAAGAGGAGACCCAGGAGTCCGGTGTCTACGAGTTGTCTGAGTCGGAGTTGAGTTCTGCTCGCACAAACAACGGAACGTACTTGAGCAAAGAGCAGGATGCATATGCTTCTGCCGTGAGAGCCATCATTGGCGGCCTCTACACGCATGCCGGGGAGCTGGCCACCAAGTCGTTCATCGAAAACCACGTCTTGTCCAGGAAATTGAACTTGAGCGAGATGTTCCAGTTCAGCAAGCCCACCCGCGAATTGGCTCGTGTCTGTGAGAAGATCGGTATCCAGAGCCCCCTAGAGGTCAGATTGGTTGCCGAGACAGGCAGGTTGTCTGCGCACGCCATCTATGTGGCAGGTGCATTCTGTGGCGGCGAGAAGTTGGGCGAGGGCGTCGGCTCCTCTTTGAACGAAGCCAAAACCAGAGCCGTCGTTAATGCATTGTTGGCTTACTACTTATACTCGCCAATCTCATCGGAGGGACTGGACATCAAGCTTCCCAGCGACGAGTCGTATAAGTTCGAAGGCATAGTGGGCCTGGGAGATGTGGCCATCTGATTAGCTTGTATATAGTCCCAACCTTATCAGCATGAATGCTTCCGGGCCCCGGGACCTGTAGAGGCGCCGGTGCCATCCCAGAACATTGGCCTTTGCACGACACGGGAAGGCGTTGGTCCGAGTATCTCTTACTCAGTTCTGCTAGACACCGCGTGAGCATCGCTCATTGCACGCTAATTAACAGAGTCAGAAATTAGTCTCAGTGAGAAAAAAAAAATTGTTTAAAGATACAGCTTCCCCCACCACCCTCAATCTTGACCCACTACTTCAATCAGATTAATACTCAATGACTGCCTTGAACATTCTTGTGGTCGGCAACGGTGGCAGAGAACATGCTATCACGTGGAGATTAGCACAATCTAGCTCTGTTGCCAAAATTTACGTGGCTCCAGGCAATGGTGGCACCTCAACCATTGCAGAGAACGTGGTAAACGTGCCCGAGTTGTCGGGGTCTCCAAAAGACTTCGACAAGTTGCAGAAGTTTGCGCTCGAAAAGTCCATCCATTTGGTTGTTCCGGGGCCCGAGCAGCCGCTCGTGGACGGCATCTCCACTGTTTTTACCCTGGTAGGCATCCCAGTGTTTGGCCCCTCTGCCAAGGCTGCCGTGATGGAAGGATCCAAGGCGTTTTCCAAGATCTTCATGGACAAGCACAACATCCCAACTGCCAGATTCCAGAACTTCACTTCCGTGGAAGATGCAAAGAAACATATTCTCGAGGTCGACTACAAAATCGTTTTGAAGGCCGACGGGATTGCCGCAGGCAAGGGCGTGTTGATCCCCGAAACAAAGGAAGAGGCGTTGGCGGGCTTGGACGAAATCATGGTGGCCAAGAACTTCGGCTCTGCTGGGGACGAGATAGTCATCGAGGAGTTTTTGGAGGGTGATGAATTGTCGATTTTGACCATCACTGACGGCTACTCCTTCTTCAATTTTCCCGCTGCCCAGGATCACAAGAGAATCGGTGACGGTGACTCTGGCTTGAACACCGGCGGGATGGGGGCTTACGCCCCCGCCCCAATCGCCACACCTGGTGTATTGGCCAAAATCAATGATCTCGTCATCAAGCCTACCATTGATGGTATGAGAAGAGATGGCTTCCCCATGTGTGGATGCTTGTTTACTGGAATCATGTTGTCTCCTCTGAAGGAGCCCAAGGTCCTTGAATACAACGTCAGATTCGGTGATCCCGAGACCCAGACCGTGTTGCCTTTGTTGTCTGATGAGTCTGACTTGGCCCAAATTATGTTGGCTGCCGCAGAGCACAGATTGGACTCAGTGAAGTTGGACACAAAGGAGAACACCTACTCTACCACAGTCGTGATGGCCGCTGGTGGCTATCCTGAAGCCTATGGCAAAGGAGATGAAATCACAATCCAAGACACCCCCAAAGACACTTACATTTTCCATGCTGGTACCGCTGAAAAGGATGGCAAGATCCTCACGGCTGGAGGAAGAGTCATTGCTGCTACTGCAACTGCCCCCACTTTGAGAGAGGCCGTCGACAGGGCTTATGTTGGGGTTGAGCACGTTTCTTTCAACAAGAAATACAACAGAAAGGATATCGCGCACAGAGCCTTTAGAGATGCGGAAGCATCCCAGAAAGGGACAACATACGCAGAGGCCGGAGTCTCTGTCGACAACGGAAATTTATTGGTTGAGCAAATCAAAGCCAAGGTGAAGTCCACTGCTAGGTCCGGTGCCGACTCCGATATCGGCGGCTTTGGAGGCCTCTTTGACCTCAAAGCCGCAGGCTACGATGGCGCTGAGACCTTGTTGGTTGCTGCCACCGACGGTGTCGGCACTAAGTTGAGAATTGCTCAGATCATGGATATACACGACACTGTGGGTATCGACTTAGTCGCCATGAATGTCAATGATTTGGTTGTGCAGGGTGCGGAACCCTTGATTTTCCTCGACTACTTTGCCACCGGCAAGCTTGATGTGAACGTGGCGGCTAAGTTCGTTTCCGGAGTCGCCGATGGCTGTATCACAGCTGGCTGTGCCTTAGTCGGTGGTGAGACATCTGAAATGCCAGGAATGTACGATGTGGGTCACTACGACACCAACGGTACAGCCGTTGGTGCTGTGACAAAGAACGACATCTTGCCCAAGATAGACTCGATGAAGGAGGGTGATGTCTTGATTGGATTGAGATCCGACGGTGTGCACTCCAATGGATTTTCGTTGGTTCGTCACATCATTGAAAATTCTGAATACGACTACGAGTCCGTGGCGCCCTGGTCCAAGAGTGGGAAGACCATTGGAGAAGAGCTTTTGGTACCAACAAAGATTTACGTGAAACAATTACTACCATCGATCAAGAAGAAGTTGTTGCTTGGTATGGCACACATTACGGGTGGAGGCTTAGTGGAGAACATTCCCCGTGCCTTGCCTAAGAACTTGCAAGCACAAGTTGATCTTGGCAAGTGGGAGGTTCCAGAAATCTTCAAGTGGTTCGGAAAGCAAGGCAATGTTCCAACCGCCGACTTGTTGAAAACATTTAATGTTGGCATTGGAATGGTCATCATCGTGGAGAAGAAGAACGTGGACGAAGTTATGAGTGATTTCAGGGAAGCCGGCGAGGACCCAGTCATCATTGGTGAATTGAAGGAGAATAGATATGGTGGAGAGGCATGCGTTGTGTCCAATGTTGCTGGGCTCAGTTAAGTTCTAAGCCACCCCAACTCAACAAACACTTAAATCGAAAATTATACGTCAATCTAATAGTGTAACAAGCAGGGCTCATCTACGGCCTCGAGCAGGATCCAAGATTCTAGCAATGAAGGCCGTAGTCCGGGCAGTAGGCCGATTGCGTGCCTGCACGAGTGCTGGCAATAGCGTGAGCCTTGGGCCCGCCCACTCAGTTGCTTATTAAGCTTTGCGCGCTATATACCGGTATCATCTCGAAAAATTCGCACGTTATCGCCTGCCCCAGAGAACCTCTATCAATTTACGGACGTCGTCATATCGGAAATAAAGAAAGGCCTCTCGGAGTACCTTGACCCAGAGCTTGTCTCTATATCGCTTTTGTTTCTTGTACTGAGATGGGCCTCTTGTCTCTAGGCACCCCGCTCGACTGGACTCTGGCCAGAAAGCACAATCAACATGTCCGCTCGAACGGAATCACCCAGTTGAGAAACATCTTCCGCCAACATGCTCATAGAACGGAGGACCATTTTTACTGGGGAGATGAGGTAGAGTACATGCTCGTTGACATTGATACTGCCCGGAAGTCTGCCAAGTTGGCCATAGATAAAGACCACATCTTGAATGACTTCTCCGACCCGGAAAAGCCGGAAACCCTCAAGAAAGCCGTGGAGAACAACATAAGCTTTCATCCTGAATACGGCCGCTACATGATTGAAACGACACCCTTGCGGCCTTACGACGGCACGGTTCTCAGCGACTTTGTCTACGTGGAGCAAAACATGATCACGAGGCGAGAGGTGGCTCAAACGGAGCTTCCGCCACACGTTGTCCCGTTAACTTTGACGTCATACCCCAGAATGGGTTGCGGCGACTTCACTTCGCCAAAGGCCAAACCCATTGGCCCAGCTTCCCAGTCGTTGTTTCTTCCGGATGAGATCATAAATCGTCATGCCAGATTCCCCACATTAACTGCTAATATCCGCAAGAGACGCGGCAGGAAAGTCGCCATCAACATCCCTTTCTATCCAGACGTGAACACAAAGTTGTTGGACGACTCTATTCCTCGGCGTGACTTGTTTTCCTCGGACTTGGAGCCGTGGTTGGGCGCAGCAAAACCGGGCCATGTGTACATGGACTCCATGGGGTTTGGAATGGGGTCCTCCTGCTTGCAAATCACAATGCAAGCCTCTGACATTGCACAGAGTCGTTACCTATACGACACTTTGGCTCCACTCACACCGATCATGCTTGCTCTCACCGCGGCAGCACCAATCTTCAAGGGCTACTTGGTGGATCAAGATGTACGGTGGAACGTCATCAGTGGGTCTGTTGATGACAGGACTTTTGCCGAAGAGGACATAGAGCCTTATTCTGGCTACGATCTCTTCGGGGGCTTGGATGTTTCGGAGGAGTTAAAATTCCACATAAAACAGTTAGGCGGAGGCCGTGGCGTCAATGGCGACAAACTAGCCAACGAGTTTGGAGACACTTACATGTCTACCCAGGACGGGAAACGCATACAGAAAATTCCCAAGTCTAGGTACGACTCCATAGACTCTTACCTAAGTGACAAGAAGTTCAACAAGGAGAACTCCTATTTCAAGTCGTGTTATAATGACATTCGCCCGCCAATCAACAAAGAGATCTACGATGAGCTTATCGGCGATGCAAACTTTGACGAGGAGTTGGCTCATCATTTTGCCCACCTCTTTATCAGAGATCCGCTCGTCATTTTCAGTGAGAGAGTGGAACAAGATAATGAGTTGGACAATGATCACTTTGAAAACATACAACTGACAAACTGGCAGACCTTGCGGTTCAAACCTCCTGCTCTCTACCCGGAGGGTTCCTCCAAAGAGGAGTCTGCCAAGAAGCCGGGCTGGAGAGTTGAATTTCGCCCAATGGAAATTCAGCTCACGGATTTCGAGAATGCTGCTTACTCCGTTTTTATCACTTTAGCGAGTCAGGCTATTCTTGAGTTTGTGCCAGACTTCTACATCCCTATCCTGAAAATCGAGGAAAATATGAGTACAGCGCATAAAGTCGACGCCGCCATCAATGGAAGCTTTTGGTTCAAGAACCCAAGTTTATGGAACATAGATCTCGAACTGTTCACTGGTTATGACCTTAGCTGGTTTGACCGCTTCATCAATGATGGAAACGATTTATTTTGCACCAATGGCGTTTACTTGAACGGATACCACGGTTGTCCAGAGAAAAAACCTAGCTTATTTTCGAAGGGCGAGGTGAATGAAGTCAAACTCTCTATCAATGAGATCATCAATGGCTCCGAGGGATTTCCGGGCTTGATAAGAATGGTTGTGAAGTACATCGCCTTAAAATTGCTACCAGAGCAATGTGTCAACAGCACAAACCACTGCAAAAATTTGCAATACGCGAACCAGTTAACCACTCTTCAATTCTATTTAAGACTCATCAGCTATAGGGCCAGCGGAAAGTTGCCCACTACAGCACATTTCATCAGAGAGCGTGTTTTGGGCCATCCCGAATATGCAAGAGACTCAAAAGTTTCCGAGAACATTAACTACGACATCATCAGAACGGCTCTAGACATTACCAAATTAGATTTCCTGAGAGAGAACACTCTTCTCGAATTTTTTGGCCCTGAGATTACGAATTATCTCAAACAAAAAGTTCATTAAAGCCCATTTATCCAGCAACTAAGCTTCTCACTAGAGGGGACTCAAACCAAACCCGAGACAACGTGCATTGGGAGGAAGAGTTGGTCTGGAAGCCCGAAGGCAAAGGGGAAGAGTTTACAGCTCCAGTCACTAGCGCAGTGAAAAGGAAACTAAAAATCTGATTTCAATTGCTGTAGCCGCAAGTCCCGCCCCCACGGTAGCTTGTCCCAATCAGGAATTTCGCATTATTTTCTCGAATAGTGGGGCACTCGGACTCCGAAAAACGGCCCCTCCCCCCACAATCCGACGTCTCATAAAACCGAACACACACCCCAATGCATCGTTACTGTAGGACTAGAACTGACCAAACATCGAATCTTGTACCATTGAGCAGAGTTGTCAGTGAGCGGGGTATAGGCGGAGCTACGTATCATGCACAGAATGCCGTTCTGCACATAAACAGCACATTTTCGAGGTCACTGGCACCCTTGGCTTCCGGAAAAACACCGATCGCTACATCATCAGAGCCCGGATTATTCGATATATGGACCCAGCATTGGTATATAACTAGGAAAGAAAATCAAAAAACACTTCGCAGACAATAATTATTGCCATCGATTTCCATAGCTCAAGACAAGATGGGGTTTATGGATTCAGTCAAAGCCTTCTTGCACTCAGTGACAACTGATGATCATTACGCCCTGTATGGGTCACCCTATGGCAATTCAACAGCTGGAGGCTCCATGAACACCGCAGCAGCAGCTTCAACAACGAGACTTCATGAACTCAACAATTCGCTGAGTCACTCGCTTGCCAGCTCCAGAAATGCTAGTACCACCAATGTTGCTGGCTACCGGCCAGGCTTGCGCTCGTCGTCAACCAATTTGAACTCTAGTTCAAACGTTCAAGAAATGCAAAATCTCAGCTCAGAAGGCCAGCCACCTTTGCCGGGCATCGATTCCTTGTGGGACCGCATTGTGGCATTTTTGGAAGAAGAGTACCCGGAATTGGAAGACAGTTTGAACTCCGGCGCTTCATCGGCGGACTTGAATGAGTTCGAAAAAGATTTGGCGATTGGTCCATTGCCTGTTGAGGTGCGCCAGTTTTACAAGAGACATGATGGACAATTCAGAGGCGGGAAGCCCACTGGTTTGCTCATGGGATTAACACTCTTGGACATCGAGAGTATAATGGAAGAGTATGCACTTTGGGCCAAGGTTGCCGAGAAAGTCGAAAGGCAACAGTTGTCATTGCATCATCAACAAAACCAACTCAAAGACACAGTTTCCTCGTCGTCAACGCAAGCCTCGCGCGAAAGACTCTCCAACACTTACCTCATGCATCAAAAGTCTTACCCACCCGATGCTGTTCAAGCCTATTATGTCCACCGTGGCTGGATCCCGATTGCCAGAGATTATTTCGGTAACTTGGTCGGTCTTGATTTGGCTCCAGGGCCCGCAGGAGTGCGTGGTCAAATAATTTTGTATGGACGTGACTTCGATACCAAAATTGTCATCGCCTCTAGTCTTCAGGAATTGATCTTTCAGTTTGTTACCGACTTGGAGAACGGAAACTACGAAATCGACAAGTCGGATTCTTATGATGACAACGGTTTCTTAGATTCGTCCAGGCAGGATGATTACATGATCGGAGATGAAGACGAGGATAATGGTGAACTCACGTTCTTGGACCGCGGCGGTCTTGAATTTGGCAAGGAGAACATGGGCAAGCTTACGTATATTGAGGTCTTGAAGCGCCGAGCTTTGAAGAGATACGGCATGACCCGCGTCGATGCTTTCAAGACCCAATTTACGCCACAGAGAATCCCCAAAAAGGCCGGCTCAAGCTCAACTGGGTTGAACACCCAAAACGAGAACTCGTCCAGATCAGCAACCAATCTCCTCAACGTGGAAGAGAAACCGGAGTTGCAGAGGGAGACTTTGATTGACGACCCAGTTGCCTCCAAGCCCGCACCCGAAAAAACCGAGACTGAGCAGAAACCCACGGCTTCCAAGCCTAAGGAAGAGATTCCTCAAGTTGAAAAGACGGAAGCCGCCTTAGAAACCTTGGACTTGAATGATGAGCAGACCCCAGAGAAGGCTGTGGCCGAGAAAGTGCCAGAAGCTGAGAAGTCGGAAGCTGAGAAGGTGCCAGAAGCTGAGAAGGAAGATAATCTCGCTGCTGAGGAAGCAAAGGACGAGAAATCCATTTAAGTTTCGATGTATCATGCAAATGGCACACTATTTTGCTAGTAAAGTATCGACCCACAAATCATGTGGGGTAATATATCAATCAGCGCGGTGTGGGTGTAGATGTGTAGGAGTCTAAAACACAGTCGCGGTGTAAATCTAGACATCTTTCATCGGAGACTCCTCAGAATGGACCATTCCGAAGACCTAAATGTGTCAGCAGGTTCACATTTGGACGCAAACACAGCGTCACAAATTGACAATAATGCCGTGGACCACGAAAACTCTGCATCAGACACAGGGAATAATGGCCAGCCGTCTATAGAGAACGTTCAGGAGTTCTATTATGTGAAGGGCATCGAGGAAATCGAGAGCTTACAGCTTTTGGATTTGTCGCCTTTGGCTACCTGGAATCTCTCCTCACACAAGCAAGGCCACGGGTTGTCACAGCTCCGGGAAGACAATCCCGAAACGTTTTGGCAGTCGGATGGAAGCATTGACAACAACATGGAGCAAAATCCCGAGTCAGACACGAGCCAGCTCAATAACCCACATTCAATCACGCTTCAGTTTCTGAAAAAGGTCTCGTTGGAGCGAATTTCGCTCTTCACCAATTACCAGCTTGACGAGTCTTATACCCCCCTGCGGATTAAGATTATGGCGGGGAGCTCGAACTGGGACATGACCGAGGTGTGTACTGTCAATTTTGACAAGCCCGTTGGCTGGTCTCACATTATATTTAAAGGAGTTAGAAGCGACGGGTTGCTAAAATGTTTTGTGGTCAAAATAATCATCCTCGCCAACCACCAAGACGGCAAGGACTCGCATATCCGAGCCATCAGATGCTACGGCAAGAAATCGGGCGTTAGCATTGACCCTGGCACTATCGGAACCAACCAACAGAGCATCGGACTCATTCACGAGGGATCTTCCGAAGTATCTGGGATACTGCTTAACAACCGAAGCCTCAAAGGCCCAGCATACGGGCCGAGCCGAATGAATTCCTTTGAGCATACAATAGATGAGGAAACTGATCCAGGCGAATTTCTTCCCAACTATGATCAAGAATCCTTAAAAATCCTCTCCTACGTGTCTGAAAAAATAGGCTTCAATGCTGGCTTCGAGAGTTTAGAATTGAAAAGCATATCATCGATTCGATAGTGCAGCATGCCAAATTGGATCTTGGATTTGGATTGAAATACTTTCCTCGGCACCTATACGATCTTCAACGAGAAGTCAACAATGCCTGTTCCCTGGTGGATGGAAGAAGTAGAGTAGATATCAATATCATTGCATAAGTAGCTTTCAATGTTTTGTAGAGTCAACCCACCAGAGCATTCCAACAAGAACTTCTTATTTGTTCCGGCGTAAAAGTTTTTCAAGCTTTGAGCCACTGTCTGCAACTCAGCACCGTTGAAATTGTCCAACATGATGACATCAGCACCAGCGTTTATGGCTTCCTTGGCATCTTCCTCGGAGCTCACTTCCACCTCAACCTTGACAGCAAACCCACACACTTTGCGAGCATTTTCAACCGCCTTGGTGATACTTCCTGTAGACTTGACGTGATTGTCCTTGAGCATGACCATCGAGCTCAAATCATACCTATGGGCATCAACTCCACCAACTAGCATGGAGTACTTTTCAATTAGTCTGAGTCCCGGGGTAGTTTTTCGGGTGCCTGCAATCAAACCGCGGTAGCCGGCCTTTGTAGCCAAATCTTTCGTGATGAAGGATTGTGTAGCCACCCCAGACGCCCGAGCCATAATGTTCAACGCAGTACGCTCACTCAAAAGGATCTTGTTCACAGGCCCTTTCACGGTAGCAACGACGATCTTTCCGTTGTGCAGCGCCAACGTCTTGTCGTCGATGTATTCGCCTTCGGAATAATGCCAAACCACGTCCAATTCACATTGTTTGAACACTTCTGCAGCAAAAGGAACCCCACAGATCAACCCCGCCTGCTTCATGTACAACAGTGCAGTTTCATTCTTATCACCAACGACAAAAGCACCGTAGTCAAAAGAGGGTACATCTTCACTCAAAAAGTCCGTGATGGTCTGTTTCCAGCTTCCACTCACTGGTAGCAAATTAGCGTACGACGAGGGCATTTCGCTTGGGTGGAGTAGGTGGCTACCGTTCCGCGGCATGGCCAACATCACGCGGTGACAGGCAGGTGCACGATACAGACCTGGAAGCACCTCACTTTCTTTGCAAATTGGGCCGAGTTATGGCCGCCACCTCAGCGAACGTGTAACTTGGGCACCGTTTATCCAACATGCAGCAGGGAGTGCTCAATTTCCCGTCCATGAACAAGCCTGTGGTCTGCAAGATCTGCAGCATGAGCTATCACTCGTATGTAGAAAGTGATCGGGAAGCCCACACAAAGTACCATAAGTCTTTTGTCAACGGGCCTCGGCTCGATATGGGGGATCTTGAGCCACTTAAGGTGTTTCGGGTGGCAGTTGGAAATACGAGGCAGGCCTGCAAAGGCCACGAAATCCCTAAAAACCACCGGCGTTTGGTGCAAAAAACGGAGGAGGTGATGCAGATGGTCAATTTGGAGTTGAGTGCTCCTCAAGAGAACCCTGCCTGGAAAAGCCCGAAATCAACGTCTATCGAGGGAAAAGCTTTCGTGATCTGCTCTGCCAAAAGCGTAGTGGCAGTGTGCACCACAGAGCCTATCACAGACGTCTCCAAGCAGTCACGCTGGATGCTGTGTGACACTCAGGAGCTCGTGCCCGACACGAACAATCAGGCTAAGGTTGGCGTCTCGAGAATATGGGTGGCCCCTAAGTGGCGGCGTTTGGGTCTAGGCTCGGTTTTACTAGACATGGTACGGCACCATCTGGTCTACGGGTTGACTTTAAAAAAAGAAGAGATATCATTCAGCCAGCCAAGCTTTTCGGGCGGCTTGCTTCTAAAGGCTTTCAGCGGGAAACGCTCCAAAGACGGAGACAACGTCGTTCCCGTATATATTGAAATGTGACAAAGAGCCGTTCAAACAGCCTCACAAGTCTGTGAAAACCGACTTGTTGCTTAGCAAGTTGATTGTTTTTTCAAAGTAGTTGTATAGGAGTGCCGTGATGGCTCCATGGGTGGCGATGACGAAGCCTCTTGGAAGCGCACCGGCATAGAGCAGCATGAACCCTTTCCTGGCGACCAACTTGTAGGCCGTAGAGAGAGAGTCTTTGTAAAGGAGCTTTCCGTTTTTCAGCTGAATGTGAGACTTCACCACGTCAATGGGCTGCGTGACAGCAACAGCAGCAAACGCCGAGATGACATACAAGAATGCCTGCTGAGTGCCGCCTACCGAGAGCGAAAACCATCCTGCCTCCTTGGAATTTCCATGGGGGTCTATGAGCTGCCGTGTAGCGCTGTAGGTGGAAAACCACGCTGCGGAAGTGCCGACCTGCCGCGTGAATGTGATCATTGTGCCCGCTGTGAAAGCATGGAGTCCTTCGAGCGCAAACATCTGGCGCATTGTGGCAAAAAGCGACATGGCCGGGCTGGCGTTGAATTGCACCTTGAGAGCGTCGATCTTCGATATTTGTGATAGCTTGTGGTGCATGTGGCTGCCCTGGTGAGCGGAGAACTTGGAAGACACTTTGCCAGTCTTGATCTGGTGGAGAACATCAGAAGTGAAGTATGCGTGTGGCGAGAGGTAGTGCTTGTCGTAGACAAGATGTTTGAGACCCTTTTCGAGCGACGAGCCTGTGATATCCACTGCCGGGTTCGGGTTTCCCTTTTTCTCGGCCACCAACAAGCTGTTTTGAATCATGGTGATTTTAATCCGCTCGAAGGGGATGATGAAAAGCGTCTCCATGAACCCGGACATGGCGCCGGCGATGACGACTCGCGGAGCGCTGGTTTTCTTGGAGTCCGACAGATTTTCAATGGCCATGAAGTTGGACGCCCAGTTGTACGAGGAGATCCGAGCAAAGTTCTTCAACACCGCACCAGCAATCAAAGCACTGGACCCAGTCATGATATGGGAGATGCTCGAGATGCTCTGGTCTACCTTATACTTGGCCAAGGTGGTGGAATTGGAGAGTTGCTGGTTAACCTTGAGGAAGTCCAACGGGAACGTCAAAAACGCCGTCATGCCGGAGGCAGCACACCCGGCCACCTGGGCTGTCAAGAGGCTATCGCCCTTTTTCACTGTGGTCATGGGGAAGGTGCCGAGGTTGGATGGGCAAGATTGCTTGGAGTAGTGTGTCACTTGCTGGGAGTGGGTCGCGCTATTGCACTGATGGCAGGGCATGCGCTCGCCGCACGCTGCCCAGTCCCATGTTGTTTGGTCTCTTTTGGCGACGAATCCGTTTTTGGCGCTGGGATAGGCCAGGCCCTTTTTGAAATCAAGATTTTCATCCGTTATTGCCACTATACCGAGACAGGGGCCAGGCCCAAAGCGTGGCTTCCAGGTGTAGCCAGGCGGACAACCCCAGATAATCCTGCAGGCAGCCGCACACGCAATCAATACCCAAACAAGCTCATCGAAACCAGTTAAACTGCCACAGCGGCTGGACGTCAAGATACTGCAGAATGCTGTTGCCCTACACCACGCCTTCCACCCCGGTGCAGAGGCCTATTGTGCTAGATGACAACTTTTCGAACTACACCGCCCCGTCCCGCTCCGGAGTGCTTGGAGTCGAACTACCGCCGCACGAATTACCTAGTGTCTTGGACGAGGTTTCTATGCGTCGAGCCCGCCTGGCACGCGTCGGTGCCGCTTATAAGTCTTTAGCCCAGAGCCAGGCGCCCAGGAACTCCCGTGCTGATTCCAGAGGAGACTCCTCATACTCCTCGCGCCCCAATACTCCCACACGAAGGCTCAGCAGCCATCTTCGAATCAGGCGACGGAGGCGATCCTCCACCGGGGTCATCTTCCATGCTGGTTACGTGGGCGAGATCACCAGAGACTTTTTGCGGGACTTCTCGCGGGCGCTTGAGCGGGAGAAGATTACGCTCCGAGGCGAGCCCAACGAGCAAGTGTTTGAAGCGCTAGATAAACGCATCCGACTCAGTTCCACGAGCCCCGCCAGCCAAGTCAACGACTATGACTACTCGCTTCCGCTTCCGTCCGACGACGAAATGCTTTCGCCATACGAAGCGCCCTCAGAGCTGCCCCCAGCCTCGGACCGCATGCCTAAACACCGACCACGGCCCGCTTTCAAGTCGTACCTCGAGAGGATCATTGACGATAGAAACAGAAAGGCCAAGCACGTGGCTTTTCCTCACTTGAGTGATCTCGAGAACCCTGGAGATGCCGCCAAGCTGGCATCTCGGGACAAAAACATCAACACATCACGGTTTGTCATTGAGAATACCCTCTCGGGTTTGCCAGAAGCGTGGCCCGAGCCAAGCACCAATGAATCCCACTTTGGGCTTGCAGAGCCCGTTGCATTCGGATCCTTGCACGAGGCTGCTTCATCCAATGAGTCGAGCGAAAAAGAGTCCCTTCTACCGTCCAGGGTTACTCGAACTGTGCATGGCCCAACGAAGGCCCACCACGATCATGAAACCCAACAAGCTCTTGATATCAAGTTCGATAGTATTGACCAGCTCGATGTCCCCAACTACGACCCAATTCCGTTTTACGATCACGAGAATCTCGATGTACTCGACATGTCAAACTATAGCTCCCACGACATGGATGCCGAAAACGACCCCGATGAGATCCAACCCGACAATTATGTTCAACCCGAACATGAGATACTGACGCAGTGGGACGATGTGGGTCTTCAAGCCGATTCCGACCTACTGGAGTCTGGTATTATCCAGGGTCATTTCACCATAGATGATGACGATATCGATCAAGCCTATTTGCAAATACTGGCAGATGGGGCTGACAACTCCTTGGTGCCTGATCCTCCATCATCTACCACTGCCCACGGCACTATCCGGACTTCAGCTAAGACTGGCCCCATGCAGGCAGCTAAGCGGCGCAGATTAGCTTCAACAATTCCAGCTTCAATGATGAAAGGTTTCATATCCTTGGCTGAAAGTTGCTCTCTGGTCAAGGGCAAAACAAAACGCAAAAGAGTCTTCAGTGGTTCGCTAGTGGAACTGATCACCATAAAGTCCAATGAGTTTTTGCAAAATCTTATGTCAGATTTGGGCCAGTATGCCGAGCATCGGGGCTCACAAGAGATCAACATATCTGACGCAGTTCTCTATCTCAGGCGTGTACAATCGTTTAGAGAAAAGGAGGGATCGCTGGTCAATTTTGCAGCGCTTTCTCGCCAAGTGTTTCCTCTTGAACATTTGAAGTTTTTGGACAACAGTCTACAAATCTCTGCACGCCAAATGGACCGCAAGAGAATGCGAGTCGACCACGTTCTGCCCGACGAATCCCAATTCGAAGATCTCGACACAGAACTCAAAACAGAATCTTTCGCTGATTGAATTTTGTTACTATTTGCACGCATAAATAAGGGTGGTCAGACGTATCCGGCCAGCAGATTACCTTTAACTAGTTTGTAAAGCTCAAAAATGGCTGCCGGGGTCACGCCTTGTATTCTTCTCGCTTGGCCAATGGTTTCTGGCTGAATAGTGTTCAACAAATGACACACTTCAAACGAAAGCTTCACATTTCCCTCGTTGTTGTAGACATAGTTGGTTGGTAATAGAAGATTTTCGTCGGCTTCATATGCTTTAATTTGAGCCTTTTCTTTGCGTAGCCAAGGCTCATACTTGCTTTCAACATCGATTCTCTCTCTCACCCATGTAGAGAGGTCATTTAAAGAGGTGTCGCAGAAACCAAGGCGGTTTTCTTTCAAGTAGGGCAAAATCTCTCCGAAAGAAGTGTCTTTGTAAGATAAAAGTTTCCAGCCATCCACAACAGTGGTATTGTTGACCCGATGGGTACCCCTGAGTATTGGAGACCACCTTGCACCAGACATCGAGATGGACTTGAGCTCGCATTTAGCTCTTTCAAACTGGCGCATTTCAGTCTCGAAATGGTCATGTCTATCCTTACCCACGACACCAGCTAAAAAGCCCTTGTTGGTAAGTCTTTGGTCCGCATTGTCAGCCCTGATGGAGAAACGGAACTCGGCACGCGAGGTGAACATTCGGTAGGGTTCCTCCACGCCTTTTGTGACGAGGTCGTCTATAAGAACACCCATGTAGCCATCGGAGCGGTTGATTTCAAAAGCAGGCTTGCCGAGATAACTCAAGCCCGCATTGATGCCGGCAACACAGCCCTGTGCGGCGGCCTCTTCATAACCAGTGGTACCGTTGATCTGGCCGGCTAGATACAAGCCACCGACTAGTTTAGTCTCCAAAGTGTGCTTGAGTTCGCGAGGGTCGATGTAGTCGTACTCAACGCCGTAGCCCGGCTGGAGCATTTCCACATTTTCACAGCCAGGCATCATTCGGATCATACGCTCCTGGATCTCCTCGGGCATCGTGCAGGAGATTCCGTTCGGGTAGACGTAGTCGGTGTCTAAGCCCTCGGGCTCGAGCCACACGACATGAGTGGATTTGTTGGGAAACTTGATGATCTTGGACTCGATCGACGGGCAGTACCGCGGACCTTTCACCGTTTCACGGATGTGGATAGACTTGTCCAAGTTGTCGGCGATCAAGTCGTGGAGAGCTGGTGTGGTCCGGGTCTGGTGACACTGCACAAGACTATGCTCCAAAGCAACGCCGTTGTGCATGAACGACATGGGTCTGGGCGGGTAGTCGGATGGCTGCGGAAGCAAGTTCGTGTAGTCGATGGACTTGGCCAGAAGACGCGGAGGCGTGCCGGTCTTGAGCCTGCCGAGGCGGAAACCTGCCTCGCGGAGCGACTTGGAGAGCCCGAAGGTGGCGTTTTCGCCCATGCGGCCCGCCAGGTGGCACTTCAAGCCGATGTGGATCTCCCCGCCTAAGAAGGTGCCGGTGCAGATGACCACTTTTTGGCAGCGGAGCACGGAGCCGTCGCCGAGAATCACGCCGTGCACTGTGCCGTGAAGCCGCCCGCCATAGTCCGTGTTGTGGGCCCGGTCCTCGGCGTCGATGATGATGTCCTCCACCAGTGCCTGCAAGACCTCAAGGTTCGGGTAGTCAAGGATGGTCCGCTGCATCTCCTCCAAGTAGAGCCTGCGGTCGATCTGGGCCCGCGGGCCGTGGACCGCTGCACCTTTGGATGCGTTGAGCGTCTTGAAATGGATCCCGGCCTTGTCGGTGACTTTGCACGCCACGCCGTCCAAGGCATCCACCTCTCGAAGAAGCGTGCCCTTGCCCACTCCGCCCATGGACGGGTTGCAGGAGGCGGTTCCGATCTTGGAAGCATCGGGGGTGACCAAGACCGTGCGGGTGCCGGACCGGGCCGAGCCGGTAGCCGCCTCACAGCCAGCATGGCCTGCTCCCACAATCACCACTGGGTGGTGTGGTGCCTGGGCCAACTTGGCGCGGAGCGCCGCGTCCAAGTAGATGCTGCGGGCGAAGTTGAAGTTGACGTTTCGCCTTATGGTACTTCTTAGCATCGCGGTCCGCCGTCCAGATAGCTGCTGTCGTGCTGTGGTGTGGTATTGCAGCAGGTGGTGGTGCGTAAGAAGCTTTCAGTTCTGGGGAAGTGCGCATAAGCATCGCGGCCCATCGCGCGAAGTGCGGATGGACCTACTGCTACAACTCAGGCCAACACAGCATTTAGGCAAACAAAATGAATGCAGATGATTTGGACGACGGCTTGGTGTACGACATGGAGGTGCCTGTAGACAACACGCCCAGCTCCAGTGATGAGGAAACGCCGGAGGTGAAGGACCCCGCAGGCGATGAGCCGCAGCAGGCCCTGCTGAATCCTAAGAAAAGACTGCAAGGACCCAGCAAGTTCCAGGAGAAGAAGAAAATCAAGATGCAAATGGACATCAGCAAGAAAAAAGACTTGTCGCAGGAGAGCTCCGTGGACGCCATCACAGACTTTGTCAACGACACCGTCAGACGGCAGCACAGCGACCTTTCCGCGTTGGAGTTGGCTGAGTTGTACTTCAAGAAGTCCGACATCCGGTCCACGGCGGACTTTGCAGAGCCCCGAACGCTCGACAACTTGCCCAAATTCATCGAGTCCAAGTTCATCAACATGCTTCCATCGAAGACGCCGGGAAAGAAGAACAAGAAGAAGTCCAAGCTGGATCTGGCCCCACCCACCGACGAGAGGAAATTCATTGCCATACTCTCCATGTCTGCCATCCGGGCGTGTGACGTTCACCGGGCCTTGCGAGACATCCCAGGGTCTTCTTTGAAGCTCATCAACAAAAACAAGCTTGAAGTTGACTTGAAGTTGGTCAAAAGCACTTGGGCTCGCGTGTTGTGCTGCACGCCTGGCCGCTTGCAGAAGGTCTTGAACAACGAGGATCCGGTGTTGAAGAAAGACGAGATCAAGATTGTCATCCTTGACAATTCCTACTTGGACAAAAAAATGCAAAATGTATTCAACATCGCCGAGACCACGTCCACCTTGAAGGAATTGACTGCCGTCAATTCAAAGATATATTTATACTGAACCGGCAACTCGCACAATAAACGACACTCCAGAAGCCAATACCTCATGCTGCCAATCAATTCTCCAGGAGCGGAAGGTATATGTCCTTTCTTGATTGATAGAATTTGCTGACGCCTCGAGTAATTATTTCCAACGTAGCGGTCTCTATATTGTCGGTGCTGATTTCATCGATGAGTTGCACCACTTCTTGAAGTTGAGAGTTTCTGCATGTCACCTCGGCCTCACTGGTCAAACAAAGGATAAACGCCATGTTTGCGACAAGTTGTCTTGATTGAGCTACACTCAACTTTGACTGATCCGACACGTTCGAGCGCTCAGCATTATCCATCGAATCGGGCGAAGTCTCCACTTCTGCTACTTCCTGGCCACTACCATTGGCGTCCCCCGACTTCTCATCATTTGCGGCCACACTCGCTGTTTCCAACAGACGGTACTGACCCATAGTCTTAAGGTTCTTTTTAATGACACGATCGATCAACCACTTGTTTTTCTGTTTCACAAAGTTTTTTCTGGTCGACTCGTCAAAGTATAGAGCGAATAGCTCATCTTGATTGTAAGTCGGAGAAAGCAACATGGACTCTGTAAGCCCCTGAATAAAGGAGTAGACGATAAGATGTGGTCTCAAGGGAACTGTCGCACTCTCAAAAGAAGATTCGCATGCAGAGTTTTGGAATAGAATATCTTGTAGCTTTTGATCACCAAACTCATGCGATTCGAGATCTTCTAATATGCTCTCGAGAATGTTATCCATAAAGCCATCAATTTTAGATTTTAAGGAAGCATTTTCTGACAAGAGATGACTGTTGAGCTTGACTATTTGGAGAATGTGCAAACAGAAGTGTGGGTCTAGTGTTCTTTGCTTTGAGTCACTCGCATAGCTTGAGCTCACCACCATGAGAAGCTTCTGCATGAGCGATCCCAACTTAGAATTGCATTCCTGAAGTAGTTTGGAGAATTTTGTCTTGAGAAAGTCTATACTGAAATCTCCCCACAGATCAAACTTGTCAACACCGCGGAAGTTTTTTTGCAAAGCCAGACATATCCTGTCAACGTAACTATCTTCGTCACTCAGACAAGTTTCTATTAACGTACTTTGGACGTAAAACCAATGTTTCAATCGTAGCACAATTGATTGGTTGTCTTTGGCAGCTCTCAAAGGCTCGTTGAAAGCTGAAAAATCGAGAATCAGATCAAAATAGTCGCCCACATCACGGTCAATCAGCGTTACAAATTGCTCTGTGAAAAGCTCGCTTGATTTTGGATCTTTCGATTCGAAAGTAAGAAGTTTCAATTCTTCCAATATAGAAGTCGAAAAAAGATCTTGATGCTTCTGCAAAAGATTTTCCAAACACTCAGTAGTCCTGGAAACAGCGAAAACGGTCAATTGTGATTCAGTGTTCAATTCAAGAATGAGCGAAGAGCAAGCGCTCCACTTTGAGAGAACCTCGGACTTTCGTGCACCTCTAATAAAGTTATGAAGTAACGACATCGATCGGTTGCATAACAAAAGGGTGTCATCCAGTGAATAATTGACTAGCACTTTACTGAATGCGTCTTTGATGAGATTTGCAAAGCCGTTGAAGTGGGGAAGTAGATCATCAAGTTGAAATGTATCAGCGGCGAGTTTGGCAGAATCAAAAATGACCTCATCAGAAGTAAGCCAATTGTGAAATCCAATCAAGTCCAGGGCGCGCCATTGACTTGCGGATGCTAAGGAGATTTGGAGGTCATTTGAATTGTTCAGGTCAAAATAACGCAAAACATAGGAGTATGTTGACTGAACATACTCGAATAGCGACAGGAAGCTAATGTTGCTTGAGTCAGGATGCTGGAAAACTTCTTGTTCAAGTGCTTCACTTGCGTATTTGAGCCGGAGTGAAACAAAAGTTTGAGCCACTGACGATAAGGATTGAAGTGCAGGGTCGTCGCAGGAGACCAAAATGTAGGCAAGTAGGTAGCTAAAAACTGGATCGGAATTTGGCAACTGAAGCTTGAATTTGGGTGCAAAGTCAGAATCATCGGCATCCATTGTATATTTCGTACTCTCGTCGTCGAGAGAATCGGCCCAGAACTCAACATCGTCATTTTCTAGCAACTGAGACTTGAGGTGGGGTTTGATGGTGTCCTTTAGATCAGATTTACCGCCAGCAGATACACCAGAGAGCTTTTTTTCCGTGAAACTCACGAAATTTGCCCTGAGGTATTCGAAGGTCGCCTTAGAACTGGGGTTGGAATTCAATGTGTCCTTAAAGGCGTACGACACTGTATGGAAAACTTGGGCCATGTGTACCAAAGAATGACTGGATTTTATTGAGCCTGACCGGATCTTCAAGTCAAAGGCGAGCAATTTATTATTGATGATGTTGTTGAGGATTGTGTGCATTGACAGCTTTCGAGCAGTGTCCAAGTCTCGTTTCCGAACCATAGAATCGAACTTGACGTAGTTGTTGCTGCCAAAAGCAATCAGCTTAGATTTGCTGTAGGAAAGATCCCCAATTTGGCCGTCTATAGACTTGGATAACTCGTTCATGCTATCAATGTCCTCCGCTATTCTGATCAAGTCCCTGTACTTTTGGCCTACCAAGGAGTGTAGGTCGTTTCTGGCGGTGGTCACATTTTTTTTGAACTGCAGGTGGAGAGTCTTCACAAATTGGACGGAGTTCTGCGTGAAGAGCTCATCAACTGAGGATTCAGCGAGCTGTAACAGACTTCCATTCGACGTCATCTGCGGTTGATTATGAGGGTGCAGTGCCTGCGTGTCTCACTTGTCAGGCTTAACTTTCGCATCACGTGCCGTGGAGAGTCTGCGAAAATGAGCGTCGCCTAATATGAGGCGGGTTGGGCGCTAGAACGTAAGGTCAGGACCCGCTTTGAGCGGAGGCGGCTGGAACCGGACCATTATTGGGCAAAACTAAGGTGGCATCCGCCAAATCACCTTCTTGTGGAGGGTACAGTGGTACACGCCCAGACGTGATACCGGGCCGAGATCGGGTTAAATACAGTTCGCGGTACGTGCAAGACACGGAATTTCGTGCTGCTAAGAGATTCCTGTGATGGTCTACTACAACAATACGCAACTTGACATCTTCGAAAATCCCCTGCTCAGCATAACTTGCCTGCAAAGACCCGCTCGCTATATCGAGTGACCTTCTACTAAACAATCCAAACTCTCGAGCTTTGCGACATTTTGCCGTTTCCCAACTGTTGCATGACCGACTGAAATTCCTCAAGCAAAAGTATACATCATGGCGTCCTTACTGGATCCCCAACAAGACACTTACTACCATGAACAGGTCCCGCAAGCGTATTATAATGGCCATTCGCATCAGATGATGCATAATCAGCTTGATCAACACGACAGATCTCCCTACTATTCGGCGGCGCCGCATGCAAGTTTCGACTCGGCCCAAGATTCCAACATTCCGAACGGCTTCTATGGGCAAGGCTCGATATCTGGAGAGTCCGGTGCAGATGGCCTGGTTCCATCATCTTCGGCGGATAGCCAACCACAGCTGATGGCACCCAATCCTCATATAATACCTCCCCAACCTATCGAGAAACCAATCGAACAGCCGTTCTATGTTAACGCCAAACAATACCACCGAATCTTAAAGCGGCGCATCGCCAGGGCGAAGTTGGAAGAAACCCTCAAAATTGCCCGCACGCGGAAGCCCTATCTACATGAGTCTAGGCACAAACACGCCATGAGACGTCCCAGAGGTCAGGGTGGGCGCTTTTTGACGGCTGCAGAGCTTGCTGAAATGGAGAAGGCCAAGAAGTTAGGCCAGAGCGATTCCGAAACTCCCAAAGTCGAAACCTCCAATGTGAAGCTGGAGAACTCCGACTCGGCCACTCCATCAAAGCTCAACGGCGAGTCGCCGAATCGCGAGCAACTGCCTGAGAACTCACAAATCAAGGATGAGTCCATGTTTCAAAACCTAATAAGTCCCCCATAGGCCCAACTGTATGATGAACTATTTATGAGACATAACGCTGGCACGGAAGATACATTAAAGAGTGTGTACTAAATTACACGTAGCAATACATGCATAACAAGTGACATGGCGCTGTTATGTTTTTTGTTTCCAAATGAGTTGTATTTCTTATGTATATGCTGACTACAAACTCGACAAGATCTGCTTTGCGTCGTTGCTTAACAGATCCAAGATACCATGCTGGGCCAACCCTTTCACACAAGAAGCAGCTGTGGATTTGATTGTCTTGAAATCCTCGTTTCTAATTGCGGGCACAGGATCAAATGGCCTGAGTTGAATGGCAACAAGCTTCGAGAATGAGGATCCGTATGCTGCACTTTCGAGATCCAATTCATTGATCGCCACACTTGTTGTGTTAGAGTCTCCAGCGATCGTATTATGAACCGTGCTAACCTGTTTTGAGACGCCTTCGATTTGGCTAATATTTTTTGCCAATTGCTCGACTGATGGCAACAATAACGACTTGTAATCACCGGCAGTGAAACTATTCGATGTCACTAGTTGCGATAAACCGAGAATGCTGATTTTCTTATCTTGCAAGTTGTTGTAAACCCCGCTTGTGGGCAAGAAAAAGCTTGAGAAGATTTGCTGAAATAGACCGGTCTGCACTGAGTCGATGAATTTGATTAGAAACTCTGAGTTAACTTGACCTTGGGTTTTTGTGTTGAGTGACTCATTGAGGGGGATGCAAGCTAATGTGGCCCCGAAAATGACAAAGCGTTTGATGAATTTATCAGTTCTGGAGTTCTTGAGTCTTGTCAATAACAAGACAGCCACTTGGTTCAAGTACTGCGACAAATCCGTGAGTGGAATGTTTAAAAGAATTGCTTCCAACAACTCAAAGCCAAAAGAATCGTTTGCTCTCGAGGCGATCAATTTTTGGAACACACCAAGCAACGGCGTAAGGCCCTGTGGATTACTGCTGAATACAGACGCGTCTTGTTTCATTATAGCGATAAGCAATCTGGTAACACCTGGGATATTACCACGGTATTCCCAAATTGCAGGCGATAAGACAGGTTTGATGAGCTGATTGTACTCCTGTGGCAATGGCGCTGAAGAAGGCAACTCTTCGAGCAAAAATGCTAAAATTTGAAAAGTGTATGGCACAAACTCCTGAACGTCCTGACCAAGGATTTCCAACAAGGCAGGCATAATAAGAGACATGTAAGCGTGTATCTGGTCAGCTGTGCCATCATTGTATTTGATCAATAATCCCAAACTCTCGAACACGTAATGCGTAAACCTTGGGTTGGCAGGGTTTTTGGCAATAATAGACAAAGTCTTGAGAAGTTGTTCAATGATTGTGATCTTAAAGTTCTGGCTAATAGTGTCCTCGGCCGTGGTTAAAAGCCTCATTACTGTTTTGATCAAAAATTCATTCTCTGACAATTTTTCTGGGGCGGTATTGAGAAAGATAAGTGAGAATAGGTTGTTCAACAAATCATTGACAAAAGGCTGGATGTCAGATTTGTTGAAAACTGGCATTTGAGAGGCCTCGGTGAAGCTAGTCATCGAGAGTAACTTGTCCACTGTGATTGCAGCGTATGTGAAAACCACTGGGTTGGGGTCCTTTAAATGCTTGACGAGTAATGGAAAGGTGGCAAGCAACTGATCTTTGGTCAATTGATTTCTGAATGTCATAATATACTTGATTGCATCAGTTTTCAAGACAGGGGGTGCATCATCTGTCAAGTAAGATGCTATGTTGTTTGAAAAGAACTGCACAACATCGACGAGCATGTTTGTGGACGTAACGCCGATGTTTGTGACAGAACCCTTTGCAGCCAATGACGTGAACAAGTATATAGCAATATCTCTGTTGCGCCAGTCGGAGTGGGATAGGAACTGATTGACATAAGACATGACGGAATTGGTCACTAAGCCGGTGTTGACCTCTTTCAACTCGCGTAAGAAATCAGTGGAAGACTTACGTCTGGAATCGAAATCGGAGCCCTCCAAATCGGACCGAACAAAAGAGATGGGTTCTTCCTCGAATTGCTCCTGATCAACCTCTCTAAAAATAATATTGGGTAAGATGATTTTCTCTATGATTTCATTTATGGCTTGCTCGCTGTTGAAAAAGGATTGAAATTTAACAATCTGAGCGATGGAAGTCAAGAAGGACAAGGCGCGAACTAGCAACAAGTCATACTTAGGTTGCTGGGTAATATTTGAATTGACCAACTCCCAGACGGATTTGATAAATGTCTCAATCATTGCGTCGAACTCTTCAGCGTAACGAGTCACGTATAGAGAAATCAATTCGATGATTGCCGATTTGATTTTAATGAGCACATCAACCTCCTCATCATCATCAGGGTCCCCTATCAAGGATGTCTGGAAGAGCAAGTACTTATGCATGATAGACATTCCTGTTGCCATATTATCCTCAAAGAATTCAGGGATATCCTGGCAGTTGAGATCGTAGTAAATCTGAATTTCGATCAACAAGCACTCCATATAGATAGACACGGACGCTGCATCCGCTTTTGCGACGGCCTCGTCAATCAATTGATCAGTACGAGTGAGGAGGGACAAGAAAGGCTGGGCGAACTTGTCCAACACCATCTTTATTTCGAGAAAAAGCCCGTCAGAACGGAAAAGAGGCCGCCATTTTTTGAATATGGAGTGGGCCACAAGCAAAATTCCGCGGTTCAAAACAAAATCGTCCCCCGAAAGCTTAGACACCAAGTCGTCAATCAAAGAGCTCCAACTGTGGGGGAAGTCCAGCTCCGCTATAATGGAGACGGTTTCGCCCAATTGCACCTGCAAACTATGCGGCAATTTCATCATCACGTTCAAGATTTCCAGTTTTATGTATTGCACGTCATCAGACGACATCAAGTATTCGCCGTCCTCATTGACCCATTTGCGCCTGACCAAGTTTTTCAAGAACAAGCAGCCCGAGAGTCTGGTGGACGCATCTAGATTGGTGGAAGCCACCACATTCAACAAGTTGATGGCGAAATGGGGCTGGGATTCAATGGACTTCAAGCGAGCCTCGGCTTGTTTGGAAGTGCGCGGATCGAGGGATTCACGCAAGTACACGGGTATGGCCTCCAAGCTGTTTTCCGCCATTTCTGAGTGTCCGAGATCAAAAGATACACAGATTCTTCGGGTCCGTTGCTCCTGGTTTTTTTCGTGCGGTGATCTGTGCGTGTGTACAGGAGCGGCAGCAGCGCAGAGTTGACATCTGCGAGACTTCACTACGATGGATGCACAAGCAATATATTCTTATGGGTTCTAATGGCGCAGGACGCTCCGTGCTGCTTGCGCGCGGAGACGGGCTCCAGTGTATGCGGCGGCTCCCAAAAAAGCTCGAGCACTTACTTAGACACGGGCAATTGCTGGGAGTTTTCCTTCTGCTGCTTTTGCTTAGCGACGGCGTAGACCAAGCCGGAAACAAAGCCAACAAAGATGGACGAGACCGACCAGAAGTTGACGGCGGCATTGAAGAAGATCAAGCCGGACAAGGCAATTGGCAACTTGTTCAACGCACCCACCATGGAGTAGGTAGTGGAAGAAGTGACTCTGACACACCATGCTGAGCAGTACGAGATGGCGACAGACGAGGCACCGGAGAAAACCATGGCAAGGATGAAGGCGGTTCTGTTGCCGGGAGGGAAGTTCCTGGCAATGTTCTCAGGGGACCAGTCCTCGAAGAGGAAAGTGGCCACCAACAAAACAGGAATGGATAACAAGTTGTTGTAGTACATGGTGTCGAAGTCCTTGAAGTTGGTCAACTTGATTCTGATTCTCATGAACAAAACGAACGCGGCGGAAGCGAAACAGTTGGTGAACATCCAGAAGTAGCCCAAGTACAAGGCGTACATGTCGTCGGCAGTCTTGGTGCTGGCACTATCACCGTAGGTGGCAAGCACCGAAGAGAACACCATCAAGAGGAAAGAGCCCAACGCCATGTGGGTCACCTTACCACCAAACCACAAGACCTCACCGTAGGCAATCAAAATGATGGTCAAGTTCTTGAAAATGGTGTACACCGGGATGGACAAGTACGTCAAGGCCTTGGAGGAGGTGTAAATCATAGCCACTAACAAGAGGGCAATGGGCATCCACTTCTTGGCCTCGTCCTTGCTGAACTGCCTGTATGTGATCACGCCAGCAGCCTTCAAGGTTCCAATGGTGACAATACACACGGCAGACTGCACAGCCAAGAGGAAAAAATTCAAGTTGAACCCGTAGCCAGAAAGCACGTACTTGTTTGTGACGGTCATCAAGATGGAGGCCATACAGTAACTGGCAATGGAGAGAGGGCCGGAGTTGGCAAGCGAGGAGGTGGCCCCGAGAGGAGAGTAATTACCTTTGTCCATTTTTTTCTTTATAACATACACTAGCTGACCGATTAAGTAGAACAGTATAATTCCCATGCACTGTACTCAAGCAAAACAGGATGTCTCGAAAAGCGGTGCCAATTACTGTCAAGGAGAGGGTGTCTAGCGTAAATAAAAAACGCTGATCCATCGACTTAGCCAACGCGGCTGGGTGTGCGTGAACCATTTGACATGCACACTCAGGGGAACAAGCCCCTTTGGCCGCTTGACCGCCCCGGCTCGCCCCGGCCGTCTCGAAGCGGCCCTGGCTATGGTGCGGCCCACCAGGGACCGCCTGGTACCGATATCCGCCTGGTCGGGACCGCCGTCGTTGTCCCGGCACCGGTCCTTGGCACCGTCCGTATGCAGCCTGTCACACGTCTGCAGGACTGTTGTGCAACGTGGACGCGACCGCTTGCATCAGGACATTGGGCGTCTGCATAGTCGCCCTTCTCTCGATTGGCCATCCTCTGTAAGGTGGCCTTATTGTCCGCAAGGGTTCCCATTGTTTGGCCCTTGCCCGCGTGCCATGGTTTTCTCGTGTAAGGCCTGGTCACAGGTTCTTCTTTTTTTTTTTGAGTATCGGCGCCTCTGGTCATTCTCTCCCTGGGCCCTTCTCGTTAATTCTCTAATGTGGCTCTTATTCGCGGTTTCTCCGATCTGGCACTGGTGCTTTCTTCTCGGGCCTATCCGGAGTTCTGATGCTGGCGTTTTGAGTTGTTTGCCGGTAGCCTTTATTTTTTTCTAACCGTGGCCTTTCTGATCCCGTCTTGGCCGCCGACTCGGCCTAGGTAGGGCCCGCTGCAAATACGCTAGTGCTGACGGGAAGCGGACCGGGGCTGGTTGAGAAAAGCCGCACTTTGCCGGTCCCAGCAAGACAGTGCGGCCTGACTCGCAAACGGCTGCAGTGCGGGCCTGCGGGTGGGGTATCACCTTTGCTTGCTGCCGCATAAAGTGGTATAAGTAGCAGGCCAGGCGCTGCGAATCCTGGGGGCCATCAATAATGGCCGACAGTCTTCTCACCCACAAGGTGTTCACCATTGTGTCGTGGATCCTCTCCGCGTACTCCACCATCCGGTACTTTGCTGGCAGACAGCCCTTCAGCGACGACAGCCCCCACCATGTGGCTGACACCCCCTTCACCCTCAACATCTTTGTCACCATTGCCTTCTGGGCCGTGTTGATGTTGATGCAAATCTTGTTCGTCAGCCAGATCTTTGTGCCGGTTGTCGACAACGCCGCCGGCGTCACCAGCAGGTTGGACTACACCAAGAAGGTCGGCTGGCACTTCACTGCCTTCAATCTCTTGGTGTTTGGATGGACCAATCTTTTTGTCAGGAAGCACTACTTCTGGTCCGTGGTGCTCTTGGTGCTCAACTTGTTCAACGTGCTTGCTTTGTACTTGACCCACAAGACCTTTGCCATCACCCCCGTGCGTGACTTGGTGCTCATCCACTTCACCACCGCCGCGTTCCCATTCTCCTGGTTGCTCTTTGCCATCATGTGGAACGGCGCCGTCTTGTTCCACGTGCACAAGTTCTTGGGCAGGGTCATTGCCAACATGACCGTGTGGCTCTTGCTCTTGATCCCCGGCTTCTTCACCCTCGGCTTCAACGACTGGGGCGTGGGCTTCTCCGCCTCTTTCTTGGCCTTTGGCTTGGGCTTGGGCCAGTTCTTTACCAAGATCTTTGCCTTGCAGTGGATCTTTGCCTTCATCATCTCGGGCCTCTTGTTCCTCCTCTCCGTTGCCGTGGCCACCGGCAAGATTGCCAGAAAGAACATCACGGGCTCCGAGGCTGCTCCTTTGTTGCTGGACCTGTAGCTGTTCTACGCTCTACTTCGTACTGATATCGAACTTTCACGTCTATTCGCATTTGCCGTATTCCGTAGCATCACTCGAACTCCAACGCCTTGCGCGCGAGCTCCAAGACACCCTCCTTGGTCTTGCACCCTCCAATGAAGCCGGCCGCATGGACAAAGACGCAGCCTTCCACGCCGGTAAGCTTGGACAACTCTTCGTCCCGGACCCCACGCCACGGCTCGGGAAGACCGAACCTGAACTCGAAGCTGGTCGACGTCACGGAAACAGTGGAAATTCTCCAAGCCGAGCTCGAGTCCTGGAACAAAACAAACTTGATTTGCCCACTGGCGTCGTTCTTCAGCTCGATCGAGTAGAGATGTTCTTTCCAGGGGCAGAACTGGTCCAAGACAATGATCTCCCCGGAAGGATGCACGTCAAATCTCTGGGCGAAGGCCGACTCCACGATTCCCCTGGCAGGCAACCAGGACTCACCGTATCCCTTGACCAAGTTGAGGAACGCCAGGCCCATCAACTCGCTTGCCTTCTCGAAGGCCGCGTCGTAGTCCTCGTCCTTGGGGTCCGAGTTCCACCTAGGGTTCAATTGAGACACCAAAGAGGGAAGCGTCAAGTTCTTGTCGTTGAATTTGCGGGCCACGTCGCCCGGGTAGTTGTTGATCCCGTTGTCGTTGGCATCAATGGCCTCCACAAACTCCTTGTAGACCTTGACGTAGAGCATCTCCACGTCGGCCTGATTCTGGAGCTTGAGCACCTCTTCGAGGATTTCCTTGCCAAAGTGCTTGTAAACAAGCCCCGCGGAAGAAAGCTTGGTGTGGAAGTCGGGGGAGAAGAACTCGTTGAACTCTCTTTGGTGGTGATCAAACCACTTGATTCCGCCGTCGTACTTGCCTCCCACGTCAACAACAATGTCGCTTGCTTCCCAGTCGGTGGGGTTTCTTGATCTGGTCAATTGAGCACCGGAGAATTTGGGCAAAAGCCTCAAAAGGTAGATGGCCAAACTTTCGTCCGCGTGAAACGATCCGGAGTGAGTACAGATTCTCATGTTGCTGGACTGTGTTTTTTGCTTTTTGGCTAAAGACATAGTGGTCATCGCGATGCTGGTGAAAATCCTGAGTAATTCTCGCGTCGCTACTGGATGCAATCTGTGCGTCTACTACGTTGACTTTGACTGGGGAAAGCACCGACTATGGCGTGCCGTTCCTAGGAAAGTCTGACTTGTGCTATTTTTGGAAACCAGAGTTTTTGTTTCACTCGGCAACCTTTTACCAGCTTAGCTTGTTTCATCCAGGCCGTTTATCCTCTTTGCTTCACTCGCTGCTTCAGGACTCTGTCTGATGCTTCTCTGCGTCATCTTTGCTGCAAGATGTGAGTGCGCTGCGAATTGTCTACGTCTCCTGCTCTTGTCCGTCATAATTCCTAATAATATTTCTAGTTTGCTTGCATAGTGACTGGAACGCCATCGAACATAGACAATGTGAGATGCAATAATTTGGCTGGTGGATATTCTCCCTCGTAACCAGAAGTCAAGTTGGGGAACAATTGAATGAGCCTGACAATGGTGTAAGATGCCTCCGTGAGCGCAAACTGCTGGCCCAAGCAAATACGAGGGCCACCATTGAAAGGCAAGTAAGCCCAGCCGTACTTAGGCTGGTCGCCCCATCTTTCCGGCTTGAATTCATCGGCATCCTCACCGTAGTATTCTTTGCTTCTGTGAGTTAGGTACACGGAGTAAGCAACAGTTGTACCCTTGGCCACGAAGAATGGAGACTTTCCATCTGGTCCTCCGCCAGTTGGCAACGTGGTGTCTTTGGTGGAGTCTCTGAAGTTCACAGGCACCGATGGGTAGAGTCTCAACACCTCATTGAGGACCCACTTCAAGTATTCACACTTTTTCAATCCTTCGAAGGAAATGGCATCAACTTCCTCAGCAGACCCTTCGCCGAACTGTGCGAACACTTCACTCTTCAATTTCTTCCAAATCTCGGGATTTCTTGATAACTCAAACATGGTAAAAGATAACAACCCCGCCGTGGTGTCTCTTCCAGCAACCATGATGTTGAGAAGCTGGTCTTGCAAAACCTTAGGATTTCTTGTGCTCTTGGCCAATTCGTACAAAAACGTGTACCTGTTCTCAGACTTTTTCTGCAAGGTCTCCTCGTCCAACGCCAAAGTCTTGTCGACGTAATATCTTGCGAATCCATGCACTGTCTTGCAGTCTCTCCGGAATGAAAAAGAATCAATAAGACGAAAGAAACTCTGGCTGTAAGATCTAGCAGCCAAGACTTTCTGGGTATGATTGAATGCATCGTTGAACTTCTCACGTCCATTGAAACCACCTTGTGGAGGAAGATCGTCAATGGTTCCGTCCCTTAAGCAGTATACTGACTCACCGAAAAGGATGTCCGTTGCAGTATCAACAGTGAACTTAAAAAACAAGTCTTGGATATCGAAGACGCCACCTTTGCTATTTCTGATGTGCTGAGCCAAGCTCTGGATGTGGGATTCCAAACTCTTCACGTGAGAAATCTGCTCTCTGGAAAATTGAGGGCGCAACATTGCTCTGGAGTTCTTCCATCCATGAGAATCCAAGGTGAAAATACCGTCCCCGAGCAAGGGCAAAAAGTGCTTGTATCTAGAACCTAAAGCGAAATCATTGAATTGCGTGGCCAAGATAGCTTTCATGTTCTCTGGTGCAGTGGTGAAATAAACAGGAATGTTTGCCACAGAAAGCTCAAATGTTTCAGTGTTGTTTGTCTCCTTAATGTCCTTCAAATACTCCAAGGTGCGGCCCTGCCTCATCTTGGAATGGATTTCGATCAAAGTTGGAACTCCAAGGAGCCCTGTTGGAAATAATTTTGGTTTCTTGCATCCATACGCCTTTGTGAATTTGTAGGCGACGTATTTTCGATGCAACCAGTAGAGAACAAGCGTTGCTAAGATTAGCATTCCATATTTAACAACATGGTTATCGAGTAAGATGCGGAACTCTTCAGCAGAGACCATGATGAATGATTATTATGAATTGATGGTGGGAATGGCAAAATTGGTTTTCTTCAAAAAGGTGTCTCAGGTTCAACGTCAACGCCGGAATCTCCCCACTTTATAAGCCCAATTCAGCTTACACTGGGGTACTTTCACATGGGTTCACTATTCTGCAGGACATCACCTTTACTTGCGACGTGGGTGGTGGCTTCCCCGCCGCGCTATTCTGCGGGTGCCGCAATAACCTTTTTGTATTGGGCCTCATCTGCATCACATGCGAAAGATATCTCGATCTCACTCTCATCCTCATCCTGCGTGGGGGGGAAATTATCACATGTACTGCTTTCTGCGTCAAGAATCTCTATTTTTGGGCTCACCCGTCTACCAACTTGAGACATTGTGCTGGATTTGGTTACCTTAAAAGGCGCCTGTGAAGATTCCTGTTGTGGCTTGAGAATGCCTAATGCGTCTTTCCACTTGCGCTGTTTCTTGCTGCGGTCTTCTTCAGAAGCTTCCAAACTCACGCGCTTGAGCTTGCCCAAGGAGCGGAGTTCTTCCACCGACTTTGACGCAGCCATTTTTTCCACATGCTTTAGGCGCTCCTGTGTTGGGTCGTATCCCATTCCGTTAAGAAAGGATCCCTTGAATGCCTGTTGCCGTAGCCGCTGGAATGAACTCTGTCTTTGCTGATTCTCCTGTTCGTTTGCAGTAACAATCCCCAACTTCTCTAAGTCATCTAGCCTGGCTGGGGCAGACGTCTGGAGCAAATGGGTGCGAAGCTTGTCGTTAGCTTTTTTCTTTCGTAGCCGCACTGCTGGATGCTCTTTGATGGGCTTATCGTATTTTGACTGGTCGAATTGCTCTCCCCCACTATAGACGACGTCTTTCTCCAGAAAGCCACTGTTGGCGTACTGGACAAATGCCGGCTGGTTGGTGTTGCCACTGACAAATGCCTGGCCGGTTGCGCCCTGTTTGTTGAGTGGCGCCTTGGGCTTCACGCTGCCTTGAAGCTCCATTCTCGATCCCTGTTTGAATTTGCTCTCCTCGTGGTAGCTGCAGAGCATGTTTTTCAGGGTATCAACCACAAACTTGCATCTCTCGCCAGATTTGCTGGTGCCAGCGCAATGTCCAAAATGTTTCAGGGTGCCTATCTCGATGAGATTGTCCAAGTCGTCCAGAAGCGAGAGATTGAACCCGCCGCCATACTTTTTCACCGTTGGGTTGAGGATCACAATCACATCGCCACATCGCAACTTCCAGTATTTTTTGAAGGCGGCCCCAAAGAGATACACATCCACAGTGTGCAAAAAGTTGCCCACCCGGAGCACCATGAACTTGTGCTTGTTAACGGCGGTCCGAGGGTCGCTTTTGTGAAGCACGATTCCGGGAAAACACCAGTTGATGTACTGGGGCTCCTCGTACTTTGGCGGGTACACTTTGGCCAAAAGCTTGGCTGTGCGTAGCACCTTGATGTTGGCAAGAATCTCGTCCACTTCACTCGCCAGACTGTATCTTCGACTCAAGACTTCGCCTGACACCCCATCAACACTCTCGACTTCAGACACGCTCCGTATGGGCACGTGCTTGAATTCAAAGAGCCGGTCGGAGTAATCTATTCTCACGGCAGGTGTCTTCTTGGCATTCGAGAGACGCGATGCAAACAGGCTTGATGGCTGCGGCTCCGCTCTTCTCGTTGTTTTTTCTATTCTCTCAAGGGCAGATATGCCGGTTTTCGGGGCTGCTCTTTCGGCTGTGTTTCTAGGAAGCTGCCTCGGCTGCTCTGGCTTCCGCTTTTCTGGGGACGGCGATCTTTCGACCTGGATCAGGTGAACGGACCGCGATTTCTTGCGTGCCCGCTCCTCGAGTAGTTTCTGTTTTTTCACGGCGAATTCCTTCTCTAGATCTGCAAGCGCGTCATCAGAGTCTTCGGTCAAGACCTCCTCTGCGGCCTTGGGGGTTTCATATCGGGGATCCTCGTCCATTAAAGTAGAAGCCACTCCATGCTCGCTCTCTAAGGTTCCAGTGCTGCGGAGTGCACATAGCCCAGGCTAGGCTGGAACCATAACTGTCCTATAACTTCTAGAGGGGACCCAAAAAAGACGGCCGGCTCATGGGGTCTAGACCATTTCAGAGCTCCACCAATCGCCCCGGATTTTGGGCTCTAGGCTGGAAACAAGTGGGCACCCATCCATTTAGACCTGTGTTGTACGCAGTCCTATATCGACGCGACCAACTCGTGGAAAAGCTGTCACTTCGAAACCTACACACGCATATTCGCCATGGTCAGAGACAGAAGCTCGTCCGTTCTCAAAAGCATAGCTTTGCAGGTCGGGAATCCTCACGACGAGGGCATCATTCCCGAGAATGAGAGCATCGAGGCACGGGCTGTCCATAATCCAATTCTAGCGGAAGGCCAGATGGTTGCACCTTTACGTGGTCCGATTTCCCGACTTCGTGCCTACTCTCTTCCAAGTGAACATTCTCTCGATGGTACTTTGGGCTTCTTCTCGCCCACAGAAGACAAGGCGTGCTCGAGTACTTACCCCTTCACTCAGGCGGAGCAGGAAAAATTGACCCAGGACTACCTTAACACGCTCAGTTACAACACCGTTCTCGATTCCGAATATATTGCGTGTGTCAATAGCAGCCAAGACGATACCATGCTCAACTTCAAGGCGGCCTGTGACCACAACATTGCCTATCTTGAGTCACTCTCTTTGAAAAACGACTCCATTGCAGATGCACTCAATGCCTTGAGTCTTCGCTACGACCATGTCGTGAAGGAAACCGAGGATTTCTCGACTCAGTCAGCGCTGCTTTTGAAGCAACAAGACGACCTCGGTACGAAGGCCGAGGAAATGGACTATGTCATGAGGATGTTCGAGCCACTAGAATCAATAAGCAAGACATTGGTCACTTCGGGTAATAGCATTATCAAGACTGGCAAAGTTCAGGCCATTATTGCCCAGTTGCAAACATACTTGGATTTCTTTGACCAGCATCGGTCTTACCAAGATGCAGAGACTTACCTTCTGAGGTATCGTCAGTGCATGACCAGAGGGCTTACCTTGATCAGAAACTATAACATTGATTTTTTGAAAGCAAAGCAAACAGAAATCTCCTACAAGCTAGCCGATAGCTCCATGTCTCCTTTGCAGTTAGATATTCTCATGTACAGCGAGTTCACCAATGACATCGAGAAGCAGACTGATAATACAAACTTCCCTAGCCTTATTGGGATCATTGTGAATGAATGCTCCGCCCACCAGGAATACCAAGGCTTGGTGTCAGAGGTTTTGGATCAGTATTTCCACGTACGCATGGAACTAATCGAGGCCTATTTCAAATTCAATTCCCTTACTGACCAGACCTTGGCGACGCCAACTGATCCTGCCAGTGGGGCGCCAGACATTGTTCTGTACACGCAAAAAAGCATGTCTCTGTATAAGCTGATGCTCGAAAAAGAGTATGACCAGTTTTTGCAGTATTTCCCCATCGATAATTACACAATCGAAATGCAGCGGTTCATAACGGAAAGGCTCTATTCATTCTTCAAACAAGTGCTTGATCCTCTATATGACGAATTGAGAAACCGCATCTTGAGGGAACCTCGCATCACCGAGTTGTGCCACCTTACTAACTTGGTCTCTAACTACTACGAAAATGAGGATGGAGCTGCTGGTCGGAGGTTCACGCAGTTTGGAAAACTTGTCGAGCCTATCTTGAACGACTCCCAGTCAAGACTTGTCTTCCGAATTCAAAATTTCATTGATAACAAGCTACTCAAGTACAAGCCAAAGGCGGAAGACTTACAGCTTGGCCACAGAAAAAGCTCTGCCAGGCGGGAATCTGTATTAGACGAAGTTGAGAACAACTTGTTTCCAGATCTCTACATTCCAGTTGGGAAAGCTTTGACGGTCTTGTCAAATCTATACGAGCTAGTCGATCCTAGTGTGTTTGATGACATGGCACACTACATCATTCACAGCTGCATATACATGCTCAAAAACGGGGCCTTGAAAATGGCAGTGGCGCACTTGGGCTCGCTTGATGCAAAGTTGTTCTATTTGAAGAATCTTATCATGTTGAAAAGTCAGCTAAATAACTTCGATGTGCATTCTGTTCGAACTGAAACTTCAGTGGACTTCACGAGCGGAATTCAAGAGTTGATTCAGATATTCCGCTCGGGCAAGTTGTATGTCAATCTCAATTCCCGTGGAGGCCTTCTTGAACTCGCCAAGAAATCCGCGCCCAAAGTGGTCAACGATATGATAGATGCCGAAAGGGAGATCGAGCTTGAGTTGGCAAATTCGGTTAACGACTTTGTAACGGAGTGTGCAAACTTGGTCTGTGCTCCCATATTATGTGAAGGGGACAAGAGCATGAAGGAAAAAATCGTCATGTTAGATGACAACGTCTTGATGAAAATTCCGCAGCTCAGCTCCCAAATGAAAAACCATATCGAGGAACCAGAAGTGATCAAGTACTTGCTCAACCTTCTATCGCGGCTCATCTCCTCGACTTATGAATCATTCTATGAGTCAAACAAGGCACAGGTTGCCCTGCTGGAGAATGCAGAGGATCTTAACGAGGTGATGGAGCCTGACACATTCTTCAATTTTGTCAGTGAGACTATCGCAGGCTTGCTGGAGAGCATGAATGAAGGTGAAAATGGCTTTGAGCTCAACGAAAGCATTTTCGAGGACTCGGTATCCTTGAAGAACACTGCAAGTGACGACGAAGTTCGTCAGTAAGTACATATTCTTGCTCGACCTCTGGACTGCGAGAAATACACATCCTTTGGTGGCAGGGCCTTTTGGCCATGGCTCAGTTCATGCCACCACTGTCGGTTACTGCTGTCTTGCCGCATCTATAGGATCGTAAATATTCTTGAGAAGTAGTCTGTTGAGCTCTTCCTTCACGAACTTCACCATATCTCCCTTGATCATCAAGTGCGTGTTGTCCAATTCCTGCAAAACAATTCCCCTACTCTCTGAATCAATCTGAAGGATGAGAGCCCTGATAGAGGGGTCGCATTTGACTAAGACGCCTTTACTGGCAGTAGGCATTGTATGGTGGGACACGCCAAAAAGTGAGGTTGTTTGATGCGAGCGAAACCGGGGCGCACGTGACGTGCTGTCGGAGCTGACCCACCAATCGAGGCCATGCCTGGCGCTGGACGAGCTTGGTTATGTTGATTGATGCTATTTACATTTCCCGGGATTCGTGACGTTTCTCCGGCGGCGGAGGCATTAATTGCAGAAGGGAGTGGTCAAAACTGGCCGGCTTATAGCAGCTCGATCTCCTTTCTGCGAGTCTGGAAGAACGTCTGGAGGAGTTCCCGGTTGCTTTCCGCTAGTTCGCGGTATTCAGCAGGGATTTCTGTTCTCTTCTTCAAGACACTGTCGATTTTCTCCTTCAAGCTCTTCATATTGGTGAGGATGTTGAGAGCATTGACGGCATTGCCGAGAACAACATGAGCGTCAAACTGCCCGATCAAGCAGGCAATATCATGATTGGACTCCACGCCCAACTTGAACCACTCGAGAGCTTTTTTGGGGTCATTGAACACAATCAACTCCATGAATCCCAATGCAGGGAAACTCTCTTGGAGGCCCTTGGATGCGGCAATCTCCAAGTGATATCTTGAGAGCACGGGGTTGGTGATGGAGAACATCTGACCCAAGAAGTAGTGCAGCCGTACTATCCGGGTGTCCAACTCCCCGAATTTTATAGCCTTCTCGAAATGCACACGAGCCTGTTCTAAGCGAGGCTTTGGCGCCGAATGGCGATAATAAAGAGCTCCAAGGCTGGAGTGGACATGACTCGCGAGAATGGTACTCTCCTCTAGCTCTAGAAAGTCTAGCCAGTACTGTTCTGCTTGTGCATAGTAGCCCTTTCCAAATGCCAAATCGCCCGCCATCTTGTACACAAGAGGATGTTTCTTGTCGGTGAGCTGACCAATCAACTTATTGGCATAGTCATAGTCTTCTTTCAGAGAGCTTTTGTCTGCTATCACCTCGAATGCCAACATACATATAGCATCACTATTTCCCAATTCGGCAGCTTGTTCCACAAGCTCATTCTCCAAATCCACTAGATTCTTGTTGATGGACTTGGTGACACTGCGCAAGTCGTGCAAGATTCCTCGGAGCGTCATCAAGTCTGTGTCTTTGGTGTAAGACGGAAGCACGATTTGGGTTGGGGCGTCTAGATTGTCATACACTGAATCTAAAATCGGTAGAATCTTCCCGTAAGAGAGCCTCAGATCATTGTCGAAAAGGAGGCGGTTGAGGGCTTTTTTCTTAGGCAATAGCGCCCGTAGTGACGGCCTGCTGGCCGTGTTTAGCAAGCGGACAAACCCTCTTTGCATTGGGGAACCAAGGCGTCCAGGATTTCACTCTACGTGAACCACGCGATGTTTCTGGGTCACGTGCGGGATGCGCCTCGGGATGGTGCAGCGAACACTAACTATAAACTTTTATTCTCGTAAGTATTTCCTCGCACATCTGCATCACAATGTAGAAACTTCAAATGTGGTCATTGTAGTTGATGAAACTCTCATGTTGGTCATTGATCGAGCCTTCCGCCTGGGGTGAGTTCGCTACCAAACTGGGGCTCTCTATAATGAGATCATTGGTCTCGAAAGTATTTGCATCCACCCCAACTTCGTACTCGTATGCATTGGAACCGGCGTCATTGTGTTTTTCGACGCCTTGTCTCATATGTAGCTCGTGCAAATGCGATGGGGAGCCATTGATAATGTCGTCGTTCGGGTGATGCTTTTTGATGTCTTCATTATGCCCCGCTTTATGATCAAGCTGGCCGGATATAAGAAGCTCCGTATTATTATTCTCTATGGGGTGAAAAAAGCTCGGAGTGCCCGTGAATATTTCGCTGTTGAAGTCGTTTTCTAGATCGTGCTGATCGAATGCGTTGGATCGGCTGGGTAAGTGATGACCAGGCGATAGTTGTGGAGTAGTTGCTTCGTGCTTGTCATACTTGTCAGTCAAAGAATGAATCCGGTCCATTCCCAAGTCCATTCCGTGGTGTGAAAGCTCATTCCATGCTTCGCTTGGGTGGTCCAAGTCAAGCGCCGGGGTGTTGTTCAAGAGAACTCGGTCCGGTCCAACCATATGAAGTAATTCACGCCCATCGATGGAGTTTCGGGACATGGTGTTATCAGTATGGCCTGGGATTCCCTGTGTATCAATTTGGGGATCACTGATTGACGAATTGAAGGGATAGTCCTTGCTTAGATGAATGTAGTTGTACAAATGATGCAAAGAATCTTTTCTCCCAACGAGAACGTGTGGTGTTGATGTTCCGCCTGGGGCATAGTAAGCCGAGCTCACCTGTTGATTCTCGGAAAAATCATCGCAAATGGACCACTGGTTGAGATTCGCGTTAACGCCATTGAAGAAGTATACAGAGAACTTTGGCTTGGAGGCCAAGTTCAATCTCAATTCAATCGAATCCTTATCTATTTTATTCCCCAAAAGAGAGCATGTCACAATTGAGGACAAGGGGTAGAAGATTCGGAACAAAATTGTCGAATTGTTTGAAATTGCCAGAAAAAAGTAGTTGATTTCTGTATTCTTTTTCGAGAATATCACCATCAAGTCAACCTGGCTCATGACTTTATTCATCGTGAACGGAGACAAATTGACAAGAGAGACGCCCATATTTTGATAGTCATGCTCACCGCTTTTCACTCGCTGCCAAGAGCCCACAGATAAGGAGGTGCAGTCAACAAAACAGTACTTTTCATTGACATCTGCTGGCATCGACGCGTATACAGCAGCTGGACCCAGTTTGGCATTTGTGAGCAGATTTGATCTCAGAGAATGGACACTGTTATTCGAAGATCCATTGAACGTTTGCACCTGAGGTTCATTGTGCGATGATTGGGCTCCTTGTTGCATGGTGTGGCCCTTGAAAGGTTTGCCTTGTCGCTCGATTTTTCTAAACTTTGCTCTTCGATTTTGAAACCAAATCCTGACAGCTTTCTCGGACATTCCCGTCCGATCACTGAACTCCTTTCGTTGATCCGGAGTTGGATTGGGGTTCTTTTCGAATTCTCGTATAAGATAGTCAAGAACATCGCCGGACGCCCTTGTCCGTTTCTGAGACTCGTCTGCCATCAGAAGAGGTGGAATGTATAGCGGACGGCTTCAGGGCCCAACTAAGTTGCAGGATATGCTATGTGGCGAGAAATTCAGGAAAGGCCAGGGTTTTCCAAACAAGGCACAGTTCAAACTAGAGTCTATTGCTGCCCAGAGATTCGGGATTTTGATTCAGATAGAACTGAACACGGTCTCAGTTAGCAAGTTCCACTAAGATTCTCTTAGAGAAGCAAAGTCTCGGGATTGAAAAGTCTTCCCAGTAGTCCGGGGCAGATGATTGCAAGGAGCGCCGATTTAGGACAGAACGTTCTTTCGCTTGTGCCGTCCGAGTCGGATTTGAAACGGGTCCCTGTGCTCTATATGCGTGAGAAGTTTCGCCAGCCTTGACCAATGTGTTGGCGTTAGAAGTAATATATATGCTGCTTCGTTGGGTTGTCTACGTCTGAAGCATATGCGCAGGGATACGGGTGTGCGGAACTCGATTTGGCGCGATTGAGTAGCGTCTTTTGGCTTCTCTTATTTTAGCTCTTAGAGCCAGCGGAAGCCGCGCATGTCCTGTGGGAGAAGCGTGAGATCTGGGTAGTCCTGCTGGTGACGAACCGCCATTGTGATCGGAGTAGGAACACTGATGACGCGTTTTCGACTATCTCGCTTTCTGCTTTAGAAGTGCAGATCAAGCGGGCTAAGCGAGGATCACGAAATGCTCCATCTGTGGCATGTATGCGTCCTGTCCGGCTCGATGTCACGCCAGCGCGGGCCGAGTTTTTTTGGTTTTTTTTTTTTTTCTCGCCAATTTCGCACCACTAATTTCGATCCCACGTTTAAAGTCGCCTGCAGCTTTGCCGTGCATGAACGGTAGGTGGGTCTACCCGCCAATCAACGAGAAAATCCACAGCTTGCAGCCCTGTTTCGCCTCTTTTGAATGAAGATTCTAAAGACACTCTCGCTCAATCCAGGCTGCCGCACTTTCGAATTATGTGCCAAGCCCAAGCTCTCGAGTATTCTTCCCTCCCAAAATAAGCTCAGCATCGGTGCAGGTCTCTTTATTCAGACCCCGTCTGCTTCCCCACATTCATAGACGTATCATAAAATAATGTCGTCAAAAGTAACTTCTTCGAAGGCCGCAAAGCAACTCTTGATCTCCTTCCATTGTCGAGTGCTGGGCTCCCAATCACGGTAATCCTGGATCAATATTCGGAGAAGAGCACGGTTGTGAATATTTTTAACGTCAATTAAGTCATTGAGTAAGCCTCTCACTGCCCAAGGTAAATTGTATAGATTTGGGTTGCCGAAACTGGCACATCTTTGTTTGTTGGTTTGGACTTTTTTCCGAACTTTGAGGCTGGTAGTCTCTAGAATAAAACGCACGCCATGGTCGTAGACTGCAGGGTTTCGTGCAACAGAGCCATGCGAACCCAAATTGGAAACGGGCCCTTTGATTAAATTCAGTAGGTCGCAAAGTAACGCTCCTCCCAGAGCTCCGACGTTTTCCATCGATAAAATGATTGTCAAGAGAGTAATAATGAAGTGCGGTACCGTACTTTCTTCGCCCACAAGGAAACACTTGAAGACATTTGGGTGTTTTATATTTGTGGCACACGAAGAATAAATAGGTACAAGCTGGTCATCAAGGGATGCACAAAATGTAAACTTCACATTTGAGTTGCATAGTTCTTCCATGCCCTTCAATACCCGTCTCATTATGTCGCTGCCCTCATTCTGTAGCTCGAATACCTCTTTTAATATCTCATTTTCATGGGAGCTATAGGCCCTTCGAACTGTTTTGGAATCAATATCCAGAAATATCCCAGCCTGCATTCCGGCCATACTGAGGACTCCGATTCTCTTGCTCTTCATACAGAACACAGACTCTAGGTCAAACATCTCTCGGAGTATTAATATACTTGCACAGCAAGCAAGGGAGTTCGACGCAAAGAATATCAAGTCGGCATTTCGTATATCTTCACTCCAGTTCCGAAGAAGTTTCAAACTTGAGTTGACCCGATTAGACACAGTTCCGATGCCCTCAAGGGCAATTACCTGAATGGTATAATCCTCGAGAGTTGACAGTTTCGAAGACAGCAGCCCGATTTGAGGTTCCCCCAAACTATTCGATTTCCACCTAGATAAAGCTTCTGCTGCGAGATTCGCAAAGTCGAGGGCATTGCCTGTTTGCTGGGCGATAAAAGACTTTACAAACTTGATGGGCAAGAAAGAGTGAGCTGAAATCACCACTATCTTCTGGGTGGACCTTTTTCGCCGTTTTGATATGGAACGACCTGAGGCCAGGTAGATGTGTTTTTCTGAGCTTTGCTCCCCATAAAGAATTGCTTCAGACCATAGTCTCAATTGAGTAGTGATGGTAACCTCCCTTAGGTTTGACTGGAGCCCAGGAAGGATGGATTCTGTTGATGTTCGTAGAATACCAGTAACATCGGTTTGTTGTTGTTGCTCGTCCATGCGCGTGTCAGCATCATCATTGATACACTTTGTGTCTGCTTGGGAAGTTTTCGGGTTTGATGGTTCGCCAGTTGAATTCGGTTTGTCAAGATTTGTATCAAGAAGTTCTGAGTCACCTGCATGCTTTGCTGTCGAAGTCGGAACTGAGGTGACATTCCCTCCCACGCTATCGACTTTCATTCCCTCAGGATTTGCCATTGCTTGTTTTTGGTAAAGCAGCTTGTCTTGCGACTCCGCTTTTTTGGTACTGTAGAAGTTGCTTTCGAAAGACTCATTGGGTAGAAGCGGCTTCTGCTTCGAATCAAATGAAACCGGATACTCCTCGCTCTCAGTTCCAGCCACGGCGATTTTAAAAGAATCAGTTCCGTACTTGTAGGATATGGCGTAATTGCTGCCAGTGTCCTTTGGGTTTTCTATTGCTGACTGGGCTTCAAGTAGGATCTTGCGGTCACGCTGTTCAGAAGGGTCTAAATGATTGTGATTCGGTGGTTCTGCGCCTTTCCAAATCCACGAGATCCATGATACCTCTTGCTGGGGAGTCTGAGGAAGAAGATGATCCGTCTCGCTAGCCTGGTGCTTGTTTTCCTCGCGAGGGTATGACTCTCTGACTCCACCATACCACCAGGCAAATCTAGATCCAGCCGCCGAGTTCGTTACTTCGTTCGCTTCTTCCATACTTTGCCCGTCGTCTTTCCGAGTCTGATTCTCGGTATCGGAGGAGCCTTGTTGAGAAGCTCCCCACAGGAAATATGTGAGCATTGAAGTGGTATTAGGGTTAGGGCTACCATTGGGTTCTGCGGTCACGAGTCCACGCGAAGCTTGATCTGGACCACTGCCCTCAGTGCCGGGCACGGCCGCTCCGACTGACGCTGAGTCTTTGGAATTCTTGGCCTTTTGGTGTAAATCAGCATTGACACCAGCATGTTTTCCATCTGAGGGCGTGCTGTCAGTCCCAGCCGATATCAAAGAGTAAATCAGCAGCCTCCATGAGGGTATTGGAGCATCAGACATGGTCCTAGCAGCCGTGAAGGAGCCGGTGCTACCTTTATTATTGGTCAACTCGAGTCCTCCAAGATGTGGCGAAACGTTAAGTCCAGAGAAAGAGGCCGTGCTGAGAAATGCTTGGTGTGATTAAAGGAACACGAGATTGGCGGCTTGTTTTAGGCTTGCTGTCTAAATTGGCATCTGAATTGTTTTGCGCCAAAAGTGGTATGAACTAACTTTGGTGCTCGTTTAGTAACGATAAGCCTGCTTATCGCTTATATCGCGACCTGTCCCAGTACAAACAGGACGGCTCGAGATGCAGAGTAATCCTATAACAAGCCACGCCAGTAGCAAATCAGGATGAGAAGTAGGGGGAGCCCAAGGGTAGGACAACCCGGGACCGGACGCCTTCGGTGCTTGCCTATCCGGTTCAAGTGTTGTCACGTGACCGAGGTCCGTGGTGCTTGCATGGAGAGCTACTCTGAGGCCCTCGATTGCCTTCATCTGACTGCCTTCAGATTCTCCGCCATGCCGGACCCGTGGAACGATGTATTCGAAAAGCTCAAGATTCGTGATGCGGAAGAAAAAATGGACTCGGACCTTTTTCTAGCCTTCGAGCAGCTTTCCTCCCTCAAGATAAGTGCTGGCACTCCAAATGCAGATCGAATGGCAAAGGAAAACCTTCATTTGCATGAGGAGAACGAGTCGTTGATTATGCGGCTCAATTCACAGACAATTCGAATCGAGGGGATTCTCCAACAGATGGATAAAATGAAGAGAATGCTCGAAACGGAAGAAGCAAAAAGACAGCTGCTTTCGGTCAAACTCGACAAGGTGACTGCGTCCCTATCGGAGAAAAACAAGCTGTTCGACCTCCTTAACGATGAGCACTTGATTTCCCAAATCCAGCAAAACGTCATGAGTGACCGCATCAAGGAGTTGGAGCGGAAGTTACTGGCAGGAGACTGAATGATTTTGGTAGGTGATTGCGGCATCATACAAAAATCGGTAGCTTCTGGGGCAACCCCTCCGTCTTTTCTAAAATATAGCCAAGCTTGTTGGTTTGTCGCACCCCACTAGTTCCTACACCATCCCAGTTATCGTCTTAGCATGTTCATTTGTTAGGCATTAGAAACGCCTGATTATTTATCGATTTATTTCGAAGTGTCGACCACGTACCTTCCCAAGATCTTACCTTCCTTCATCAATTCATAGACTGAAGGCAATTCAGACAAACCAACCAACTTAATAGGGCATTTGATCAATCCTCTCTCGAAGAAGTCAATGGCCTCGGCCGTGTCAGCTCTGTTTCCGACATACGAACCACAAATGCTAACAGATCTGGTTACAGCATCGAACATGGATGCAACGACCTTGGCGCCAGCTGGCAAACCAACCAACACGACGGTTCCCGTGGGTCTGACATATTCTGTCGATTGCTCCACGGCTTTTTCGGAGACAGAAACGTTAATGACACCATGGGCGCCTCCATTGGTTGCGTCTTTCACGTCCTTGACAATGTCCTTAGATTTGGTGAAGTCGACGAACTTCTCGCATCCTAAAGATTCGCAGAATGCCTTCTTGTCATCACCACCGTCAATACCAACGACCCTGTATCCCATGGCCACGGCGTACTGAACAGCCAAGGAGCCCAATCCTCCACCGGCTCCGGAAATGGCCACCCACTGGCCGGCCTTCAAATTGGCAGTCTTCAATGCCTTGTATACTGTGATTCCGGCACACAAGATGGGTGCGATTTGCTGCAAATCGGTTCCCTTGGAGATTTTGGCGGCCTGGATGGCATCGGCCGTAGCGTATTCTTGGAAAGAGCCATCGTGTGTGTATCCAGACAAATCGGCGTGTGGGCAGTTTGGCTCACATCCGTGCTGACAAAACTCACATTGCATACACGATCCATTCAACCACTTGATTCCTGCGTAGTCGCCGATTTCCCAACCTCTGACGTTGGAACCCATACCCACCACGACTCCGGCACCCTCGTGGCCACCGACCAAGGGCAACTTGGTTTCCAAAGGCCAGTCGCCTTGCCAAGCATGCAAATCGGTGTGGCACACGCCGGAGTACTTCACGTGAATCAACAATTCATTTTCCTTGGGCTTGGGGACGGCAATTGTCTTATATTCCAATGGACCATTGTGCTTTTCGAAGACAATGGCTTTCTGTGTTGCTGGGACTGACATGTTTCGGATGTATCTTAAGCTGGTGTTTCTTTTGAAAAGAGACCTAATTGATGAGGAGAGCATCAACGCTTTCTGGGCTGGGCATCAATTTATATTCAGCTGCGCTACCCGTTATATGGGGTGACATTTCGCGCTTTCCCTTAAGCGCATAATCGTGCGCTGCGAAATTAAAGTGCGGGCGCTGCCTCAAGCAACTTAGTCTTTGCCCATTTTTCTCGTAACGGCGTTTGAATCCACTAAACGAGAGTTCTGTCGATGCTTTCCACAGCCAGTCACCTGAACAGGTGAAGTCCTCAAGAACTGTGTCTTGAAAACATGGTTAACATAAGAGATGCTTCCGTTGGAACAACAGTGTTCAGGAACACCATGCGCCTAGAAGACCATCACTTTTAGAGTAACCGCCCAGCAGATGGAGAATGACTTGACTCAACGCAACAGGCACCAGGACCTCAGACCTCCGTGGGCGTGATGGCTCTTTCTTGCATACATTTGGCGCTGTGCATGATGCGCTTATGCGGGCATTCAACAAGATCGCGTTCAGCAACTCCAAGACCCGCCAGTTTCCTTTCTGAGAGGAGCTACTCTTCGGACCAGATTGTCGCGATATCACAAGAAATCCTCAAACCCCCGTGCTCACTTTTCGGTCTCTTCGGTGCAAAAAACGATGATGTCCCCCGCGCGCCTGGAATCCCAGTGAAAATAGCTGTTGAAGTACCTGGCACACTCATAATATTGGGGTAACTCTTCGAGAATCAAGCTCCGCATGGGCTCGAAGACGACAAGATGGGAGGGCCAGTCATACGGGAGGGTTTTGATGAATGCGACGGGATTGTCAAAAAAGCGGTCCAGCTCGTCCCTGTACTCCCTGACGTTCTTCGAATCCCCAGACTGCAAATGCAAGGGCGGTTCACATGTCAAGAACCAAGAGGCCTCCACCAAATCGGGCCGATTCAAGAAACTGTGCCACGGCGTGGAATGGCAGGGGGTCAAGAACCCAATTGACTTCACGGCTGAGTCGGCCGCCAATTCCTCGATGACTTGCATTTCTCCGCGCTCGTGAACCCTGGTGAAGAAGTACCCTGTGGAAATATGAAGAGCCAAGATAAGAAGCAAATACAACTTTTTCGAGAAGGAAAGGGTCCGGTGGAGGAACTCGTCTTCGAAGAATCTCGCGGCCAACGACAAGAGGATGGGGTGTATGGGCTGCAAGAAACGAAACTCCTTGTGGGCTATCAAGGAAAACGAAACAGTCACCACAGCGGCAACAACAACAAGAATCGATGTCGCGCCGTACTTGTAGACGGAGCACAAAACCGCAGGGAGGTAACCCATTAGCATCAAAGGAACGCCTTGGAAGATGTAGAAGTGCCAGGGGTTGGAGCCGTAGAAAATCAGAAGGTTCTTGACAACGTTGAACTCAATGAAGTTGTAAAGAGGAAACGTCCATCTCAGATAGAAGTAGCGGTCGGCAAGAGAAGTAGCCACGAGCACCAACACGGCCACCGAAGAGGTGCACCCGAAAATGCGGGCCACTCTCACCGGCTGTTTCGACTGCTGTACCACGAGAGCCGACCCTAGGCAAGCCCACAAGATGCCATTTGTCGGTCTGATCACACAGCTCAACACACCGCAACAGCACGCGACAGAAAGACGACACAACAGAAAACGGCGCCACGGCCAATAGGCAAGGCCGGCCACCGTCAAGAGCGTTTCTAGGTTGTTCAGAAACGACCTGGTAAGCGTGTACCAGTTCCAGCTGCTGAACACAGATACAGCCAACGGCACTGCCGACCGCGTGCCCCAGTACGCATTGCAAAACCGGAGGGTATAAAGGTCCACCAAAGCAGCGACGACAGCATTGAGCACTTTAGGCGGCGAAGTGTGGGGAATCAACGGCACGGCCGATGGCAGAAGGCCACGAGCGAAGGCGGGTGCTGCCAGAACCACGGCACGTGCAGCGGCATCGAGAAGGTCGCCAAGCTTGTAAGCCGCCGCATAGACGAGGGGGTGCACTGACGAACGTAACGCCTGGTGCCATTCCCATGTGATGTACCCGTACCCATAGACTAGGCGGTGTGCAGGCTCCAAGGACTGGTAGAACTCGTCGGGTTGGAAGAAGGTCCGGATGCTGAAAGCATTCCAGAGCCTGAACGCGAACAAGAGGAAAAAAAGCCTCCTTTGGTTCATGGACGCGGTGCTAGGCGGAGGAGGCAGAAGTGAGAGAAGCGCGCACCTCAAGCCGCATTGACGTGGAGTAGTTGCAGTTTGAATGCGACTGCGCGACGGCCGCACCGTGTGCTCATTTGACGAATCCGGGATCTTTGCAAAGCCCGCTGATGGAAAACGTTTCTTGGCTAGCCCACTTGCAAAAAGGGCACGTGGCGGTGTCGAGGAGCGACGTGGCGGCCGCCAAAAAAGAGATGCAGGCCGCTTGCTCGGTCCTCTCTGTTATCATGAAAGCCCTGGAGAGCTGGGGCAAAGATGACAAGGCAGCACTTGCCCAGTGCGGCGCCTATGTGTTTGACTTTTACAAGCAGATTGTGAGCCATGGGTCCAATGCTTTGCTGGCCAAAGAAAGGATCGACTGGTTGACCTCCGAGATCAGCGGCTTCACGTGGTATCCCATCATCTCGTTTGGCCGTCTCTCAAGCTTTCTGCTTCCGGCGACGGCCGACCGGGTCTCATGTGACCCTATCTTGAAAGTTCCAGAGCTAGGGCCTGGCTTCTCGCTCGAATTCCGCTTGCCCTCACCAAATGATGAGAGCCTGGACCTGCAGTCTGCACACCATACCCTGCTGGGTCCACTGGACTCGGATTCGCTCTTATGCCTCTACCAGGACCTTCTCACCAACTGCTCGTTTGTCCTGTCTCTCATTTCCATCGCCCACCTTGGCATGTCCCATGTCTTGTACTCCTTGATGTCGGGTCTCGATGTGCATTCGGACTGGGTCAAGGTCAAGCTTATGATCCACGGCATCTATAAAGAGACCGTGATTAGCAAACGATTGCCCTATGTGACAGACAAGCAATTTCGAACCCGCAACTTGTTCGTGCGGTCGGCCCGCGACCCCCTCCTCCTCTGGCCCGCTTTCCTCGAAAAAGCCTACCTCCTAACCCTGCACAGCCAATACGACTTTTCCGGGTCCAACATGGCCATGGATACATATATGCTAGTCGGCTGGCTTCCAGAAATTCAGAAAGTCAGCGAAACGACCGTGGCTATGATAACTGAGTTGTGCAATCTCAAAAGCCGCGGACTCGTTTCCTTGGGTTTGGGGACGGGCGTCATCTCCCCCGCAATGTCTATGGAATTGGGGCTAGTCTCGCAGCATGACTATGTGTTGAACAAATACGACCCTGCTCTGAACTCTTTTGAGGTCATCAATCCGTGGATGGCCCCGGAGCTCGAACCTGTGGAGGCTTCGAACAAGAGAAACGTCCTAATAGACTACTCCCTTTTGGGTCAGTTCACCTACCTATATGTGAATTGGAAGCCGCAGTACACAAGCAAGTACCAGACGAATTTCATCTGCGCTGCGTCTTCGTGGCCAAGCAAATTCTTAGCCGACAAACCCCAGTTTTCACTCGCAAACCCGCTGTCCAGTTCCGAGGAGATCGCCATTTTGGTGGAGCAATTCATCAATCTGGAGGTGGACTTTTCTGTTTCGGTTTGGAAGGACGCCCAAACAAAGATTATTGCTTCTTCTCAGCATTGTTGTATTCAGGGAAGCAAGTGTACAAATTCCAGGTTCCAGCTTGTCAAGTTGGTAATGGAGCCATTGACCAGTTACATTATCAGTGTTGCTTCCGCCGCAAACCAAAAGGATGCTAAATCATCGACCTATTCTCTCACCATCCATCATAACTTGGGTGAGGAGTTCCAGGTGGCTCGAAGCAAGTTTAAAATGGACCGATGCATCCCAGCTGTGGTTGGCAAGTGGGAGCGGGACAATATGGGCGGAAACTGGTCACAAGAAACCTTTGTTCACAATCCACAGTACGACATAGAGGTTTTCGAGGGAACACAAAATCTCAATTTGATCCTAGGGTGTGATGATGAGAAAGTAAACTTGAATTTCCATTTATTCCATGCAGAAAAAGGCGACAAAGGTGAGCGAATGAGGGAATTTCCCAAGCAGAAGCTTATTTTCAATGAGGACTACACCAATAGTCTTCAATACAGAGAGGTGAACGATATAAGCCCAGGGCATTACAAATTAATCCTCTCGACATTTCATGCAAACACTCCTGGATCATACCAACTTCTTATCGGAAACGATGGTCAGTTTCCTGTCACAATTCATAAAATACCACAGGCCATTGGAACTTTCATGCAACACGCTAAAATGTCTTGGAAGGAATCCAATACTGTGAAGCTTGTGTTGTCCACGCAGTTCCCTCTTAACAAAGTGTTGATACAGCTATTTCTCGGCGAAAATGGGCACTATAACGACGAAAAAGACGCGCCCCTAATAAAAGCAACTGTTTTCGATGGATTCCGAAGAAAGCAGGTGGCTGCGACGAGTCACTGGAGTAACTCGAGGCATGGGGTTTACCTCGAATGTGTCTTGAACCACGCGGACCGTGACTATGTTTTGCTGATAGAGAGATTCGAACGTGGAACTGGCGTCGTCCGTGTGAACATTGGGAGCTCTAGCAAATTAACGCTTACGGAGTATAGCTAGGTATGGTCAAGTAAACAATGATTGATCGCTTGCAACCGTTATGTATGGTGCAGCACCTGTCTGTGTGCACTACCCTCAACTATCGCTCATGAGGCTCACGTGACTCCGCGGTCGTGGTGAAATACTTGACACGTTGTGACGTTGTAAGTACATCAGCTAAACACGATGAGACCAACACAAATCGTTTTGGCCCTTTGCCTTTTTGTGCTCTCATTGGCGTCATACACAGATGAAGAGTTACAAGCCTTGCTTCGAGCAAAAGGCAAATCAGGCGTGTTGAACGTGAACGATGAAAACTTCGAGAAAGTGCTTTATGGGCCCAGAGATTATCACTTGATTCATTTTATGACAAGTCAGTCCCCTAAGATCAATTGCTTCTTGTGTACAAAATTCGCCCCAGAGTACGACGTCGTCGCCCACTCCTACGCCAAACATTTTGGAAACGGCAGTCCGATCGGAAACGATGGCAAGAAGGTCTTTTTCTTATCTTCTGAGTTCACTGACTCCCAGAAATTATTCCAGACTATGCGCTTAGATTCTATTCCCAAGATATTTCACTTTGAACCGACCCCTGAGGACGTTCCTGCCAACTACTTCAATCCTGAAGCTGCGCAGTATCAGTTCATGCAAGGGGATCACAAGATCTTGTTATCCCAGTGGATCAAATACAGAACCGGAGCCGACTTCCCATTATATATTCCTCCAAACTACGGCAGGATTGTGTTTAACGCAGTCGCAACCTTCCTCATTGTTTTGGTGCTCAGGAAGTTTTCAGCACAAGTGCTCTCCATAGTCTGCTCACCAATCTTATGGGGAGCATCCACCATTATTTTTACTTTGATCTTCTTAGCTGGCCAAATGTTCAACCAGATCAGACAGACGCCTTTTGTCAAGGATGATGGAGAGCACACAGAATACATATCGCTCTCAGGCCAGAACCAGTTTGGTTTGGAGACCCAGATTGTTTCCACCCTCTATGGGTTTGCAGCATTGTGTTTCCTTCTTTTGACCAACAAGGTCTCGAGCATGGGGAACCCCAAGGTGCAATTCATTGCTGCTGCGGTGGTTTGTTTCTTGTTGTACTTGGTGTACGGGGTGTTTTTGAACCTCTTTTCCCTCAAGTACCGGGGATATCCATTCATTCTTTTCCAAGCCGTTGGTAACTACTAGGGCGTAGCATGCGTGCTGCTTGGATCATTAGTATCGACGCAAATTTATAGCAATATCATTAGGCTTCAATAGTAGTCACCTCGTGTCATGAAGACAAGTGTAGACAAACATCACAATGGGCAAAATTCCGGTATCTGACACGTCCGCCTGCTCTGAGCGGTGTTAGGTAGGCGTGGTGTCCTCCATCTGCTCGACGTGACTGAGGTCTTTCTTCAACGAGGCTTCGCACGAGCGTAGGGTCTTTTTTATCTTCTTGACCCTCGAAAACACCACCAGTAAATCGAGGTCGGATTCGTCCAAATCAGTATCTAGCCGCTTGAGTCTCTCCTCAATATTGCTTAGTCTTGCGAGAAGTATTTTTTGTGACTGATGTAGCAGCAGAAAATTATCATGAAGACTGTCAAGAGGGCCTGTGAGGAGGAAATGGGCGGCAGATTCCACCGCGTGGTAGTTGTTGGAATTATCTGTCATTCTGGTGATCGGTGATTGAAATCTGGGGTCTGGTTTAGGACAAGGCGCGCACGTCTTTCCTGCCATTTCAATAGTGTAGCTACCCGGCATCAGTGATCTTTTGTTGAAAAATCAACTTCTCACCTATTCCAAGTTTACCAGGCCTTGAGTCAAGCCAACACTTGCATTGAGACCATAAGATCTTTCTCCCTTTTTAATTTCTCTATTTTCAAATTTCTCGATCCTCAAATGTGTTCCCTATTCTCCTCGTTTCCGCATCTAGAGTCAGGTTCTCTGAAAAAGTGCGTTACATGAAGAACCAACACCATAACACCCGCCCTAGTAAATTTAATAACTTGCTCTTTTTTATCAAAACGAAGAGTAGAAGACCCGCTTCAACTCAGTAGCAGTGTACATGAAATCTTCCCGAAGAAAGCAGAGCAGACTTACTAGTCTTCGCCACCAGTGACGTAGAAGGCTGCTGCGCAATGCATATAGTCCTTTGCTTGCGTACCACCACGGCTAGCAACAGAAACCTTTGTGACGACATTTCACAAGCGAGCTCCATGTCGCTATACAAATGCAATCACCATGTGGGGATCGGGCAGACGCTACGTTTTGAGATAGAGTACTCGCCCTTCGACAATCCCGAGGAATACGCATCTGGTCCCCCGCCGGCGCTAACGCTTACAGTCAAAAATATCGAGCCGATTGCCCTTAGGGCAGCGTATCTAGCCGGTCCGTTTTCGTTGTATGTGGATTGCAGGCCACATGACTTCTCGCCCAACAGAAAGACGTTTGTGACGGCTGACCAGCCTCAGTTTGAGCCGCAACTTCATCCCGGCCAGTGTTTTGTGGCTACCTTGTCTTGTCACACATTCAAAGAGAAATATAAATGGTCCATCGACGTCAGCTCTCAAATGATTTTCAGTGTATCGCAGCTAACGAATTTTGAAATCTCCATCACAGAGGCTGCAGAGTTGTCCGGTAATGCCCCTCGAAGGCGTGCTTCTCATGTTAGCATCATGCCTTCTGATGTTAGTGTCATGCCAAAGCTGGGTGATCACGATAAGCCCCAGCGAGACAAAGAGCTCCAAGACACCAGTGGTACCAAAACAAAAATTCCGGCAAGCGAGACGCAATTACTGGAGGGCGCTTCCGGCTCTTCTCCGCATTTTCAGATCAATGTCCATGATACTCTTGACTTATGGAATCTCCCGATTCCAGACAACACCAAGCCGATTCACTTGGTCATTCTTACGCACGGATTGCATTCAAACGTCTCGGCAGATATGCTTTTTCTCAAAGAAATGATCGATCAAACCGAGGAGAACACGGTGGTGAAGGGCTTCTTTGGCAACAACTGCAAAACAGAGCGAGGCATCAAATACTTGGGGAGCAGAGTGGCCGAATACATTGTGGACTTGATGAAGAATCCAGTCTTGCAAACGGCAGAGAAAATCTCATTCGTGGGGCACTCGCTTGGGGGTTTGGTGCAAACTTTTGCCATTGCATACCTCGAGACAAACTATCCTTGGATATTTGAACGCTTGCGGCCCGTCAATTTCATCACGTTGGCTTCTCCAATGCTAGGAGTGGTCCACGAAAATCCATCATACGTGAAGATTGCGCTTTCTGCTGGCATTGCGGGTAAAACGGGCCAGGACTTGGGCCTCCAGTTTACTGAGGCAGATAACAAACCTCTATTACTACTACTCCCTTCCGGCCCAACACATACTATTCTCAAAAGATTTGTTCGCAGAACGGCATACGCTAATGTTTTTAATGACGGAATTGTGCCTTTGAGAACATCGGCCTTATTATATCTAGACTACGATGGTTTGTCAAGCGTTCTTAAAGAGTCGGATAACACAAGCACCGCGAGCTCAAAGCACTTTAAGAACGAAAATCAGGGTGAGGGTGAAAGGCAACAAAGCAATAAAATACCTCGAGAACTCTCTGATCTGCAATATTCTCAAACACTGACTATAGGAGCTCTCTTCTCCTATTTCATGCCACAAAAGCAAAGAGAGACGGGTGATCACGAAAGCGGTATAAGCGAAGAAAGCCATGATTTGCAGCAACCGAAAAAGTATCACAAGCCTTCTGTTTTTGAGTCCGCGACTTCGCTTCTATTGCCGCCATTACCTCCCATGAAGTACATCACGGATCCAGATTCCAGAGAGAACGTCATAATTCATGACCAAATTTACACCGACAAAGACTTGCCGCAGACTGAGTCGAGACCTGATTTAAGTGGAGGTATAGCAAAAGCAAGCACCTTAGAAACGCAAAGCGGACAGGAACGGGGTAGGCAGGGCATGATGAATATGCTTGCTAATAAGAGTGAAGAAATAAAGCAGCTACTTTTGGGGAACATGACCGAAGACTACGAAGAGGAAATTGCTCGAGAGTACCACAAAAACATGCCATGGAGAAAAGTCTTGGTGAATCTTATGCCAGACGCACACAACAATATCGTTGTCAGACGGAGATTCTCCAACGCATATGGGTGGCCCGTCATCAAGCATTTAGTGGACAACCATTTTGATATTGCCAGCGCAGAAGCTGTGGAGTTGAAGCGAGAGGATAGCTTGGAAAACTCGCTCGATGGGGCAGAGTTGACCAAAATATTGTCAGTGGAAGCCCTTAGAAAAGAAAATGCTGAGCTAGATCAGCAACCCATTGTCGACGGGGAGCACGCCTGGACCCAAATCAAAGACAACAAAGAGTTCTTTGATGGGCCTGCAGGGTTGTTCACGGGCTGGAGCGATCGAGTATACAGATTCAAACAAGATTGGGACACGAACGGTATGAAAGCATTCAGAAGAGACGAGGAAGACGCAGGCGTCGAAGACGCAGATGCTTTGCCGAAGCAGGTAATGGGCGGGTTTATATAAATTAATATTATTTGATGCATATGTTAAATAGACAAACAGCCAGATCCAAGAGCAAATAGATACCGCCCGCACATGGGATGAGTCAGTTGAGGTCATGGTTGGGTTTGAAAAGGCCGTGTTTTGCAGGTCCGAATGTCCATTTTAGGGATTTTGACATACTGAAAAGTATCTTCAGTCTTCACGTTTCGACTTCACCTGATTGATCTGCCTCTGCGTCTAGTTCCTCTGCTTCTGCGCTTGCGACAGGGAACAACTCGTCGATCTTGCCGATAATGGACTCACACGTTTCCTCGTCAAGCCTCTGGTCACACTCCTCAACAAGACCATAGAGATGCACCATCGACCTAGGCAAGGAGTTTAAGATCTGGAGTTTTTCGGCCTTCATCAACTCGAATTTGTTCAAGTAAGTCATAAGCTCGACCACAGACTCATCTGAAGGTATGGAGCTGGCAGCATTTTTATTCAAGTACAGAAGAACATCTCTTGTGACTGCCTCCAACCCCAAGCCAGCGCCAGTAAATCTCTTCTTTTTGTTGAATTTCAGCAGCTTGTCATCTTCCGGATTGAATGACCAATTGTAGCGCTCCTGTAGTCCTTTGAGATGCAGCAACACCTCGTAGTCCAGAAGAAAAGCGACTCTTTCACTTAGTATCTTCATTTAGTGTGGGTGGACTTGATGTGGCAGATGAGCGCGGTGACGATCTCGAGATGCGGCTCCACTCATCAACAGCGACTGCATACAGACAAGGCGCTTTAATACTAACGAAGGATGTATTGATTATGCTAATTTACAAGGCTGCCTAGTGGGTCTAGGGATAGTTGCGTACAGAGAGTGCACTCGCGGAGACGCCCGTGTTCAAGCTGCCACGCAACAGAGTTTGCAGCCTTCTGATGCTGTGTCTCATCAGACTCAAGATCTCTTTTGCTTCTTGTGCTTCTTCTCAATGGACTTCCCACTAGCACCGATGGTGATGTTGACCTTGGGGGGAACATCGAAACCAAACGACTTGGCGACCTTGACCAAGTCTAACTTGTCAATTTGATAGACAGTTTTCAAGTGATGAGAGGAGTAGGCTTGTAAATAAGAACGATAGCCATCCTTTGCGGATTGGTGCAACCAAAAGTTGGACTTGATCAACTTTGTCAATTGCGATTGCACATTTGCAATCTTGTTGGTTGGGAATTCGTACTCGTTCAATGGCACATTGGCGGCCTTCAAGTAGCGCAAGAACCCGAGTTCGGAGGGGGTCAAAAACATCAACGACTTACCCTTTCCATCGGTACCCCTAGCAGTTCTTCCGACTCTGTGGATGTAGTCTCTTGGGTCATCAGGTGGATCGAACTGAATGATCCAGTCCACGGCGGGAATGTCCAATCCTCTTGCTGCAACGTCCGTGCAAATCAAAATGCCTTGTTTTGCGTTACAGAACTCAAAGAAGGTGCTTGTTCTCTTGGCTTGCTTTTGTTTTCCGTGTAAGTCCAAAACGGGCAAGTCGATGTAGTTCAACAACTCACCGAAATACTTCACGCAGTTGCATGACGAGAGAAACACAATGATCTTCTTCTTGGCGTTTCTTTTCAAAAACGAAAATAGAAGCAAAAATCTTTTGTCACTGTCACACACAACGTAGCCTTGCTCCAACCCGTCAGCGGTAGAAGCCGAGGTCTCGGGCACAACATTGATGTAGAGCGGACCTGCTCTCAACGACATGCGGGCTAAGTCTTCCACCTTCGTTGTCTGAGTAGCAGAAAACAACATCGACTGTCTCTCTTCGCTTGGAAGAATCTTGATGATTTGCTTCATCTCCTCCTCGAAACCAATTTCCAAGATCCTGTCTGCCTCATCGATGACAAGAGCCTTGAGGTTCTTGAAAACGAAGCCTTGAGTGTTCTGCAAATGGTCCAACAATCTTCCAGGAGTTGCGATCAACAAATTGACACCCTTGGTTAACTTCTCGGCCTCCTGTCTTCTGTTGGCCCCGCCAATGACTATTCCGAATGTTTGAGAGTGGTTTGCCATCAATTCACGAGCAACACCGAAAATTTGCAAAGCCAATTCTCTGGTGGGGGAGATAATAATGACACCTGTACCATTCCGAGGCTTGAACTTCAAGGAGTATAGCAACTCGATGGCAGGGATCAAGAATGCCAAGGTCTTTCCTGAGCCCGTCTTGGCAGCACCCAAAACATCTCTACCAGCTAAAAGGGGTGGGATGGTTTTGGCTTGGACTTTGGTCATTCTGGTGAAGCCCATAGTCTTGATTGCTTTCATGGTAGGCTCAGAAAACCCAGCTTTATCGAAGTCGTAGTTGTCCCCGGTCTCCTCGTTCTCAGACACTTTGCTTACTTCAGCCAGGACTTGGGGAACAATAGCGTCACTCTGGGCCTGTTCTTGCATTTTGGCCAGTGCTTCCTTTCTCTCTCTCTTTCTGGATTTCTTCTCCTCCGGATCCTCCACGTTATCGCCCAAAAGCTGAGCCACCTCATCAAAGTCATCATCCAAAGCATTCACCATTTCGGCGGTATCGTCCTCGTCCTCATGTGGCCTCTTGCTGGGTGTGGCTTGCACATCGGCACTCTTCTCTTTCACTAACTTTGCGGGACTCTTTCCGCTTTTGCTTTTCTTTCCCATCTTTCTGGTGATTTTAAAGAATGTAGATTGTCAATCGGAACAAAAGTGGTATTTTTTTTCTGAGATGAGATGCGTGCGCACTGAGATTTGGTGCGCAGCTGGGTGCATGGTCCCAACTACGTAGGCTCTCTGACATGGTCGTACCTGAATGAGGGAACCGAGGATTCAGGAAGGTTTGAAAGTATTAAATAGGATGGAAACTACCGTTTGGGTCTACCAGGCAGCTTTTGTAGTGCTCGTCGCGTAATAGTAATATGGACTCCGTGCCCCTCTGAACGGGATCTTGCGACACTGGCTTGTCGGGTTCACCGTCATTTATCACATTGAATGGAGCATATGTAAGAGAAGCTGCACCCTGAAAAGAGGATATTAAAACAGCTTCAAGGCTTGCGGCTGGCCGAGGACTCGTTTCTATGGTGTCGTTGCCCCACCGTGATCACGTGCGGGACGGCAAAGTTGCGAAACCCAGGACGAGTCTTTCCTTGACATACATCTCGATCTCGACTTTCAGAAGCAAGACCATGGCCCAATACACGGCTTCGTCCACGAAGTCCTACATGCAAGCCATGGCTCCCATGATGGAGTCGTTGAACGCCATGGAAACCTCAAATCCAGGCATGTTTGCCAGAAAGACACCGCTGATCGACACCGAGTCAAGCCCGTCTATTGACTTACAATCTATCTTGGCTTCGTTTGAGCATGTCTCGATTGATCTGAATACAGAAATGGCATCCTCCCCCAAGATTGATGCGATTCTCAGCGCATGTACCAGGGTCAGTCGAGCCCGCGAGCAAGAGGACATGGACGTTTTCACATCCATTAAGGCTTTGGTCCAAGAGAGCGAGACTGACGAGGAGCTACAATCGGCCCTATTTGATGTCTTAGGATTTGATGAGTTTGATTTGATTGCCGATATCCTAAAATGTAAGCAGGAAATTGCCAACTACACCTGCGACGGGGCTGACGAACACAAGGAGGAGGCCGGCGCTACATGGGACATGACTCCCGAGGAGCGTGTGAAGCAACTTATTATTGCACGTGAAAGAACAAAGAACCAGAAGCTCTTGCCTCGATTGGCCGGCCGTAACCAGTATCCTCATGTGTACAAGAAACCTGATATCGGGAACGTGATTGCCATAACAGGAAAACTGTTCCTGTTGCCCCAGGGAACCAGCCGATTCAGTTTTCCCACACACGAAGAATTGATTATACCTTATCCAGAGAATATTAGTGGAAACTATATCCGCGAGTCTCAGCTAGTCAAAGTGAAAGAGCTTGACTTCCTCTGCACAGGCACATTCAAGAATTATCAAACTCTCAACAAAATGCAGAGCTTGGTATACCCAGTTGCTTATAACACAAACGAAAACATGTTGGTCTGCGCGCCCACAGGTGCTGGTAAAACCGACGTGGCGTTGTTGACAATTTTGCACACTATTGGGCAATTCGTCACCGAAGCCGAGCAAGGCGTCATAGATATTGATTATGACGAGTTCAAAATTATCTACGTTGCTCCCTTGAAGGCATTAGCCGCTGAGATTGTCGAGAAGTTCTCTGCAAAACTAAAATGGCTTGGAATTAAGGTCCGTGAGTTGACGGGAGACATGCAATTGACGAAAGCTGAAATCATGACAACTCAAATTATTGTTACAACCCCAGAAAAATGGGATGTCATCACGAGAAAGCTGAATGGCGACACTGATTTAGTGGCGAAAGTCAAATTACTCATTATTGATGAGGTTCATCTTTTGCATGAGGACAGAGGATCGGTTATTGAGACTTTGGTTGCTAGGACATTAAGACAAGTTGAAAGCACACAATCCATGATCAGAGTTGTGGGTTTGTCTGCTACCTTGCCCAATTTCATGGATGTTGCAGACTTTCTTGGCGTCAATCGAAATGTGGGGATGTTTTACTTCGATCAGTCATTCCGTCCTTGCCCTCTTAAGCAAGAATTAGTCGGAGTGAGAGGAAAGGCTGGATCTAAAACTGCGCGAGAAAATGTGGACAGAGTCTCTTATGAGAAACTTGTCCAGAATATCAGAGATGGGGTGCAGGTAATGGTGTTTGTCAATTCCAGAAAGGATACAGTGAAATCATGCGAGACATTTATTCAAATGGCCCAAAGAAATGGGGAACTAGATTTGTTTGACACATCTCAAACTTGCGAATCTTATGAAAAACTTAAAAGAGATGTCTCAAGCAAGAATCGTTCAAAGGACATGAGAGATTTATTTCCCTATGGTTTCGGGGTCCACCATGCGGGCATGCTCAGAACCGATCGAAATTTGACTGAAAAGCTTTTCTTAAGTGGCGCCATTAAAGTTTTGTGCTGCACGGCAACTTTGGCCTGGGGTGTCAATCTACCCGCCGCGGTTGTCATTATCAAAGGGACTCAAGTTTATGACTCAAAGCAGGGTGGTTTCGTGGATTTGGGCATTTCTGATGTGATTCAAATATTTGGTCGTGCTGGAAGACCTCAATTCGAGAAGTTCGGAACAGGCATCTTGTGCACATCGTCAGACAGACTCGACCACTATATTTCATTATTATCTCAACAGCATCCTATTGAATCCAGACTTCTGGCAAAATTGGTTGATAACTTAAATGCTGAGATTTCATTAGGGACTGTTACAACTGTGGATGAAGCTGTCCAATGGCTTGGATACACCTACATGATCGTGAGAATGAAACAAAATCCTTTTGCTTATGCTATAGATTGGAAAGAGCTTCAACAAGACCCAATGCTTTTAGAACGAAGAAGGAATATGGTCATTGAATCTGCACGAAGGCTACACTCACTACAAATGATTGTATTTGACGAATCATCGGGAGCATTCATTCCCAAGGACTTGGGCCGGATAGCGTCTGACTTCTACCTTTTGAACAATTCGGTCGAAATATTCAATCAAACTCTCAGTCCTAGAGCTACGGAGGCCGATATATTGGCGATGATCAGTATGAGCAGTGAATTCGATAATGTTAAGTTCCGCGAGGAGGAAAAAACAGAGTTAAACAAAGTCTTGGAAAATGAAACACCTTGTCAAGTTGGCGGCGAACCTGAATCTAATCAATGGAAGACAAATATTCTATTGCAAGCATTTGTGTCCCAAATCTCCCTAAAGGATTCAGCCCTTATCTCAGATTGCAACTACGTTGCGCAAAACGCTGCAAGAATTTGCCGAGCTTTGTTTCTCATTGGTATTAATCGTCGTTGGGGTGAATTTCTGAAAATAATGCTTTCGATTTGCAAATCAATCGATCGAAGAACGTGGTCATTTGACCATCCTCTATCACAATTTGACCTATCCGAACCGATCATGAGGAACATCAGGAGTAAGAATCCTTCAATAGATACATTGAGAGATCTTACGGCACATGAGCTCGGCGACCTCGTTCACAATATGGGCGCAGGCAAGACTTTATACAAATTAGTGGGCAAATTTCCATTCTTAGAGCTCGACGCAGAAATATTTCCCATTGCAAGTAATGTTGTCCGCATGAGCGTGGATATATCGCCCGACTTTGTGTGGGATGAGAGGTACCATGGTAAGGCTCAGTTCTTTTGGGTCTTAATCGAGGAGTCAACCGATTCAAAGATATTGCACGTGGAGAAGTTCATCTTGAGAAAAAACCAGATGAACACACCCCATGAAATGAATTTCATGATACCGCTCTCAGATCCTCCACCACCTCAGATTATTATAAGAGCATTATCTGATACTTGGATTGGCTCTGAATCCGTTCATGCCGTGTCATTTCAACACCTTATTAAGCCTACTAATGATACAATCAGAACAAACTTGTTGAGGTTGCAACCTCTTCCGGTTTCTGCATTGCATGACGGACAAATCGAGAACATTTATAACAGAAAGTTTGCATATTTCAACCCTATGCAAACTATGACATTTCATGCGCTCTACAATACTAATTCGAATATTTTTGTTGGTTCACCGACAGGATCAGGAAAAACTGTCGTTGCTGAGTTAGCTATATGGCACGCTCTCAGAGACTTTCCGCAATCAAAGGTTGTTTATATCGCACCCATGAAGGCATTGGTTCGTGAAAGGGTCGATGATTGGAAACAGCGTATCTGCAAAAACACAAACTACAAATTGGTTGAATTGACTGGAGATTCTTTGCCGGAGGCGAAAGATGTGCGTCAAGCAGACATCATTATCACCACTCCTGAAAAATTCGATGGTATTTCACGTAACTGGCAAACAAGGAAATTTGTTCAGGAAGTGTCATTAGTTATAATGGACGAGATTCATTTATTAGCCAGCGACAGAGGTCCCATCTTGGAAATGATCGTCAGCAGAATGAACTATATTTCTGCAACAACGAAAAAACCAATACGATTATTGGGAATGTCTACAGCTGTCTCAAACGCCATAGACATGGCAGGATGGCTAAAGGTGAAGGAGGGTCTCTTCAACTTTTCTCAATCTGTCCGTCCAGTTCCATTGCAGATGTACATTGATGGATTCCCGGATAACTTAGCTTTCTGTCCATTGATGAAGACGATGAATAAGCCTGCATTTATGGCCATCAAGCAACATTCTCCCAACAAGCCTGTATTAATTTTTGTTGCGTCACGGAGACAAACAAGACTCACTGCTTTAGACCTCATCCATTTATGTGGTATGGAATCAAATCCTCGAAGATTTTTGAAGATTGAAGATGAGGAATTGCAGACCATCCTCATGAATGTGAAGGATGAAACTCTCAGACTCTCTTTACAATTTGGCATGGGGCTTCACCACGCTGGTCTAGTTGAAAGCGACAGGCAAATTTCTCATAAGCTTTTCGAGGCGGGAAAAATTCAAATATTGATTGCCACTTCAACTTTAGCCTGGGGTGTCAATCTCCCAGCTCATCTTGTCATAATCAAAGGTACTCAGTTCTTTGATGCTAAAATCGAGAATTATCGGGACATGGATTTGACAGATATCCTACAAATGATGGGTAGAGCTGGCCGTCCAGCCTTCGACACCAGTGGTACGGCGATTGTCTACACCAGAGAGGCCAAAAAGGTATTTTACAAACATTTTTTGAACATTGGATTCCCCGTTGAATCCTCATTGCACAAAGTATTGGATGATCACATTGGTGCAGAAATCGCAAGCGGAACGATAAAGTCACGACAAGAAGCTCTTGACTTCTTAACGTGGACTTTCCTCTATAGGAGGGCTCATAATAATCCAACCTACTATGGTATTGAAGACGTTTCACCTGCTGGCATATCAAAATACTTGGGTGAGTTAATCGATTCCACCATAAGCAGCTTGGAAGATTCCCTGTGCGTGAGGTCAGGAAAGAAGGACGAGTTGATCGCAACTCCATTTCTTCAAATTGGATCCTTCTACTACCTTTCGCATAAGTCAATTCGAAATATTCTCAAGAGGATTTCGGCCACATCTGATTTTCAGGCGTGCTTGCAGATGTTGTGCCTAGCTACTGAATATGATGAATTGGCAACTAGACATGGTGAGGAATTGATTAATATGGAGATGTCTTTGGCGATGCGCTATAAAGCTGAGGAACTTGAGTGTGAATTCATTTGGGATCCTCATGTCAAAGCTTTTTTATTGCTTCAGGCTTATATGGGCCGATTCGAGCTTCCTATTGCAGATTATGCGCAAGACACGGTCTCTGTCCTTGACCAAGCCTTGCGTATTCTACAAGCTTACATTGATGTTGCGTCAGAAAAAGGATACTTACAAGCAGTCTTGAGTTTCATTTCGATAATGCAGTGTTTGAAGCAGCGTATATGGTTTGACGAACATCCATTCACGTCATTGCCCGGTGTTTCTTCAGTGGCTGCCTCACAACCGAATTTGGCTGTAAATTCCTTGAAAGAGTTGGGATTAGCTGATACAGGAAAGAGGGTAAGGATAGCCAAGTCATTGGGAGTTCAGAGTGAGGTAGACATGAAAGAATTCTTGCGCATAACCTCGCATTTACCAGTTGTCGATTTTCATGTTGAACTGTCTTCCGAGAGTCTACAAGTGAAAATGGTCCATCACAATACCCCCCTTTCGAAGGAGTTCCGGGTGTACGCACCTAAATTTCCGAAGTCACAGAGAGAATCCTGGTTCGTTATTCTAGCCGATGCAGAAAAGCGGGAATTGCTAGCCATCAAAAGGGCATCTCCGAAAATGGTTGGAAAGAAGGGAGAGATCAAATGCTCTTTGGATATTTTTGATGAGATGAGAGGGCGTGACTTGATCGTCATGTGCGTCAATGATGCAATGAGAATCGAGTACGAGAAACCAGTATGTTTTGAGTAGAAGAGAAAATCACTGTTTTAGTTAATTCGAATATGCTTATAATTAGGAGATGCTATTAAATCCACCCGCGGATCCAGTTTAGGAGGATTACGTGAACAGGCCGGGAACGGCCGTTAATCATGGGAAACGAGTTACTCGAAGAAATCGTCTTCTTCTTCTGCCTCATTGGCCTGTTCTGGGGCGTCCACATCCTCGGAATCCTTGGGCAAGCTGAGAGCCTCATGATCAATAGCGATTCCAGCCAAGATGTCATCAAACGAGAAAGGCAACTTTTCGGAATCGATGAGCTCACCAACTCGTTTCTTGAATTCGAGCCTTCTTGCATCGGTGATTAACATGCCCTTTTTAACATTCTCATCTTCGATTTCATTTGCAGAAGGGCCTGTGGGATAGAGTGATATGTATTTTTCTGACTTGGGGAACAAAAGAACATATGCGACGTCAACCTGGCAGTGCTTAAGAAGTTTTCTAGCCTTCTTTATCTCCTTTTTCTGGCCTTCTTCAATCGCAGTATTGTGTGCTTTTTCTGCTTGTTTCAACTTCCGAATGGCTTTCTTTTTCTCAAAGAAGCGAACCATGTGATACTTTTTCGCCAACTTCTGAGTCTTTAATTTTTGCTTGGAGTTCTTCAAGTCGAGCTTCAATGCTTTCAACGTTCTTTCTCTCTCTATTCGTAAGTCTGCTTTCAAATCATCTCTCTTGAGAAAGTACTCCAAAGACTTGATCTTTTGCTTCGCCCTGACGGTGGAGCCAAATGCGCTCGAGAAGTCAGTCTCTTGTCTGTGAGTGCGATTATCAAACTTTGGCATCTTCAAAAGCACCCTTTTTGTTTTTAATCTATTTCTGCGTGGAACGAAATAAGCTGCGGTTTGGGTGGTTGCAGATGGAGATGGTAGATGAGATGCGTCGTGCGTTGTGCAGGGAAAGTGGTTTTTTGCGACTGCCAAAGTTAACTGTACTTTGGCAGGCGACAGTTTCAGGAGATAATAGAAAAAATAGACGTAAGAGGAGCACGGATACCCAAAATGTCTTCAAAAGCAAACCGCCCTCTACACGGGGAAACCATGGCCCAGAGGAAGTGGCGTGGTGTACGGGTGTCTTATACTGCAGCCAGTGCGGGCTCGTTTGAGACACTGCTGTCTTTGAACGACACCAGCATCTAGAAAGCCATGGGGATCTTGGAGAAAATCGCCCAGATCCAGGAGGAGCTCTCCCGGACACAGAAGAATAAAGCAACGGAGTACCACATTGGGCTTTTGAAGGGAAAACTAGCTCGGTATAGACGAGAGTTGTTGGAGCCGCAACCAGGGCAAGGCTCTTCTGGTGGAGGACAGGGGTTTGAAATCGCCAAGGCGGGAGATGCCAGGGTGTCTCTCATAGGCTTTCCGTCGGTTGGTAAATCTTCGTTTCTCAATAAGGTCACCAACACCAAGTCAGAGGCTGCGTCGTACGAGTTTACCACTTTGACGTCGGTGGGAGGTATCCTCGAGTACAATGGGGCCGAGGTGCAGATTGTGGATTTGCCCGGGATAATCAAGGCTGCCTCTCAGGGCAAAGGTCGAGGCCGTCAGGTGATTGCGGTGTCCAGAACGTCGGACATGATATTAATGGTGTTGGATGCCACCAAAAGCGGCGAGCAAAGAGAGATCTTGGAGTATGAGCTAGAAAGCATGGGCATTCGCCTCAACAAGGAGAGACCGAATATTCTGTTGAAAATCAAAAAGACGGGCGGTGTCAAGCTCAACTCAATCACGCCTCCGAAGTACTTGGATGAGAAGATGGTGAGTGCCATCTTGAAGGACTACAAGATCCACAACGCCGATGTGTTGATCAGAGACGAAAACTGCACGATCGAGGATTTTATCGACATCATCAACGATCAGCACATTTCGTACATCAAGTGCATCTACGTTTACAACAAGGCGGACGCGGTCTCCTTGGAGGAGTGCGACCGTTTGGCTCGAGAGCCCAACACCATGGTGATTTCGTGTGAAATGGATTTGGGAATTGACGAGCTCAAGGAGGAAATCTGGCGGCAGTTGAAATTGATCCGTCTCTATACCAAGAGAAGGGGAGTCATGCCCAAGTTCGACGACCCTATGGTGGTGCGCAGTGACTCCACAATCCTCCAGGTGTGTGATGCTATTCACCGAGAGATGAAGAACCAGTTCAAGTACGCTTTGGTGTGGGGTTCTAGTTCCAAGCACTTCCCGCAGAAGTGTGGTTTGCTGCATTTTGTCAACGACGAAGACGTTGTGCAGATTGTCACCAAATAGGTGGAACACGCTCGGCGTGTAAAACTTAGCCATGCAGTTGCAGTCAACTACGTGGATCTGCACCAGGCCTCGCGCACTCGCGAAATGAACACAATTTAGGTACTGACAAAGTAGACGGCCCGTAATGGTAGACCTTCCAGACTGGGGCAGTGGGCCGGAGGTGTTTGAAACCTCAGATACTGACTCGGTGTGTGAACCCGAAGTTCGTGTTGAGCACGGCGACAATGAGAATATCGCCATTGCGCCCTTGGATCCGCTCAAGGCACAGGAGGTTTTCGAGACAGACGACGAGAAATCGTGCTTGGTGAGCAGTGATTACGATTTCCTGGGGAGCATAAGCAACACGGCACTCGGGAGCTCCGGCTTTACCATCAGGAAATCGACGGAATCGAGGGCCCTGAAATTGCAACGAATTGCCAGAGACTTGGCAGAGATTGAATGTCATGACGACGCCGAGAGAAGCGAAGTGGAGTCTCACCAAAAAGCCTTGGACAGCTTACTCAAAACGGACGAGCCTAGGAGCCAATATATGACAAAGCTCAGCGAGATCATGAGTGCTTTGGAAGCAAGAAGCTCTGAGCAAGTGTTGCAACAGAGCCAAGAGCCGTCTGCCACAAGCCCTAGCTCGAAGCCAAAGGCCGATCCCCAGGTTTTGGATTACGAAAGGAGGATCAGTATGATCGAAAAAGCCCTTGGCCTCGATGCTCAAAAAACAACTGCTGTCAACCTCGACGTAGCCTTAAGAGACATGGAGAGAAAGGTAGCCGTGTTGTACGAGCCAGACATTGAGATCGAGAAAGTACAGGCCAAAGTCAAGGCTTTGAATGAAGCCTTGGAGGCGTACGACCTTAACAAGCGAATGGCGGATATGAAGCAAGGCAACTTCGAGCAGCAAGGCGATAGTGCCTACGAGAGGTCAATCATCGAGCTCAGCAGCAAATTGCAAAGCATGGAAAAGTACGAAGAGGTCCTACCTTATACCATCGCCAGACTACGATCTTTGGATGAGCTTCACTTCGGGCTTGCAGGAAACATCGAGGTGATCGCCAACATCGACTCAACGCTCGACCAACTCTCGCGGGATATCAACAGCTGGAACCAGAATCTAGATTCACTAGGGTCTTCACTTGACAGGCAGATGGCGGAATTTGAAACTAGCAAAGACCTTGTAGATAAGAAAGTGAACGGCCTCGCGCAAAAGCTCGAGGAGATGGGTACTTAGTGAATTCAGAGCGACACACTGTTAGCGGTTCAGGCTTTTTGGGACATAAGACGCGAAACTGCAAATGGTCGTGGTAGACTTGACCAAATCCATAAATTGGACTCATTATATGCACAGACAAAAAAGGTGTTGGAGTTGTACAAATCAAAAGGTCTGTTAATGAATGAAAGTCCAAGAAGCAAAAAGAGCATCCTTCTGAGCTTTTTAGATAGTATACCGTAAGAGTTTCTGCAGCTTCATCGGTTTAGCAGCCTTGAATAAAGTTACGATGATCGATTCCGCGCTTGAAATTAGGAGAAGATAAAAAGATATACTGAAGAAACGGCCGAGATATTAAAAACCGGACACACTCTAATGCACTGATTGCAAGCAGTAGACCGTGGTTTTCAGATTTGGAGTTGGTCGCGAAAAACTACCTCTTCAGAAGCCTGGGGCGCGACAAGTGCGGGCACACCTCGCGATCCTTTACCAAAAAAACCACCTCGCTCCCTGTTCCGCTTTTTAGCTGGGATAGCTGGCAAAGCGACCGCGAAAGCGAAAAAAAAAAACCATGCGGGGCATTTATGGTCCATTGCACCTGTACCTGTGGGAGTATATAAGAGAGCATATTCCCTGGAGCCGTACCGCCTGGTTCCAGAATAATTAAGCTTGCACACAAACTCGTGTTTCTTCTCCATAAAAACACAACGGTTCCTGCTCAATGTTAAGATCTACTCGCGTCCTCTCCAGGTCTCTTAGGAGATCGGTGAAACTCTCCGAGAATGCACTTCAAAACGCTTCTCGTTCTATGGCTCCATTCTCGTCCGTGGTTTCTAAAAGAGCGATTTCCCAATTCGCTCACATCAAAACGCCACCCACTATCACTAATGAGCCTATCAAGCATTTCTCCTACTCTGATGAGAAGGATTGGGACCTCTTGCGTGCATCCATCACAAAATTCACGGACTCGCCAATGGACATCCCTCTTGTCATCAACGGAGAGAAAATCTACGACAGACCAACTATGAGCCAAGTCAATCCAGCCAAGCACTCCCAGGTTTTGGCCAACTTTGCTCTCGCCAATCAGGATGACGTCAAAGCTGCCATCGAGGCCTCCAAATCAGCCAAGGAGAAGTGGGCTTCTATGCCATGGAGAGACAGAGCTGCTGTTTTCTTGAAGGCCGCGGAATTGATTGCTACCAAGTACAGATTTGACATGTTGGCCACAACTATGCTTGGCCAAGGAAAAAACGTGTACCAGGCCGAAATCGACTGTGTGACCGAGACTGCCGATTTCTTGAGATTCAACGTGAAGTACGCTGAAGAGTTGTACCAGCAACAACCTCTCGAGTCTGCTCCTGGCGTTTGGAACAGGGCAGAATACAGACCTTTGGAGGGTTTTGTTTATGCGGTCACCCCTTTCAACTTCACGGCCATTGCGGGTAACTTGGTGGGTGCCCCTGCTTTGATGGGTAACACTGTGATCTGGAAGCCATCTAACACCGCCGTGCTTTCCAACTACTTGCTCTTGCAAATTTTAGAAGAAGCTGGCTTGCCAAAGGGCGTGGTGAACTTCATTCCTGGAAACCCAGTGGAAATAACTGATTTGGTCGTGAACCACAAGGACTTTGCATCTTTGCACTTCACTGGCTCGACCCAAGTCTTCAAGTCTTTGTACGGAAAGATCGCATCCAACTTGGCAGAGGATGTCTACAGAGACTACCCTAGAGTCGTCGGAGAGACTGGAGGCAAGAACTTCCACTTGATCCACGAATCCTCTCCTGTGGATCATGCCGTCTTGTCCACCTTGAGAGGAGCTTTCGAGTTCCAGGGCCAGAAATGCTCGGCAACCTCCAGGGTTTACGTTCCGCAATCTATGTGGCCTGAGTTCAAGGAAAAACTTGCCGCTGCCATGAACAGCATCACGATTGGCAACACAACGGAAACTGCCTCTCTCAATAACTTCATGGGTCCTGTCATCCACGAGCAGTCTTACGACAAGTTGGCAGGTGTCATTGAGCAAGCCAAGTCCGACCCTGAATTGACTATTGTCTCTGGAGGCAAGGTCGACAAGAGCACCGGATTTTTCGTACAACCCACCTTGATCGAGACGTCGAACCCTAAGCATGAGTTTATGTCCAAGGAGTTCTTTGGACCCGTTTTGACAGCATACGCATACCCAGATGCCGAGTTCGAGTCTATAATGCAGACTATTGACGAATCCACCACCTACGGGTTGACTGGTTCTATCTTTGCCCAAGACCGTGATGCTATCAAGTTGGCAGAGGAAAAATTAAGATACTGCGCTGGTAACTTTTACATTAACGACAAGTCTACTGGAGCAGTCGTTGCTCAGCAATGGTTCGGCGGTGCCAGAATGTCCGGCACGAACGACAAGGCCGGTTCCGGAAACATCTTGACCAGATTCGTCTCTATCAGAAATGTGAAGGAAAACTTCTTGGAGTTGAAGGACTACAAATACCCCTCCAATTACAACTAGAGCCGCCATTAAAAGATGATGTATTATAGACGAAATGAAATGAATACTTATGTACGTGGACAAGTAAAAAAAGATGCAAGATAGGCAGAAGGCGTACGCAAGCTGGTTTAACACGCGAGCACAATGGGGCAGTTTTAGTAGTATCCGGTGGGAACAAAATTGAGAAGCCTGCCCAAGCCGCCGCATAAATGACAAATATCCTCATCTAGGAGAAAGAATATTCTCCCCGTGCCCCTGCACTTGCCGCAAAGGACACCCCCTAGACGAGGGTCACCTGGAGCCACTTGCATAGGGATCCCTGGCGGACCTAGAGGAGTACCCCAGGTGGGCTGGAACGGGCGGGGGGCGTAGCCGTAAGAAGTTTGGTTTCGCAGAGCAAAGCGCTCGTAGCAGTCTTGGCACGTCAAGCCGTTCTTGACTTTCTGGCCCGTGTTGACGCATTTCTCACAGAAATAGCCCCTCGGATATTGGAACGGCAAATTTGGGTTGGGGTTGTAAGCCTGGTTCTTCAAATGCGTTCGCCAGCAATCTTTGCATGGCTTGCCCCGGTCCTTGTACCCCGTATTCTTGCACTTTCGACAGAAATAGCCTCTAGGGTACGTAAAAGGTAGGTTGGGATTATTCGTGTAGAGGTTGGTGTTGGGCTGGGATTGTCCGCCCTGTGGACGAGGTGGCGCTGGTGGCCTGTGCACCGAGGAGCTTGAAGGCACACTGTGGCCTTGGCTGGGATTGGCTGCTGGCCGACTTGGCATGACTGGTGGTTGTTCCACCGCTTCCTCGTAGGATGGTGGGGGCGCAGACATCTCTTGCTCCAGCAGCGGGTCAAACGAAGCCTTGCTTTGTGGCATGGTGGACGAGGTCAATTGAATTTCAGGCGGGTGGTTTCTATGATGAAAATCCGGGGGCTCGGGACTTGACAATCCATCTGCGCAGGCGTGTATGCAGCAGGCACTTGATCCTGGATATGCGGGTGAGTATTCTTGCGCTTAGTCGGGTGCAATGGATCTACCGCGGTAATGGGTGACTTCTGCCTAGCTGCTACTGTAGTTGAAGGAATATCCAAATGGCAGATGACAGGCGGCAAAACCTGGTTGTAGGTGGCTGCCATGTGGCACTAAAAAGCGGACTTTCAGCACGGGAGGCCCCTTTTGCTGATTCCATGGGAAGATCCGGCGGTGTTGATGCGAAGAAAGTGCCTTTGTGGATCCCAAGTAATGACCCAGCGCCTGGACTTGGGTCTAAGCCCCAAGCACCGACGAGCAGGGTGGGCTTTGGACCTGAGGCGCCGCACCCACGCACCCGTGCACCTCTGGCTGGAGCCGAAAAACCAAGCCCCGAATTCAGTATTCGACACCCAAAATGTTGTTTGATTCCACGTTGTGGCTCACCGAGAGACAAAGTAAGTGTTTTGAATAGTTTCTCTTGTTTGCAATTATACTGACAGAGCAGAATATGGGGTAGCCTCCACGGCTGCGGGCGTGGTGTTCTTTATCCTCGGTATCATGACCTTTTTTGATTCCAGTTTGTTGGCCATTGGCAACATCCTCTTCATAATAGGCGTGGTGCTCATAATAGGTCCTAGCCGGACGCTCTACTTCTTCGCTCGCCCCACGAAGATCAAGCCCACGTTGTTCTTTTTTGGTGGCATCATTCTCATTTTGATGAAGCGCTCGTTTATCGGGTTTGGTGTCGAGTCGGTGGGAATATTGTACTTGTTTGGTGACTTCTTCGGGACCATTGTGCTGTTTTTGCGCTCCTTCCCCGTCATTGGCCCCATTTTGAAGAATCCTACTATAGAGCCTTATATCAATCGCGTGGCTGGCCTAGACACCTTACCTGTCTAAACCAGAGATAAGTACAAGCCACGAGTTCCTCTTGTCTCTCACTCCCTCGATAAAGCACCGGTCGAAGCCCAAGCAGTCCCAATCGGGTGTTTACCGCGTTCAAAGCCTAGAAGGCTTGCTTAAAATCGGCTCAAGCGCCATCACAAGCTGATCACAGACCTTCATGCAATACATTATATCGTATCTTAAAGAGACTTGAAGCGCATGCGGAGCAGAGCTCAAGTATGTGGTTTTTATGCGAGGTCCATTTCGGAAAAGAACTGTGTCGAGCTTCACAATCGGGTCCATGTTGTGCTCCGTGGCCGCCCGGAACAGTGGCAACCAGAGCATGGTCTCCGGTAGGGGCCCGGATGCGTGGCGGGTGCTCTTGATATAGTGAATAGGCGACAACGCGGCTGCTACTGACAGATTAACGAACAGCCTCAAGTGCCATAGTTCGGTCAAGCTTGACTGCGTGGACAAATCTATCCATACGGCCTGTCCCGGCGTGGAGTGCATCAAGTTGGCCATGCTGCTCTGCAGAGACACGGACATGAATGTAACGTTTAAAGAATTCAATAGAAACCGCCTCATGTGGGCCACGAGTATGTCCGGGTTGTAGAGGACACCAATAGGCTGATGCAGCAGGACCACTTCCCGTGCAATGATGGTAGGTCGCCGGCTGGATGGCGGGAGATCGGGACGGTCGGGATGAAAACCCCTTGGATCAGTGTTTAGTTGTATTAGATCCAAGAAAACAAGCCCCGGAGCCAAAACTCCGCGGAGCGTTGGATGGGAGAAAAGATTCCAGTTTTCATTTCGGGCCCGAGATAGGGTGCTAGCGCCGCACCAGGGTGTGTTGATCGGTGATATCTGATCGCCGCTAAAAACCGTGGCTAGGAGTATTTTTACGCTTCTTCCATAGAACAACTGAATACAAACGGCCAACAAGTAGGCCAAGAACTCTGAATCATGTGTGATGTATAGGCTTTTCATCGCCCCCTAAACTTGCCATTAGCGGTGATTGCTGCGTCTCCAGTCGAGCACTATGTAGCTCGAGGCACTGGCAGCATGGCATGATGCACGTGATCAGCATTGGTGATATTGTAGGGGTTGCAAGCATTTAGGGGCGGGAGAATTCACCAGACTCCCTTATGATGCCTTCAAAAAATTCACGTATTCGCTAGCTTCGATTCCCTTAGCTCCGCTTTTGGAGTTATTCAGATGGGTAGCTGATTGTGCACCAGCCATGTACAAATGAGGTAGAATAACGTATTTCAAACATTAGTTTTTCGAATGTTACAGGACATAGAAAAATCCGGGCGATAAAGGGCTTCAAGGCGCAATCCACGGTATTCAGTGGACTTGTAGTGTACCGAAGTCACCATGGTGTCTCTCACAACTGTCAGCTTGACTGAGTCACGGTCTTATACATAAAATTCAGAAAGCTCTTTAAGAAGAATATTTATTGCCTTAAATTAAACGGAAAATGGGCATATTCTTGATCTGTGTACGTTGAAGTAGAACTAGACAAACTTTCCACCTGGAATTTTTCGATCTTGCAAAGCGAAGAATATTTATCTCACGATGACTATTTTACATGTGTTACTTCAAGGTGACATATGGCGATGAGTGTTTTATGATATGGAATCAAACTGTTGGGGGGAGCAGCTTTATGCAAACAGCTTTGACTGCCTTGACATATGTTCCATTTAAAAAATGTACTACAAAGCTTTAAACGAAAAAAAGCAGTATAAAAAAAATTTCAAGAAATCCGTGATAGTTTAGTGGCTAGAATTACCGCTTGTCGCGTGGTAGACCGGGGTTCAATTCCCCGTCGCGGAGCTTTCCTTGCGCAAGTGGTTTAGTGGTAAAATCCAACTTTGCCATAGTTGGGCCCCCGGTTCGATTCCGGGCTTGCGCAATTTTTTTTAAACTCATCAAATTGTGCGATGCTCGCCAGATCGTCAGCGCTACAAACTTATCTACTCTTCACATACAATGTCACGCGTGAATCGAAGAAACGAAATCAAAGAAAAGGAGGCGTTTCAGTTGAAATTTCAGTTAGCACTCTCTGAAAATAGCAAGCATGTGTTAAATTGGCTCCCGAATCTACAAACTAAACCTGGAGAGAAGGAGTCATCCGATGACCAAGACAAGTTCATGAACTTACCTGTGATTTCCAATGGCCAAGGGTTATTTGAGATTGAAAACGATAAAGGCGAAGCAAATTTTAAGACGGTGGGTCTGTTCATGAACGGAGACTCAGCACCTTCTAAACTGGGCACATTGAGAGAGGCAAAGGGTGGCTCTAAGGCCATGTCTGCATTGATGAACAAAATGAGAACGGAAAAGCGGAATCTGCTAGCCAAGAAACTGCAAGATTCCTACGGCCCAGGCAGAGGTATACAGAAAGCGACACCGCGGAGGCTGCAAATAATGGCTGAAATGAAGCGAAACTCAGATAAAAAGCCAACAAAAGGAGCGGATGTTACTGAAAGTGACGATGAGGAAGTCTCCAAGATGCATCAAATCAGCGGGAAGCAGAAAGCACCGGCTCAAAAGGGTAAGAAAGGGAAGAGTAGGCCTTTCTGAAGCGACGGAAAGATATTTAAACTACAGTCAAAACAGATGCTACGTCATATCTGGTGGAATAATACATTTATACGGTACTGGCACACGGGCCTCTTAATAACGGAGTCATGTCTCGTGAACAAAAATAGTCATAAATACAAAAAGAATGGAGGTTTGATATAAAAAAAGGAGCGCCATACCCAACGGCAGTATGATGATAGTAGTTGAACAAAGAAGTGAAGGGTAAAACGTTAGGTCTTCTGCTTTTTGCGATTGCCTTCCGCCGACGCATTGATTAGAAATTCTAGTTTTGGCTGCTGCAGGGGGGTCGATCTTGAGGCCGGCTCAGTTGAGTCTGCCTGTGATGTCAGGTTCGCGTCGGTCAGGTTCAACTGACCGCTCTCTTCACGCGACGTGATGGAAAGCCTGGGCGATCCATTGTCTGTGAGAGAGGAGGGCGGATTTTCATCCGCAGGTCCGATCTTGTTACTTCCAGAAGGGTGATAAATGATGGACCCGAAAGACAGCCTGTTAGTGCATGTCGAGGAGATTGAAGACTTGTTTGAAAAAACAGAAGAAGAGTGGGATGCAATAGAGTCATAAGTAGTTTGACGTTGCACGTTGGCAAACGGCAACCATGTCTGGGATGTGTTGTGAATATTCACCAAAGAGGGTCTGATTTTGTCCGACAGAGGCGGATTTTGGATGGTGGTGACGGACTTGAAATGATTGACATTGGTCGGAGGGTTTGTGCTCGATGGCCGCGTTATTTTATCGGCTGCCTGGATCAAGGAATGGGCACAAGGAATCACGTCGGATTCTCGAGAAACGCCTTCCTTAGCGGTGCCGGAGCTCATGGCAGTCTTGCAGAAAGGTTCTTGCTTGAGCGATGGCAGGAGGGACTTGAGAGGAGGCAACCGAATATCCGAAGAGGCGCCTTCAGGAATGCTGACAGGATGCGTGCGCTTGCTCCCAACAACAGATAATGGGTCGAACATCAAGGAGGGGTTGCGTGGCTTGTCCTGGCCCATGGCGTCGAAAGGCCGTCTGAACTTGGGAACGGCAAGCTCGATTTTTGATCCTTCGTCAAGAGCCGAGGACGCCGTATCAGCCGGGTTTATGTGGTCATGCGATGGGGGCTTCCATTCACGCGTCATCTTTTCAGACAAAGCTTCAGGAGCAGGCACTGGCGGCTTGGGGGTGGGAGGAGTGGTACTTTTCCGACCATTTGCTGCAAACAGTGGGAGCTGTTCGGAAGCACCGCGGGATTGCAGACGCAGCGCAACGTCTGGCGTTGACACACCTGCGGAGGAGTATTGCACGGAGTTGGGGCGGTGAAGGGGCGTTTGCGGCCTTGGAGCCACCGGAAGGGCCGGTGCGGCCGACTGATGGGGAGAACCCAGGGTCGCAGAGTGCGGTTCGTCGGCCCGGAACTTCACGTTTGCTTTGCTTGTATTGACAGTAGGAGTGCTTCGCGGCCGCAGCCTGTCGGACAAGTCCAGCTGAGGGGGCAAGTGAGAATTGTGATGGATAAGGGGATGTGGTTGAGATAAAGAATGCGATTGGGTCGGAGTAAGTGGTTGCAGCGGAGTATGGCCCTGAGCGTGTACACGCGGCTGGGACTGCGGAGGAAGAACAGGATAAACCTGCGGGTGGGAAGTGGGATAAGGGTGGGATTGAATGAGCGGGGTTTGGACGGGGGAGTATGCGAGCCCGTGTGGATGGTGATGGTGTTGCTGGAAAGGAGGGGGGTTTGGAGCCGACTGGAAGTGCAGCTCGGATTCCGGCGCATAGACAGGCACCGGGGCCAGGACGCGGCCGGACGGGTAAGGCCCGGCGGGCTCTGGATGGGATCCCAGGGACGGCGGTCCCGGCGGCACGGGAGACCCGGGCAAGCCAGGCGCCCCTTGTACGGGGTAGAAATGCTGACGGCGGTCCTGGCCCGCGGGAGCAGGCAGATGGAAGGGCCCGGCATTGTCCGGGGCATGAGAGGGGAGGTATTGGTCGGAGGGGCGATATAAGTAGGGGCCCGGAGTCTGGCCGGGAACGTGGCCGGGGGGCTTTGGTAGATAGTGTGGAGGGTAGTAATAGTTCAGAACCGGAACCCCGACAACGGCAGCCGCAGGATGCGGCTGTAGCGAGCCAGCAGCCCTGTCCATTGTGGTTGTCTTCATGGAGTTCAGCTGGGACCTTCTCTTGATGTAGGCCAAGGAGCCCTCGTCATCCTTTTTGAATTTGCCCGAGGAGTGGCGAAACTCCCACACCGGGGAACTGCCGTCACTGGCGAGCTGCGACAGGGACTGGGGATCGCTGACTTTGTGGAAGCCGTACATGTGTAGCTGGCGGACAAAGCTGGCGGTGTTGCCGTGCTTGAAGTAGCCGTGGAGGGCGGAGGCAAATTCCTTGCTGGGGTTGAGGGAGAAGGTCTGGCCCTCGGGGTTGCCGCTCCACCAAATGAGCCCCGACAAGTCGGAGTTGTTGAGCATGCCGTAGAGCTTGTGGACAAAAGCGTTTTTCTTTGCCGGCGAGTCGACGGGTTTGTTGGCCGAGTGAGTCATGTTTCCATCAAACAAATGTGACCCGGGTGGAGAGGTGCTGTCAGCACAGGAGGGCAAAAACGGATTTGCGCTGGAGGGGTCTAGACGCGGGTTTCCAGACAAACGACAGGCGATACTGTTTGGGGAAAAGACGGAGCAAGAATCCTGGGGGCACAGCAAAATAGGGGATCTCGAAGAAAGGAGGAGTTATCAAGTATCTTTATGCTGGGGGAAAGAACGGCGCAGTGCGTGCTAAGACATATTTAATTTGTTCGTCTAGAATAATTTTAATTTTCAATCGCTTTTTTTTTTTCGATTTTTTGTTTATTATATTCGTGATTTATTTGTTCCCGACAGATTATTTTTGCAACACCCCGACTCCAGCATGGGCAAGCAAAGCACCCGAACAAACGGGCTCCGTTCAGCAAACCAAACAGCCCCTGACGTTATCCGAGGTTACTTTTCCACCAGTGACATATGCACCAGGGCATAAATGGGGGTGGCGCTCACCAGCAGAACGGGTGCGAGGCCGCCCGCCGAAAGCGGTGGAGAGGCCGCAGCAACAAGGGCCCTGGTGTGGCCACCCAGGCCAAGGGAGCGAAGTTAGCACCCACCACAGCAGCAGGAAGTCAAAGGCAAGAAGGACTAAGCCTTCGAGGGTCCTCTGCGCAATGATGCAACTCAATGCAGTTGTATTCAAGAAAAGGCAAGCCTGACGTATTTCGTGCAGGTTGCAGTTCTCCATCCCAGGGATAAGGCAGCCACCTGGCTAAAGATGCGCGCACCGCGGATTTTCGGCTGCGGCGCGATTAGGAGCCTCTGCGGCACCCGAGAAAGCCGCTTTGTTTCCGAGATTCCAGGCCCGATCGGGCGATCCCACGCAGGGCGCTTGTACTCGCATTTCCATGCGTCACTCTCAGCTCACCTCGCGCTCCGGTACCGCTCTTTGGCGTACCCAACGCAATGGGGATCCGCCGGGCCCAACCGCCTGCCCCACCGCGGCGCCGCCCCGCCGTCGCTGCCACCGCCCTGCTCCGTGCCGCACGCACCGTCTGCCGTCTGCCTTGCTTCCCGCACCGGCGTCCTCTGCTCCAAACGCCGGGGGCACCGGTATCTTCCGTGGCGGAGCGTCTTAGACTATTCTCATTGTTGTGGACTAGCTGCATCCCTTATCCTCGCCGGCGAGAACTTTGATGTGCCGCGCTATTGTGTGCGGCAGGAGACCGACAAATATTCCGCTTTTGGTCGCCCGCGTTTTAAGACGGCCCTGCTTTTACCGCCGCCATGTGCTGGCCACAGGCTCTGGCCCCCACTTGGCCCAGCCTGGGCCGCTGAAACGGTGCGCCGCCGCGGCCCCACGCCGGGCCCGCCCGCGGCGCTTGTGGCCCACGAAACCGCCTGAGATTCGGGCTGCATGACAAAGACTGCCACTGTGCAAGCATCTGTTGGGCGCCCTGGTGCTGGGTCGACCCGTGCCAGCGCGGGATTGTGTGGCATGCCCAACGGTCCATGGGCCCGAATACGAGCTGCCTAGGTACATGTCCTGCGGATTGTCTGCCGACCCCGGCAAGATGCTCGGTTGCAGGGGCGAGTGGAGAGGCGCTGTGGCCGGCGCAGACTCAGCAAAGGGCACCAGAGGGCGAGAGATGGATGGGCCCGGGTTCGGCGAGGGCCGAGGACCCGAGCTGGAGGGTTTTCCGACGCCCGAGGCCCGAGCCCATGCAAAGAGGGCTGTCTGGGTGGGCAGGAGTTCCGAAAGCGTTTGGTGGCACGGCCGGCTAAACCTGACCCGAAGAACGGCCCTTGCAGGAGCGGGCGCAAGTCTGCGATCTCCAGCGTCTTGTCTGGCACAGGCGGCTCCTAGCGCAAGAGAGCAATTTTTTCGTCGCGGCGTCGGTCTGCCCGGTCGGCATAATCCAAGTGAATCAGTTCTCATGCATGTGCTGCATCAGGCATGACCCGGCAGATATTATCGTGTGGAAGCAGATGATATGTGCACGGGATGCAGCGGCGAGTCCAGCGTCCGAGTGCATGGGCCGGCCCCTGGTCCACCTGGGGGCTCCAGTGGGCGTGGGGCTGGCGGGCCGTGTGGCTGATAATGGAGGACCGTCAACAACCCCATGTTCATGCAGGGATGTTCGCAAGATGGTTAACGGCCTGTTCATGCGTGAATCGTCTGCAATAAGCCCTGCTGCATGTGCCTGATTGCATTTTGGTGTGCGTGGGTGAGATCGGTGGCAGTATTTCTCTTACATACAGCTCGCAGGCGCACCTCCCACATTTTTTTGGCTGGCAGATCGTCCAGTACAGATGTTCGCAGGGGGCCTTTTTGGGCTTCGGCGAAACCATCGTGCGTCGAACTGGCGCCTCCATGCCGGGCCCATCGTCTCCGCTGCTGCCCCCGATCCTCTCTTGTTCTTTTTGGGCCAAGCCTGTGTTCATTGTTCCTCCGCTGTGCCTGCAACCCCTTTTCTATTATGCTGTGTGTGCGGTGCACGCAGGCTGCTCTGCGCCCGGGTGGCCTGCCTCGCTACGCTTGCTCGCTTGTGCTGTTTCTCGCGCTGCATTGGGACGCCTTCTTTCCTGGTGCCGCGGTTGAGGCCGCTTCTCCGTTCTTTTCTACTGCTCTCGCTTAGTCCCCCCTGCTTATACTCGTAGCCGTGTCTTCCTCTCTTCTACAAACTCTGCTGCTCATGTCCGCTTTCTCCGCTCACGGAGCCCGAGACGCCCGCTCAAGAGGTCCCCCACCTTCGAGATCTTGTCCCAGTGGATCGTGTGCGCTTTTCTCAATGCCAAGTCCGTGTCCTGGTCAAACAAGTCGTTGATGCCCGAGAACTTCATCTGCGCCCCCTGGATGCCAATCACCACCGACGACTCCTCGTTTTTCCTCATCATGTCGATGATCTTGATGTTGTTGACGCTGTGATGGTGCGAGTTGTGGTGCACCGCCGCAAACACCCGCCGGCTCCAGTCCTCAATGAACTTCACCGACTGCACGGCAAACCGTACCGCGTACACCCGGTCCATCGAGCTCGGCGTGAAGCCCTGTTGCACGTGGCCCGGGATCGCCGTTCTCGTCTCGAATCGTTTGTCTCCCGCCTCCCGGAAAATGTCCGCCAACAACTCCGTGGTGTACACTGGCGACGCGTGCTCGTTTCTTATGAGAATCTTTCCGTTGTTCGTTTCTCCACGGTCGCCCTCGAATGCGTCGAACAAAAGGTCAATGTCTTCCCGGATGCTCTTGAGGCTGATTTTCTCCTCCGGCGTGTACACGGCAATGGCCCCGGTGATCAATCCGGCGCAAGACGCAACGTATCCACTGTTACCTCCTTGCACTTCCACAACAAACACTCTTCTTCTCGTGGCAGATGCTGATTGTTTGATCGCATCACAGTAGTTCACCAACTGATTCAAACACGTGTCCGATCCCAAAGAATACTCCGTACCTGGCACGTTATTCGACACCGTGGCCGGGATCACAACCTTGGGGATATTGAAGATGGGGTACTTGTGCTTCTCAGACTCCAACTCATGCAATGCTGTGAAGGCTTCGAAGCCTCCCACAATCATTAAACCGTTGAGCTGGTGTCTCTGCATGTAGTATGCAACATCACCAAAGTTTTCACTGGGCAAAGACCGGTTGGTGCCGATCTCGGATCCTCCCTTATTGTGCCAGCCGTCGACATCTAACCAGCTCAATTCCTTTACACTGCCTTCATTGACCAAGCCTGAAAATCCGTTCTGGATAGCAAAGAGCTTGTGGCCTTTGGCCAAACAGTACAATGCGGCTGCTCTAGTGGTTGCGTTCAAGGCTGACGACGAGGCACCAACATGGACGATACCGATGTTCAACCGCTCGTCCTTTGGTAAAAGCTGCGAGCCATCATCGTAGAATGACGTGTACAAGTAGCTGTCGTACGCCTGCGCAAAAGATGAGTCACGCAAGCCCATTGCCTTGTCAAAGTCTTTGGCTTCAATGGACTCGGCCACTTGCTTTGTGAGACGCACAGAGTCAACGAGTGGTTGCCTGACAATCTCGTTCTCAACAATGCCGATGATAGGGGATGGAATGTCGGGGGTGCTCTCCAAAACAGCCTTCACAGCCTCAACACCCTGCAACGTACTCAACATACGGTCGTAAGCGACAGCTGTACCACCTCTTTGAACATGGCCCAAGGTGGTGATTCTAGTGTCCAATCCAAGCTCCACGAGAACGTCCTTGACACTCGAGGGAGAGATGGGTTGCAACTCGTCATCAATAGCACCCTCTGCGACAATGACGGTGGTGTTTCTCTTACCGTAACTTCTGTGGCGCGAGCAGATCTGTTTCAATTCATCTTGCCACTTGCCGTGTTTAGGAGGGCGTTCAGGAATGAAGATAAAGTCAGCACCCGTCGACAAACCAGACATCAAGCCCAACCAGCCACAGTGTCTTCCCATGACTTCCACCACAAACGCACGGGAATGCGAAGAAGCGGTCTCGTCAATGTAGTCCACCATTTCTGAAATGCGCTCAAGCGAGGAAAAGGCACCAATGGTGGCGTCAGTCATGGCCATGTCGTTGTCAATTGATCCCACCAAGCCCACAATGGTCAAATGACGGTGTGGGCCGGCCTCAGTCTCAGAAATACGCTTGGTCTGCACAAGCTCCTCAATCAAAGAGGGCCACTCTGCACGGAACAAGTCTGCACCCGTCAAAGAGCCATCTCCGCCACATACGACCAAAGCATCGATTCCGTTCACCACCATATTGTATGCACCCTGCAACCTACCAGCCCTCTGGCGGAAGTCTGCACAGCGGGCCGTGCCGATGTCTGTACCACCGTGAGAAAGGAAGCCTCTGACGTCGCCCCACTCCATCTTCTTTATGAGCTTTCCGCCGCGGACCAAACCCTCGTAGCCTTCGTAAACAGCGAACATGTCACAGCCAAAGAAGAGACCCGAGCGGATCACCGAGCGCACGGCAGGACTCATACCAGGAGAGTCGCCTCCGGAGGTCATGACGGCTATTTTCTTCTTCTTCTGGGACAGCGTCAGCGCATGGCTACTGGCGTTCTCGGCGGTCTTGTTGGAAAGCCCCTTCATGAGCTCCTGAGACTTGTAAGCCAAGTAATCGTCAGGGGAAGAGAAGGCAGTGTCGCTGGAGGCAGAGATTCTCTTGGAGAAGACCAACGTGTTGCCAAGAGGATCAGTGGTGCAGATGTCACCAGATTCCAAACGATCGGTCTTGTGGCCGCTGGAGGACAAGTGGGCCTCCAAGTCGTCGCAAGCCGAGGAGAAAAAGCGGATTTCCTGTTTGGTGTCCACAAAGTGTTTCGAGGAAACCAAGCGGAGCTTGACCAAGACATTGGGACACAAGGCATCAGTGGAGTCGCCATTGTAGAAACTCAAGTCCTGCCAAGGCACCACATTGCCGGCATTGTCAATGTTCTGCAAGGGAAAGGCCTCCATCCAGAACTCCTTGACGGAGTCCTTGGCAATGCCCTGGAATAGCGACGGAGATGCCAAAGAGGTCATGTTGCTAGCAGCAGTATTGTAGTTCTTGATGAGCTTTAAGCCCAAAGAGCGGTAGAAGTCGGCGGCCTTCTGAAGAAGGGCGTCATCTTTTGTAGTGAGAGAAATTGCGCTCACGCCTTCGACCGTCATAGTGGCAACGTGAGTAATGAGTGATCAGGTAGGTAGAGGAGCAAGATAGACAGTTTATAGGGACGGAAAAAAGCGCCGTGTGCAGGAATGATATCATGCTCGGCTTCGCAAAGTCCGGTGTGCGCTCTGGGACCGCTCAACCGCATGGACTACGTAGTTGCATAAGTGCGCGCGGCATCATGCCATGGCGCTTCGCGCTCTTGTCTTACTGGTACGAACCGCGGTTGCAACCGCCGCACAAGCCTGATGCTCGTTGGTGACGCGGCCCGACCTCGCCGGATCACGTTACCCTCGGGTCTGGTGACCCAGCGCCAGCATTCGCGGGACTGCAGCGGGCCTGGGCGGCCAGGCGGTCCGGGTGCCTTCAGCGGGCCACCGTCGGCGTGCTCTCTCCGGACCCTATGCTGAGCAGCGAGTTGCCACTGTACTCGTACCAGTCGCCCGCGGAGAAGTTCTCCACAACTAGGTTGCGGACCTGCATCGAGAAGGGAAGCTTGGTGTAGTCCGTGATGCCGCCCGACCACTCAATGGTGCCGTTCTCGTTGCCCGCGTCTCCTCCAGCCCAGAGACTGATCATCACACGCATTGGCGACAGCGGGTACTTGGCGGCGTCGGCCCGGTTGAGCTGGCGCACCACATGCCCGTTGAGATACCACTCGATGCGGTCCTCGGTCCACTGGACGCCGTACCGGTGGAAGTTGTCAATGGGCGACGACGGCAACTTCACATAGCTGCCCATACCGTCGGTCTCGGACTCGCCCTTGGTGAAGTAGTTTGTTTCGTACGTGAAGTGGTTCTGGCCAAAGATCTCGGCAATGTCAATCTCGTCCTGATCGTCACTAAGGAGGTAGAACGAAGAGATGATGCCCCGGTCGCCCGAGGCCTTGATCTCCGCCTCCACGCGCCCGTGACGAAGGTAAGTTGTGGAAAAGAGCCGCGGGTTTCCGAGCCGCTCCCGGATGGTCATCGACGCCCCGTCTTGGCTAAAGGTCACCAACTCTTCGCTGGACCGTTCAAGCACAGAGCTCTTCTCCTGGAGACTCTCGGTCACTTTCGCTTTGACGGCCAAGTTGTGGGCCTTGCAGTTGGCATTGGTGGCTGGATTGCACGGGTCAAATTGCACGGCACATACGGATGCAGCAACCAAGAGGCACACAAACAACACCCGCAAGAACATGAACCCGACGCTGTGTTGACGGTGTCCTGGCAATGAGGGTGCAATAGTCAAAATCATGTTTGTAGTGAAGAAGCCAGTAGACGAGAAATGCGGACCGGTGCCGTCTTATGGTCTATGGTTTGTTCCGCGGAGCATTGTCTCTGCTGGAACCAAGCCGACATTTGGTCCGCGGTATTGTTGAGTTTTGCTCTGCTCCGCGGCCCGTTGTATTTTGCACCCATTCGGGAGGGCCTGGTGTGCGGTGGACTGGCGGGCGCAAGGCTGGAGGTGTCACTCTGGGGTACCACGGGGACCGATAATTGGTCCCTCTCCCAACGGCCATGTGCCATTTTAGACTGGGCCATGTGCCATTTTAGACTGGGCCAGGTTTGTGAAGCTGACAGAAGCCTACTGCATGCTCACCACAAGGTCACTGCATGCGGTGTACGAGAAATGGTGCGGCTGCGAATTCAGGCAGCTAGACACGCTGGGCTGAATGGGCGCATTGCGGACGAAGTTCGCCCAACACATTGTATTCTGGCTCCTTGACCAAATTGAAAAGTCTATTCATGTTGGGATGTTGTACAGTTCCAGATGGCACTCTTGTTTTGCACAATTGGCTTGCAGTCCGACGGGTCTACTCGGCGTCGTAGACGTTGTAGAGCCTGAGGGTCTGTGCTTCCTCGTAGGGGTTCCGTTTGGCCTCCTCAAACGTCTCCAGAAGCGCAAGCTTGAGGTTTTGAAAGGCCTCGTCTGTGACCTGGTAGTGAAGGGCAATTCTGTTTCCATAAGCTTTCACATTGTGCTTCTCACAGGCCTTTTCAAAGTACTCCGGGTTGACCTTGCTTGCCGCAAGATCGAGAAAGACAAAGTTGGTATGCACGGGGTGATCGAGAACCGCGCCTTTGCTCTCGCAGAAAGCCGCCAAGGCCGAGGCCATTTCGTGGGTTCGTTGGAGCTTGGGGAGATTCTCGTCAATAGCCACCGCGGCCATCAGGGTAATCAAGCCAGCCTGGCGGATTCCGCCGCCAGCCTGCTTCTTGAAGTGATTGGCCTTCTTCACAAACGCCTTGGTGCCGACCAACACCGAGCCCACAGGAGCACCCAAAGTCTTGGACAAGCAGAGCGACACCGAGTCGAAATATGAGCTGTACTCTGCAATCAGAACCCCGGTGGCAACGGAGGCGTTCCACAAGCGGGCGCCGTCCAAGTGGAAGCGCACGTCGTTGGCCTGGCAGAAGCGGGCGATGCGCTTGATTTCGCCCAACGGGAAAACCATGCCGTGGAGCGTGTTCTCCAAGCTGATGACCTTGGTGGGGCACCCGTGGATCTCGCCGTCGTCTGGAACAAAGTTGGGAAGAATGTCGTCTTTCAAGGTCAAGTGCACGCCGTTTTTGGGCACCACGGGCTGCACCAACGCCTGCGAGAGAGTGGGAATCCCGCCCGCTTCGCATGTGAATACATGGGCCCGGTAGTCACAGAGAATGGCGTGTGGCGGCTGGAAAAGGTTCGTGCGCAAGGCAAGCTGGTTCAGCAATGTGCCGGAGACACAGAAAAGCCCGGCCTCCTTGCCGGCCATCTGCGCCACCTTGCGCTCCAACGCCTTGGTGCTTTCGTCCTCGTTGTAGACGGAGTCTCCCAAAGTCGCAGTGGCAAGTGCTGCTACCATCGAAGCAGTTGGCGTGGTGAATGTGTCACTGCGGAACTCATTGCCAGCAGGAGAACTTTGGAATCTCTGGAGGTCGACACTGGTGGCGGGGGACATTTGGTGGGATCAGGAAAAGCGGGTTGTGGAGATAGGGGTGGATCGCCAGAATTAAGCGCGCCGCGTGGGGCTGCAGTCACGTGCCGCAGCCTCTGCCCATTCGCGTCTGCAGTGTGCTGGTCAGCACCCCATGTCCGCTTTTCTGGAGCCCCACCGCGTGCTTCTCACGTATATTCGGGGATTGAAGGCCGTGTCCAAGGAGCAGTTGCTCCAGGCGTTCGAGACCTTGTGCCTGCGCATGGACGTGGCGCGTGCCGACGATCCCCAGGCGGCCCTAGATCTGTTTCTCTCGGTCATCAACGTTCAGATGGAGAAGTATGCCTTCAAGGTGGCGGCCATAAAGGACCAGCACACAAACACGCTAATGTACGTGTTTGTCAACACCAAGTTTGATGACGCCATCCAGGGCTGTACCAACTACACGCCGCCGGAATTGGACTGTCTCAAGCAACTCATTGACAATATTGTCAACGCGCACGGGCACGCCTTCTACTTGCCCTACACAAACGCCCGGCAAAATGTGGCTACTGCATTAAAGAAGAAGGTCAGTGAATCCCAGCATTTTCTCCGGCGCTTGCTAGACGACGGCTGGCTTGAGCTAGGCGCCGACAAGAAGGTCTCGCTCACATGCATCTGTTTGGCCGAGCTCCACGATTATTTGATCGACCGCTTTGGCGTCTTCTCGCCCGCAGATCCCACGGGAAAGCTCCTCCTGTGCTTTGTGTGCAAGGACCTTGTCACCCTAGGGAAAAAGTGTGCCAACGACCTGTGTTCTCATGCATACCATCCCAAGTGTTATTCTATGTACAGCCGGGACAACCAGGCGTGTTCGTCCGAGCTGTGTGGAACATCGCTCGCCAGTACCCGGACCGTGGGTGCCCCACGTGACGCCAATTCAGCAGGAGCATGAACTCTTTGATTTTGTGACGATGCCTTTGTTCTCGGTTGGGATGAAGACGGTGCGGGGGTCCGGGGTCAGAATCTAGATTCACTCGCGTCAAGGTTATTCAAACGTCTTCCTGTGGCCCGAAAAACACGGGCGGGTTCGAAATGCTCAATCCAAGGGCAGCTTCATATTGAGACCGTGCTCAATCGAAGGAGTCCAAGTACTCCGCTTCCACCTCGTCCAAAATGTCATATAGCCATTCGTCCACGACATTTTTCGTGTAATTGTCGCTCAACGAGGAGCATCCCTCCGGCATTGCATGCGTGAACTTTGGGCCGGCGTTGATCTTGACAATCCCATCCATGAACACAGACATCATAGGGTAGTATCCGAGAGACCCATCGTCAGTGTTCATGTAGGCCAGGTTTTGCGACTGCTCTGTGTTTGGGGGAACGGCCCGCCCTTGCCGGTCTAGCGGTAGGAAAGCGTAGAGGTCTTTGAACATCTCCCCGATGAAAACCCCGTTTTTATAAATCAGCACGCTAGATCCAGAAATCACCGGTAATCGTAGCTTGTCCTTCTTCTCCTCCATCACTGCCGTTTCACCGTGCACGGTGACCGGGTTTAGCAAGTGGTCCATCTCTTTGGTCTTGGTGTACTCGAACTGCTCGAAATAAAGCCCGTTCTTGTACTTGATAGGAATCTGGTCCCGCACGATGTTTTCGTGAGCGTTCAATGCCTGTTCCTCCCGGGCAATAGCCGACTTCGCTGCAAACGGCTTTGCATTCTGGCTAGCCACAAATTCACGGAGTTCGGCCCGCTGTGCCTCTAGCGAAGGAAGTTTCACCACGAAGCCAATGACGTCCCCACTTCGGAATCCCTCACTCATGAATTGCTGTGGCCTCGACAAAGTCACCCGCTGTCCATTCAAGTCACGCAAGCCATACCCATAGCCATCAAACCCAACGGGAGCATCAAGGGCCAGCTCCTTGCGGCCAATGCCAATGCGCACGTGAGCGTTGGCTCCATTGTCTTCATCATTAGCGTTGATGATCTCGTACTCAAAGTAAAACAGCCCTTCTCTCATGACGGCGTTGCACCGCGTCGAGATCCAGCCGCTGGACGTCGTCACGGCCGTCAAGTCCTCGCTGCAAGCGATGTTGTAGCTTTTGTCAAAATAGGATGCACGTACTTTGTAAGGCGGTAAGTCTGTTGTTGCATACTTATTTGACGGGAAAAGCGGGTTGGGCTGGCACGGCTTGTACTTGTAGCCACGCTTGTTTAGGGGCATTTCTTCGAACTGACTGAACGTCATGCCTTTCCTCTCGCTGTGACTTGTCGAAATGGGGTCGAAAGATGCGGGATCGTGGGGAAATGAGTTGGGCTTCAATCTTGAGTGAACCACCACGTTGGCGATTTTTTGCTTTAGCTCCAGTGGCGTGAGGGGTTTGGATTTGCCCCGGCCCGTAGCTTGTGGGGGCCTGGCTGGTCCCCTGTCTTTGGTATCTTGCCTTATCACCCCAGAATCAATTGGCTTTTGTGCAGATTCGAGCCCGCTTTTCTGGCTTTGAGGCGTGGCCAGAATTGCCGCCGACGCCTGGGCCGCTTCGGAGATTCCCTCCTCGGGCTTGATTGTTGGGCTTCCATTTAGGTCATCCCGAAGGCTGTCGGCTGCTGGAAGGCTCATCAACTCTGTCTGAATGTAGAGAACTGAGACTTCTACCAAAAGCTCAGACGCGCGCTCGTCTTCGTGCTGTGCATGCATGCACTCTTGACTTCTACATCTTCCCAACAATACATAACTGTCCTATAATGATGTCCTGACATAATGAACGGCCGGTATGGGATGCCGGACTAGAGTGAAAAGAGCGGATGTGCAGTCCTTCTCTCAACTCTTCTTTATTCCTATCTTTTGCAAAAAGCTTTTCTTCTTGCCGATCACCTTACTGTCCAGCTTAGAGCTGCTGATGGACCCGCGTGAAATCGACTTCTTTAACTTCTTTTCGTTGAGTAGCTTTTCGTTTCGCTTTTCTTCCTCGGGATCATACGAGATCAAACTCTTCACCTTGTGTGCCAGAGCACCGGCTCCGCTAGAGTTGGTTTTCAGCATGCCGTTTTGCCTTGCGAGCGAGACGCTCGTGTAAACCTCGTGGACCTTACTCTTAATCATATCCCGAGTGATGTTGTCACTTCTCACCTTTTCAAGATACTCGCTGCTCTCTAACAAGGACCGGTCCGATATTGTTTTTAACATCAAGGAGAAGCGGTCCTCGGGCAGTTCTAATGCAATCTCCTCGAGTTTCTCTCCTAATGTTGGTTTTAAGTCCAGAGCACTCAGTTTGCAAGAGGAAAGGCTACTCTCCTCGTTCCCATTGAAAGACTCGATTGAAATATCGGAGACTGCCGAGTTCTTGCGTTCGTCGAGTGCTGGGCCCAAGCCTGGCTTTTCGAGTTCATCCTGGCCAGCAGGCGTTGCAAACTTCACGTTGAATTCTGAAGTCTGTGTGCTGGGCTTAGGTTCCCGTTTGGTAAGCTTTTGCAAATTGAACTGCGTCGCGTTTCCCACGAGAACGACAGGCACCGTAGAGTACTTGATGAGGAACGATGTGAGCTTGATCAAAAATTCATCGGCTTCGTTGTCGCCTGCTCGCACGCTCGAGCCTTGGTTCACGCTAGGGCCCGAAATAGAGTGTCTTTGAGGTCCAGAAATCGAGTTTCTATTTGGAAGCTGAAGGGAATTCAGTAAAGCTGGCTGATTTGAAGCGGCAAACAGCGAGCGCTTCAACTTCTTGGGATACTTAAAGTTAAGGTTTGTGGATTTGTTGCCCATGACAACCATCATAGGCTGGTACTGCCGAAAAAGGTGATCAATCATGAACTTTGTGCCTGTTCTGATGCGATTCTTATTCCTCGGGGAATTATTGGAAGTTGCCATGGGGTCATTGGGGGCAACATCTAGAACGAACTCAACCGTGATTTTGAGACGAAGATCTTTTCTTGGCAAATTCAGAACTATATGTTCAAGAAGGCGCTCGCATTTTTGATGAATGGTGGCTTCAGCCGAGTTGCATGACCCTCTCCGCTTTCCCTGCGAGTGTTCCAAATACTTCAAAGGTACTAAGCCAGACACAACTAGATAATCCCCGTCCTGTAGAAAAGTGGGGAGATCGGTATCCTCTTGCTTGGTCAAGAGAAGCCAGTCTAACGAGTTCCACGTGTGTCTTCTGCCAGAGATAACCGTAAGAAGCGTTCTGGGCTCAGTGACCTCATCAAAGCCGCAGTGCTTCGTGGTGAGCGAAACAGATCTATAGTTGTTTTCATTCAGCGATGGATAGTAGATCTGGTTAGTGATGGCCGAGGAGATGGGGGCAGCGGACGACGAGCCTCTTCTCGGGATAGAATAAGAGTTGGAGGTTGAGTTGAATTTGAAATCGTTCAAGTCAGAGGTTTTGGGTTTCGCAAATTGCGGATCTAAGGCAAGCAACTCCTCATCGGTCATTCCAGAAAAAGAAGGTCTCTTGTCCTTGTTCTGGGACTTCGGAGGCTCCAAGCCGATGTCGTCTTCGACGGCACAATCGCCTGCGTTGTGGTCTGAAGTGACACTTATATTGAAGGTGGGGGGTTTCAAAACATTTGTCTCTTCGCCGTTCTCCAGATAAATCTTAGCAAGTTCCAGGCGAGGGATGTCCTCCGGTGGATTGACCACCAAGTCATTGATATCGCCATGGTAGGAGATTCCAACTGACGTGGCGTGCGAGAGGTTCTGGTAGAGCTGCGCCGAGGAGAGCTTGTTTTTAAGGATAGATTTTGAAGGCGGGTCCGGAAGCTTCAAGCGTTTCCTGTGGCTAGGCACACTGGCAGACGTGGGTAGTTTCGGACCCATGGAGTAGTTTCCGAAGATGGAGGAAGACGCCAAGTCGGCATGGGCCGTCCGTTCCAGTCCCGAATTGACATACGGGCTTTTTTCGGTGGGCTGTTCTTGCAAGAGATTGTTGAAGGAGACCCGCCGCGTGTAGGGGGACTTGGGAGGCAAACTAGAGACAGCAGCCATTTTGCAAAAAGGCGGCCGCTTTGGGAGAAATGGGAGGTCCGGGTTGAGGGGATTTGGGGCGAGAGTTCAGAAGGGCCCAAAGCAGATCCAGTGTCCAAGCCGCGGCTTGCTCTTATAAGAAGGTGATGTAGAGTGTGGGGAAATAAGAACCGGACAAAAGACGCTGCACGGCACACAAGAAAGACACTGGGCAGGAGAGTCGGCGAGTTTGTGCACGGATGAAAGCGAAAAAGGGGCGCCGGATGAAACACAGGTGGCACGCTGGAAGGAATATATATTTGTCAGCCCCGCTCCTTGCTGCAATCTGGAAATGTATGACTTGGAAGAGGATATTCCTGGGCATTCCTGCGCGCCCGGTCGCTTCAGGCGAGCCGCATGAGGCCTGCAGCCTCCCTCTAGATTTGATTCCCAAAGGGGCGCGTCAGGTTGCGATTCTCGCTCTGGGAGGCACTGGAGCTCCGCACTTGAGACACGTTCTTGAGGTGCGCGCCTGACCATGTGGGCTGGGACTCAGGGCATTCCAAGCACCCACCCACGGACTTCGGGGGCATGTGTCCGGGCCCCTCCTGTCCAAAATGCAGCGAACGGCGGTGTTGCGGAGATAACAACCTTGCACCTGTCAAAATCACTTGGGTTCGGCTGGCGTTTTCTTGGCCAGTCACCGCCACAGTCAGTGGTCCGAGGACAGCCCCTGCTGCAGGATTCATTCCGCGCCCACGAACGGATCCACTCGTATGGAAAGATTTAGTCGCCAGGTGGTGCAGGACAATTGATCTTTACGCTCCCCAATCCGCCCGGCTTCCTCGAACAGGCAGAACATGCTCGTTTACGGCCACTCCGTCCGGCGCAGATATTTCCCGTCTCAGATGCTCGAAGCTGACGCCCCGTGCTCGGGATTTTGATTTGCCCACGACCGTTCCATGTTTCCAGTTGACTCACACACCCAATGCCACGGGGCCCGAAGAGCGGCAATCCAGTACCCGGCACGGTTCCCGCTTTGTGTCGCTGTGTGCTGGCTGCTTCCTGGCATTCAACTGAGTTCCATCACTTGCACCATCTGATTCGAGACCTAAGCTCGCCTCCTTGGGTCTCCGACCCCGTTCTCCCGAAGATTTCGTTCTCTCCACAACTGCCCATTACAGGGCACTGCAGTGAATCCATGATTTATGTTTCACATTTATTGCTAAGTATGAGCGAAACAAAAAACTGCAGCTGCTGTTCCGCGGAGGGCGCCTAATCAATCCCGGTGCTTTCCCCCGGTTTCGATCCTTCTCTGGCTCGCGAATCCTGTCTGGCCAAACCAGGCTTGGCTGAACTCGCACCGCCCAGCCGCACATGCGCGCTCTTCGGCACGCGGCTTCTGGGGGCTTTCCGCGCATGTCAATGGAGAATGCACCATATGCCTTGGTGCGCGCAGTGCGGGCCGCCAACGACACAGCGGTCCCATCCCATTAGCCAAGCGTACATCCCCCCCACTCAGCAAAGAACGCTGCCTCCTCGTCTCCTTGTGAACCCGACCGCCACCCAGTCTCCATTAAGTGTTGGAGTGCATCGCGGATACGTTTGTCTTGTGCGAACAGTCTCGGCTAGACGGCGAAAACAGCCCCACACGTGACTGGCTTCGCAGCCGTTGACCCAATGGGCCCATCGTCTTTCGAATTATGTAAGTTTGTTGCTATGCGAGCCGCGTGCAGGACGCGAGGCTGCTGCTTTCCTTCATTTATATACAAAGGTCAGCGGCCATTCTTGTTTGCCCGAAAATGACTTCCGACTCGTGGTTTTCGCCTATCCCCATCGACGACTATGTCGCCTTGAACAAGGAGCAAATTGAGACTCCTGTCCCCGAAGAATGCCCCAAAGCTCAGTCAGTGAATGGCTCCGAGGTCCACTGTGGACCTATTCTCCGACTCTGTGGCACGTTGGAGAACTCCTCCAATAATTACAGAGCCTCCATTATGCTTGTCACCACGGGGGCCCAACCTGTGATTACTTACGATCTCGGTCCAGCATGGGAATCCGACGGCCAGGAGGAAATCACCAGTGGTGAATTCCCGGGCAGGAAGTACTACGAAAGCGACGGTGGTTTGGAGTTTTGGCGTTTCGAGATCAACTTGTCCTTGGCTGCACACGAGCAGAAGGTTCGCTACTCGGTGAACAAAAGCCACAATCCTGCCCACCAGTTCTACTTGCCCTCCACTGAAAGCTCGATGAACGTTATGAGTTACTCGTGTAACGGCTTCTCCTTGGGTACCGATACCTCGACTTTCAAGACTTCATTATGGCTTGATGTGGTGAGGAAACATGCAGAAGTCCAACCTTATCATGTGATGTTGGGTGGAGGAGACCAAATCTACAATGACTCCATCAAGATCAGGGTGAAGTCTTTGGAGCCCTGGTTAAACATGACGACGGCGCACCAGAAGAGAACAGTCAAAGCAGACGATGCCATGAAAGAGGAAATCGAGCAGTTCTACTTGCAATCATACTTGGAATGGTTCGGTAAAGGCTTCTGGCGCGGAACTCAGGGTGCCACATTGCAATCAATGTTTCCTTTAGCTATGGCTCAGATCCCCTGCGTTAATTTTTACGATGACCATGATATCATTGATGGCTTCGGCTCATACAAAGACAGAACAATGGCATCGTCTGTGTTTTCAACAATTGGAAACATTGCCTACAAGTACTACATGCTCTTCCAACACCAGATGTCCATGGACTCAGAGGAACATTCCAGTGATCCTCTGTGGATTCTTTCCCGCGGGAAGGGGATGTTTATCAAAGAGCAATCGCACTCAGCATACATGAGGCTCGGCAAAGAGGTCTCTCTTTTAGGCGTGGACTGCCGGACTGAGCGCCGGCTTACATGCGTGGTTCCTGAGGACACATACAATATTATCTTCCGGCGGATTCAAGACGAAATATCCAGAGCGCCCGAGGTGAAGCACTTATTGGTGATGCTTGGTGTCCCAATCTTATACCCGAGACTTGTGTGGATTGAGAAAATTTTAACTTCGAGATTATTAAAGCCGATCCGTGGATTGGCCACGCGCGGATTCGTGGCAAAAGGGCTTGTCAACGAGTTTGATGGGTCTGTGGAAGTTTTGGATGATTTGAATGACCACTGGTGCTCTCACAACCACAAGCAGGAAAGGAACTACTTGATCAAGAGACTCACCGAGTTCGGAGCTTCAAACGGGGTGCGGGTTACGATTTTGTCCGGAGACGTGCACTTGTGTTGCTTTGGAAGAATGAAGACCAAGATTCACCACCATCCACACGCCCATTTGTTGTCGGGCGAGGAAAAGGAGGCGCAAAACAGAGACGTGACGCAGCATCCTGAGAACGACCCTCGCTTGATTTTCAATGTCATCAGCAGTGCCATCATCAACGCACCACCTCCGGATGTCATGGCCAACCTCTTGAATAAGAGGTCTAGCATCCATCACTTTGACAAGTACACCGATGAGGATGTGGTGCCAATTTTCTCTACGGAGCCTGATGGAGTCACCGAAAGAGCAAATGTGCAGTTCTTGAACAAGAGGAACTGGAGCGACCTCATTTTGGCCAAGCAAAGCCCGCTTTACAAGGATCGGATTGGAGAAGCGAAATTCCCAAGCTCGCTATTTGCCAAGGACGTGGAGGCTGCAGCCAAAAGAGACGTCGACGAGAGACACGTGAAGTACCCTATTCTTAGCGAGTCTTTGGTGACCACAATCCATGTTGAGAACGACGGCAATGACCACGAGGCCAAGACGGCATCATACGAAGTGATGATTCCCAATTTGCAGGGCAAGTTCGAGTTGGAGAAGACGCGGATTAAGCACTTGACTTAGAGTAGCGAAGGCCTCGAACCAACTGGCGCCACATGTGCCAAGATGCTAGTTGCAAAGACACAAGGCTACTGCTGCAAAGACCCCGGAGGGCCCAGCATGAAAATGACCAAGCAGCCCCACGAGCAAGAGTGCCGCGCGTGCAGGTGCCCTGGCCTGCCAGGCTAAAGCAGCCAGGCTAGCTGGGCACAAGACAGCTCCAAGACTTCCAGGCTCCATCGTCAATGTGTCGGGCGGCCAGGACGCAGACCCCAAACAGACCCAGACATTGGAGACTATGAACAATCCGAACAATTCGTTGAACACACATGTAGGCAATTCGTTGAACACATGTAGGCAATTCGTTGAACACACATAGGCAGCGCGCAGCTGGCAGCGGCCCGAGAAGCGCGGTTGCAGCACCAGAAAACAGCACGCGCGGTCGCACTAAAAGAAGAGCATGCGGCCCGAGGTCGGGGAGTGCACACAGCCGCACGGTCCGCGCAGGGTCTCGGTGTCAGCTGCCGTTTTTTGCCGCCGCTGCCGCTTTCCCGCCTTGCTCCCGCCGCTTTCCCGCCTTGCTCCCGCCCGCGGTGCTGGGCGTGGCTCGGGCATCAGCTTCGGTGCTGGCTCTGCGCAGGCCCGTGCACGTGCCCGTGCGCCGCATCGGTTCCAGCCAATGGCCGCGCACCAGGCAGCTGCGACCAGCTCCGACATCCACCAACACCCAAGATATAACCGCCCCGCCGGCAGCAGACCCGTGCCCCGTAAGCAGGGCCCAGTGCACGTGACGGCGGGGTCCCCCAGCGGACTCGCCGGTTCCGGCGCGGCCCCGGCGGTCGCATCCAAATCACCGCCCAGAGCCCAGTGCAACATCGATGGGCGCGATACCCTCCAAGATACCGCGCATGCACTACTCCAACGGCAGCCTGTATGGCGAGGAACGAGCTTATCTACGCTCACCTAGTGCAAACCCACCAGTTGCAAGCACCAGCACCAGCAAGCGCACGCGTTCGGGCATCATGGAGCCGCAGCACAGCGCGATCAAGCAAGAGGAGGCCTTGCAGGGCAAGAAACGAAAAAACGAGGCCAGCCCGGGCATCTCGCGGTCCATCGCCGCGTGTCAGAGGTGCCGGGCCAAGAAGGTCAAGTGTGACCAGAACTTCCCGCTGTGCTCCAAGTGCACCAAGGCGGGCCTCAACTGCGTGGGCACCGACCCCGTCACCGGCAGAGAGGTGCCCCGCTCCTACGTCTACCACTTGGAGCAGAAGATCAGTGCCTTGGAACGGCAGCTCGAGCAAAACGGCCTTGCGGTGGCGCCGCCCGACTGGGACGCGGACGACGCCCCGCTGTACGCCAGCCCGTCGGACGGCAGCGACGCCGGCTCGTTTCCCCTAGCGTCCAACCCGCTCGCGACCCGCCATCACCATGGCTCCCACCCCGACAGCAGCTCGTACTTGGGCGCGTCGCTGGGCATCACGTTTGCCAAGCTCATGATGGCGGCGGTCAAGTTGCGGGACACCAAGCTCCGGCTGGCGCCGTCGGCCGGTCCCAACGCCCGCTTGGATCTCCGGGCCGCCGTGTTGCCGCCCAAGGCCACGGCCCAGGACTTTGTGCGGATCTTCTTCACGCAGAGCAACCCCCAGTTGCCGATCTTGCACACGCAGACGTTCCTCCGCACGATTTTCGAACCCGTGTACGGTGCCTGGGACCGTGCGCTGAAGTTGCCTTCCATGGGCGACGCCGCTCACGCGTCACTGGACCCGCTGGCGCCGCGGGACACGTGGATCTCGCAGTACAAGGCCATTTTCAGCCAGAAGTTGGCGGAGTTTCTGGCCGGCATGCCGGAGAAGAAGACCGATCTGGAGATTCTCCAGGCCATCTCCGACTCGATCGTGGTTCCCAAGCGCTTCCATCGTCCGCTCTACTACTTGAACATGATCTTTGCCATCGCCTCCTCGTCCAACCACTTGCAGTACATGAACACCATCAGCGAGCAGTTCCGCAATGCCGCCATGAAGTACATCGACTCCACGGTCGAGAGCTCCGATCCCTTGGAAGACCTACAGTCCTCGTTGCTTCTCTCCCTTTACTCCTTGATGCGTCCGTGCGTCGATGGCGTTTGGTACATCTTGGGCAAGTGCCTCCGGATATGCGTGGATTTGGGCTTGCACAACAAGCAGTTCGAACGCACCCACAACTTGGACGCCTTCACCCGCGACCGTCGCCGGAGGTTGTTTTGGTGCACCTACTCCCTTGACCGCCAGGTGTGCTTCTACTTGGGGCGGCCCGTGGGCATCCCCGAGTCTTCTATAGAGGCCCGCTTCCCGTCCCTCCTCGACGATTCGGCCATTTCCGAACGCAACCTCTTGAGCACAAAAGCTTATGCTTTTAAGGACGAGGTTCCAAAAAACGTCCAGCTCTCTGCATTTGACTCCGGCAACAACCAGTACCGTGGCACTTCCCCCGATCTGTTGGCGCAAGACACCCTGGGGCCTATGAGCGCCCATGATGTATCCCATGGCAGCGGTGGCGAGCAGTGGCTTGAGGTAAGTGACTACTCGGACTATTTCGGTCCCAGTCCGAGCTACAAGCTTATATCGGTATCCTTCTTCTCCATCCGACAAATTCAGCTGGAGGTGCAAAGGGTGTTGTACGAGGACGAGGAATTGCCTCGAAGGTTCGATAACTTGGCCCAGTGGAAATGCTACATCCACGAGAAATTGGAAAACTGGCTCTCCATGTTGCCCCACCGCGGCGCCATCGCCCACTGTGACTTTCATTTTGAGTTTTTTGCCTTGAACTACAACCACACCCTTCTCATGATCAACGGATTGTCCCCCAAATCGCTCAAACTATCTCTGGAGGAGTTCCAGAACTTGGCGGAGGCTCTGCGCAACATCATGACATGCTACACTCAGTTGTTTGTCAAAAGAGCCATAAACTACACATGGGCAGCAGTGCACAATCTATTTATGGCAGGAACCAGCTTTTTGTTTGTGCTATATCACTCGGACATTATTCGGCACCAATACATAAAAGAGGAAGTCATGAAGATTACTGGCAGCTGCATCTCGATCCTCTCCCTGCTCATTCCATCCTGCGACGCTGCCAAAGGCTGCTCGGAGACGTTCCAGGTACTCACAGCTGCAGTTCTAAAACTCCGATATGACATCGATGTCGATGCCGCTTTTGACAACAACAGGGACCATGCGCCGCGTCGCGAGTCCGATTCGGCTGACTATCAAGAAAAGGGTGGCGACGGAAGCATGTATATGAAAAAATCCTCAGCAACGATTGACCCACGAGACGCATTTGGCATGGGCAGCGGGCACACCACCGCCGAAAACGAAGGAACAGAGCCGGTTGAGGCCACGCTGGATAACAAGGAAATGCCAAAGCTGGTGCAGAAACAGGAACCTGCAGTCAAGCAAGAGGTGGTGCCAGAGGTAAAGCAAGCGTCCGGGGAGTCGCTTGGTATTGCAGCCGATGGTTTCGAGGCCGAAGCAAGCGAGCGCTTTACGGGAGAAGCAGGTGGAGAAGGTGTTGACGAGTTCGTGCCGCAATTCGAGTGGGTCTCGCGCAAGTCAAGCGAGGTCTCGGACACCTTTGAAAAACAGAACTTTGCCCAAGAGCATAAAATGGACACATTTTTCGACGAGGTCGCCAACCTCTCGCCCATTTCTTCAGTCAGAGATTCGGGCGAAAACGCGGGGCTGTCTCGTGGGGAGTCGGAGTCCAAGCTTCCGCAGAAAGACGCCAAAAAGGTCTTCGAGTTGCTCCAACAAGTTCCCACGGAATCAATCTGGGATCAGTTTTTCACTAAGCCCTTGGGCTCGAAGAACTAGATCAGGCAAAGCAGACCAGCATGCGTCGCTAAGTATTCATCCTTCAGAATTGAAAGTGTTTACTGAACGACGAAGTCAATAAGTAAATAAGACGTTCAAACGACCTCACATCTAAGAAGTTTAAACCCTCATATATCGCCCATGGACGCAAACTTCGACAAAACGCTTAGGTTGCGGCCAAACAAATAATGACTGTTCACAGAATCGCACTCCACGGCACTGATGCTGTGCCCGTCATAGAAGCCCAAGATGTTGACGGTCAGACCCACCGAAATTTCATCCGCCAGGAGTTGTACAAACGCGTCGGACACGTCCACGGCAACCTGGTCCGAGCCCGGGTTGGCTCCATCCGGCGGAGCATCTAGGTCGATTTGGATGTGGAGAGAAGGCAAGTTGGGGAGCTTTCGGATGTAGAGCGTGGCCCGAGCCGGGTCGTACGAATGCACCTGCGCTATGAGGCGGATCTTGTGAGGTTTGGCGCAGCTGGCCCGTGGATACAAGAGCTTAAGTGACGATGGGTCCAACAAGAGCTTGGTCATCGGGCAGCCGGAGTCGGCGGGTGTGCCTAAAAGAGAGGTGAAGAGGCGCGTAGGCTAGGCGCGAGGGACGCGTGAGACATGGAGTGGTGCATCACCAACAACACATCCCAGCGCAATGGAGTCCATTAATGCCGGACTCACGGAGCAAGTGGCGCAGCGGGTTCCCGACGCTTCAGCGGCCGAGTTCCCCGCCAAGGACTTGTACACCTTGCCCGACGGCAAAAGAAAGTACTCATCGCAGTTCTTCGCCATGTACGAACACAGGCTCCAGGTGACCAAACCACAGGTGGACTCAGAGGCCCAACGGAAATGGGGTAACAAGACACAACAATTGGAGGGAAAGGAGATCCATCATAAGGAAAAGATCCTCGACATTGTGTCTGGCGAGTTGTGCTGGGTGTCCGGGACCATCTTCACCGAGTTGAACAACAAGTTGAACATTCTCCTTGACGTGGAGAAGGGCACGGACGACATGATGCCCAAGACGCCCAAGAACTACACCGATCCCGAGACCCCGGGGGTGGTGATGATCGAAGACGAAAGCGGACGCGCCATCCTCCAGAACAACGCGCTCTTGGCCCAGTCGGGACTAGTCACGGGTTGCGTGGTCGGGGTCTTGGGCATGGAGGTGGAGGCCGGGACGTTCGAGGCCTTGGAGATTTGTTACCCCACACCGGCGCCGCAGAGACCCCTTTCCGGGTCAGGTGAAGGGTCGTGGCTTGCGTTCGTGTCCGGGCTCCAGTTCGAAGACGAGACGGGGCTTGACTTGAAGACCATGCTTCTCTCTCAATGGCTTTCCGGCGAGTTGGGTGGCGAGCAGGACCAGGCCCTCTCGCGGACCATCTCGCGCCTCGTGGTGGTGGGAAACAGCATTGCCGAAGTCGAGGCTCGCGAGAACACCGACTTCACCTCCACCAACAACTTTGGCAGCAAGAACATCAGCACATTCCAGCCGGGCTCGCTCAAGGCATTCAACCTGTGGCTACGTGAAACCATGTCCACGGTTCCGGTGGCGGTCATGCCCGGCGCCACCGATCCTTGTGAGCTTTGCTTGCCGCAGCAGCCCATCCACCGGTCCTTGATGGGGCAGAACGCGCCGTATGTCAACCTGGAGTGCTTACAGACCCTCACGAACCCCTCGTGGATCGAGGCTGACGGCCTTCGGGTCTTGGCCTCGTCGGGGCAGAATGTCACCGACATCGCCCGCTATACCTCGGGCCTGGACTCCACCGCCAAGCACATTCTAGACATCATGGAACGCATGCTTCGCTGGCGCAATGTGGCGCCCACCGCCCCGGACACTCTATACTGCTACCCCTACGAAACCTCGGACCCGTTTGTCTTGGTCGAGACCCCCCACTTGTTTGTGGCCGGCAACCAACCCGAGGCTGGCACGAGACAAGTTGATTTGGGCGCTGCTCGCTGCACTGCCATTAGTGTTCCTACGTTCAAGACTACGGGACAGGTTGTGTTGTTCCACACCAAAAGCCACGACGTGAAGGTGGTCAGCATTAGCTGAGGCCGGGGTCGAGTATTTAGTGCTAATGAACACTTTGCAACTGCGCTTGCTTCTGTATACAATTCCTCTCGTAGATATGCTGAAACGGTCGTTGAAGGTTGAGGAGCTTTGCCAGGCCTTTTTTGGTTTCCAGGATTCTTCTGCTCTTCTTGTTGCTTCTTCCCTTGGATTCTGGCGGTTGAACTTCGGGCAGTTGACGAGCTGTGGTCCGGTCCCAACCTGTTTCTAATTTGGAAGGACCCTGCCTCGCAGCTGCGAAACGTCGCCGCACACCAGAACTACAATACTTGACAAACACCCATTCACACATTCAAGAGCATTGCTCTTCTATCGGACCACAGACCCCCTGAAGACAATGACCACCCCTGGCATCACGCAGAGCTGAACTCCTGAGACCTAAAAAAGCTTAACGTCGATGCCAAAAAAATAAAGTGAACAGAGCCAAAAAAATAAAGTGAACAGAGCCAAAAATAGCCTCCCGCACCGTGCAGGGGCCGGGCTAAGCCTGGATCGGTCGCAGCAGCAAGCCGAACACAAGGCTTTCGGTTCAAAAAAGCAGGGCATGGTGGAACGGCGCAGATCCGGGCCGCCCCGAGTCCCGTTTGCGCAGTTGGCTCGGCTCCTAAACTTCCCCGGCGTTAGTCACGTTGGTCGCTGGCGACCCTGTGGGCCGGCACGCTATTGTTCCTGCCGCCATGCGCCTAAATCCCCTGCTGTTGCTGCCTTGTCAAGCGCCAAGCTCTCCCTCTGATATGCACGTGTCCACATTCCGGAGCCCCGGCTTTTGTTCGGGCCTCCTCGCTTTGGATCATCACCACGCCTACCACTTCCACCCTGCCGTTCGTGCTGGGCTCACGCCAGTCAAGTGGTGCCTGGGGTCGCGGCCTGCACAGAACCCAAGGCCACGCACAAGGGCCCCTCTTTGGGCCGCGTATCACCCCACAGCCAAGCCTGGTCTGGGCCGTAGCGCCTCGGGTCGAACCAAACCCTGATTCCTGGGATCTCGTAGGCTAATTTCCGGCAAGCTCCACCCTGGGCTGGCGCCGCCATTGTAGTGCAGTTGCGATTCTGAGACGACGCACGCTCTGCTTCCTCGGCCCTGCGGCTCCAGGTAGTTCTTGCCTTTTTTTCTCCCGTAGCAGCCATTTCTAGCCTGGCTCCCCAACACAGGCCTGAAGGTTCCAGGACCAAAGCAGGGGCACCAACCTGGGATGGAACAAGCGCACATTGTTGCATTCTTGGCAGATTACCATTGTGCTGGGTTTGTCTGAGAAATTTGCCGTGGTCGGTGCCGCACCTGGCGCTGTCAATGTTTGCTCACGTTTCCGGGTTGCCACTCCTTGTCTACATCACACCCCTCTCACGACATTTGTTCAGCAAAAAAAAAAAGAAAAATTAGCACGTTCGACATCCACCGAAACACACCTTTTTTTTTGCCTTCTCCCCGGCAACCAAATTTCCTGCCACCAATCCATTCATTGGTCCCCTCTCTTCAAAGTTTCCTTCCTTTGACCGCCCAGCACTGCATTCTCTAGTGAGTGCTCGTCGACGAGAATCCTGAAACGTGGCCGCTTCGTCTGCACCAACGCTTTGCCTCTCGCTGTTTCCCCGGATACACCAATTCCCTCGGAATTCCTTGGAGCCTCCACTTGTCCCCGCTCAGCACCCGCAACCGTCCAATTCCATCGCTCCCGCGTGCCCCAGTCCTCAGGATATAGCTTGCAGCCCGGATCCCCACACCAATTGTGATTCCTGCTCCCCATGTCTGACAATCCCAACAGCTCCAATGACTCGTCTAAACAGAGATTGACAAAGCCAAAAAACTTCCACATTGCGCATCGACGGTCCCCTAGCGAGTTGACCACTTTGATGGTTGAGCAGTACAGCATTCAGCGACAATTGGAAGCGGCTCAATCTCAACTGAAGAGTATGCTACTGCATCAATCCTCGCTGGTCCAGGTCCTGCCTCCGTCTGCACCCGATTCCCAGTCGTCACACACAAGGAACCACTCCAATTCCGGTCACAGAAGGACTGGTTCCACCGGCAACTCCCACCAAGGTCATGCTCGTAGACACTCGTTGCAATTGAACGAAGCCATGAAAGCTGCCGCGTCTCAGAAACAATCCAACATGGCTTCTTTGGGCGGACATCTGTCAAACGACCCCAGTCCTCACGATGCCGGAAGCCCACAGCTTAATGACAATATGGGTGGCTTCCGTTTCCCAAATAATCCCGAGCCCCAAGATCCTTCGAATGCAAACAAGCCTTTAGCTTATGGCTCGCTAGCTTTCAAGTTCCCGGCAGAGTCTAGTGGCGCTAACCTGTTGCTTCCACCAGCACCTACCTTCGGCCAAAACTCGCCTGATCGTGGCCACCAACGCCGTGGTTCTCACTTCCGCTCCAACTCTCGCACCAGCGATGGTAACATTAACTCGAATTGGCGATCCCAACAGCTGCCACAGGGTGGCAGTGGAAACAGTGGCTACGGCCACCAAAGAAACCAATCCAACAACAATTTGAGTCCTCCATCTTATTTCGTGCCTGGCCACAAGAATAGAAGCAGCTCTCTTGGAGGTGGCAACTCATCGATTTCCTCCCTTTCTCATTTCATGCCATCGGGCGGGAATGGCAATAACTCGGGTGCTAATGGGAGAAAATCTTTGTTTGCCCCTTACTTGCCTCAATCTTCACTCCCTGATCTTATTAATGATGGTCGTCTAGTAACCGGTATCTTGCGTGTCAACAAGAAGAACAGATCAGATGCATATGTTGCCACCGACGGTGTATTGGACGCGGACATTTTCATCTGCGGTTCAAAAGATCGTAACAGAGCTTTGGAAGGTGATCTTGTCGCGGTAGAGTTACTCGTTGTTGACGAGGTTTGGGAATCCAAGAAAGAGAAAGAAGAAAAAAAGAGGAGAAAAGATAACATTACGACGAAGCCCAATGCAACTTCTGTTTTGAGTGATGATATCCACAATGATGCAACCTCAAACCTGATAACCGAGAATAAGTCTGAAACGGAGACCGAAGGCTTGGGAAGGCGTGGCTCTTTGAAGCAAAGACCAACCATGAAGAAGAATGACGACGTTGAGGTTGAAGGTCAGGCTTTGCTTCTCGTCGAAGAGGAAGAAATCAATGATGAGGTAAAGCCGCTTTACGCAGGTCATGTTGTTGCAGTTGTCGATAGAATCCCGGGCCAGATTTTTGCAGGAACCTTAGGCTTGCTTAGACCAGCACAAGCCGCACAAGCAGCAAATGACAAGAGATCAGGGAAAGAGTCATCGGTTCAAACTCCAAATGCGCCAAAAATTGTTTGGTTCAAACCCACGGATAAGCGGGTTCCATTGATCGCCATCCCGACAGAACAAGCTCCTAAAGATTTCGTCGAAAACCACGAAAAATACTCAGATCAATTGTTCATTGCGTCTATTAAAAGGTGGCCAATCACTTCCTTGCATCCGTTTGGAACATTAGTGTCAAGGCTTGGAAAAGTCAATGACCCACAGGTTGAAATTGATTCTATTTTGAGAGACAACAATTTTTTGGCAGATGAATACCCACCCGAAACTGATTTGGGTGGAAGCTACTTGACTTCATTCTTTGGGCCCTTGCCGGATTTTACTTCTGAACTCAGCAATCCTCGTCGGGCGCAGTTCTTGAATGAATATGTCATTGCTTTCACTCAAGATAACCAATTTGTTGACCACGCAATGCATGTCAAACGTCTCAATGATACTAATATTGAACTCGGTTTTCACTGTGTCGATGTCTCTTACTTTGTTCAACCTGGCAGTACCTTGGAGAGGAAAGCGAAGAAGAGATCATCCTCTGTCTTTTTGCCACAAAAATCTTCGCACTTATACCCCGTTCAGTTCAACGACTTAGTTTCATTCAAAGAAAACGAAAAGAACTTGGCGTTGTCTGTGGTGTTTGAAATTGACACCACGAACTTTGCTATTACAAATGAAAAGGTCACCGAATCGGTGGTTTGGCCAAATTCTTTGGTCTCCTACGATCAATTCGACCAAATTTGCAGCGACGGTAGCTCTGAAAACATTACCTCTGCCACGTCTGACTACATCAAAACCTTTGCTTTAATCGCGAAAGAATTCCGCAGACTGAGACTTAAGAATTGGAATATCGAAATAAAGCCCAGTCTCGGTCTCTTGGACAAGTTAGATGATGATCCTGTCCGCATGAGCTTGAACATTTATGAGACCAGCTTCGCCTTGCTGATTATATCAGAGATAGGTTACAGAGTGAACAGTATTGTTGCAAGGACAATACATGACCAACTCGGCGATGAGTCATTTTTGAGACGCCATGCCAAGCCAACTTTGCAAAAACTTGAAGGCTTCGTTCGAAAAGCTTCAAACCTTGGGATTGAAGTCGACACTAGCTCGTCAGCTGCCATGCAAAATTCAATTTTGACGGTTGAAAATCCTTTGCAGAGGCAATGTCTTGAAACCCTTTTATTCAAATGCATGCCTAGTCCAAAGTATTTTATTGGAAAGTATCAGGATGAGGAAAATTTCGGGCATTACTATTTGAACGCCCCGATCTACACGCATTTCAATGCCCCATTGAAAAGATTCGCCGACTTGACTGTACACAGACAACTTAAGCTGGTACTCGGAGGAACCACGCAAGAAAGGTTCACGGATGTTGAATCATTGAAATCTATCGCAGACTATTGCAATTTCAAAAAGGATTGCGCAGCTAGCGCGCAAGAACAAGCAATACACTTGTTATTGTCACAGACAATCAAGGAAACTGGAGAACATTCTGGCCAATTGCTAGTTATGGGCACTGTTGTTCAGGTCTATGAATCATCTTTCGATGTCATCATCCCCGAATTCGGAATTGAAAAGCGTGTGCATGGTGATCAGCTCCCTCTTGTGAAAGCAGAGTTTGACAAAAGCAAGAGAATTCTCGAGTTGTACTGGGAGAAAGGGGTAGATCTGGGCACTTATATACCTCTGGACGAGAAGTCAAGTTTGAGCTACAGAAACTCCATCAAGAATAAGAACAGAAAGACAGCTCTAGAGGCGGCTATCAACCAAAGCAAAGCCATGAACGAGAAAAACACTATTGCACCAGAGAGCGTGATCGACAAGCTTGCCGAATTTGGCATCAGTACTCCGGAATTCACTCAGATCAAACAGACAGCCGAATCCGAGGGCTTGGAACCTTATACTCGAGTCTGCATCACTAGAGTAGAGGACAACTCTTACATTCAGGAGCTTCGGGAATTGCAACAAGTTCCGATTTTGTTAAGAGCTGAGATCGGCATGTCCTTGCCATGCTTGACAGTGAGTGCTTTGAACCCTTTTACCTGAACACTGCATGTCCTGCTGGCTTTGCCAATAAATTTGAATACACAATTCAACAAATGCATTCACAGCCAAGGCTTCTCACTTTTAGGGAGTCGTGTGAGACGAAACAGAGTCCCCGCGGGCCTGCCCAAAACCTTCGTAGTGTATCTTGATCACGTTCGATTAGCCTCACGTTATGTGCACCACCGAGATCGAGGTTCGTAAACGTTTTTCCTATTCGTCTGCATCTCAGAAGGAAATCGAGTACTGCTAGGTCGCCCTGAGTTCTTTGAAGAACTTTTTGAAATCTCAATTCGGCATAAGCTGCCTCCAGGATCCTGATAAACCCTGTGTTTGTTGAAGCATTGTTCTCGCAGACTGACCAAAGATTAATTTTGAAAGAACCGGCCAACCAAAATCGTGGGACCAGAGTGCCGAAAATGACAGACAAGCGCAAAAGTGCTGCTGACAAAGAGAGCTTTGGGATCTCATCGAACAGAGAAATGAATGGCAAAGCAACCGAGGAAGAGACTCTGGTCAAAAAGGCGAAGATCAGCCCTTTAGCAGCAGATAATGTCATCTCCAGAGAGGTTGCCTCAGTAACCCAAATTAGGTCTGGCTCACCATGCACACAGAACCCTCCGATTGATCACGATGGCCTTTCGTGGCCTTCGAAGGGCGCAAGAGAGAGGATCGAGCAAAGCGAGCCTGAGGCCAAGGCCAGAGAGTTGAGAATCGCTGCTGCGGTCAAGACTATCTTAAATGAATTAGGCGAAGACGTGGATCGAGAGGGATTATTGGAAACACCCGAGAGATACGCTCGTGCAATGCTATATTTCACCAAAGGTTACGAAGACAATATTCGGGACGTGATCAAGAGGGCTGTATTCGAAGAAGACCACGATGAGATGGTGATCGTCAGAGACATCGAAATATACTCCTTATGCGAGCATCACTTGGTTCCGTTTTTTGGCAAGGCTCACATCGCATACATCCCAAACAAACGAGTTGTGGGATTGTCCAAGTTGGCTAGATTAGCCGAAATGTACTCTCGAAGATTCCAGGTCCAGGAGAGATTAACAAAACAGATCGCCATGGCCTTGTCTGAAATATTGAAACCACGCGGCGTGGCAGTTGTCATCGAGGCAACCCACATGTGTATGGTGAGCCGAGGTGTCCAGAAAACTGGCTCCCTGACAACTACCAGCTGCATGCTAGGCTGCTTCAGAGTACAACAAAAGACTAGAGACGAGTTTCTCACTTTGTTGGGCCGGAAGTAAAGGCGCCAAGTTAGCAAAAATAATCTTTGGTAGGACTCATGGTTTTAACCTATCGCATTCATACTTGCCAAACCAGACACTTAGTTTCACAGCGGAGCCAACTTCTACATGCAAATTCAAGATGGACATTCAACATTTTCTTTATGATAATTATGATTCAACCTCATACTAGTTCAGTTCTCATTCATAGACTTCCATAGATCAATGCAAAGTACAGCAACAGGAATGACACTTATGGCTTAAGGCCTAATGACACGCTGGACGAGTTCAGCAAATTCAAGCACAGTAGCATCGTCGCCATACTGGCCGATTATCTGCAAGCCGATGCTTTTCACACTACTGGGAACGGAAATTGCAGGAAGCGCTGCCATTGAGGCGGGTACCGTGAGTATGTCGTTGAGATACTCGTTTACGGCTGTCTCCTTCTGACTCTTTTCACACTCTTCGATGAGCGGTGGTTTATCAAAGGCAGTGGGGCCAATGATCACATCGCATTTTCCATAGTAGTCTTGACAATCTGCGTCAGGCTTCGTTCCGAAAAGAATATTGGGGAATGCGAAGACGTCATTAAACTCTCGAGCCAAACGCTCACGGAGTTTCGTGGCTTGCAAAAAATTGTCTCCGGATTCAGAGGAAAGTGTATAGTTGCCAAGAAGAATTCTGCGCTTCACCTCTTCGCCGAGACCGACGGTTCTGTTCTCTTGGATCAATGCTCCCCCAAAGGTCCTTAAAGAGGGATTGGCTAGCTTATGTTCATTTGCAGTGGGGTTTTCAAAGTTTCCAAAACATTTGCCGTCATATCTCGAGAGGTTGGAAGCCGCATCGGAAGAGCTTATGGTGTAGTAAGCTAAAATCAGCTTTTTAATCGCAGGAACAGAAACAGGGTACACATTGTGGCCATCATCCATGAGCCTTTTCACCACATCTTTGACAGCGGCAGTTGTGCACGGACTGGTTTCTTCCCAAAGGAATTCAGAGGGGATGCCAATGTTATACTTTCTGGGCTCAATCGAAGAAATTCGCTGGGCCCTTAATTCCAGGGCTTTGGCACGAAGCCCCTCCGGCATGGAGGTTATGTCTTGGGGATCGTGTTTGTCTAATACGGCGAAGACAGACTTGAGAACATCCATTTCTCTGGCAAGAATACCCACACAGTCAAACGACTGGGCGTACGCTGCAACGCCGTATCTTGAGATTCGTCCGTAAGATGGTTTGAAACCGATGATGTCGCAAAAGCTCGCGGGTTGGCGGACGGAGCCACCCGTGTCAGTTCCCAATGCAAAGTCGGCAATTTTGGCGGAGACTGCCGCAGCTGATCCGCCGGAAGAGCCGCCTGCGGACCGCCGCTCCAGAAAGCTGGGATTGAGAGTAGCACCATAGTGCGAGTAGGTTGTGAACGAGCCCATACCAAACTCATCCATGTTGGATTTACCAAGCATAAGCATACCAGACAGATTGAGTTGAGAGATGACCGTCGCTTCAAAAGGGCTCACATAGTCTTGAAGAATTCTAGATCCGCATGTCGTGGGCACCTTTGTAGTGGCGATATTGTCCTTAGCCACATACGTCAACTGGCCCGAGTTTTTCTTCGATAAATTTTCTGGGATCACTGAAATGAGGCAATTGTATGGATCATGTCGGAACAGGCGGGGGTTCTGCAAAAATCGTAGCGATGCTCTCATAATAAGACTTCAATGTCCCATCAACCAAATGTCCTAACTTTCGCGCGGTTGTCAGATATCAGTGACACAAGCGTGGGAAATTATGAGTGAACAAAGATCCCGATAAACTCGAAGAATCTCGTGAAGTGCAAAGTACGTCGGTAAATTGCCAATCTATCTCGAGCCCCGCCAATTGACTTTTGGAATTGTCAGACACAACAACATGGGGTGTCAGCCAAACGAGATGCACGGGTGTGACACACGGCGGCACGAAAAAATCCGTCTGCATTGGCTCACTACGAACCCCACCAAGAACTATGTCCGTCTCGATAACCGCTGATACTGGAAAGGGCACCCAGGCTTTAGTGAACAATCTCAAGGTTGCCGTGGCTATTGCCCGTTTCAGCCCCAAAACTGAGCTCGTCAGCTCTGCTGATCAGTCTCTTGCGCTCAAATCTAATGGGTTTGAATTGGTGGAACCTAATGCCATTGTCAAATATTTAAGCAATGACTTCACCGAGAATCCCTTCTACGAGATTGATGAGACAGATCTCTTCTCTGCTCACAAAGAGGGCGACAAGGCCAAAATCGTCAAGATTCTCAGCGCCTTGTCAGCTCCAGAAAACACCTTGGTGAGTGCACAGAACATTGTGCTTTTTGCTGCCGTGTTTCCATTCATAAAAGAACTTGACAAATTGGCTTCCTGGGCCAGCCACTTCTCTGAATTACCTGAGGTGGAAAAAGGGTTAAAAGTTGCAACCGCTATGACGACCTTGGAGAGGGTGATGCCAAAAGGCGATGGCAATGTTAAAGTGAAGTCGGGCTTTCTCGTTGACCTCGCAAACGACAACATTATTCCAAAAGAGAACGAAAGGAACATATTGATTACTTCTGCTTTGCCCTATGTCAACAACGTGCCTCATCTTGGAAATATTGTGGGCTCCGTTTTATCGGCAGATATCTACGCTAGGTACGCCAAAAACAGAAACTACAATACCTTGTTCGTGTGCGGTACTGATGAGTATGGTACGGCTACAGAAACAAAGGCGTTGGAAGAAAAAGTGACACCTCAGCAATTATGTGATAAGTACCACGCTGTCCACAAAGAAGTTTATGATTGGTTTGACATTGGATTCGACTACTTTGGTAGAACTACGACTCCTTTGCAAACCGAGATTGCTCAAGACATTTTCATGAAGTTGCACAATAATGGCTATTTAGAAGAAAAGACCACTGAACAACTTTATTGTCAGGTCCATAATGCTTTCTTGGCTGATAGATATGTTGAGGGTACTTGCCCTAAATGTGGTTACGAGGATGCCAGGGGTGACCAGTGTGATAAGTGCGGTAACTTGTTGAATCCTTTGGAGTTGATAAATCCTCGATGCAAATTAGATGACTCCAAGCCAGTGCCAAAGGACTCCACGCATGTCTACCTTAAGCTCAATGATTTGGAGCCAGAGTTGAAAGAGTGGGTTTTGAAAGCATCAGAAGAAGGCGATTGGTCCAAGAATTCTAAGACAATTACAAACTCTTGGTTGAAGCAAGGGTTGGAACCAAGAGGCATCACTAGAGACCTCACATGGGGAACACCTGTTCCATTAGAAAAGTTCAAAGACAAGGTTTTGTATGTCTGGTTTGATGCTACTATTGGATACGTTTCCATCACTGCCAATTACTTCAAAGATAAATCTGACCCGCTGGCTTGGAAAAATTGGTGGAAGAACCCGGAAAATGTTGACTTATACCAATTCATGGGCAAAGACAACGTTCCATTCCACACAGTCGTGTTCCCAAGCACTCAAATTGGAACGGGGGAAAATTGGACTAAGTTACATCACCTCAACACCACTGAATACTTACAGTACGAGGACGGCAAATTTTCCAAATCAAGAGGCGTTGGAGTGTTTGGAAATAATGCCAAAGACACTGGAATCTCGCTGTCGGTTTGGAGATATTATTTGGCATCTGTCAGACCTGAAACTTCTGACTCCCACTTCTCTTGGAAAGAGTTTGTCACCAAGAACAATTCCGAGCTTTTAGCAAACTTGGGTAATTTTGTGAACAGATTGGTGAAGTTTACTATTGCCAAGTATAATGGTGTAATTCCAAACTATTCGCCAAAAAATATTCCTGAATATGAGTCTTTCGAGAAGGACATCAATGACTTACTTGCGTCCTACATTGAGAACATGGAAGCCGTGAACTTGAGACGTGGTCTTGAGATTGCAATGGCCATTTCGTCTCGTGGTAATTCATTCTTGCAAGATAACAAATTGGACAACAACCTTTTCACCAATGAGCCTGATGTCTCTGATGCGGTCGTTGCCGTGGGTTTGAACTTGATCTATTTAGTTTCTGCCGTGATCTCGCCATTCATGCCTGCTACAAGAGACCAAATTTGTGAAGTCTTGAATGCCCCACCTTTGTCAATCACCGACAAATTTGAGCAAGTTTTGGAGCCTGGTCACAACATCGGCAAAGCCCAATACTTGTTTAAGAGAATTGACGAGCTGAAGATTGATGAATGGAAATCTTTGTACGGTGGAAAACAACAGAAATAATTTTAAATACACACATCCGGTAACTATTAATTCAGTTTTTCAGATCTTTGATTATAAAGAACTTTCTTCTTCACCTAATTCCTCCTCATCTCTCGCAATCAGATCGACCTCTTGTTGAGTGAGTTGCAAATTTTGACTCTCCCAGGAATCAATTTTGGAATCTGGATCGATATCACCCCCAGTGATTGCGCGAATAATGTTAAGCTTAAAATCCTTTGGCTGTTCACTAAATTCCAAATGCTTTCGTTCATAAGCAGGAACTTGTGGATGATGACCAATGCTTTGACCAACCCGCACTAATGTTTCAACACACAGATCGGAGTTGTTCAACAAGTCAGAGTCAAATTCAAAGTACTTCTTTTGAAAAAGCAATAAAATAGTAGAACCTCCGAACTTGAAGTACCCAATCTCATCTCCGCGCTTGATCTCTTGGCTCTCTGATACCGTGATTATCGTGGAGCCAACCATCATAGCTCCAACAGCCACCATGATAACAGTCCCAAATTTTTCAGTCTCGATGGGTACGATCACCCGGACATTCTCCCCGTACACGTCAAGGTCAGAACGTATAGCCATTGGGTTGACAGTATAATATTCTCCGTCGATATATTTGATAGGCCCGATCTTACCTGAGACAGGTGAATGAAACCTATGATAATCTTGCGGCGCAAGTCTGAAAATCCCCACACAGCACCCCTCAGCTTTGTACAAGTCAGTGGACTCCAAGTTGTTGAAGTTTCCATTAAATAACTTGGCAATCGTGAAGTTTCGGCCTTTTATCCATAGTTTAGTTGCCTCGTTAACAGAAGCAAAAGTGGTACATCTGCAGTCAGCAGGAGATACAGCGATACCTTCTTCATCTGGCGCTTCCAACGGCCGAGCATCAGGCTTGAGCTTTCTGTAAAAGAAGTCATTAAAAGTGGAAAACTGTGTAGGATCGCTTATCAAACAATCGCTCAAGTTTAATTTGTGAAATTGAATGAAGGACTCAATGTCGCGTGCTGATTGAGGATTGTCAAACTTGATGCCTTGTCTTATGCTGAGCTTCTTCAAAAGCAGACGAATTCTCTTTCTTTTGGCTTTGTCGAGGCCCTTATAGAGGAGACGGATCCCGAGTCTAACGGTGATACTCATCTTCTCTTCCAATATCAAACCAGTAGATCGGTCTTGGACCAAAATATTAGCCGAATTACTTCCAAGTTTGTATTTGCCATACGTCACTTTCATTAAAACTTTGGAAAACCATCTTCTGGAGGCAAGTTGGGGTGTAATAAATGAGGAAACTAACAATTTGTTAACAATCGACCAATCCTTGGATGCGCAAGTTGCAAAATGAGTGATGATATCCATGTCGTCTTTTTTGGAGAACCTGCTCTTCTGACATATAGGACATCTTTCTATCTCAAAGATTTTGTTTTCAAGTCGGTGTTCCTTGCGCAGAATATGATCCTCGAGACAGTCGATTATCTCTGTATAGCTAATCGTGTCGCCACCCCAAGTGGATCGATCCAAAGATTGAAAAAAATGGCTCACCAATTCATCACTATTGCTACAGCCGAGAGTGTCCAAGAAGGATATGAACTCAATGTAGTCCATAGAGCTGCTGGTACCATCAAACTGTTCTAGCAATGCATTCCAAAAGTCCCTTCTCAAGTATTCGTACGGAAGATAGCGAGCCCGGATTTTCAACGTACTAGAATGTTTCTGAGCCATTTTTTCATCATGAAGACCAAGAGACAAATTCAAAGTTCGAAAAAGAGAGGTGTCAACGTATGAAACCGATGTCTTTTTTCGAATGAATCTCTTCCTTCGCGTGTGAACCAAATTTCCGTCATCTGCTATTCTAATGGCAGGATTTGCGGATACATTTGACGCGAGAGAAGACTTGGAATCATTAGCCTTTTTGAGCTTAGAGGAAAGGCTGGAGTCAGAAATGCAGTCTTCATCTTCATCTTGTTTCGAATCATTGTTTGAGTTTTCCGATGCACTTTTCGGTTCCTTTTCATTTCCTGTATTCGAGTTAATAGACTCATCCGAGTCAAAAGCCAAGTCTATGAGTTCTTTCATAGAAACTGTGACGTCTGCCACTTGATCATGGAAAGAGAAATGGTCCTTGTCCAAAACGGAGAACTGAATATCATAGTTCATTTCATGGTCGAGTATTTCGAAAGTCAATCTTTCGTTGTATATCGGATTAAGATTGTGGCGCTTCCAGCTGGTACGGTACGACTTTTTTCCGAACGTAACAACCACGAATGGGTCCATGTCAAAGCTTGTGCGTGTGAAATTTTTGATTGGAGGAAGATCGGACGCACTGACAATTTCCAAAAATATCACACCTCTCACGCCACGATTTCTGACTTCATACTTTGTGTCTAAATTGATCTTGTTCCTCTTGAATCTCCTCTTTCCATGGCGACGAACTACTGGCTCGCCTTGGTTTGAACTCGTATTGTTGTAGAGACCATGTTCGCTCACGTTATCTGTAGTTGAAACAAAAGATAAATCTGACAGTTGGTCTGAATCTGAAGCATAATCGTTGCGGGTATTCTTGATATCAAGAACATGTTTGGGTCCCAAAAACTTTTGCTCATCCCCGCTTGCAACTTGAGCTGGGAAAGAATTCTCGAATGGTTTGGACAACGAAACCGAAGAGCCAGATGCCTTAGAAGACAAGGAACTTCCTCTTTTTAGCTCATTAAAAGATTCGAGATCAGACACTTCAGAAGTATCACTTATCACAAAGCCGGCAGGTATATCCTGATAAAAGCCTTGATCGTTCACAGAAAGGAACCTTGATTGATCTTGGAGCAACAAAGATTTTTGCCATTCTTTGAAGTTAGTTTTGAGCAGCTGATTCGAGATGTCAAGATTCTCCAAACTTAATTCGGTGGGTGGATTAACTTTGAGAATGGGTGTGATAGTTTCGTTATTAAGGGCAGTAGAAGAGTCGATGTCAGATGAACAGGGCGTCTGATTTGCAGAGCTTGCTTTTGAGCTCATCCGTGATTTGAGGGAAGAATTAAGCCACTGCTTTTGAGCATTATTCTGTTTGGTGAGCCCCTTCTCTCGTTTCAGCGTGATTTCAAACAGAAGTAGCACACTGCCCGTCACATATCCGTGCTTCCCTTCGGATGAATAGAGTTTATACCAGGATTGTGAGGTGCAAAGGGAATCTGAAGAGTCAAAAAGCTCTGATACTTTGAATCTCGCTTCCCCCATATATGCTTTGGATCTTGCAGAGACATTGAAGACCGTCAAAACAAGCAAGTCTGAGACAACGCCTGGCACGAGTGGGATGAGAAATGATTCATCCCAGCTAGGATTGGATGTGTTGAGTTTCCGCTTGCACCGCTTCTTGTAGGAGTTGAGTTGGGCGACCAAGCTTGCATTGATATTTGCTTTCGTCTCCGGGTCGCTCAAATCAGCCGCCCGATAGGCATTTACCTTTAGGTAAAGCAGAGCACGGTTTCTTCTGAGTCTCATATGCTCGAAATTAGTATGTTTTTAGCTCCGAAAAGCCAATGAAGGGCGACTTTAGTCTCTGGAGTAGATCACAGAAATATAAAGGTGAGATGCGGAACCTGTCTTTTTTCGTATCGCGAGCCCGTCTACGTGCTCAGCCTTACTATCAGAGAGACCCCGCTTGATACGCGATTGCCCCGTTATTTATTTAAGAGGTAAACGATGATAAATCTTTATTTGGCGGTAGAGCGGGATAAATAAGATTATTTGATCTCGACTCAAAGGCCAAAAATAAAGAGAATAATGGCCAACATTTTGATTAAGCTACCGCTCGCGTTACGCCAAGGCGTTTAGCAGTTACCAGGAAAAATCTTTGGGACTCGAGGGTGAAGCAAACCCCATCTACTATAACAACAAACAGCGAATAAAACTGAAGCTTCATGTGGTGAGCAATTCAACCACCCGCTTGACGCTTAGCTTCTTGATGTCAGTATAAGTTTGACCCGTGCCCACAAAAAGAATTGGCACGTTAGTTGCCATCACCATATTAATCATGACACCCACCAAATCACCCACAGTGTCCACTTTGGAGATAATGAAGAAGTCGAGATTTCTTTTGTTTCCAAACGCATTATTAAAGTTCGTGGCCTGCTCGACGGAGTCGGTACCTACCAATGCCTCGCCCACCATAATAATTTTATCAGGATTTGCAGCATCGCCAAACTTTTTCAAAGGAGCCATGAGCTTTGCGTTAGAGTGCGTTCTGCCAGCCGTATCGATCAAAACAATATCATAATGTTCCTCTTTTGCATGTGCAATGGCCAGGCGGGCAGTATTAACAACATGATCACCGCCACCGTAGCCCTTTTCGAAAAGTTCAATTTTTGAACCTTCATTTTCAGAGTTGAGCCTGTTCAAGTTGTTAACGTGAACTTTGAGCTGCTCCACAGCCCCAGATCTAAATGTATCGCATGCACAAATGAGTACGTTCAAGTCATTCTGGAGAAACCAATAGGCTAATTTTGCCAAGTTGGTAGATTTACCCACGCCATTAACACCCACGACGGATATCACATAAGGTCTATCACGAGCAGTTCGCTTGATGTCATACAACAAATCAGTAGACACGTTGGGCGTTAAGATCTTGGTCAATTCTTCTGTCAAGGATTGCTTGAAAACAGGAATTTCCACAGAGCTTGTATTGAGCTTAGTTCTTATCCTTTGTATGATAGACTTCGCAGTGGCCGGAGCGATATTCTTGGCAATGAGCTGATCTGTGAATTGCTTGCAAACTTCGTCCATATCAACAGATTTTCCAAAGTACTTAGACAATTTGGAGAAGAATCCTCTTTTATTGGTGTCCTCTGAACTAGGAAGTTCTTCATCGCTGTCACTGTCAAGAATATCTTGAAGTTCGTTGACTAAAACCAAGTTATCTTGCTTTGTGAAAGCCGAGTTATCAACAGTAAGAGCTTGGTTGTTAACTTGACTTGTGTCACCCGATGCGTTCTCGGAATAATCTAGAGAGACACCGTCCCCAGAATCCTCGACCAATTCCCCATTGACCCATTTTCGCATCTTCTTAGAACTTGCTGCCTTTGCCGATGATTTTTTTTCTGGGCCACGATTGTTGGCCGCTGGAGCTGAAGACACTGTTTCACTGGCAGGTTCTGCCTCTTTCAATTTAATCAAAGTCTTGAATTGGAAGTCAATCAATTTGTTCATCTTCGACGGATCTTCCTCATTGAGCTTCGTGTAAGTCCGTAGCACATCAAGAAGCGACTGCCTGACTTTATCACTATCAAGGGTAGTTATGACATCAAAATAGATTGCGGCCCAGAGGTCGTCTTTCTTCAAAGCGTAAAACCGCTTTTGTTGTTCAGTGGCTATGTAGAAATTCAGCGAGATTTCGGTACATGACTCATCAACAAGCTTGTAAATAAAATCGTTAAATGGTGATATCTTTGGGTTTTGCTGATAAAACACCTTTCCACTGGCGCCAAAAACTATTAGTGATTGTGACATGGAGACCTCCTGTGATAGGATTCAACTGATCTGGCTAACGTAGGTAATTTTTTGGCCGCACTACTTGGTTTGCATACAGGTAGAACCTGCCCTGGGTTCAAGCCAAGGGCCAAATCAAACGTGAGAGGTTACAGATTCGACTGTAAAACATTCAATGCTTTTTGTACCCTGTAGTAAAACCAAGAAAGTCTTAAAGATATGAAGCTGACAATTGAAAAAAAATTCTGTCGTCACAGACAGGATTCGAACCTGCGCACGCAATGCGCAACACCTAAACTGCAGATAGCAGGGTGTCGCCTTAACCACTCGGCCACTGTGACTTTCTGCAATTTTCGAGAAATAACTTTTAGATGAAGAGAGGACTATACTCCAATACTTTAAATCTTTACTAGATACACGATAGTCCACTCAGACTCCTCAACCTGATTTGTCTTCGAGGCCGGATCAAACATGACGCTAGATCTGAAGCTGTATAAGAGTATAGATTCACCCGACAGAAGATAGTCCAGGAGAAATTCTTCGAGTAGCACCTTTAGTACTAACTACACAAGATTAGATATAATAAGCCTACATGCATCCAAACGTTGAACCCGAAAATCGACTGTTTCGGCGAAACTGCAAAATCCCAACAGCAAATTCCTGAAATTTTAGCCTTTACCTAAAATATTTGCATCAATTTATATGCGCCACATTGATAAAGAAATGATACCTTTAGAATTGCAAGCCCCATGAGTTCTTCCCGGAAATGCCCTTTGTCATTCTAAAAGAACATGTTCGTGGGCTTATGGCCTGTTGGCGGGAACAGTAGATCTTTTTTCGCAAGCGGTGGGGTTCGAGATATCCGAGAGTGTTGCATTAGGGCACGGGATGCAAATACGTCAAGAGAACTTCTCACATTTAAATGATTTTCACGTTCAAGAGGTATTAGCATACTGCTATCTGGATGTGTTTTACCAATTTTTTAGGTGAACTGTTTGCAACAATAACGACTCCGTGAAGCTGATAAACGAAATAGGACCAAGGCCTCGGAACAACAACAAGTCGTTAGAAAACTTCAAAACCAACATTGAAGATTACCACTATGTATATTGCCCAGTCACACCTTGAAGCCTATATTATACAAAAAAAAACCCCTGTGAAAACAACATAGAATTTAGCTAGCAGAAGTATCAGGTCTGGTCTTAAAGCAGCTGGATGACATAGTCTATTATCAAAGCAAGTTTCAGCCGAGGTTTGTCGCTGTTTTTTCTGCCCGTTCCCCTGTTTTTCTCGTAGCAATTGATAGCCACCAGAGTTCTCAATCTCGTAGCGGCATCTGAAACACAGTCCCGATATTAAAAGTGCTTTAAATCAAAGTGCTTTCTAAGGTCTTCTGAAGGATCGAACTTCCGTTGCTGAAATTCCCATCTTCATGTGCTAACTGGGTGCAAAAATAGAGGTAGGTGAAAGCTGCGCAACTTGCTACTCCCGTCGTGATTCACGTGCGCGCGTGTCGCGACAGTCAAACACGCTAACGCTGACACGAAACAATTCTGATTTCAACCAGAAGCAAAATGGCCTACTATCAACAGGACCCCAACATGCAATTCTACCAATCGAGCTACGGTGACTCTTACCAGCAGCCTGGAGGAATGGATTCCGGAAATATGGGTTCTATGAACACCGGATTTGGAGGCAGTTTCGACGTGTCTGGCGACATGGGCGGAGGTGAGCTAACACCAGGACTACTCGCAGCCTTTGGCACCTCTGGATACCCAGGTGAGCCTCCATTATTAGAGGAAATTGGGATCAACTTTCAGCATATAAAAGGGAAGACGCTCACGGTGTTGAACCCATTTCAAAAGGGTATCAGTCCGGACATAATGTCGGACTCGGACCTCGCGGGACCCATTCTTTTCATATTGCTTTTTGGCACGTTGCTACTATTGTCAGGAAAAGTCCAGTTTGGCTACGTTTACGGTGTCGGGCTATTCGGAATTATCAGTTTGCATTATTTGTTTAAACTCATGAGCAACGATGTTACCATTGACTTGACAAGATCAGCGTCAATCTTGGGCTACTGCTTGCTTCCCTTGGTCTTCATATGTGGCCTTGGCTTGTTGATTTCCTTAGACTCCATGTTTGGCTATGTGTTGAGTGGCTTCGCCGTGTTTTGGTGCACGTACTCTGCTTCAGGCTTATTCGTGACTGTTTTAAAACTTCACAATGCCCGGCCGTTGGTTGCGTATCCATTATGTCTCTTTTACATTGTTTTTGCAATGATGGCCATTTTCGTTGAGAACAAGCCTCTCTCGAAGACCCTCGGATAGATCACATTTCATTAATGCTCAATGAAGAGCGTCAACATAACAAGAAATTACCCACCTCTATTCTCAGCGCGATCTTCGTAAGCACCCAAGGGCCAAATCGAAGTGTCTCCCACTGAGGCTTCATGTATATTCTAACCCGTTTTTTGGGACTTGGCACCATCTTGTAGTCGATGCCCGAATCGTCATGCTATACATTTCAGCCGTTTCTTCCGATCCAGACGCTTGGAGTAGCGCGCGATTTTGGTGCCAAATAAAATGTCTCTGGCACTGTGATAGAAAGGCCACAATCCACCAGCGGAAAAGTTTCCAGATGCTCTCCCGAACAAGAGCCACCCATGGAGTTTCAAGGCTTTTTTGCCGGTTCGCGTCAGACGTTCAAAAGCCGTATTACGTGACGACCCCCATTTTTTACGTGAATGCAAAGCCGCATCTAGGGCATATCTATTCGATGCTCTTGGCAGACACCAAGGTACGCTGGGAAAAACTTGGAGGACGGGAGACATTTCTTCTAACTGGTACCGATGAACATGGCTTGAAGATCCAAGCAGCCGCGGAAAAGGAAGGTGTTGAACCCAAACAGTTTGTTGACAAAGTGTCGGAGAATTTCCGTACCTTGGCTCTAACATTTGACGTCAAGCACGATAGATTCATGCGAACAACAGACCTTGACCATTTGGATGCAGTTGAGCATATGTGGCTCACCATGGTGGAGAAGGGGCTAATATACAAAGGCTCCCATTCTGGGTGGTACAGTATCAGCGACGAAGCGTTCTATACGGAGGCCCAAACCAACGTTCTCGCCAGCCCAGATGGATCCACAAAACGTGTCAGTTTGGAAACTGGCAACGAAGTCCATTACCACAACGAAGAAAACTACTTTTTCAGACTCTCGGCATATCAAGACAAATTGATCGAGTACATCGAGAAGAACCCTCAATTCATTGTCCCTTCTGCCAAGTACCAAGAGGTTTTGAACAGCCTCAAAGCTGCACCCTTGGAAGACCTCTCTGTATCCCGCCCCTCATCTAGACTTACTTGGGGCATAGAGGTTCCGAACGATGCCTCTCAAAGAATTTACGTCTGGTTTGATGCTTTAACAAATTATATTACAGCTGCCGGATATCCCTACAAATCCTTGCAATCATCTCCGTGGCCATGCGATACCCAAATTGTGGGAAAAGATATAATGCGGTTTCATTGCATATACTGGCCCATATTTTTGATGGCCGCCGGGATCGAAGTACCCAAGCAGGTGCTTGTGCACTCACATTGGTTGAGTGATGGGTTCAAGATGAGCAAAAGCCTTGGTAATGTTGTCGATCCAATGGAAATCTCCAAAAAATATGGGGCTGATCCCGTAAGGTTTTACTTGATGGAAAATGCCAGCATTTCCAACGACTGCAAGTTTTCCGAGACGGAATTGCTTAGCCACCACTCCAGAGTACTCAACAAGTGGGCAAACATGAACTCAAGACTTGGAAGCTTTGATCTTCAATGTGCAGTTCAACGCTCGAACGAATTCGGGACCCAGGCTGCCATTGACGATCTTCTCGTCAGGACCATGTCTGACCCTGAGTCTTTCAAAAAGCTTCTGAGGGATCTCATTGCCAGCATCAATTCCTTATATCCTGACATGAACAGCCATATGAAGCATTTCGGCCAAATGCGGGCTGCTCAGCGTTGGTGGGAAACTGTGGAGCTTGCCAACGAGTTCTTTCAACGTTTCGAACCCTGGAACATCGCGAAACAAGCTGCTAAAGAAGCTCCCCAAAAAACACGGGACGACCGTCTTCGTTTGCTTAACTTTGTGCTCTTCTCTTTTGCTGAAGCAGCACGAATCCTGTCAATTTGTATTCTTCCATTCATGCCTTCCTTGGGAAAGGAGTTTTTATCTCGATGGAATGTTTCGCCGACTAACATGAGCGGCGAAATGTGTCTGTTTGGTTCCGACCGCACTTACGGCAGTTTTGCAAACATTGGAACAACAAAACTCATGACTAAGATAAAGTGAGTAACACTACAGCACGTGTTTGAAAACAAAGTTTGCTGGAATTGGGAGCTAGTCAAACTTACAATCTGTACATATCTCAAATATCATAATCTGCGCACGTGATTCGGCCAACGCTTCCAGACGCGCGTAGTTATCGCTCCCGAAATTTGAAGCTCACACATTGCACCACGGCCTAACCTTTCATCATTTTCCCAATAGTCCTTTCCTACAATCCTCAAAAATACGCGAATATGCTGAGAAGAAGGAGGAGAAATGATCCCTCTTCGCAAGAGGAAGACTTCTCTGACAACGCTGCTAACAGCCCGCCTGTACATACCAGACGATCCAAGAGAAATGTATCGTATGTGGAACCTGATGAAGACGAGGAATTGACAAACAACGAGGAATTGAAATCTGAAGAGAATGAGAAAAATGGAAGGGCTAAGGAAGATAGTGATGTAGAGGATCCGCCTGTCCAGGAAGATGACAATTCCTCATATTCAGAGAGCGACGAAGTCATGCCTAAAAGAAAGAGACGCAAACGTTTAACAAGGTCTCTGGAAAAACCAAAGGAAGAGGACTCAGACTTTAAGGAAGACAGCAACTCGGAGCCGGAAGATGAAGAGGCTCTGTCGGATGCAATGGAGGACGAAGAGGGTTACCTCAATGGACTACGAAACAGACAGGACAAGTATTTCGTAGCCACAGATGAAGAAGATAATTCTTACAAACTGTCGCAACGGAAAAGCAGGCATAGGCACTCCTCAAGGAGAAGCAGGTCGAAAAGTCGCTCCAACGACAAAAAGAAACATGCCAATGGAGTTGGATCCAACGACGAAGACGATCTTGCGGAAGATGATAGCATACATCAAGAAGTACGGGATTTGTATGACTCATCGCCGGAAACCAGTCCAATGAAGCACAAACTTCGGGAAAGAGAGAAAAAAATTGACTACACGCTTCCTTCGCTCATTACTAATGACACTGAGCTATATCGACAGCCCCTGGGGCTACCCCTGCTGATTTCGGTCCGGGGAAGGAAAACCGTTGGAAAGAAATCCGATGTGCGTCACTTGCTCTTTCCTACCGCCGGGCCATTTGGAGGAAGTGACGTTGTGTCTATCTTTGGAAGAAACGTACCTCCAGGTGGAATCCCTGTTCCAGGTATGACTTCCAACCCTGCTGATTTTAACAATCTGGACAACGAATCTGACTCTTCCGACGATGAAAACTATCAAGTAAATGGAACTGCAGTTGCTCCTGGGGCACCAGCTGCTCAGTCGATTCTCAATGGCTCCACTGCAAACCCACCCGCCGGCATGGCCTCTAGTGTCAGCTTGTTGAACAACACTGACATTCGTGGAGCTGAAGCCGTTGGAAAAAAGAAGAATAACCTCAGCGACACTGATCCTCTCGGTGTTGATATGAATATTGACTTCAAATCTGTGGGCGGTCTTGACAATTACATTGACCAGCTCAAAGAAATGGTCGCATTGCCTCTTCTCTACCCCGAGCTATATCAGAATTTTTCTATAACGCCACCCCGTGGTGTCTTGTTTCATGGACCTCCCGGAACTGGTAAGACTTTAATGGCCCGTGCTTTGGCTGCCAGTTGCTCAACTCCATCTCGAAAAATAACTTTCTTCATGAGAAAGGGCGCAGATTGCTTGAGCAAATGGGTTGGTGAAGCAGAGCGTCAATTGAGGTTGTTATTCGAAGAAGCCAAGAATCAGCAGCCCTCCATAATATTTTTTGACGAAATCGATGGTTTAGCACCTGTCAGATCATCTAAGCAAGAGCAAATCCATGCCAGTATTGTCTCAACATTGTTGGCATTAATGGACGGAATGGACAACAGAGGTCAGGTGATTGTCATTGGTGCAACTAACAGACCTGATTCCGTCGACCCGGCATTGAGAAGACCGGGTAGGTTTGATCGAGAATTCTACTTTCCTCTCCCAGATGTTGAGGCAAGAAAACAAATTTTAAAAATTCACACCAAAAAATGGAAACCATTGTTGAGCTCTTCATTTGTTGACAGCATAGCACATTTGACAAAGGGTTATGGAGGTGCAGACCTTCGAGCTCTTTGCACAGAAGCTGCGCTTAATGCAATACAGCGCAAGTATCCTCAAATTTATGAGTCCTCCGATAAATTGAGAGTGAAGCCCGAGAAGGTCAAGGTTGTTGCAAAAGACTTCATGCGGGCTTTGGAGAAGATTGTGCCTTCAAGCGCACGCTCCTCGTCAACTGGATCGGCCCCTATTCCAGAAAGACTCCAATCGTTGCTAGATTCATCCCTCGCCCAAGTTTCAGATCGTTTAAATACTTTGATGCCTGGGTCAGTCAAAACGCACAAAACAAAAAAGCTTACAAACCTTGAAGAAGCTAAATATGTCGACCCTACGGTTAATGATCCAGATGGCGGTTTTATGAAACATGAACTTTTGAAGAATCTTGAAAATTCAAGAACATGCAGACCCCATTTGCTCATTTGCGGTGACAGGGGAGCCGGACAGCAATATCTAGGGGCTGCTGTTCTAAATCTTTTAGAAGGGTTTCTGGTGCAAAACCTCGACCTTGCAACCATGTTTGGTGATGTTACGCGAACTCCAGAGCTGTGCATTGTTCAGACTTTTATTGAAGCGAGACGCCACCAGCCATCAATCATTTTCATTCCAAATATTGACTCATGGTTCGATGTTATGACTTACTCTGCAAAAGCAACATTATTCGCAATGCTAAGAAACCTCAAAAGCAATGAAAAAGTATTGTTGTTAGGGATCGCTGAGCTGCGTTATGATGATCTAAACCCTGAGCTCAGACAAGCTCTTGGATTCGTGGACGACAGCAACAACATAAATTTGGAGAATCCAGGAGAGAAAGCCCGCAAAAACTTCTTCTCTAATATTGAGCATGCTTTGCTCATGAAACCCTATGAATTCTTAAATGATCTTAATAATCGCCCGAGAAGGAAACTCAAGAAGTTGGAGATCATTCCGGCGGAAACGCATTCAGCATGCAAAATGTCGAAAAAGTTACGCAAACAACAAGAATATGAGGATACCAAGCTTAAAAATATCCTTAAACTCAAGCTCGCAGGAATAATGGATCTATTCAAAAACAGATATAAGAGGTTTAAAAAGCCAATTATTGATTTGGCCTTCTTGCATCACTTTTTTGATCCTTCCATATTGAATAATCCTGCAATAGTGTACGATGTGCTTTACGAGAAATCTGATGAGCCAAACCATCAAGATATGGTCAAAGAGATCACCACCGGCAAATTTTTCTACAACATGGATCTCGACACCGTCGAGGAAAGAATATGGAACGGATTCTATTCAGAGGCCAAACAATTCATCAAAGACATTAGAATGATTGTGCGAGACTCTATCATGTCAGGTGATAGAGACCGGATTTTGAAGGCGAATGAGATGCTCACCAATGCACAATTTGGAATCGAGGATTTCAATACCCCACAATTCGCGAAGGCTTGCAAAAACATGAGGGAACGCGAAATCAAAAAGCAGGAAAAATTAGTCCAAGACTTTAAACGGTTGCAGGCCGAATTTGATAAAAAACAAGACAGTCTTTTGACTGAAAATGGTATTCAACCCAGGGAAATAGGCCTTGCCCGTGCCATTGAGTGCGCAGATGCCAACTCGAACGGAACACCTGCAGTGCAACAAGAGGCGCCTCTAGAATCTCAATCGACCTCTATCGCGACGTTGCTAAATCAGGAAAATATCAATTCAGCTGAAAGTCCTTTGGAAAACGATGTCCCTCGGCAGGAAATACAAAATCAGAATCAGAAAGAGGATCGAAGCCTAAGTTCGTCGAACTCAGCCGAAAGTCTGGTCGACAGACAAACAGATCCCGTAAACTCAGATATCGAGTCAGACTCAAATGCGGTCAAGAAGCAAGAAGGTTCCCAGCAAAATGAAAGTGCTCTTGCACAAAATTCTTCAGTCAATGCCTGTTCGAAAACAGAGAATGGTACTTCGGCTGTGGAAGCGAACGCTAGCGATTCCTCAAGTGAGTCGGAAGTTGAGGGAGACTTCGAGGTCGAATACGCCAGGGATGTTATTTTGCCTCTGTCCTACAAGGCACTTTTCGAAGACAGATTGGTTGGTGTTTCTGCCGGCTATACTGTTGAGCAATTAGAACACGTCGTTGCCAAGTTGATGGAGATTGTGTGGGAAGATAGAGCTGAGTGGGATAAGACCAAGACCGTCAGTAAATTGGAGGATGTGGTCAGTACTCTACAAAATGCTTAATCCTAGGTTTAGTAAATAAGAAGACATTAGTCGAATCGTGAATTGAATTGTAAGAACATGTGTCCTAAAGTGCCCTTAGAATCCAGCTTGCACGCTGCGCTTCCTGATGTCCAGAAACTCCGACATGCGCTGGGATTCTCCGAAATCCACCCAAAATGCACACAAAAGGCAGAAACTTGAACCTGACGTCTGATCTAATCTTCAGCAGAACCGTCTCTCGGCCTGTAACTGATATTCTGTTCTTCCAAGTCGCTAATAATGTGGGGTGGGAGTTTTCCATTAACTTTGACAGCATATATTCCGTGAACAAAGGAATCAATCCTAAGCCACCTAGCGACCCAGGAGGCTTTGTTGTCGTCGCCCAAAGCCACCAAGCCTTCGAAGGAAGGCGACGTACAATCTTGAATCTGCCCATCCTCATTATCAGCATAGTGCAAGACCGACTCACAGTTGGGGCAGCCCTTCTCGAGAAAGTATCTATAGGGCTGTATTATCCCACAGAGCATGCATGCCCGTTCTGTTTTGCTGGACATGGAGAAGGTTCTTGTTTGATGCACTGACCAGTGAAGACGAAAAATAAGTGTCTATGCGCGCACGTGACTACAGCGTCGCAGGACCCTAGGTTGTTGATCGCCATTAAAACATGGCTTCAGCACATCCACATGATTGTCGCCTATTCTAGCGTTTACTTTAAATACTTGGCGAGGAGTTTCCCTAGCACTGTGCCAGAAATCAGTAGGGTGGGCAGAAAGTAGAGATTCCAACAAAACGCAAAATGGACATCCAAGCGACTGCCCGCCAGCAAGAACTAGTACATCGAATTTGTTTCAAAGAACGCCACAATACGGCAGCAAAGAAAAAGCCCCATATCATATCACGGCAATTAACAATCGAGCGAGTGGTACAATAGCTTGGTTCGCGTCGATCGTCGCATTTTTGGCGCGGCGCTACCTGCACCATCTTCTCAGTCACCAACTCGGATCATCCTCAGGATTCAACAAGCACATGCTTCGCGTCACCAGGAACCCGGTTGGGGTCCATACTGCCATGAGGCCCCTACTACATCCCATGACTGGATGGCCTGCGCAAAAAAAGCACTTTTCCGGAGACCCTTCGGTCATAGTCAATGCCTTGACCGAGTCCTTGCAAAGCATCCACACCATGACCCAGATGCCCTGGTACGCGTTAATACCCATCACCACGATTGCCTTGAGAACGGCATGGACCATGCCTTTAGCTGTGATGCAAAGATTGCGTATCCAGAAACAAAACGCCCTTAGGCCCATTATCGCCGCGACAGGCCCTGTGTTGCGGTTGAACCTAGCCAAAAAAGCCTCGAAGGTGACGAATGCCGGCGACAGCTCCGTGCATGCCTTGACCAGTCCGTTGAAAAGCATGAAGTACGATGAAATTATGGTGCTCTCGGCAAAGGAGGTCCGAAAGCGGCAAAAGAAGCTCTTCAAGAGCCACGGCGTGCAACTATACAAGAACCTTTTTTTGCCGGCTGCCCAGATACCCTTGTGGGTGTGCATGTCCATGACATTCCGTAACCTCAGCGGCTGGTCCACATGGGACAGCGTTTCAAACAAGGCCCTCGACTCCTCGCTATACAACGAGGGCATTTTGTGGTTCTCGGACCTCACAACCCTGGACCCCTTTCACATCTTCCCTTTGGCGATTGGCGTCGTTGCATTGGTCAATGTTGAGTGGACATTCAAAACCTTCAGCTTGATGAAAGCAGCTGGCAGACGGAAGGCGTTTAGACCCACGATAACCGATTCTGTAGCCAACGTCTCCCGGATGGCTATCGTTTTCTTGATGGGCATATCTTTGCATGCGCCCACGGCACTCACGTTATACTGGCTCACCTCTCAGATATACTCCTTGGCCCAAAACGTCGTTCTTGACTTGTTGTTACCCATTAGTTTTACTCCCAACAGGCGATTGAATTATCGGGCCCAAACCAACGACAAGGCCGTTGACGTCATCAACTCCAAAGAATGATTTCTTGTATATAATACACTCACCGGCTCTATAATGAACACCTAGAGACCTGAATACGGTCAATCTAAATCTGGTATTTACATTGGGCTTTGTTGGCGTAAATGAACTCGTGTCTAAGATGCCGAAGATGCCAATCTGTTACCTTCTCATCCACACGCACCCTTAATCAGTGCGCATGGCTGTAGACTGTTTTCTAACAATGGGCTTCTTCGACATATTGGGAGACGCCAGCACCAAGCTATACAACAATGTAACAACTGATCTTTCCGACCAAACTACTCGCAAGTTCCAAAATGAGACGCTCACCCTACTCGAGCTTGACACGTGGAGAAGAGATACGTTGCCTAGGACGCTAAAAGAGAGAAAACATCCGTATCTAACAAAAGACGAGTTGAAGCTTTTAATGGACTGGAAGTTGGCAAAAGGCAAATTTCGGCCAACTCTCCCCAAGCTTATCAATTCCAATGATCCGAATTCCGTCGAAACAATCTCCAAGGCAGGCTTCACTGCCTTCTTGAAGAGCATAGACGAATCCAACGCGTCAGATTGGCAGTCTATGCCCATAGCGACATACAAAGCAGCGCTAAGAACATCTTTGAAGATCCTCTGCGAGCTCAAAGGCATTGGGCCCGCTACTGCGAGCCTCATGTTGTCTCTCTTACATGAAATCACTCCATTTGCCCCTCCCTTCTTCAGTGATGAATCGTTTATGTACTTTGTCAGAGACTCCTTGCGGCCACTGCAGCCCATCAAGTATTCTGCAAAAGAATATATCGAAGAGTACACGCCTGTCATGGTGGCTATCATGAAGTTCCATTCCCAGTTAAGCCTGATTCAAGCCTTGGAGCGAGGGGCTTGGTCATTGAAATGCTACCAGATTCACAGAATAGGCAAGCTTAGTGACATCTGCATTCCATTTGACTTTACCGACGGTGATATTAGTTGCTTCGCAGATGCAGAGTTGTATCTACGCAGAATGGCTGAGGAGGACAACAACCCCAGAAAGAGGCTGTCGTCTCCTAGCGTTTCAAAAGGTACACATCAGAAAAAACTGAGAACCACAACATAACAAAATTTCCATGATATAGACCCTGTCTTCAAAAACTTTATTTACATCATGTTGCCGAAATGAGGTTGCATGATTTTCAAATATTCATGTAGTCTGTCTCATAGTTGATTAGTTTGAACAGATCCTTATGCTTTGAAAGCTTGCTTATGTTTTCTCCCGTTTCTCTAGTGAGGTTTTGCAATTGAGACTCTTTATCTGATCCAAACAGTTCGATCAACTGCCGATTGACATGGTCTGCAAGAAGAATCGTGTCTTTTTGGAAATTTTGAATAAGCTCTTTCGCCCTCGGCAATTCATCCAACTCTTCTGCTGACCTTGTGAGCACAACTCCACAAAGCTCACTAATAATCTCAGAGCTTTCGGGGGAAATATTGGGCCAGTTTAAAAGTTTCCTACCGTATTCGAGGGCGTCATGACTGCTCAACTGAGCCTTAGAATCCTCTGGTACACCGGAACTCCCCTGTAGTCTTAGCTTTAAGATTTTGATGAGCTGCAGCAAGGAAAGCTCGAACTGTATGGACTTGTTTGACGACGCCGACGGAAACTTCTCATCCAAAAGTTCACTTGCCGCAACAAAATCATAGTTCATGACAAGCTGCCTCAAATGATGTCTATCTTTTAGTGATTCTTTCACCGTCGCACCAAAAATCGGCATAATATTTTGCATTTTTGAGTTTGCTGCTGTAATATCGGACATTCTATCGATAATAGTCTCGTCCGTATCAGCTTTTAATGACTCTAGTGGTCGCAAGAACGCTTCGTGCTCGAAGTGATTCTCGATCAAACCATTGAAGATGCTCAAGTCATCGCTCGATCTGCAAATTTTTGCACCCAAATTGCCTTCTTCTTCGATTTCCTTCATGAATTTTATTTCATCAATTATGGCTTTTTGAAGTTCTTTTTGTTGATCTTGCTTAAGTTTTCTGGTGTAACCATTAATGTTAAATTCGAATTTCTTGAGTCCGAAATTAGTTTTGATTTTAGATCGTGGAAGGGTCCCCAGTTCTGATAAATCATCAAGATCAGATATCTGAAATCCTATGATGGGATAGAGTGATCCGGAATCACAACTCGAAGCAAAAATGGAGTCTTTGTACTTGTTGTTTGAGATCATTTCGTCTTCGGTGATCACTTTGACTAAAATCCCGTTGATAGTAACAAACACAGTTTTTGTTATGAAGTTCACACCAAAACCAACTGTGTCTGAGCGAAGCGACTTGTTTCCAGGGGTCTCAGAGTGGGCATAAACATTAAAAGGAGTATCAAGATCAAGCCTGCTTGTTTCCTGTTCTCCTTGATTATGTCTATTGAGCTGTGAGAAGCGCCTATTCAAATTGAGGGAAGAGTTACGGTAGTGACTTTCACCGTTTTTGATTGCCGCGTACGAGCAAGAGTTATTGAAGCTGATTGCCAAGCTTCCCTCTAGGGAGATGCCTGGCTCGGCACCCAAAAAGTTCAATGTTTCTTCGCTCACTTTCATCTCCGGGAACTCGGTGTCATCTAGCGATAATTTGTACAAGAGTTGTTCAAAATCGATGCTCAGGACTGCTGAGGATGAAGAGCTCGAGCTAGAGGAAATTGCGTCAAACTTGATAAATCTTTTCACAAAACCCAAGTTGAATGACAAAGATGATCCGGATGATAGGGAAGAATCATTGGCATGGATAATGGGTTGGAACCCTGTTTTGTTGGAAGCGTTTTGCTCGACCAGGACTTCATAATAGAAGACACCTGCTCGAGAGGGCACCTCTGCATTTGCAACAAAATTGTAAAATCTTTTTAGTGGTGCTGAACCACTCTGATTAAGCTTCGTGTCAGTCATTTGAAGATCAATGACAGAGTATCCGTTTTCTAGTCTGTTCTTCATTTGAAAATTATCCTCCAATAAATTCAAGTCTTTGCCGTGCACAAGAGGGCACCAATATATTGGAAGACGGTAAAGGAAAAGATTCCTTTTTTCATACATCAAGTAAGGACTAAAGAAGTATCTGTGCTCCTTTGTTTTATTCACCCAATAGAGGAGAATATCTAGGGGCAACTTCTCTAGCTCTGCCTTCTGGTTTCCTTCCTGAATATCATTTGAGCTGCTGAAACTGTGAATGGCGTTGCCGGAAGACTGTTCAAAACCATCATGACGGGTATCGGCAGCAAAAGATCTAGCAACACTTCTCAAATCACTAGATGTGGGGATTCTGTCAGACGCGTTTATGGAGCGAAACAATTCTGAGCTGCTATTGGTAATCTCATTATTCTGAGAGCGAGAAGATACATCTGGACTCGGCACTAGTCTATGTCTGAATATATCATACAATTCGAATAGGTAGGAGTCAGGTAAGTGTTCCGGAGGCGAATTACCCAAACATCCCATCACGGCAAATCTTTGGGTGAGCTTTTTCTTCAAGATCTCATCAACCAAAGGATCTTTGCTGAAGGAGCCTGTGGGCAAGACCAAGTCTTGAGCCTGGCGGAAAGAGTATGGCGAGGACTGTGGGCAAAAGGAGTTGCGTGCCCCCAATTCGGGGGCAACAGAGCAGAGTTGTTGCTGGAGCTCTTGTCCATAGCAACCATTCAAGAGATATGGTGGAATGACATGTAAGAAGTCGGTGCTAGTCATGGATGAGGTTCTGGAGAGGCAGAACAAGCCAAGTTGTGGGGAGAGATTGCGAATGTTAGGAAGGTTGGGGGCTGCACCCAGTATGCAGCACGGTCACCATTACCAGGTCCCCCCATAGCCAAATAAATCTTGTCTTTGACGACCATTGTGGCGTTCCAGTGCCATTGTCTGCACTAATCGTTAGGTCTTATTCTCGATAACTAGAAGAAGAAAATCTACAGAAATGGAGGCTTGTGCCCATACCTCGACGTCCTGCCGCGGACAAGGCATTGCACCTGGCGAGGTGTCGCGCACCTCAGCTGTGGACGGTTCTTACCAACACCTGACCAACAAAAAGACGGTCCTTCTGAATTATGACGGATGCTATACTATCCGAGGTCTATAAGGCTGTGCCGAATATCTCCTTGAACATGGTCTCCCAAGGAGCCGAGGCCCTCGTGCTCAGCACCTCCACGCACCCATACTATCCCAGCGAAGGCACTTATATGATCAAGTTTAGACCAAAGAAACCATATAGGCATCCCAAGATAGATGCTTTCATCACCAAGTCGCGGACTATAGGAGAGGCAAAGTTCATGGTAAAGCTTAACAAGTTGGGGATCCCGGCCCCAGGCTTAATTTCCTTGGATGCCAAGAGAGGTATTATCTGGATGGAGAGTATCGGGAACACTTTGCCTGATGGCAGTGTGTCTTCTTTAAAAAACTACTTGTGGCATCTAGAGAAATCTGGCGCAGATTGTCTTGATAGTGGTGTTCAGGAGGTGTGTCGCCGTACTGGCTCGCTTATCGGAAAGCTTCATATGTCCGATATGATCCACGGAGATTTGACCACATCCAATATTCTCATGCAAGACGGAGACTCTTACCTCATTGATTTCGGCCTCTCCTCGTACTCTAATCTCCCTGAAGACAAAGCAGTGGATCTCTATGTCTTGGAGAGAGCGGTGTCTAGTACCCACTCGGACTTTGCTGATCTGTATAATGCCTGGTTATTGGATGGCTACCGTGAGTACCTCTGTGCACACAAGAACAATGGCAAGACTAAGTGCAAAGACACCATGAAAAAACTAGAGGATGTTAGATTGAGAGGAAGAAAGAGATCGATGCTAGGCTAGCAGTAACTCAGTGGTGCTGAGTCTAGGTACCCCATTATACTCAAGACTGAAAATACACAATGCATATATTTTAACTCTGGGTCTCTTCATTTGTAGATTATTCGAGCTTGTCAACGATTCCACTAGCATTCAGATGAACTGGCTCGCGGGTATTCTTGCGTCTGGGCCACATAGATGGCAATTTCACGACTTGAAAACGGGGCTCGATGCATCGATCGGTAAACCAAGACCTCAACTTGTTTTCAATGAGTTCAGAAACTTTAGGTACATCCTGGAGCTTTGTTCTCGAGCCAATCAAGGATTTGATTTGGAATTCAAGACGATAATCGGGGGAGAATGAAAACATCAATGCTGTGCCACCCTCCTTCTTCAGCAGCTGGTCTGCCGCCGTACCGCTTGTCCCCGAAGGTTGAAATGATCTAGGCTCAGCGTTGTTAGTAGACCCATCACCGCTGGATGAAGGTGTCTTTGTTTTCTTGGGTTTCGTGCTCTCCCTGCTGAATTCCGTATCATTAGTGTTAACCAAAGATACCGTCAAACACGAGGAGAACCGTACCATAGATACAGTGAGCAGAACAGGGAGGGAGGCTGTTAGTGGTCGTGGATGGTTGAGTAAAATACGAGTCTCGATTCCTAAGGTCAAAATGTCGGACAAGTCAACATCAATTTTAGCCTCAAGACGTCCGGAATTGTCAGCGCTATGTTTGATTCGGCAATTCGAGAAAATGGGAAAATCATCCCCGATGTCTATCTCGGTTAACCTGATTTTGTCAAGATAATCAGGTAGATCCAGATTATCCAAAAAGTCGTTCAATGAATGGTATATGTTGTCCGATAAAAGAGCCTCTGTGCGAAGCTGTGAAATGGTCTGAGCCACTAAAACATTGAACCAGTCTAAACTCTCTGGTTTGTGGTTATTCACGTCATAATATGTCTTCTCGAGAATTGACTCGAGCACGGAGTAGTCAGACACACCAGAATCATCGCCCTTGCTATTGTTATCACCTTTATCACGCTTGATGATGACATTTGCTGCATCCCTTTTCAGCGATTTCTTGCTTTCCGATGAAGGTGATTCAGAAAAGACCAAGAACTTGAGGAATATTAAGAGGAAAATCACCACGCTGAGTTGTCCCGTGATCAATCCCTGAGTAAAGGCTCCACCGTTATTGACAATGAAGTTTGACACTCCCAGAATTCTGCTGCCAGACCCCGTCTGCTGTGGAAATCGGTCACTGGGGTCGTAGTTTCGATTCCACGTTAACGTTTGTGCTTCTTCCGCCCCAGTCCACTGAGTCCGAGGAGCGTCGATGTCCCCAATTCCTTGATTGGACTTATCGGGACTCAGCATATCGTGGTTTTTTCGTGCAATAAAACCTCGAATGGCCTGGCAAACCGGAGTTTATGAGTATCTTAGACTGGCTTGTTCCATCATTTGATAAGATGCTTCGCGCAATGTACAGTGCGTCCATGGTGGATAATGGGTCATTTTAGTCGAAGTGCTCGGCCGTAATGGGAAAACTTCTGCAAAATACGAGTATTTGCCCAAGGTGCAATTGATTCAACAGACTTGATTTCTGAATAGCTTAGAGCAGCTCCCGAATTGACAAATACTACAGGGGAATCTGATACAAGGCTGCTCATGCTCATATTACATGTTATGTATAAATCGAGCCGAAATCCCGTCCATAATTAATATTCACCAGGTTTATTAACTTGGTCGTGAGAGGTTCATTGTGTCTTTTTAGTCTTGGGTTTCTTTGCTGTTCTGGGGGTCAAGATAACCCTGTCCGTAGAGCCTTTGGCCTTACTCTTGGCTGAAGAGGCTGATGACTCATTTGATGCTTTCTTGGAAGACCGGGAAGCCGCTTCGCCTTTGCGGGGTTCCGGGGATGGCTTTATTTCGTCATTGGTAGAATCCTCGTCATGAGAGTCGTCGATTCCGATCCAGTCCTTGAAGTTCCCTATGATTGTTCTGATTGGCTTGTCATTCTTGTTGACAATGTACTTGGAGGCGAAATCAGTGACTGGACTTGATGCCCTCGAGCCACCGTCATCACTAGCAAGCGACACGCTGCTGTTGCTCGAACTGAGAGGATTTTCGCCCTTTTTACCTCTCAAGTATTCGCGGACTTCAACATACAAGTCCTTGGACACATTGTTGAAATTATTTCTGTTCTTCATCCAATAGGTCCTGAAGTCATTGATATGCTTCTTGAATTCCAACTCATTCTTTTTTAACCAAGACACATTGAGCTCCTTTCTTGTTGCACCGCGGGCAAAGTTTCTCATCAAGTACTTGTCGTAATCACGAATAATTTTGGTGATGATGTCTGACGTGGAAATACCTTCAGTACGCTGAGTTGTCAAAAACATACCACGCTCTTTGATTGGCTTGTAGATATCGTCGCTGCCCGCTGATGCGTAAGGCAAGTCATCATGAGCAACGTAATCAAGTCGATGCTCGATCAAAAAGTCGGCAGTGACACACCAGGGGGCGTTCTCAATTACCTCGTCGACCCATTTGCAGTGCTTCAACGTCTCGACCCTATGCTTATCGGAGAGAACAGTAAGCCCCTTCTTCTCTCTGGTCTCTTTGTCCGAGGGAATTCCACACACCAATTCCACATTTTTGAATGACTTCTTGGCCTGTTCGAGTTGGCGCATGTGGCCAAGGTGAAACAAGTCAAAGACACCATCAGCGTAGATTCTTATAGGGCGGTCGGTTGGGGGCAAGTTGAACCTGTAGCCCCTGGGCCTGAATTTTCTCAATTCTTCGGGAAGCTCGCTGTCCAATGCCTTTTCCCTTTGTTGGAATTTCTCTTGTTCTTCTGCTTCGAGCTTTTGTCTCTTTTTCTTGGACTGTTCGTCTCCGTCTTCACTATCGTCCTCAGAATCGCCGGATGATCCGTTTACCGACAAAGGAGATTCTGTTCTTTTCCTTTTCCGGAAAAGATTGCTCAATTTGGGAGCAATTCTATCCACCGAAAGCGTCCTGGCAAGAGGACTGCCTGTGTCTGGAGTCCCGGGTTCCATTTCAATTTTGTAGGGGTTTGGCAGTTGATCGGGAAGCTAGCGCAGTGTGTCGAATGCAAGCATTTTTGTACTGATTTTTATTACAGGGTCACGTGAAACTTAGATACGCGGATGCAAAAATGACGAAAGCCCGCCTCATGCAGCGCCTTGCTGGCAACGTGTGGAGGTGCGGCTATCAAGTTGGTACTTGGGCGTCTGATTTGGAGCGTCAGTTCTGGTTCGGCTCGGTTAGTTAATCCACTCAGCATGGCCACCGTCACACGTATATTTCTAGGTCCCGCTGCTCCTGTTCTTTCCGGGTTAAGGTTGGTCCTGCGTTTTGGCCGCGTGAGCTAGATTGCCGCAACAAACGTGGGTGAGAAAGACGTGCTTGCGCGCTTGAGAAATCAGCCACTTGGAACCTGATTCTATCGGTATCTCTTGGTCCATCGCTAGCTCTAAACCCTTACTGCTAAGTATTTTCTGCGTTGGTCATAAACTTGACTGTGGTTACTGCCTGTCGACTCAAGCTTGGTCAAGCTTGATCTTTGTTCGAGTTCAAGCAGCAGTATCGAGTTGGAAAGAATCAGGTGAACATTTTAAAATGTAATAGGTAAAAAGCAAGTGATTAATGAGCTGCTAGAGGTCATGTTTGCCAGATCAGCGCGTAAAGTAGACTTTGGGCTTGTACTTGAGTGCCTTACAAAATGTACTTGAGGAAGAGGCCGGATTCACAAATTTTCCACAATGTAGCGTTCCTCAGAACAAATGAATCATGCTCGTGCAAATATAATGCTAGATCAAGGCAAAAAAATAAACTGGCGGAATTCACTTGAGGGCAAAATCCCGAATATACAGCAAGCATTGTGCTTGTGTCTTGAATCATCGATTTGCCTAAAGAACCACCATTTTCCCATGGTTTCCCACCTCATGGCCCTAAGGACATGGGGTGTCTCTCCAGGGCGTGTACAGAAGCTGTGTGGTGCGAGGTTACTCCAATACTTCTATCAAGGTTCTCGTTGTCTACGCCATGACCCTGTATTCACTTTCTGATTTGAAGTTTGTCTCGCCTAAAACACTTCGGGCCTCACTCGATGACAAGAATATTCGTCTCGCTGTAGTAGATGTGAGAGACGATGACTACATAGGCGGCCACATCAAGGATTGCTATCATTACCCTTCGGAGTCGTTTGCTCAAACCATGCCAAAACTCAGATCCGAGCTTTTGGAAAACCACATGGAAGAGTTAGTATTTCACTGTGCATTATCTCAAGTAAGGGGCCCGAAGTGCGCCCTTGCTTTCCTAAGAGGTATGGAAAACTTGCCGGCTGATGAGAAGGTCAAATTTAAGGACTTGAAGGTCTCCGTGCTCTCAGGCGGCTTCAATGCGTGGCAAAGCGATTACGGCAATGACCCCAAAGCGACTGCCGCCTACGCCGAAGACCTCTGGTCTTGATGCGCCGCAGATACTGTGATCTATATATTTTATTTAATTCGAAATGCTTGAATTGGTTGCTCTCCAAGTGCCGATCTCGCTGTCGTATGGGAGCGGATGTCTGCAGAAACAGACTAAAGACTTAGATTAGGCTTGGCCCGTTGTACACACCTGCCAGCTGCGAAACCGTTTGCTGCGGAAAGGCTTGGCCGCCTTGCGTGAACTGAGGCTGAAATTGAGATCCCGGCACGTTTTGCGTATTGTATTGACCGGTGGCTTGCAATGTCAAATTGCGCTGTGCGTTTTGAATATACTGATTTTGCAATTGTTCTCGTTGCGTGTCCGGGAAAACTGCAGTGGTTGGTAAGTTCTCCAAACCACCTGCAGTGGGTTGAGGCTTTAATGCCTGAGTCGCCTGACCCTGCGAGGCCGAGTCAAATACATTCTTTGTTGCATGCGACACCTTGAATGGGTTATTACCAGTTTGGTTGCTCGACAGGTTGTCCATGGTGTTTCCGTGGTTAAAAGTGAAAGCAGTGGTATTTGGACTGCTGAAGCGCGTGGCCCCGAATGGATTTGAAGACTCTATCTGAGGATTATTACCACTGGACGATGAAGACATTGCTGCGAACGGATTGGTGTTTTGTCTCTGAACCTGGCCTGAAGATTGCATTTGATTTCCAATAGTAGGAGCATTGGTCAGAGATTGCTGGAAGCCAGTGTATTGCTGAATAACTGGTTGCGTTACCGGGGCGAAAGGATTAGAGCCAGTTTGCTGCATCTGCTGGGATCCAGTGTTTGCATGCTGCAAATTTGTTCCGAAGCCGGCTCCGGTGTTGGCCAGCATGAGCATCAAATGCGGATTATTGGAGGAAAAGTTCGAGGGCATTGAGGTTCCCCAAGGATTGATAGCCGTTTGCTGAACAGACAAGGAGTGCACTCTTTGCAAGTCTGTTTGGTTAGGGCTCTGGTGTTGCTGATGTTGACTTTGGTGTTGTTGCTGAAGTTGTTGTTGCTGAAGCTGTTGTTGCTGAAGCTGTTGTTGCTGGAGCTGTTGTTGTTGAAGCTGTTGTTGCTGGAGCTGCTGCTGTTGCTGCTGCTGTTGTTGAAGTTGTTGTTGCTGGAGTTGTTGCTGTTGGGCTTGCTGCTGTTGTTGCTGGAGTTGTTGCTGCTGTTGTTGTTGCTGTTGAGATTGTTTTTGCAGGTCAGCTCCATTCGGACCGCTAGCGTTCTTTGCCACGCTGCCCACGGGAAGACCCTGGCCCTTCTTTATTAAATACTCCGAGCGGTGCTGCTCGAAAGCAGGATCATGTAAATACTCCTCCAAAGATGAGGTCAAAGCAGTAGGTGCATGCTTGATCGTTGGAACATGCAACTTGGTGGCGTACTCAAGATGTTTGGCCACGCGTAAATAGTCAATAACGTACTTCGTCTGGTCAACAAACTTCTTGTAAACAGTCAATGCACGCTCGGCGTCAGAATATGCCATCTCGAAATAGTGCTCCAATAGATTGATGACACCCTCATTCATTTCTTGAAACAAGGCCAAGAGATCATTGACCAAAAGCCGGAAAGCGGTCAAGATTATGTCGTTCTTGATCTCGGCTTCTAGGAAGGAATTTTTTAACAAAGCGTCGATCTGCTTCTGAACGCTCTCGCACTCGCGAAGCAAGCCCTTCTCAATGGGAAGGTTTCGCAAGCGCCCGCCACTCTGATCGATGGAGTTGTTGATTCTTTCATCGCGCACGTAGTCTATTTGGGTAGAGGCGTAATTGTCGACTCTCGCCTGCAAGTAGCGGGAGTATTTGATGATGAAGCGAGCATCGGAATTGAACACCGACCCATTGGAGATGTTGGACCCGGCATTCTTGAACATGTTGGGTGCTCTCTCACTGAGGTATTTCAAGGTCACGTCCCGGTCTCCTTCACGGATCATGATGTGGAACACAAGCAATGCCTTGTATACCACGGACCACGCGCCGTCTTGAAGTCGCTGATGCAATGTCCGGATGATGGTCACAAGGTTTTCGGATGACACCTGGTGGTCCATGGACGTTGCCATGAGTATAGGCTCGATGTATTTTGGCTTGGGGGCAGCCACTTTTAGTTTGGTCGCCCCCTTGACTATCTTCTCGTATGTCGTCATATGGAAGGGCGAGTTGGATGTGTACTCACTCAATGGGTGAAGATACGGGATGGAATGTGGGAAGTTGGGAGTAGACTGGCGTTTTTTTGTTGTTCTTGCAAGCAATCGCGAGTCGCGGTGATTGGTGCCGAAGTGATCAAGGACTAGTGCGACACTGCCCCGCTGCAACTTTTACTTGAAACAAATGCAATTCTCGCTTCTGACACTGCACCTCATCATGCGAAACAGGGAAGTAGCCGTGAAAAAAAAAAAAAACAAATTCAGATTCCTAGATCCGGCGTTCCGGCGTTTCTTTCCTAGTTGTTGTCTTTGAATCGGAGTGTTCCATTCCGAAGATCCCCATGTGCCTTCACGAAATGTGTCTCGTAGCCGATCCAATGTACCGTCACTTTCGCGCCGCTTAAACTCGTGAACTGGCCTCGTCCTGGCAGCAGCCTCAGTAGCACTACTGGTTGTGCTTGAGCGAATCCCACAAAGCCTGGCACGTGTCGTCCTGGTGCACAGGTTGAAGCTGCGGAACCAAGTCACTGCTACATCAAGGCGCTGCCACCTGAGGTGAACCCGAGAGGGTCAAGGCATGACTGCTTCACCAAGCATAAACCGCCGGATTGATTCCTGCAGGCGCCCTAGAGAGCATTGGTCTTAGTGATTAACTAGACGCTTTGGCATGGGCGTTAATACCCAGTTGTGTCATGATAGCCGTAATGTAGTCCAAGTGGCCGCTAGCCCAGATGGATCCGATCCGAAGGTGTCCCAAATTGAACAATGTTTCCCGATTATCAATTCCTATTTACAATATTTGGGGAGGGAGATCACTTGTCCCTCAATCCGCCTCGCTTCTCCAAGAAGTCTTTGGCCTCGTTGACTTTGGTTGCCAAAAAGGAGGAGCCGCCCTTGTCGGGGTGGTTTGCCATCATGAGTTTTCTGTGTTGCTCCTTCAATTTGGCTTTGGTCAACGTGCTTTCTTTCAAGTTGAGAATCTGCAAGGCTTCCTTGGCCGCCATTTTTGGGCCAAACGTGCCCTTAACGAACGCCTTACCATTGATACCGGGCTGGTTCGATTTGAAGAATCCCGACGCAACGTAGGCGACTCCTAAGACGCCGAGTCCTGTCATCCATGGGTGTTGCCCCATCCATTCGCCAGCCTGGTCAAAATACCATTCGGCTGATCCTTCGGGGGCCTGCTTTTTCTGCAAGTGTCCAGTATAACCAAGCAGCTGCTGCGCTTCACCAGCCTGTTTGCTTTCGCCGGGAATGGCAAGAGTTGGGGCTTCCATCTTGTTGTTCTGCTTCAGTGCCTTGCCTCCAATGCGCTTTTTTTTCTTCATGCCCGCCCGCCTATCACGTGACCACCAACATGGCCCCGTTGGCTGGATGCAGACATGGCCAGTGCCGCCACGCTTTCGACGGCCCTTCAGAGTATGGCTACGATGCTTTTCAGATAGAGTCCCTTTTTGGAAAGTGAGGCCATGGGTTATGCGGTTTGGCGGCAAGCAGCTGAGGGCACTCGAAAAGTCGGCGGCACTACCAATGGTCAAGCTTCATGGAGGGCAGATTATTCTAAGAAACAATCCCTTATGAGAAGAAAGGGCCCCGGTGATTAATGTGTTCTCGAGGCCATTCGTTAACTGGTCTGGCGGGTTGCAGTGAACATCCGGCAGCGAGAGCAGACCCGTGCACCATGGGGCCTATTTTTTTCTCTCCTCATCTCATCCTGCGACTACCTCTTGGTACTTGCATTGGATCTCTGATCTACCTTCAGTTCTTCAGCATTATTTCATTGGATCTGTCCCAAAAGCTTACCATAGTTTTGAGGAAGATTATTCTAGCATCACATCAAAATGAGAATTTATTCTTGCCATTTCTGCTCTTCTCCCGTGTACCCCAGTAAGGGTATCATGTTCGTGAGAAACGATGCCAAGGAGTTCAGATTCTGCAGGTCCAAGTGTCACAAAGCATTCAAGCAGAGAAGAAACCCAAGAAAGTTGAGATGGACTAAGGCATTCAGAAAGGCAGCAGGCAAGGAGTTGGTGGTGGACTCGACCTTGACGTTCGCCGCCAAGAGAAACGTTCCTGTCAGATACAACCGTGAGCTTGTTGCTACCACCTTGAAGGCCATGTCCAGAATCGAGGAAATCAGATTGAAGAGAGAGAGAGCATTCTACAAGAACAGAATGAGAGGCAACAAGGAGAGACAGCTCGCAGCAGACAAGAAGTTGGTCAACGACAACCCAGAGATCTTGAGAATGAGAGACGTCGAGTTGAGAAAGAAGGCCGAGAAGGAGGCTGCGCTTGAGGAAGACGTGCAAGAGCAGGAGGACGAGGAAATGATGGATGTTGAGTCTGAAGACGAGGAGTCCGAGCAAGAAGAGCTCAAGCAAAAGGTTCTTTTGAAAGCCAAGAGGAAGACAAGAGCTTAATCGTTTGTACTATAGATCATTTATTATTTTCGGCCATCCGATGCGTATGTAGTTTGCAGAACGGCTGCCAGAGCCGGGGCGGTGAGCGTAAGAGGCAACTTCGCCGGGTGTGGTGCAATCAGTTTCCCTGAAGTACCCCAAATATCTTGAAGAAGACAATTAAGCCAGCTTGCTGCGGAGGCGGTTGATTTCGGGCCAGAACGGTTTCTGCAGCACGCCTTCTGCACGCAGAGGCTCTTCGTCAGGCTCGGGGTCCATGGAGTACTGCGCCAGTCTCAGAGCATGCATCATCATTCGGATTGTGGCATTATGGGCTTCGGTGTGGATCTTGCTATCTTGGGGCCGTTTGGAAAAAGTGCCATGCTCGTCGCGTGTATCTCGCAGTCTTTTGAGAGAAGAGGTCGAACCCGGCAGCGACCCGAATTCGGCCACGCTGTAGGCAGAGTCCGGGCGAGGAGGAAAGGACATCGAGTCACGCGGAGAGACAGCGCTTGGCGGGCCAAATGCTGAACCCTGGACACCAGAAAAGAGGCTGATGGAAAAAGCCCGCGATCCGTCGTCACTGAGCGCGGCTCTGTCCTGCGGGTCCTGGGTCGGCGCGAATTCTTCGCAGACCCAGGTGATGCGGCCATCTCTCAAGGCACGTACCCCAGAGTGCAATTTAAACACCGCCTTTAACAATGTCACGACCCCAACCACTCAACAAAATACCCAGTGGCATCCAGCAAGAGACGACTCTCAGAATCAAGTCAAACACGCCGTACGTTTCTGCGGTCAAGCGGGCCAGCAAGACTCTAGATAAGTTCGATTTGAGCCCTACAAACCAGCAGAAGAAGTACCACCGGGGCGAGTACAAGAAAGTCAAGTACATCACATTGCAGGGCATGGCCAAGGCAATACCCAAGACAATCAGCATAGGACTCCATTTCCAAGCCAATAAGGGCCACCAGATCGATGTAAGCACGGGGTCCGTTACGGTTCACGACAAAATCAGAGGAAAAACAGACGCAGAGATCGAAACCAAGGATGGCGAGCCCGAATACGAGAGTGAGTTCCGCGAGCGACAGGTATCCTTCGTGGAGGTGAGGATTTGGCTCAAAAGGACGTGAGCACAGCGGTTTCTTGCTCATCGATGTTGCCAGGCTGTGGCTTTGATAACTTTCCGCCAAGCGGCTCCAGTAATATTCTTTGGCACGATGGCCATACTCTGGGCTTTCTTGACTGCCATCAACATTTTATCTTATCCAAGCACTTCTCCTTGATATGTAATAGCTCGATCACATGCCTTTCCACCTTGCAGCTCTTTTTCGTTTTGCGACCGGCATTCAGAAAGTCTTCCTTAAGTTCTTGGTTGGATTCATGATTCCCAAGATCAACGCCAAAAAGCCGTTCGGCTCGCTCTATCAATTCACGACATTTCAGATACTCTTTCAAATAGTATGCCTTCTCGCAGGCATGAAGCATCGCCACCCGGTCGACTTTGCGGGTATTTTGTAGGCCGTCCAAATGCTTCTCCTCGAAAAGCCAGTCGTCGGTATCAACTTTAGGCCCGCTTCTTTGGAACTGGGCCTTTTGGTCTAGAAACTCTGCTTCACTTTGTCCCTTTCGCTGCTTGGCTTTATTTTTCCCGGTTTCAAGATTCAAATCCTGTAATTTGCTTTGCAATGAGTCCTCATTCTCGGTAGCGGCTACCTCGGAGCCTACTTTGCGGTCTTGTTCGTCTGCTGTCATCGCTTTCCCAGAAAGTGTAGCCGTGATGGCATCTCACAAACACTTTCGCGCGTCGCGTAAAACCAGCATCGTGGGTCCTTCCTCACTGCAACTCCTTGAAATTCAGTTCAATCAAAGAAGTCACAGACGCTTTCTTGCTGGTGGGGCCTGTTCCTTTGAATGGCCGTATCCTGCTCGATTGGTGGCGTCTGTTCATCGCAATGACCAGTTTTTGCATGTTTGGTATCTAGGCGTAATGCAACCGGGCCCCATACATAATGTAGCACTGCGTAGAACGCCTGGCACCTCGTCTTTATACTGCCCAACACATGTTTAGTTACCAGGCTTCGCCTGCCAAGGCCGATTCCAACTTGTGTTGCCATGGTTGAATTCTAAGCACTTTCCTGAAAATCGATTGCACCTAGCGAAATTTTTCAGTTTTCAGCCCAGGTGAGTCATTGCAATAGGTTGCAATAGCATGCTGCGCGCAGTTGCCGTTACATCGAGAGTCTCGACGCTCAGTTGGTGCACACCAACTTTTTAGGTGCTGGTGACACAATGGCATCGCCGAGTACATTCCAAAGGTTAGCGACCAAAGAGGATGCAGAGGAATTTATCGACAAGTACGACCATTTCTTATTTGACTGCGATGGGGTTCTTTGGCTCGACACAGAGGCCATCCCGGGAGTCATTGAGTTTGTCGACTACTTGCGTGGCAAAGGCAAAAGCATGGCCTTTGTGACGAACAATTCCTCCAAGTCCAGAAACACGTATGTGACAAAGTTCAAAGATCTCGGGTTCGGAGATGTAAAGAAAGACCTGATTTATCCCACATGCTACTCCGCCGGCTTGATCTTGAAGGAAAAGCTAGGCTTGGCGCAAGGCTCCAAGGTGTGGGTTTTCGGAGACGAGGGCATTGAAGAAGAGCTTCAGGAGTGCGGCTATGTTCCCATCGGTGGCACTGATAGTGCCTATGATAGCGAGTGGGACCCGGAGTCGCCGTTGCTTGACGTAGATCCAGAGGTCCAAGCGGTTGTGGTGGGCTCCACAAAGTCGGTCAATTACATGAGAATTGCATCCACGGTCCAATATCTCTTGCACAACGACAAGTCTTTGCCATTTGTCGGCACGAACATAGATCGTACCTACCCTGGTCCGAAAGGCCGCATTTTACCGGCAGGAGGCTCTTTGGTGTTTTTTATGAAGTACACTTGTGATCGGGACTTTATTGATGTGGGAAAACCCAGCCCTGTTTTCATGGACACGATTCTCCAGGTTCAGAACTTCAACAGAGAAAAAACCCTCATGGTGGGCGACACTTTGTACACTGACATCAAGTTTGGCAACGACGGGAAGTTGGGAGGCGCTAATGGTGGGTCGTTGCTTGTCTTGAGTGGTGGTACCAAGGAAAAGGACTTGGCCAACATCCTGGATCCTCTGTTGAAACCTAGTGCTGTAGTGGAGTCTTTGGGACACCTTATGGGATTGTTGAGATGAGAGGATGGCTCAGAGTGTTTTATAAACCGAGCATTTATAAACCAAGCACACGCAGTAAAGAGACCTTTAGTTAAGAAACACGCAATAAAGACACTTAGGAAAGAAACACAGAATAAAGACATACTTAAAACATAATAAAGTCATACTTAAAAGGCAGACATAACAAAAACACGCTTGATAAAGACACGCTGATTCAATCTCTCTGGCGAGACCTTCACGAATCCCCTAGTTTAAGTTCAGATCACGCTACTAACTATTGCAACCGGACCAGTTGCAGTCTGGCGCGACTCCGCACTGCAGCTAAGTAGACATCCTGAGGCGAGAGCCTTTCTCGGAGCTAAAGTCTATTGGCCCTTTTCGACATGCTTAATTTCACTGGTTCCACTAAACGGCGAACGGTCAATTTAGGAGATCGTCGAAACCAAACCAAGGCGCCATTTCTCGAACAAAGCCGCAAAAAGAGCGAAGAGAGAGAAAGGGCAAGAGAGAGAGAGCAGAAGGCGACCCTGATACAAGCCCATGTTAAAACATTTCTCGACTTGAACAAATACTCTCAGCAGATCCTCACACAGTGGGCGGCTCAATTCGACTTGAATGCAGACTTTGAGCCTCAGACTTCCCCTCAAGCTACCAATGGATTGATCTCACAGTATGGAACCTTGACCTCATGGTGTTGCGAGTTTCGCTTTGTCAGCCGATTTGGCTATTCCTCTAATTGGAACAGTGCTCTTCTTGTACTACTGCTTGTCCTTGATGCAATTCGGCACAATGCGGCAGGCAAAGTCTCAATCAATGATTTTGGCGTGGCAGTCTTAGTTCGAGCTTTAAACCTGGCGTACGCCAAAAACCGTCTCAGCCTGTTCGACTATGCAACATACATGAATTCGATATTAAGGCCAAGAGATCGCTTATTTCGCTCTCCGCTCCCGCTCCCCTCAACCTTGAGCAATCTCAAGGTTTGCATGACCAATACTAATTATAAAGACTTGATAGAATGTGCTTTAAAAGTCAATATATCTGACTCTAAAGTACTGTTTCTTTTGTGGTTTGCATCCTTGTCGCCTCTAAATCTCGAAGGGTTGGATTCATATTGCCACGTGGTTGAAACGTGCCTTTTATCTTCGACCGGAATTCTAGCTACACTTCCGCCAATCATAAAGACATCCGTCCTCCTCAATTTGTATCTGATATGTCAGTCCAGTGATACCATTGACATCGTCACAGATGTCCAAGTGCTAAAGCTAATAGACTTTCAGATATCAGAAGTCTCTGATCTAGACCTGCCTCCCGAGGCTCAAACTACCGATGAGAGTATAATGGCTGCTCCTGACGTAGTCTTTGATGTGGGTTACTTCGAGCATCTGAACTTGCATAGCTTGGAGATGTCCACCAGGGCATATTCTGAAGCCAATGACAAGAATACTATTCAACTGGTATCGGTCTCTGATTCAGTTAGCAACTTGTTCTCTAGTCATCTCTCTTCCAGCTATATTACCCGTGCTGTACGAGTTTTGCAGCTGGAAGATTCCGAATTGGCTGTTCATTTTATATGCCATATTATTCACATTTTTCCTAATTTGAAAAGCAGAGTTTGCATGGTTTTATCGGTCATACCAAATCTTCCACACTGGTTATTCTCGCAATTACGGGGTCACTCAATTTTTAACACAATCTATGAAGCAGGTCAAAATCATGACCTAATTCCCTCGAGAGAATTTCTGGATTTGTCCAACATAAAACAGAAGTCCTTCTGGGACTTGACTTTTTGCTACATGCAAATGCTCTCATTTTGGGTAATCGTTTCCAGTGATAAGGAATGCTTTCAAGATGACAAATACAGACTCGAAGATGTGATAGATTTCTGCAGTTGGCTCAAAATAGTTTCACTAACTCTTATATTTCTGTTCCCTATTGACCCGCATTTATTAAGGGTCAAAGAGATCGCGTTGTTACTACTCAACCAGCTCTACATGAAAAACCTTCGGATGAAGTTTCTCCCTGATGGTTTCTGGCGGCTCAAAGCACTCAAATTCGATACCACTACCATGATTTCTTCAATTTTAGAAAATGACGCCAAAGAAGAAGAGGAGAACCTGTCCGATGTCGAGTCACTGGAAATGCCTCTGCGGATCAAGATAAGGAACCTGGAAGCAGAAGCAAAATTAGAAGTTCTAATCAAAGTTCCTTTCTTTGTGGATTTCAAGGATAGAGTTAAGGTGTTTCAAAATTTAATTAAGGCTGATCGTGAGTCTTTAGGTCCAGATTCTGCCTACCTGTTCTTTAGTGATGACATGAATTCTCAAAAACTATCGGTAGATATCAACCGCGAGACTGCTTTCGAGGATGCGTTTCTCAAATTACGCAAGTCTGGTCTGAAATTTAAGAATAAGCTTAAAATAAGATTCCACAACGAGCATGGACCAGAAGCAGGAATAGACGGAGGAGGTCTCACGAAAGAATTTTTGACTTTGGTTGTCTCTGAGGCACTTGATAATAAGAAAGGGTTTGAACTATTCCAAGAGTCGGGAAATTATGAGCTTTTCCCAGACGTTTCAATTTATCTCAAACTCGCAAAGCAGATTGACATACAGAATCAGGGACTTAAATTGGCCTACTTGAAATTTTTGGGCATGATCATCGGAAAGTGTCTATATGAAAGTGTCCTTATAGATGTTCAATTTGCCACATTCTTTCTTTCGAAATGGCGAGTTGCCCAAAGTCTGATGAAAAACTCTATCAATGATTTGATTTATCTCGACGAAGATTTTTACAACAACCTCAACAAATTGCTCGCCATGTCTAATGATGAGATTCTAGCACTTGACCTCAACTTTACCATTGATGAGCGTATAGATAATGATGTTTATGTTTTTGACTTGGCTCCGCCGAATGGCCTGAGTTTGAGTGTCGACAAATTCAACAGATTGAACTATCTTCACCAAGTTCTGAACTTTCGGTTAAACACATCACTTCAAGTCCAGACTCAAGCATTCCTTAGTGGCTTGTTTAACCTCATAAAACCTAATTGGATTAACATGTTCGATCCATTTGAATTGCAAATGCTCATCAGCGGCGGCAATGACATTGACTTAAACGACTGGAAGCGAAACGTGCAATACGGTGGATACTTTGATGATGATCTCACTGTCCAGCTATTCTGGGAAGTTGTTGCAGAAATGACTCCAGACGAACGGTGTGGTTTGGTAAAGTTCGTGACATCGGTCTCCAGGGCACCACTTCTAGGATTCGGGGCCTTGTATCCGAACTTTGGAATAAATAATAGTGGCTCAGCTGATCGTCTACCCACGGCATCTACTTGTCTCAATTTGCTTAAGCTTCCGGACTACAGAGATAAAAAGCTTATCAGAGAGAAGCTTCTCTATTCGATTAACGCAAACTCAGGATTCGATCTTTCTTAATCTCTCAGGATACTGCGCAGGTCGCGAAATTCTGATTTTGCAGATAAGGTAAACACTGACGCGTGTCCTTCGCTTACTACTCCAAGCCCAAGCGATGCTATCCATATTTCGACCGGTAAGAACATCCATACTCTGTAATTTACGTTCGAGTAACAGAATTTATCAAGCAACCCATAAACGCTCTTTTATAAACCCGCTTCTACCATTTGATGTGCTAGAAGAATTGGAAAATGACGATGCCAAAAATGATAAGGAGAAATTGGAGAAACAGAAAAAGAAGCTACTCCGACAGAAGAAGGTCATGAAGAAAAAACTTAAGGAAGAGGGTGTGGAACTTCCCGGTGAAAAAGATGAACTGGATTCCTCCCCAAATCTGACCCATTGGAAAAAGTATGCAGGGCAAGAGATTAAGCAATCCAAAGAAACCTTGCCTTGTGATCTGGAATCCGAAAACTCTGTCCGCGAAAGAATTACCGCAAAAGTGAAACTGTATGGGGTTTATGCTGGTTTGTCTGGCGACAAGGACGAGCTGCCCCTGAATGTAGAGAATGAGAAAAAAGACCAACTTGATACCACAAACAGTGATCTTGGATCCGGTAGTGGAGGCGGAAGTGGGAACGGCAACGGTGGCAATGTGTCACTGGGGGCTGATCCTGACAAGCCAAAGAATGATGAGCAGAATTCTGGGAAAAAGAAAGAAGATGAGGAATTTGAGGAAGAAGAGCCCATGGAAGAAGAAGAACCCTCAAGACTCAAGGAAATGCTTGAAAACTTTGGCCGTTTTTTCTTCAAATGTTTAGAAACAATTGGAATCACCTTGAGTTCTGTGGGTGTTCTAGGTCTATCTGGGTACTTGTACCACAAATTCTACGGCTTCCATGTATTGCAAAAGATGGACCTGGCTTTTGAAAATGGCGATCCGGCATACCAGCTTACTATCCATAAAAAGACCAACAAACAAAGTTTGGAAGAATCGGAAGAAGAGGACCTATCACAGTATTGGGTGACTCGCCCTCAGCAGCAATTGCTAGACGATATTGTGAGTGGAAAGATCCGTGGCCGCTACTATTTGGTTGTAGGGGAGAAGGGGACAGGGAAAACAACCATAATTATGGAAGCAATGAAGAAAATTGATGGTAATAATGTTGCCATTTTCGATGCCCATGCTGATCCAGAGATCTTCCGAATCAGGCTCGGCAAAGCCCTCAATTATGCATATAACGAAGATTATATTGGCAGTTTGTTTAGCATTCGTGGTCCCAGAGACACTACTGCGCTTTTAGATATCGAACGAGCTTTTAACAAGCTTGAGGAGCTTGCAATCAAAAACAAGCTTTCCGGAAAATCAGATAAGCCACTTATCATGATCATCAATAATTCTCATCTTATCAAGGAAAACGAGGAGGGAATCAAGCTTCTAGAGCTTTTGCAGCAAAAGGCAGAGAGTCTAGGGGGCAGTGAACTAGTGACAATGATATTCAACAGCGACGACTACTGGGTTTACGAAAAATTGAAGAGATTGGGCACTAGATTGGAACTCGTGCATGTCAGGGATTTTGACAGGAAAGAAACCGTTAGCGTGCTCAAATTCATTCGCAATAAAGCCTATCCTCCCAAAAGGTATCCTGAATTATCTTTGGATGACGAGATGTGTCACCAAATCTACGATTTAATCGGAGGCCGGCCTCAACATATAGGGCAAGTTGCGAGACACCACGATACTATCAAGGCATGTCACGAAATCATTGATCGTGAAAAGACTTGGTTTCTCAACCAGTGTGGTCTCTTGGGCGAAGAGATGGATGACGACGTCATGGAATTCGGCAAATTTTCCGCAAGCGCAATGCTCTTGATGAGGGAATTTGTTGAAATGGACAGATCAAAGATGAATACTCTTATCTCAACGGAAACACCAGATGCTAAGGATCTATGCAGAAGCCACCATTTGCCCGAGCTCCCTCTCTGGCGAGCTAGGCAAGTCATGACCCGACCAGATTACATTCAGGAGTACGATAACTTGAATATCTTTACAGTGGACTCAGATTCAAGAGTTCGTGCAGACTCTGTTCCAATGATGAGGGCTTTTCATGAAATAGCTTCTCAACCCAATTTCGACCAACTTCTTGAAGAATCCATGGACCGCGTGGCTGCTATTGAGTCCTTGGGCAGAACTAGGGAAATTGTGCTGAAAGACTTGACAGAAGGAGCGGCGTATGAGATCTCAAGAGAAGATGGTAAGCTTTCTGTGCAAATGAAGAAAAAGGCCGAGGAAAACGAAGATGACGAAGACATTTTTCTAGAGGAGATCAGCAAACATGACCAGAAAAAGAAGTGGTGGAAACAACGCATGGGCAGATTCCACGAGTCTTACCCACCACCACCTTCAAATTCTGAATCAGAGTAACTTTGATCCCAGCTCTCATGACTAAGCATGAGCCAATTTTACTACAGGCAGTGTAAAACAGCTAAGAGACTCCCTCTCTTCTGATATCTTTGCGGCAAGCTTAGAAGTATCCTTCGCTGGGCACAAAACGATTAAGCTCGAATTTCATCGAGTCCGCGGCTTTTTCATGACAGAGACGCTGATCAACGAGCCAGACAAGGCGCCGTGTTATGTCCTTCATTCCGAGGTGGCCCATCTTGCATAGCCCCAAGACGCAGACACAGCGCCTATGTAGCCGCGGAACGCATAAAATCTCGGCATACGTGAGGGTTCTCCGAAAGGCTGGAAACACGCGGATTCTACTTGTTGCCGATATTATATGGTCGGGGATGTCTGCCTGTAAAAATGTGGCAAGACAAAAAGCTGATGAGTTGAATTTGGTCTCTATCGCTGGTGTTGGAAGTATTTTTGAGGAGCATCTATTTTTGTTGGTCCACGGCGCTTTTATGAAACGCGAGTTTCGCTCGGAAAAATATGTGCGTCTGACAGGTGATGGCTTGCGATGGCGAATGGCTCCGACGCCGAATTCCATTTGTGCTTTTTCTCCGTACATTCTGGCAGATTATCTGCAGATCCGTACTTTCGAATATTATAAGCTTTTTAGACACATTCAGCAAGTTCAGTATCACGTCAATGCTGTGAGTAAGTCAATTATATGAACTAGTGATGGAGCCAAACTCTGGCATACTGAAGAAGCGGGCAAGTGAGCTTATGCAATGCCGAAAAGGGTGCCGCCAAGGGAACACGTGAGGGAGGCCGCTAAGGCATGGACAAAGATGACCCGAGTAAAATGTAACAGCAATCGTGCATAGAGCATCCCCCTGAGACGCACCGCGCAACCCCGCGTTGGATGAGGCCCGCAAGTGGGGACAGAGCGGGTGCGCAAAGGGCGCAGGATGCAGTGTGAGACTAATACTTAATCCGGCCTACATGGTGGAGAGAGTAGCAATGGGCGGCTTGATGTGAAGCATTAAGTTGGCGTTTGGCAAGCTAGATTCAAGTGAAACGGCCATTCGGCCGTACTTAAAAAAGGCCACAGAAATACGGAGAGAAAAACAAACCAGAAAAAAAAAAAAGAAAAAAAAAAAACAAGAAAAATGATGCAAAGGCCGTAGAGAATACGAAGCAATCGCTTCTTGCTTTTTTAAGAGCCCGATAATGGATGGAAGTCGTTGATAGAGGAGCGTAGAAGAAGAGGTAAGAAGCTTATAAGCCAAAACTGCTGACCGCCCCTAAACGAGACTTAGTGGTGATTGAATCGCTTTGTGGATTTGAGTGATTTAGCCGCATTCATGGAATTTAGAGGCTGAGCCGAATACGTGGCTTTGTGTGATTGGCGAGGAGAATGCTGCACAATCCCAAAGTCCAGCCAAAAGCAGCGTCTTCCGTTGCAGAGCGACGATTAAACTACTACGTTTTACGACATTCCAATAAACCGATGTAGAGGCAAGTGTATGCTGGCGCTCCAAGTGCTCCGCGCGATCTTGTAATATGCGTCCGTAACTGAGGTATTGTGCATGGAGACGCTGCGTGAATGCAAGAACAGCTGGCATTATTTCAGTCCTTCATGCACAATCCCGTAAATTCCAGTCCTCACCCAGCTGAGAAACGAAGGGCTGATTGATTCACCTGGGCTCGGCTTTTCACGAGAACCCGGCATTTCTCTTCTTCTTGCTACACAGATCTACCTCCCTGTTCCGCATCTTCGCCCCTTGCAGCCTGTTTCCGATATCGCAGCGTTTGGGCTCGCAAATTGCCCCCCTCAGCACCGCAGTCGTATTTTCGTAGAAAGAATCGCGCCCTGCATACTGTCTCGGGCTGCAGAACATTTTTATACTCTGACAGGCAACACGAGCTAAGTATATTGCTCAACAAGGGCGTGACAGCGTCCTATCCTTCGATTTGCCCTACGGCTGTGGCTTAGAGCGGGCAACCCTGGCTCATGCCGGATTGTCATCGAAGGGCTGCTCTTTGGTAACGATCGGAGTCTTTGGGTGCTGCGTCGGCCCACTTTTTTTCCTGTCTGCTCCACTTGCTTCGTGAGTGACGGGCAGGGTAGTCGTTTGGCTCGTTTGCGCCCAAACACCTGTCGGACTCAAGAAACACTCCGTGCGCCTAAAGCCGTTCCACTTCACTGTAAAAACCACTCTGATGTGCCGTAAAATTCCTCGTCAACCGCCCCAGGGTGCCCCAGTCGTGTGTGTATTGTGATCCGGCATTTTCAGAACAATGATGTCTCGCAAGTGCATGCCTGTACTTACTCGTATATTTTTATATTTTTCGGTCCTATTTTTTTCTCTGACCCTTCCATTCTTCCTGAGCTACACCCCAGCTCCCAACACTCCTCGGTTTCTACCCACAGTGGTGGCCCAAACTCCTGACTCATCCGGTTGGATTTGCTTCCAGGCCTCGCCGTCATTCCTCCTTTTGACGGCCACGTGCAAAGCCTCACTGTTTTATCGCACTGGACAACACTCCCCATTCTGCATCTTGGCCTTTGCCGGGGACCCTCATTAAGCTTGGGGCTCTGCCGATTCTCATTGGTAATACCACCCATCTTCTCCGAACTGCTTATCAGTCTGACCGTTCTAAATCCATCCTGCCCTTGAGTGGCACTCCCCTAATACCTTGACACCTTTATCGTGGCATTGAGGTGTTCGAATACCCCTTGCTCCGTCTCCTTAGTGCCTCCCAACGGCTACCTTGGCTTTCTGCTTCCAGATGGATGTGTTCAACTCCGCCTTGCGCAATCCCTTGCCTCCGTTCCGAAAAAAGTCCAAGCCCAGTGACGGAGTCGACACGGCTTCCGAAGAAGACTCGCCTTCCCAGGACCCTGCCTCTGCCAGGCTAGTGAGCAAGAATCAGGCTCTGTCCTCGCCTTCCACCGACTACAAAGCGGGCCACAAGCGAAAAACGTCCCGAAGAAAGCATCGCAATTCGCACTTAGGCTGTGGCATCTGCAAGAAGCGCCGTATAAAGTGTGACGAGACGCTCCCCCAGTGCCTCAATTGTGTGAAAGGCAAGCTTCAATGTGCGTATCTCAAGCTAGACGCCCCGGCCCGAAATGCCTTGAGAATGGCTCAATACAACCAAAACTTGCGCGACGATAAGCTGGAAGAGTCGTCTTACGGAGCAGAGCCGGCGGCTAAAAACTACAAATCCAAAGACGGTCCCCTCGACCAACCTTCGCAGAACCCGATTGCTTACGGCCCGCCCGAATACTACCCTGTCTATGCCCCGCTTCAAGGCGCTGTGCACAATATTGGGTATGCTGGGTATCCGGATGACTCAAGATTTCAAAGTCCTTACTCACACAACAAAGTCTTCAATTCTCATTACGGCGCGGTCAATCCACTCCAACCACTCGCACCGGGGATGGTCTATGCCGCCGTCCCACTCCAAGTGGTAGGCGGCCAGTTGCCAGCAGTTTATTCTGCCCAAACCCCGCCGCAGCCAATTTCAACCCATGAATATTCTCCATCATTTCCAAACAACTCGGCTCCGCTCCCACGCCATTCGACGGCATTAAACTATCCCATGAAAAGTAATATTTCGACTAATTCAAAACCTGCATACGACGGCTCTGTCATGCCTGCTGATTCTGTTCACGGTGTCCTCCCTGGCCCACTAGTTTCCAACTCCAATAATGGCCCTCGTGCCGAATCTTTTTCAAGTGGCAGGCATCCCTTCGCACCTACGCGCCACCTGACTGCTAACAGCAATCTGGCTTACGGCTCTTGTGAAAACCCCACAATATCAACCTCTGCAAGCCTCCTTCAAGCAAGTGTGGCTGAGAAAGACACAAGCCTCTCCAACACCCCAAATTCGAATCATGACTCAGGACTGGGCGCGCTCGTCCTGAACGTTGCCTCTACTGCAACAAGTCCATCTCTCCAAAGCATTGGGTCAGCGTCGTCGAAAAACCTCGACTCGACCCCATCCGGAAAATCTCCATATATCAGCAAGCTGGCCTCTCCAGCCGAATCTCGGATCAAGCTCGCTCCAATTCGTACGACAAAAGTCTCTGAAGACCCTCCCACGGCACCACCTGCTATCGAAGAAGAAGACAAAGTCCCATCCATTAAAATGCTTTTATCTTAACCTCTTTCGCTCTCTGCAGTACTTAATTTAATGAATTCCATTGATCTCATACAAGACAAAAAGAATAGTTTCGTGAGTGAAATACAGCTGCAACTTTTTCCCTTCTCTCATAACTTACGTGGCCACGCTCATTTGTTTCCGACTATCACTTTCACCCATGGCATCTGATGACGAGCCAACTCATTTCTTGGATGTCGCCATTCTTTTTGCAAATAGCTGTAGATTTAGAAAACCCTATTCACATTGTATTAAATGCGCCTGGATGTGCCCGAACGGCTGTGCCGTCTGGAACATCGACAGCCGTCCTGCACCTAGAGCGGTTACGTGCATGTCGTGATCTTAGATCTAACGAGCTATATTCCGTTCCCATACAAGATTAGAAGCAGGCTTTTCTTTCATTCGATTTGTCCAGACTAAAGCACTATGCTGAAGACCCCATACGAGTCAAGCTCGCTTTTGAACCTCTATCTAACCGATACAGCAGGCCAAAGTGAAGTCAGCTTGCCCAAAATAAGAATCAATGATGAAGCTGAGGATCTTGGAAGGGGATTGAGTCAAACCCCAATCACGCGTTCAAACAACTCTATGAATCCAGTTGGCGGGGCCCATGGGCAAGCGGCGGGTCTGCATTCGCAACAGATGTCTTGGAGATCGAACATGTCACCGTCTTTGGTACCCGTTGCCACGGGCGAAACTTTGAATGCTTCGCCCTCTAATACGTCGGCAGCTTCTACTATCAATTCTCTATACTCTTCAATTGAATCATTGTCGGAAGATGATCTCGACTTCCAGAGCATAAGATGCAAACTTGACGCGTTGGATCTCAACAGAGAAGCGAAGCCAACCAAAGCCGAGAAATTGAAGAAGTTACTTCGGAAAAAGAGTGTGGAAACGGTCCCTGTGACGGAGGAAGCAATGTTCTTTCTTCACGTCCAGGAGAAGTTGAGGTCAGATTGCTTCTCGTACCAGAAAAAGACCACCCTCGATGTGAACTGGGTCAAGGCATGTGAAATTTTCTTCTTCGGATCGACAATTGATGAGATCTTTCCTACCGATCAAGAGCGACTCTCATATCTCTTACAAAGCTTGTACGAGTTGGGGGAAATTAGGTTCTCGAATTTGAGTCGGTATCACGACACGAAATGCGTCAACCAGAGTATTGGTAAGTACCTCGAAGAATTGCTTCCGAAGCTCAAGTGCTTTGGGCAGGTCTTGGATTTGTACGCCGAGTCCGAGAAAAATATCAACCTGCCGCAATTGTACGAAGCATTCTCAGACTATGCCAACAATACCAGCGGAGGGCTTTGCTTGCCATTGGCGATTGCCATGTTCGGCAATTGGCTTCTCACATTCAACAAAGACTCTTCCATACAAAGCAACTACGAGAATTCGCTTATTCTAGATTATTTCAGGAAGGCAGTCAGACTATCGCTAGTGCTCTGGCGATGCAAGCCAATCTTTGAAGTCAGTTCGCGAGAGTTTGACAAATCACTGTTGCTTGAGCTTCGAAAATATTGGGACAAGGACAACTTAAACTCACTCAGTGCTGCCTTGCATGGCCTCGGAGAGTTTTATCAATTCCAAAAGGAGTATGATACCGCCACCACGCTTTGGGAGATGAATTGCCAGCTCACTGGGGATTCCGACTCCGGACACTTGGCTATCATGGGCCTCACTGATGGTTTTGGCTACGGAAACAAATGCAAGCAGCATAATCGCTTTGGCAAAAGGTCCAAAACCGACAAGTTCAACACCAAGCGGAGAATAGCGCATTTGTATAGAATCTTGATGAAAGACCCCAAGTTTGATGAATACGGGGTATCATGGGCCACCAAAACTAAATACGACTAATATTATCGCTCATCTCTCGGAAGGCAATCTTAATCTTACGTTTCGCTTAGAAGCTTGTGTCTGACTTTTTACTTAGCCTGAGGGCCTTTCACTTTGGCAGCGGCCTCGGCAGCAGCCTCAGCAGCCTTTCTTATTTTTTTGTCATCAATCTGTTCCACTTTGACCTCATCCAATCCTTGCTCTTGCAACAACTTCTCGATGTATTCACGTGCCTCGTCACTCACATCTCCCTGAACCAAAATTTCCTCCTTTTTCTCTGCATTTTTCACAACCGAGGCACCTGTGGCAAACTTGGAAGCAAACGTCTTGGTCAATTTCTTCATATCGACGTTCATAATGTCCAACCCACTGATAGAGATGATGTGCTTTCTTCTATTTCTCTCGATTCTCTTAATCACGACCTTGGACGCTAATTTCTTCTTGTGCTCCCTCTCCAACTTAGCCTCTTCTTTGGCTTGCTTCTTTTCCATGTCTTTGTGGATCTTTTCCTCCTTCTCGATGGACAAAGTTGAGGTAGCATTCGCTAATGCCTCTTCGGAGTAGAGCTTCTGGAATAACTCTGGCTCGTTCTCGCCAAGCCACTCCTTACATCTGTTAAAGGATCCGCCAAACTCACAATATTCCGGGGGAAACGAGCATACCCCGCAGTAGATAACAGACTTAGGTTCCACTTCAGCCATCTTGATTTGAAGATTCGAAGTCTTTTTTTTTTTGGCGTGGGTTGTATGGTTTTCCAGAACCTGTATGAGAGATGACCGATTGCGCAGAATACCAGCGCGCTCTTTCGCATCCAGCGGTGCGCGACGGCAGTAACTCTACAAAAGAGGTGGATTACCTCTTAAAGGGTAATTTGATTTACAAGCTTTCGTTATATTCTCTTGCTCATAAGGGGTTTAATTCATTGTTCGTTCTTATGTCATCTAAGCTCAAGTAACCGAGTCATGACTTTGGTTTCTTCTTGCGAGAATTATGAGGACTTGGTCAGTGTGTACCATAAGGCCCAACTGGTTTGCAACCTTCAATCTCAATACATCTCTTCAAGGCTTCCTCATATAACTTGCTGTCGTCAAACTTCTCATAGATGAGGGCCAAAAAGTACCAAACTTCGGAATTGTTGTATCCAATTGGCCAGCAGTGGCTAAAACTCTCCAAGTAGTTTTTCAATCTTATCAAACCTGCATCACGATCCTTGCTGGAAATAAATATCGAGTTGTCTCGCTGATCATCGACAATAAAGAGCCGACACATGCCTAGCAAGGTCTTGCCATAACCATCCAAGTCGATACGCTCTGGATCCAGATGGTAAATCTCAAGAGATTTTTCGAACTCCTGAAGGGCCAAAAATTTCCGAGACTTCGCAGTCAAAGCACCAAGAGCCGTGAATGTTAAAGCGTTGGGGATGTAAACAGTCTCAGCCTCCACAATGCACTGCTCTGCTTCTTCAAGCAAGTCGAGCTCTTGGTATAACGAGGCAGTCCATAACCAGATTCCCTGGAGAACCTGCAATGCCTCTGAATCTGTCTTTGCTTCACTTTTTGATTCAGAGCCAGCTTTTTTTACTTTGGGGCTTTGAGGACTGCTTCTCTGAGAAGACATGCTCGTTCTCTTGGATATGGTTGCCTTCGATATCTCTTTTGCTGCATCAGCCGAGGATTTCTCATGCGCTCCCTTAGTATTAGCAGCATCCAAAACACTAGGTCGGTGAGACCAGCGTTTATTACGCAGGGCTTCTGCGTTGGAGCTTTTCGCTGGCACTTCAAACAGGTATAATTCTCGATACAAGTCGAATATCTCGTTCACAAAGTCGAAAATATACTTTGCCCCTCGGTTTTGATGAAGTAAGGTAAGTTGAGTCCGCTTGAGTTGAATGATTTCAGATTTGGTTTCGTTGCTAAGCTTCTTGCCGATTTTTTGCTGTTCCATGCAGTAAATGCCAGCAATGTTTAGGGCGTCCTCGATGAATTTTTCCGATTCGGGGACAGATTTCGAGGTCTCTGCTTTCAAAGACTTGGATTCAACGCCTCCATCATCTTGCCCAGAACATTCAGTGTCTAGGATTGTCGAGCTTGACGCGTCAAACACAGTCGTGTCATTTAACAATTCTTCTTTTTCAATTGAGGAAGATAATAAAACCAACAAGTTCCAGCTCTTGAATGAGCTAGGGAATCGTTTCAAAGTAAATTTGCACAACTTTTTTGCCGGCTTCAAAAACGTGTGATGTGATAGGCTCAATGCGTAGTTATAAAGGTGCTGAGAGCTGCTTGAGCAATCCAAAAGGAGAGCTTTTTTGGAATAATCCAATTCCAACGCAGAATATTTTTGCATCGCTTTTAAATCAGCACTCTTGTAAGCACACAAATACCGATAAAATCCGCTCAATGATGCCCATGAATTTGCCAAAATGGAACACAATCTGTCGCAGGCTCTTGGCATCAACTGGGAATTTGCTGCGCGATACAAAAACAGAATCGGATCCTTTGGGGCTTCAGATTCGCTAGCGGATTGGCTGGGGAAATTCTCGAAATGCAAGTCCGTGAGTGTGCATGCTTCACTAAGATACTCCAAGAAAACTGGCACCAAGCTATGTAAAACTTGAATGACGTCATGGCTATCGTTGTATTGGAAAGCTTTCTTTGAGCCAAATGTTTTGGATGGGCAAAAGTTCTCGAAACACGTAGCAAGCAAATCGAGAACTTGTAAAATGTTGCTGGTTCTTCCACCATGCTGTTCCTTCTCTTTTTGAATGTACGAATTGAATGTCTTAAGGGCAGCTAAAGCTTCGTCGTATTCATGAAGGTCAATCTGAGATTTTATCATACTGACAAGCACATTCCGACTTTGGTAAGTGGTCAGAAGTTTGGAAACAAGGAATTTCTTAGCATTTTTGGGTTTCAAGAAAAAGTGTACAACGTTTCGTTGATCGGAGATGCCATTCAAAGTTTCAAAAAGAGTGTGTACGAAGTTTTCCTCTGAGAGATCCTCGTTGTCCGAGTCGGGAAAGCTCTCCCGGGTGGCTGCGGTGATTCCCTTCTCGAGAAGGCCACTCAAGTACAGCGAGTACTCTTTGAAGAGAGACTTGGATATGTATGTTTCATTTTCATACCTGAGCGAGAAATTGACCAAAATGATGAGCGAAGAAGACGAGAGGCCGAGATTTTGAAACTCCAGAAAACTGAGCGGGTTGCTTCCTTGCAGCGATAACTGTGTTATCAAGTTTCTGCACAAGAAATATGTCCAGGTATTAGCGGCAACCTCGCTTGTCTCACCAAAGGTTCGTAATTTGGACAAGTAGTCGATCCAATAATTTGGCTTGCCGGTACACAAGCCCAATACAGCATGATATCTAGCATTGAGATAGTTGTAAAAGTCCTCGTCTGTTTTCGTCTCGTATACGAGTGAGTTGTTGAATCTGAATGACTCCAATGTTTTCAAGCAAGCAGCATTGTCATTTTTGAGCAAATACAAATAAGCCATAACATTCACAGAGTAGAAGACCTCTTGATAAGACCGCTGTCCAACGTAGGGCCCATCGATTAGTTCTTCTGCCATTTCAATCAATGCATCAATCGCAGCGATTCCATTATGGTCCTCAGAAGCCATTTCTTGCATCTTTCTGAGGCCGTGAATGCCCTGGGTTATCCTCTGTGAATGGTAGTCGATCGACACGAGTCTCTCGAGATAGTCTCGAGAATCTGACAACTGGGCCACGTTTCTGGGAAAACATCCCAAGTTCAAGATCTTGATGAGCCGGTGATTCGAGTTGTTCTCGATCAACATGCTTTCTTGATAGATGTGGTTGAGATCTTGATTCAGACGATTTGTTCAGTCAGCCACCAATCAGTTACTCCGCACTAAAGAAAGTTGATCTTTCGAAATGGGTAAAAAGACCGCTCGTATCGTTTATGCCTGTGCACAATGGCCAATTGCAGAACCTGGGTCTTGTCGGTGCTGAAAAAACTGCTGCTTTCGGGAATTCCCACCATTTTCGGGGTGCGGCGTCAGGTGCAAGAATACAACATGCTCAGCGGTATCGTGTAAGATAGCAAGCAGAGCATATACCACCCACGTTCGCGGGAACGAGAAGCAAATTACGAGGGGGCGGATTACATCTACAGAGACAATAATAGTTCAACGGCCTTACTTGCTCTTACATTTCACGATGACTGTTCTCAGCGCCGCTGGGTCTTTCTCACGTGTGAATAGAGTATAGTCGCGCATGCTTTTCTTCGCGTTCATGTGAGAGTGTGGTGCGTGGGGTAAATAAGGTAAATAAGGACTTCAAGCGTCAGCATCGTTCGAACACCTTATAGAGGCCAGGAAGGTCCGCCACTTGTATCACATGATTCACCAAGTCTTCGGACGCAATGAACAGCCGTCTCAAGTCGGGAAGTATATGGTGTTCTAGTAGGCTGCTAATCTTGTCAGATTCTGCATGGTTGATTGCAAGTTCCTCTTGGGTGTTCGCCGGTCTCAATTTCCCGGGGATGTAAAAGAGCGCCAATTGCTTCATCACGTCTTTGAAACATGCCTTCTCGTTACTATAATCTACTTTGGTTCCCAACCTGTAGATAAAGTGTGCTATCTTGTCGGGACAAGGTAGTAAGTGAGGCGACAAAACTGGAAGCATTCGTAGCATCTGTCCCTTGAAAGCTAGCTGGAAATATTCCTCGTACATCTCGGCCATCTCCATAATCCGACCAACAACTATGTCCTTCTCCTCCAAATTCTCGTTTGTCTCGTACAATGGTTGCAACGCTGCATGAAGTGAAAGCGGCGTGTCAAGGATATACTCCCCATAATTGCCAAAGTTCATTAACGCCTGCTGGTACAAATACTCGTTGAGTATAGCACCATAGTCCCCTAGAAACAACTTGACATCGTATTGAAAACAGAATGTTCTTTTGCTTGCATCCACAATACCCACATATACGGCATTGCTAAAAATGTTTGTCATTGGACGATGAATGGTCTCGCTGAGTTCTTGCCTCAATTCGATGACACTGTCTAGTTCGATTTTGGTGTGGGTTCTGCCACTTTGTACGAACTTTGAAGGGTCGATTGGTTTCAGTTTTCCGTGATATTCCTCATCTGGGCCAGAACTCGTATTTTGGACATCTTCCACTGAATCCTCCAAAGATTTCCATGCTGGTTCTGTCACAGTCGCTTCTCTGGGCAGCTCCTTCAGGCCCTTTTTCAAAAACAGATTAATCTTCTGCTGAGAAGAGTCAACACGCATCAATTTGTTCTCTTGTCGGTACTTTTTTGACGCTGCAGTCACTTCATCCATTGATGACAAAGTTGCTTGGCGCTTTATCTGGGACTGCTTGAACGTCCGGGACCCATTGCGCTCACTGAGAAGGTCATGAACCTTGCCACACACCCACTCAATTACTTCCTCTTCAAACAAAAACCTGACCTCTCGTTTCGTTGGGTGGATATTGACGTCAAGATTTTGGGGCACAATGTCAAGACTCAAATATACAAAAGGATGGGAGCCTCGCGGAAGAAAGAACTGAAATACCGTGGAGATAGCCCGTGATAGGGGATCACACGAAACCAGACGATTGTTTATGAAGAAAACAGGAGGCATTCGCCGTTTGCTGCTGAAATCAAAACCCGTGATAGCTCCTTTGAAAGCGGTCAAGCCGAAATCTGCCGGAGGGGCATCTGGACCATGCGCATCCAGAAAGCGAAACTCGATCAAGTCGCTTGCCACCGAAATCCCAAAAACAGTTCTTATCCGATCTTTGAGCAGCATAGCAGGACGCGTGGAGATGGCCGGCAATGGCTCGCCAAATTTCTTGCAGGAAATCCCGGCATTCTCGGTGTGTACAGCGTAACGCCCCAAGACATCCAAGATTCTGCCCCATTCCTCGCTCTTAGACTTGAGGGTTCGGAGTCTTGCGGACAGGTTGTAGAAGAGATCCTCCACTGTGATTTGCGTGCCAGTTTTCCCCGCCACTGGTTTAGGCGAGCTGTTAGCAGAGTCGTGTTTGAATTTGGACGAGCAAAGACTGCCGTCAAGATAATACGCCCGGTAGGCAAGAGCACTGCCGCCCACTTTCGACGTGACCGAGAGGTGGGAAATGTGGGAGATGGACGCCAAGGCCTCACCCCGGAAACCGTATGTGCTGATGTTCGAGAGATCGTTGAAGTTGCGGAGCTTGGACGTAGCAAATCTTTCGCATAGCAAGTTGAGGTCATCCCGGGCAATCCCCAGCCCATTGTCTGTGATCTGCAAGAGCTTGAGCCCCCCGTCCTTGACTAGCACATCAATGGCGGTGGCCCCTGCATCGATGGAATTCTCTAGCATCTCCTTCAAGGCATTGGCCGGCTGGACAATAATCTCCCCCGCTGCAATGCGGTTGACCACCGAAATATCAAGCTTCCGTATCCTTGCCTCTTCTTCCATAGCCAGCTATTGAAACAAGCGAGAGCACTCAGCCACTTAACAGTCTTACGCGTCTGGCACTCAGACGCAGCCAGAGAAGGCGCGCCTTTAGGCCGACAGCGCAGCTCTGCGAGCATACATCAGGAACATCGCTGAATCTAGGGCGTCTTTCGATGACACGCCTGAGCGAGACGGAGGACTTTATCTCCCAGAAGATTACGCAGATCAGCACCCACTATGACCAGCACGGGATCTCTGCGTTGGCGCAGGCGTACGAGGAGTTCAAGAAGGAAGTAGCCAATGCTGAGGCGTCTGCCTTCAAAGGCGAGGCCGGCAAATTGGTTCTCCAGCGCATACGGGACCTCGAAAACCTCTTTTCCACGGTCACCGGCAACGACGTCAAGGAGTTGTCGATGTTCATGAAGGACTCGGAGGCGCTCCGACGCACCGCCGAGTTTGCCTCGGTGAATGCAGACCATATCCAGTTTGGCAACCTTGATGACTCGCTACTGGTAGACGAGTTCATCCAATCTGCCCAGAACTACATGGGCTCTGGTTTTGCCAATGGCGAGGGCGGTGCTGTTGCAAACGCCCCCGTGAGCGATGCCCAGCGAGTGGAGATTTTCAATTCTATGGACTGGAAGAAATTAGGCGTCTGGTTTTACCTGAGGGGCAACGTCCCTGTGCCCTCCTACTTTCTCAATGGGCCGCTTGCAACCCAACGGCGCCGAGCGGCGCCACGGACCAGAACCATTGACGATTCGTCCTCGTCCTTGCAGAAAACCACTGCTCAAAACGTGAACGCATCAGACCTCCACGATGATCCCGAGCAGAGCACGTCTCACATGGTGCGGACCGTTTACGGCGTTCTTAATGAGAAAAACGGCGACAGCAAAGTGAACTTGTATCAGTTCTTCATTAATCCTTTGTCGTTTGCGCAGTCCGTCGAGAACTTGTTCTATACCAGTTTTTTGGTGAGGGACGGAAAGCTAAAGATCGGGGTGGACAGCAACAGCGTGCCCTATGTGGTCATTCCAGATGAGGATGAAGACGGCGAGGGCCTCTCTTTTGGCGAGGGCTCCACTATCGCTCATCACATAGCAACCTTCAATTTTTCCCTGTGGAAACAGCTTATAGATAGGTTCGGCATCACTGACTCTTATCTTCCCAACCGACAAGGCTCAGATGACGTAATGCTGACCGATGACGATGAGACAGATGGTCTTGAGGTTGAAGAGGGCGTTCTCTGACCCTAGTTCAGGACCATTTAATTCATCCAGCGGGCAAAGTCCGGTAGCCACTTCCCTGGTGCTTAATTGCAAGCTTCAGGTGGTGGAGGACATTATGTGTTCCACTTCTCCAGATGAAGCCTCAACCCACCCATCCACATCAAGAAACCCTTCAACTGGCCACTTTCGAAGGGGAAGCATACTCAAATCCGACTTGAGCTTCAAGTTCTCGAAGATCTCAATACCTGCATTTCCAATCATGGCAGCATTATCCGTGCATAGAGAAGGCTTTGGAAAGTGGAACCTCAAGGGGTTGGGGGCGTTTACAGACCTCATAAGTTTCAGCCTTAACGTGAGGTTGGCTCCAACACCGCCAGAGCACACGAAATCCCGCACTTCGCCGAGCAACTCGGGATATTTGATGAAAGCCACGTTGACGCGATTGATAATGTGGTCAAATATCATGTCCTGGATTTTGCATGCGACGAACTGCTTGTCCTGCTCACTCATCGTCCTTTCCTTCTTAAAGCCTTGTATAGAGCTTAAGAATGACGCAAAACTGAACTCGATCTTTTCAGGCACTTTGAGATGTTTAGCAGCCCGCATGGGCATCTTGAGCCTGAAGCCAAATTCATTTTCCCGATCGGTTCTGATTTGCAGGAACTTCAGCCGGAGCGCATCGTCAATCCCATTGACGTACTGCTCAAGCTGCGGTCCAAGCATGTTGCCCACCAAGCCTAGCTCTCGCGAGCACTTATCTATGGAGTCGCCGGCCGCAATGTCCGAGGTGTCGACAAGAACTTTGTGCTCGACCAACGACTTCAGTAGAACCAACATGGTGTGGCCCCCACTACATAGAAGACTCAAGAATGGGAACTTGAGTTCCTTGGTCTGAACATCCGAAGAAAGCTTCACTGTAAGAAGATGTCCGAGCATATGGTTGACCCCTATGAGAGGTCTATTCCACGCAACGGCCAAGCCTTTGGCAAGCTGCAAGCTTGAGCTCAAGGATCCCATCATCCCAGGCCCTCTTGTAACGCAAATGAGATCCGGAGGGGAGCCGGCAGTGAGCCCATGTTTATTACAGAAGCTTCGGACTAGTTCCGGAAGCCGCTGCAGGTGAAACTCATGGGCCTTGGTCGGGATTATGCCACCAACTGCCGCCAGGTCCAAAGTGGCTTTGGCTTCGTCAATCACTTTTGGCACAGGGTCCCGTGCAGCTCGCTCAAGAAGTGCAACACAAGAGTCATCACACGATGATTCAAGTGCCAAAACTCGATAGCCACGCGTATTCAACGGCACCCGACAGCTTTGTGAAGCAAACCGCAGTAGCATGTCTTCTAAGGCAAGCGCATCGTCAAATGCAAGTGCGACTGCCATCGACTCTGCACGTGAGCCTCGGTTTCCTCTTCCATGGTAACTCCCAATAACAAGCAAGGGCCAGGCGTGTCTATGAGTGATTCGGGAATTGGGGGTCCAGCAGGCTATCTGCTCCCATCCACGACATATGGGGTCTTGTGCCCGTGAAGAATAAGGTACTGGGACATTGCCCTGGTGTCTGGATGTTTGTGCAGCCTGTCAACGGACAAATAACGTTCTCTTTTCGCAAGCGGGCCTTTGAGAAAAAAAAACAGGTCTTATCCATCTGATGCAGTGTCTGCACAGACATTCAATTTAAGATCCCTTATAGAACCACACGGGCGCCAGCTTTGAAACTCGTCTGCACTACTTCCACACGGCCTCCCACCGCATTGCTCACATTAATCCCATTTTAGGCGCATCCCAGCCTTTGCAAAGCATCATTCGAGCATAGTTCAGTCCACAACATCCACGGGCAGCACCCGAACGGCCTGTCGTTAATATCTATTTATTCCATCTGACCGCTTGTTCTTATTCCCGCAATGTCACAGTCACTTACTACTTCGGCAATACCGACGCCTTTTCTGCCTCATCGAGAGAACATGGAGCCACACACAAACAAATCCACAAGCACACCCCAGGCAAGCGGTATGGGGGACGAGCCTGGATCCATGTCACCAATAATCAGCTGTGTTTTGGCGGGCGGACTCGGAGGTGCAATCGGAGACTCATCAATGCATTCTCTAGACACCGTCAAAACGAGGCAGCAAGGTTTTTCCCTGAACCCCAAGTATAGCAAGATGATCCCTGCTTTTTCCACGATTTTAAAGGAAGAGGGCTTCTTTCGGGGCTTGTACGGTGGGTATCTGCCTGCAATTCTTGGCTCTTTTCCATCAACCGCTGCATTTTTCGGAACCTATGAGCTCACCAAGAGAACCATGATTAACGATTGGCAACTCAACAACACGTTTGCTTACCTAGTTGCCGGAATCCTCGGGGACTTGGCCCTGAGTGTCTTCTATGTGCCCTCTGAAGTTCTCAAAACCCGTCTCCAACTCCAGGGAAGATACAACAACCCATACACGAAAGGCTCCGGATACAATTACAAGGGGCTTCGAGACGCTGTCCTGTCGATTGTTCGAACAGAGGGTATATCTGCTCTTGGATACGGCTACAAGGAAACCTTGTTCCGTGACTTGCCGTTCAGTGCGTTGCAGTTCGCTTTCTACGAGAAGTTCAGAAAATGGGCTATTGATTACAACAAAGGATCGAGCGACTTGAGTGTTCCCGCTGAGCTCTTCACCGGTGCAGCCGCTGGAGGGTTGGCGGGGACCATCACCACCCCCCTTGATGTGATAAAAACGAGAATACAGACCTCCACGCTCGATACCAAAGACATGGCTTCCTCGAGCGCAGGTTCTTCTACTCAGAGTAGCGCCGGATCACTTTTGCATCGCTCATCGACTTTAAACGCCTTGCGGTCCATTTACAGAAACGAGGGTCTTCTTGGCATGTTTTCAGGAGTGGGCCCTCGGTTCATCTGGACTGGAATCCAAAGCTCCATAATGCTATTATTATACCAAACTGCGTTGAGACGGTTAGACTCCATTTTCGCGCCTAACTCTTTTGAGTGAGTCTATTGGTTCCCCTGTACATACTACACCTCTGCTTGCTGGAATTCACGCCAACCGATTTGTTATTGAGTACTGAAGCAGTAGTGCCCTTTACACTTCCTTCAACGGTGCCTATGAGCTCGTCTAGAGGCCTCACGAACTGCTCTGGCCACTACGTCATCCAAATGCGGGGAGCGCAGGCAAGAGTTAAATATACCTGTCGGAGATACAATCGAGTGCGGTTTCGAAACTAGCGATAGCAGGCTGAGTCGTATACTGTGCTTCTTTGCACCTCATGTAGGAAGTTGGCGTATGTGCAGTGTATTGTCGCAGGCAGTCGTAGCTCCGACAGTAATTTCACATTTAGTTCATTTGATTCACTCGAGCTTCCAGGTCATTCCCGAACCCAACCCCTTTTGAGCGTTAGAGAACTGTTCATTGTGACCTAAAATCAAAACGAGACGAAGCCTGTTGTGGGGCAGGTTCGATGCAGAAGCGCATGCGCGTCTCTGAGTGAGGTGCAGCTATACCAGTACAGATTGATTTCCTCATTACTTGCTTTTGCAAAAGCGATTCGACCTTATTAATCGTTTTCGATATCTTTGGGATATTTACAAGCGAAGTAGAGCAGTGTCACACTGAACACATCCAGAGTAAAAAATGGGTTGATCAACGGCCTGAGTTAAGGCATTTATCACAACCACAACCATGCGGGTTCTTTCGATACTCGTACTGACTTTGCTAGTCTTTTACGCCAACGCTCTTTACATTGAAACCCTAGAGGCCTAACCATGATCCATTCTACAATCAACCGGAGGATCTTGAGATGTACGAAGACGGTGAGATTATAGATCAGAGAGTCGCTCCTCTGATGATACGAGCAATCTACTACCCGCTCAACGTGAAAAATGCCTGGCAATTCAAGATTCGGTCCAACGATTCCAGAGGAAACGCAACTGCAATTGTCAAAACAGTTATTGAGCCATACAATGCTGACCCTGAGGAACTCCTTTCCTACCAATACGCTGAAGATGCCTCCAACATTACTTGCGGGCCTTCATACTCAATTCTTTTCAACGCAGACATGGACTCCAGTGAAATCCAAGCCGAAGCAATTCTTGTGGAAGTTGCTCTCCATAAAGTTTGGTATGTGGTCATTCCAGACCACGAGGACCCCTATGGTGCTTTGGGAGTCGGAAAGACTGCAGGCCACACAGTTTTGGACTCCGTTAGAGGCGCCTTGAGTTCCCACAACACGACCTTTGTCAGCCCGGAGGCTGCAGTTGTGATGTGGGGCTACTCTGGGGCAGTTTCGTATCGAGTTGGGCCGCCACTATTCGGCCCAAATATGCTCCGGATCTTAAGAAGAATTTAATCGGTGCATCTTTAGGGGGCTGGGTCACAAATTGGACTGATGTTGCCGCTGCAACAGATGGTACCCTTTACTGCGGCCTCATTCCTATGATGGTCAATGGATATTCTCACGAGTACCCAGAGGTGGTGGGAAAGCATCTTGAAGAACAAATCACGCCTAAAGAGAGAGAAAAGTTCATGGATGCAGACGACCATTGTTTCATCCCAACTATCTTTGCCTATGCATGGACCAAGTTTTTCATGGGTAACGATCCCATGTTCAAGAACGGTTGGGACTTCTTTCGGACTGACGAAGTGAAAGAGATTCTTGATCTCAATGTCTTGGCCCTTCGTGAAGAAGAGGGCGTTCCGGAAATCCCTCTCTTCTCTTTCCATGCGTACGAAGATGAAATTGTGCCTTATCCCGCTGCCCATGGCGCGTACGATAATTTCTGCGATTGGGGTATTGATTCGTTTGAAGTGACAATTTCGAACAACTCAGGTCACATCGTGGAGGCCATTGAAGGCAGTGGAGCTGCACTCACATGGATTGAGAGTCGGTTCGCCGGAAAAGAGCCGGTTAAAGGTTGCAAGAGAACCTTTCGCACTACATCCTTCGACTACCCGGGTGCAGATGATAATAATTACTGGATGGCACAAACCATCAAAAACGGATTCAAAGGCGAGAAGCTTGGTGACTCCCACAATCAAAACTCGACAGCTGGTTGGAAGACAGAACTCACAACTAATATTCTCTCCAGGGTCCTCGACATTATTGGCCCAATACCATTCCAAGCGTGATTGTCATCCTCCAAGGAGGGGAGTAACCGACCACGCAATGCTCATTAGTATACAAATACCATTACCTCGTTCATAAGCGGCCGTAATTCTCGACACGTGATCTTCTTGTAGAACAAGCTGCATTCCATCCAGTGTTGACCTCCATTTGGCCGTACAGTATATACCTTTAGCTGAACTGCTGCAACACGAAATTCTCCGAGTACTTTGGCATCAGATCGCAAACGACTGATACAAATGAGGGCTTTGCATCTGACATGTGGCTCAGGCAGCAAAAGATCTTGTCTAGCTGTTTATCTTAGAGAGCACGAAGCATGACTTCTGCGCGGCGCTTCCCAAGCTATTTTCGGCTCATGAATTAGACGGGCCCCGCAAGTCCTGCGAGTTTTGATGTCAGCTTACGGTATGTAGATTCACGTGTTAGTCGATTGATTGTTGCGTAGATCGCACGACTGCCTCAGAGACCCGATGGGGTTAGCTCGGTTAAAGATGGCAGTCTGAGCCATGCGGGCTTCTGCGCGGGCCTTTTCTTTTCCTAAACAGGAAAATCTTATTGTTTCGATACACACCGCGAATCTGGTCTTTGGATCTAGCGATCCTTCAAGGACAGGCCCAGGTGTCGAGATCGGGATTCTAGTTCTCTGGGGTTCATCGAGTATCAGCTTTATTGACTATGGGCTTGCTGAAAGAAGATTTCCGCAAGCATGATGTTTATTTGGTCTACCGCCTGTTGCCCTGTGATCATATTCTTCGATATGCACGTCGTAAATTGCATGCGCGAACCGGGGCTTCTCCAGAAGACAACTAGAAAGGGAAATAGCTCCACATTCCTAGGATATGTCGAAAACTTATAAATATGAGCAAAGATTCGGATCCTGAACATCCCTCAGCACGCTTCACCAATCTCCAGCAACCCTGGCTATCACTCACTCAATTGATTGTGTGCCGTCGCTTAATCCACCATTTTGGTGTCCCATAACGTTCTTTAGGAGATTTCAGCAATACACAGACAACGAACAACAACACACAAAAAAGCATGAAGTCTTGCATTTGGTTAACGATAGCTTTTTTATTGCAACTCACAAGTGCATTGTACATCAAAGCAGAAAGTCCCAGAACTGACCCTTTTTATCGGATTCCAGACAACATCGAAGACTATGAGGACGGGGAAGTCATCGACCATAGAAAGACCCCCCTGGCCGTGCGTGCCCTTTATTACGCCATCAACATCAAAGACGCATGGCAATTTCTTGTCCGTTCCACGGATGGAAATGGAGACCCGACCGCCATCGTGACCACTGTGCTCGAACCTTACGATGCTGACCCATCCAAGCTTTTGTCCTATCAGTTTGCAGAAGACTCGGCTAGTCCGGAGTGTGCCCCATCATACTCCATTTTATATGGAGCTCCCATGAGCAGCTTCGTTTTGCAGCTAGAAGCATACTTTATGAACCCTGCACTTGCCAAAGGCTGGTATGTTGTTGCCCCAGACTATGAAGGACCCACGGGTTCGTTCACCGTCGGTAAACAAGCAGGAAGAGCTACACTTGATTCTATTCGAGCAACCTTGTCGTCCGGAAACATCACCGGGGTCGATCCTGATGCTAAAGTCGCCATGTGGGGCTATTCTGGAGGAACTATTGCAACTGGATGGGCCTCCCAACTTCAGCCTGAATATGCACCCGAACTCGAGCAAAACTTGGTTGGCGCCGCAGTAGGCGGTTGGTGTACTAACATTACCGCCACAGTGGAAGCCACAGATGGCACGATCTTTGCTGGTTTGATTCCAAATGGAATCAATGGTATTCTCAGTCAGTACCCTGAGATCAAGAACAACTTCAGCTATGAATTCTCGCTGGAAAAAGTCTATGAAAAATTCAATCAGTCCACGACGAAGTGTTTAGCTGGGTCCATTCTCAGTTACTTACAGGTTGACTTTTTTGGCGGCGATGACCCATACTTCAAGAATGGATACGACTTTTTCAAGCAGGATTTGATCGTTGATGTCTTGAAAAACAACACCTTGGCCTTGTCTGAATCCGATGGAGTTCCTGAAATACCCCTCTTCGTCTATCACGGTATGCATGACGAAATTATTCCCATCGAGGGCGCCGAGCGTGCCTACGATAACTACTGTGAATGGGGAATTGATTCTCTCGAGTTTGCTACATCCAATACAACAGGCCATATTATAGAGTTTGCGGAGGGAGCCGGTGCAGCTTTGGTCTGGATCGAGAATCGTTTCGAAGGCCGGGAGCCTGTGAAAGGGTGCAAAAGAACTTACAGACAAACCAATATGGAATACCCAGGTGCAGACTTGGCCTTCTACAAGCTCTATAAATCGGCTTTGTCTGCTTACAGCGGCAAAGAGCTCGGAGGTGATCTTCAGAAAAATCTCACCATGAGTATTTCTGGTGAATTGACACTCGATATCGTTGAATTCGTGCTCGACAAAATCGGCCCCATTCCATTGAAAAGAGACTTGGCTGCCCAGGACTTGGACATGCGTGATCTCGCTACGCTCTTTATGCAATCTGAGGGTCTCCTTTGATTATACCACCTATATCCCCAGCATTACGAGCAACTATTTTATACACGAAGCACACGAATATTCTTTGTACCTCAGTAGAACCCATGCAATTGAAGAAATTGCCTTACTTTGACTACCCTTCAAATGAGTTTATCACAATGTGAGGAAAGCGGGACCTCGGACAGTAAGCCAGAAACTGAGGTTTTGTTTCGGGGTATGCTGCATATTTGGCGCCCGCGTTGAATTCCACCCCTGTCGTTTTGAAAATAACATCTTTTCCTCTGCATCCACCCCAAAATATCGTCTGTTGTGTTGCTTCAAAACCTGCTTCAGGCCACTTGAATCCATTCCAAAGCTCACTATTTATTTGCTCCCTTCTAAACTCCTTTTTTTGCAACAGCATGGGCGAAACTCAGGAGTTCTCCATCACACGTGCCTCACAACTTACCATCCCTAATAAAGACTGGACTCATTATCGAATGGGCTTGAAATTAAGGTGCACGAAGTCTCCATCTGGCGTGAGTCTCGATCTTGTCTCCCAGGGAAAAACAATAGTACGTTAAGCTTGAGCTTATTCAAACAGTGATCGCACATCCCTGTTTTTGCAGCCATTATCTGCCAGAAATCAGGCTGCTCAGAAACTAACTATAGGACCTGACCTTCTTGAACGAGTCTAACGTAAAATTCTTGACGAAAGAACCTGTTGTGGGTCTTAAGCTCTTTAATGGCGAGTATTTGACCAAGCGATTACAGATAACATTCGCCGCCGAAGGGCACTTCAACCTCTTTGCTAGAAAAATCCAGCAGTGGTTAGGCCTTTCCCTAGGTCTGCAATACCCGGATTCCTCGCAAGGCCCAGCAAATAATACAACTTTAGGCCCAAATTCCCAGCATGCTATGGATTCGTCGTCCTTAAACGATTCCCAGTCTCAATCTCAAGGAGTTTCGCAGATCTTCACCCAAGTTTCCTGCTCCCAAAATGAGGGGTTCCTGCTGTCTCAAGTTCTACCTAGAGAAGAGACTGACGTACTTTCGCAGGGTCCAAATCTCTCTCACAGCTATCTGGCCCATCAAAGAGGGCAAGAATATCGACAAGAATCGGATCAGAAAGCCGTTCAGATTCCCCAAGATTCTTTTCGCTTGCTTTTGAATGCTGCGATGAATGATACAAGCTTTGATTCATCTGCTATTTCTGAAGCAGGTTTCAACAATAACGAGCAGTATAATGGATTTAATTCTACTAAAAGAGTGAATCCAAATTTTTTTGCAGCATCTGAGGATACCAACTTGTCTTTCAATCTGCTTAATGCTCAGTCTGAATTAATTCAGACAATCACGAATATCCCATTTCAGAGCAAAAAGAAGAAGCGGGAGAAATCTTCCAGAAAGATGGGCTCCATCGACAGAGCATTCGAAAAAACCATATACCACATCATAGACGAGCAGAAAGGATCGCTACTCGCAATGGATGACACTGAATTATCCATGAAAGTTGTCCGGAAGCTAAGAAGCCGCAACTTCTTAAAATTACTCAAGAGAGTTGAAAACTTGATATAAAAAGAGTGACTATAGATGTGGTGTAGTGGAGCGCGTTCCGGCTAGCCGTTTCTGTTGTAAGATTTGGACCATTTCTTTACCACCAATCCATCTTCTTGCTGTATTTCTTCAACTATTATGGTATACTTCCCAATCATTGGACCTAGCTTGAACATAAACAACCAATACAAGAAGCAGAGGAACAAGCAGAAAATACCGAGGTATGTATAAGGAATCCAATTCTCTGTTCCTTTTGGGTTCGGATTTGCTCCCACAATTGGTAAAATGATCAAGTAGGCCGAGATTAATAGCACAAGCACAGTACCAACAAAAGTAGACCGGATGGGTGCCACCACGTCGGGGTATTTTTTCCTCACAACAAATACCCCAAATGCACAAAGAGCAATAAATATCTGTTGCGGGTAGCTTTCCAAACTCACAACGTAGCTATAGACGTCGCCCTCTGGGCATGATACTATAACAATAGTTGAAATGGTGGCGGATAATAGAATTGTAGGAAGCGGCGCTTCCCAAGGCCAATTGGAAGCCATAAATTGAGAGAAAGGAAGGAAGCCTTCTCTGAAAACCTCCTGGCTGACACGAGAAATGGTGTATAACACGACAAATACATTACCACCGGTGCATATAGCAGCAGAGAGGGTGAGAAACTGTTTTCCAACATGGTAGCCAAAAACCCTTTCGAATAAAAGGGACCCAATCAACTCTCCGCTCGAAGATATTTCGTCACTCGGGATGATGGCTAGGTAAGTGAAATTAATCACTAAATACGTGAGTGTAATGATACTGAGTGCCACAGGCCCGGCAATTTTCAAGGTTCTCACGGGATCCTTAATTTCGTTTGTCACCGTGTGTACAGAATTCCAGCCAGCATAAGCGAAGGTTGCCTTAATGACAGCACTGGCAAAAGAGGAAAGAGTCACGGTATCCCTGGTTTTGAAGAAGGTAGCAGAGTCCAATTCGTATTTCAAGTGTGTCACAGAATATGGAAATATGTTGACATAGAGGCCTGTAACTATAATCACCGCCGCCAAGCCAAGCTTCATGAGGCCGATGAAATCCTGAACTCTGACGCCGTGCCTCACACTGATTCCATGCATGGCACAAACAATGTACAACAAAGTTAAACCAGTAAGCCTTGTTCGAAATGCAGATGTCTCGATGTCGAGCGAATGCAAAAAGTACTCCCCAAATACCAATAGGTTCAGGATGGTGAAGCCAAACATCACCGAGTACAACAGAATGATAACACTGGTCATCATATAAGGCTTGTCGTATATGAATTCCAAAAAAGCCTTGGTTCCACCAGACCGTGGTATCAAAGAGCCTAGCTCGAGATACACGTAAAGTCCAGAAAATGCAAGAAGTGAAGCAATGAGCCACGAGAGAAGAAATAAAAAAGGCGACTGGCCGCAGTCATTATACATGCCACTGGATATGGCAAGAAAACCTGAGCCCAAGATTCGACTAACAAAGAGGATGGTGGTCGAATATAGGCCTAGGTGTCTTCCGTGGGGAGATTCTTCTGGTTCCTGGAGAAATCCTGAATTGAGATCACCTGGGAGTAGAGGATCTGCCACCACTGCACGTGGTTCTAGATCTGCAAGGGCCGCCGTTTCATGGATCTCATGGCTCGGTAAGGTCTTATAAGACATCCTTCAAGGTTCGGCCTTCTTTTCTGTGAAAATGCCTTGCCTCGTTATTCTTCTTCAAAACTGCCCGTCAGATACTGTGGCTGATAAGCCTGGGTTGTGTGCAGTAAGTACGCGCGTCTCACATAGGTCAAGCACGCGGCACCAACATGATTGGAGACATAAATTAATTAAATAGATAGTATAAACGATGGTTCATGATGAATGCAGGGTTCGATCTCGTTGAAGCCACTATCTTGCCGCGTTTTTCTTTTCAACAAAAGATGACTTGGCGAGTTTGACGAGAGAGTCTAATTCTCCACTATTCTCACACATACTGTAAAACAATGAGTCCTTGTTTGCAATCAACGTGTATGGATCATCATATTCAACGACCCTACCGGCATCCATCACAAGAATCTTGTCGTAATCAATAATGGATCTTAATCTGTGGGCAATGGTGAGAATTGTAGAGCCCGAGAACTCCTCGCGGATAGTCTTTTGGATTAAGGAGTCAGACTTGTAATCGATGGAGGCAGTTGCTTCATCCAAAAGAATCACCTTGGGGCTCTTGAGCAAGGATCTTGCCAAGCACATCAATTGTCTTTGTCCTTGTGACAAATTGCCGCCTCCTTCACTCACTGGTGACTCGATATCCAAGAATTTGTTCTGATTCTCCGAAGAGCTATCAACGTCAGCCGCTCTCTCTCTCTCTCCAGGTGACAACAAATTCACTCTGGTCAATGCTTCAAAGATTCTTTCATCGGTGTACTGCTCAAAAGGATCCAAATTACTTCTGATTGTGCCCGTGAATAAGGTGGGGTCTTGAGGAATAATGGTGATAGCTTGACGCAAGTCGTTCAATCCGATCTTTGTGATATCAACGCCATCGATGGCAATCGATCCGGTTTCTGGGTCTAAAAATCTGAAAAATGCGGTGATGATGGTAGATTTACCCGCACCTGTCCTACCCACAACTCCAATTTTGTTGTAAGGTTTGACATGAAACGAGGCGTTTTTGATGACACGGGGCAAGTCTGGAGCATATCTCAACGACAAGTCCTTGACTTCGATTTCACCCTTTTCGGGCCAAGAAGGGGCTGGTTTATTCTCAGGGACCTCGGCTGCTGGCTCTTGATCAACTTCCAAAAACTCCTGCAATCTCTCGACAGAGTTCATGTTCATCTCAATATTTGCGTAGAGACGAACAATCCATAAGGCATTCTCAGAGAACGAGATGGCGTATGACAATGAAAGGCCGGCCAAACCTGCATCAATCTTTCCAATAGAAAGAATCACAAAAATACCAGCAAATAACATGACCATAGATCCAACGGCGTCAACTCTAAAAGATAACCATCTGTTTGCTACCCACATGTAGAAAAATGGTCGATTGTTGTTGTCAATGGCATGCAAATTCTGCTTCATGAATCTAGTCTCCACTCCATAAGCTCTTATAGTTGCCACACCTGTCAAAGATTCCGAGAAATGCTGATGTATAGGGGACTTGGTAATAGAATCAAATCTTTTCAATTCTCTAGAGAGAGAGAGGTAAAAGGTTCCAACCAAATAGTATAAGTAAGCGATAATAACAGCGAAAAACAAGAACCCGGGTGTGATCACTGCAATCAAGATGAGAACTGAAATACAAGAAATCAAGCACGCAAAAGCCCCCTCGGCAAAAGGGATCAATTCCTGATCAACAGACTCGATGTCCTTTGAGAATCTGTTCATTATACGTCCCAATGGGGTTTTGTCAAAAAACCGAAGCTTGGCACGCAAAATTTTCTCTAGTACTTGCTTAAAGATGCTGTTTGATGCCTCAATGCCAATGAAGAATGTCCAGAAAACTTTTGATGTCGCCAAAACTGCGTATAACAATCCAATTATGCCGTAAATGGTGATGTAGAACAAAACTGAGTTGCTCTGCTTGGTTTCGCTCACGGCTTGAACGACATTTGAAGCAGAAAATGGGGCAATTATTGTGTTGTATGAACCAATGTAACTGATAAATGATGAATACCTTTCGGTTTGGGTTTTCATGATCGAAAAAGAATTCAAAGCTTCTGTGGGTGCTGCTTGTGCCCAGTATTTCAACCACCAGGACTGTGCAATGAATACAAGCTGCGGAACTAAGAAGACGACTAGGATGAAAGCCCACTTAAACCAGCCCCCGATTTCTTTGGCATAAGCTTTGTAAACTTTGAGGTCGACAACTCCCTCGGACTTATTTTCTTCCTCGATAAGCTTGCCATCGTTGATAATTTCTTCTTCGTCATCAGCAGCGAGTTTTTTCAATTTGGACTCAATCACTTGAGCTTTGGCTTTCATCTCACTGTTCTTAGACGCCAAGGTATCCAAGTTGGCGGATGATTGATTCCTTGAGTTCATGACAGATGTCTTAACCAACTCATCATCGCCTAATTGACCAGCCTTGATTAATGCTTCGGGTGTTCCCTGTGATGCAACTCTTCCGTTTTCCATCGAAACTATCCAGTCTGCTTTTTGCACAGTCAATGCAACATTATGTGAAACCAAGATGCAGGTTCTGTTGGCCATAAGTGGGCCAGCTATACAATTCTCGTAGATCCACAAAGCAGTGTGAGAATCAACAGCAGACAAACAATCGTCAAGCAAGACGTGTCTTGAATTAGAGTACAATGCTCTAGCCAATGAGACCCTTTGTTTTTGACCACCTGATAAAGCAATTCCCTTTTCACCAATTTCAGTTTTATCACCAGCAGCCAAGATCTCGAAGTCTCTGGATAAACCGCAAGCCTCCACGACCTTGTCGTAACGCTCAGGGTTGTAGGGGGAAGCAAAGGTGATATTGTTTCGAATGGTATCGTTAAGCAACCAGGCTGCTTGAGAACAGTAAGCAACAGATTCAGTGAGACCAGTTCTTGGGTCTATAACCAAGTCATCTCTGGGGATAACACCAGGTAAAAACACTCTACCTGCGGTTAACTCCATTTCACCAAGCAATGCCAATAACAAAGAGGTTTTTCCTGCTCCAGTAGGGCCGATAATGACATTCAACTTTCCATCCTTGAAATCGATGTTGAGATCCTTCAATTTGAAGTCCTTGTCTGATTTGGAACTCCAGGAGAAAGACGCATTTTCAAACCCGATGGTGATTTTGGAGTCACTTGGGCCCAGGGCCAACTGCTCATACTTGGTAGATTCTTCCTCCTCCAAAAAGTCACTAATTCTGTCTAACGATACCTTCGACTGAATGATAATGGCAGTCATGTCAGCCAACTGATCCAAGGGCGATCTCAATAAGGTAAATAAAGACAAGGCGGTGAAAGCAATAGGCGCGGTCAATGTTTTTCCCTCTATAACGGTGTAACAGTAGAAAGAGATAACTGTGATTAAGGATGGGATAACAAACCAAACAAAGGCTTGACAACCCCAGAAAAAGAAACGGAGCTTCAAGTAGTAAAGTTCTTCCTTTCTGATTTTCATGATCTCACGGAAGAAGTTGTCCTCCCATGCAAAGAGCTTGATGATTCTAATGCTCAGGAAGGTCTCGTTCAACTTTTGAATCCTCTTGTCAGTGATGCCCATCATGGTCTTTTGCGCTCTGGCAGTCCATTCTGAGAATTTGTAATTCGCAGGTAAAAAGATGATGATAGCACAGCCTCCAGCTAAGGCACTCCAGCCAAGCAAGCCATATAAGAGGACAATGCAGAATGTAAGCATCAAAATCGCACCAACGAAAAAGTGCAAATATCCACAGATTTCAGAGACTTTGAAAGCATCCACGGCCATTAAGTTTATGATGGCGCCGAGTTCGGAGGATTTGGATGATTTTTCTTTCCCACCCTGAGCGGGCTCTTTGTTCTCGCCAGTTGGGGCGTCTTCCGAAGTATCACTTGACGTAATCTTCCTTCTTAAAGCCTTTGCATAGACCTCGCCGATGATGATAGCCCTCATACGAACACAAACACGTCTTCCCAAAAACAAGGAGAAGCCTGAAAAGACGGAGTCAGCAAGCTTCGTGAGCGGCATCAACAAAACAATACACCATGCAACGCTTCGGGTTGTTGAGGACTGGTCTGCAACATACTCCAAAACCTTTTTCAAGAGAAGGGTTGGCAAGAATACGACAATGGATTGCAAGACAGCCCAGAAAGCCTGGAGCGCGAAAAGGACTTTGAAGTGAGCAAACAAAGAGACAGTAAATCTGGCAGCCAGCTTACCTTTCTTAAAACTCTTCAAGATGTAAAGCGCATAGTCATCCTCCCTCAAACCCCAGATGTCTTCTTTCCGCATAGGTTCGGCATGGGCCTTCCAAATCATTGAATCTATCCAGGAGTAAGTAGAAAAAGATAAGAGACTGGATATGGACTCTGGGGAAGGCTTTACTCCATCGGAAGTCACGTAGAGAATGCCTGGCTTGTCGCCCACCTTGGATGTGATATTAAGAAAGACCAACACCAAAGTGATGAAAAAGTTGGCACTGTAGTAGTTGACAACAAGACCAGACTTCACATGGCCGATGAGTGCCGAGCGGTAGAACACAACCGAGGGAAAAAGATGGAACATGTAGAGGGCGGTGCAATGAGCCCACAAAGAAGGGAGACGAAGATGCATTTTTGCAATATTTCTGACCCGGATCGAGCACAAGATAAACGCATAAAGCCAGAATGATATGAGCACGGCAGACACGCGGAAAGGCTTCCATTCTTTGGAGAAGTCCGACGAAAACAGGGTGGCGACAGCAAGGGCCAACTGCAAAATGACCAACAAGTACTCAATCGAGACCCTCAATCTGTCAGAGAGACCCTTGGGGACCTCTACCTCATGGCCATGAGGCGTACCATCCTCGTTATTGTCTGACAAGGCAAACAAGTCGAAGTGCCGAGATTTCAAGGAAGGCTGGTCGGTGAGGCGGGTCTGATCGGATGGCACAGCGCCATAGGCATCGGGAGACGCAATTAAAGGGCGGTGTTCATCCTCCAATTGCACACCCGGGCGGTGTTTGCGAAGGAAGAAAACCGACTTGAAGAAAAGATAGACGAACGAGACGCTGCCCACGATCAAGGGTATGTAAAAGAATGCCTTTGACCGAGCACAGGAAGGGACATCGTCATAGACCCAGTAGTGGCAGGCCATTGTTTAGCTGCTGAAGAGAGCGGCGAATTTGGGTCCCGAATAAGCGGAAGAAGAGCGGTCGATAGGCCGAAAACGCCAGTATCAAGCCGGTGGAACAAACGGGCCGCCTTTAAGCCTGAAAAGCAACGGAAGGTTCCGGGATTCAAGAGGCGGGCCGGAAATGAATACGCTCTAGTGGTCGAAGAAGGTGCAGGCGGCTTCGACAGACTCTAAAGAAAAATAGACGCCGGAAGAGAGGGCGATGGTGGAGTGAAGGGTATTTTTTACGGCCCGGTTTTTCAGAAGTAGGTATGCGATGGACCGCGTGCAGGCCTATCCGCACGGCACCAGTCGCAGCCCGCGCACCTTGCAGTGGGACCTTCGATAAGCCCCAATAGGGCCAAGAAAACATGCGGAGGTAGCACGGATTGGGAGACCCCAGCTCCGGATTGGAAAGCCGAGAGGGGGTTATGTGCAGGGCGTCTACAATGGAGCTCCGAGAAGCGCGGCAGTTCAACCTTTCGTACTCTGTATTAATGCACAACTTAATCTTGGGTCTTTTGGGTACCTCTCAACAAACCAGTTCTTCTGGCGGCAATCAAACCGGCCTTTTGACCTGGAACAGCGCCTCTGGAGATAGTAGAAGCCTTACCAATGNGAGTCCAGAAAGCACTGGGGTGGTGGTATCATGGGTGCCAAGCACAACGACAAGGTTGCCAAGAAGGCCAGAACCATGGACGTTGCTCCTGCTCAAGCTTAGTCCCCTCTACGTAAACTTTCTGTATTATAAACAATTCGGCTTCGGCCCCGCTAATTCAATTGCACGTTTGTATTTCAAAAGCTATGCCTTTAATAGACATTCACCTTGTAAACGACAGCTCTTTAGATTTAGCAGGTTCCATCTTGCTGCAAACAGGCAACCGTTAGCGCGCCAAATCCTGAGATTTGGAGAAAGACAAACGTCACGTGCGCTTGTGACTGTTACTTGTCCGCGCACGACTCAAAATTTTCCTCGCATACTGAGTACCCTGGAAAAAAATCGTCGTTTCTCGTAGTTCACTCTAGTTCTTTAAACAAACGGTATGTTTCCAACGATCCCCAAATCCACAAATCACGACTTGAGTGATGCCCTAGCCCTATAAGATGATTTCCTTCCTCATATGTCCATTGATCACTCCTAAGGTCTGGAGCTTTTCCGTTCGAAAAATCTCCGTTTCTGAGTTGCTTTGACTGATTGCCGCCCGCTCACAAAGGCTGGCCCACTACAGTCGCCTGGAGATATTGCAATACTTGTCGTGGTTTCCTCATGTTGTTTTCAAAATACTAACCGAACAGAAATGTCTAAGTCTAAGAACCACACCAACCACAACCAGACCAAGAAGGCTCACAAGAATGGTATCAAGAAGCCTAAGACTCACAGATACAGATCTTTGAGAAACGTTGACGCTAAGTTCAGAAGAAACCACAGATACGCTTTGCATGGTACCGCCAAGGCCTTGGCTGCTGCTGCCAAGGAGAACTAAGTTTTCCTGTCAATGTGTATAACTGTATTTTAAGTACTCAATGATACTTTAATGTCTCAACATATCTTTTATGTGTAGCGTCAGCATCTTGACAAAAATAGCGTAGAAGAATGGCAGTCAGAGATGATTTGGAGGTGCCGGTTTATGAGGTTGTTTCAGGTGCAAATAGATTTTCCGAAAACTATGCAAACCGGGGCGATGTTTCATAATCCTGCCGAATGTTCTCCTGCCGAATGTTCTCCATGTTATTCTAAACAAGGTTTTATTAGGCTCTATCGAAAATTGGTGGAAAGTCAAAGTCGATCGGTATCACCTAAATTCAATTCTGCTTGCCCGAAAATAAAAGCCGGTCAAAACCCGAAGAATACGACAGGATTATATGGGGGATATTCATGTTGCTTCGACGCGTGATTAATTTTAAACACAAAAGCACCTTTTTGTGATTCCGACTGCAGCATTTAAAACAAATCTGATGCACATGAAACCCTTATATGGAAGGAGGCTGCAAAAAGGGTTGGCGCGGAAAGACACAAGGGCGACGTCTGGAACACTTTATAATCCAAGCACCTCGCTGTTTTTATATTATTTCCACAAACCTTCAATTTTGAGCGTATTCAGCATTAACAATAAATTAAAAGAATAATTTTCAAAGTTTCTATTATGGTGGCACAGAAAATTTTTATATCCAACCTCAATTACTTGACGACGGAAGATGAGTTGAGAGAGTTTTTGGAGGATCAAGAAGCGTACGTAATGTTCTTATGTTTATGCCACAAAACGGCATTGATATTACGATACTTTATACTAACATATCAAGAACTAATGTCTTCATTCCTAACTACTTTGTCGGCTTTCGGAGTCTGAGAGCCAAACCTCTAGGAATTGCATACGCGGACTTGCCTACCCAGGAGGCTGCGCAGCAATTTGTCAAGGATTTTGACGGCAAAGTCTTCAAAGACAGGAAGCTCAGAGTAAAGCCCCATGTCCCCTTCCAGCCTAACGCTAAGCAAAGTAAATTTGTGAAATCCCCTTCTTTTAAGGTGTTGTCCAGGCAAAGTTCCAATCAAGGTGCGAAGGCCACCGCTAGCCCAGACAAAGATGAGCCGCAGCGGGCAGATCCTGAGTTTTCACACAACGGCATTTTTGTTAAAGGGATCAAAGCAAAAACGACTGAGGTCCATTTGAGGGACTTTTTCAAAGATTACAATCCAACAGAGGTCAAGATCCAGAAACTCCGGGGCTGGATTAGGGGCTTAAAGAACCGAGCCTACAATGCCGTTGTGATCTTTGATCTTCCTCCCGACAAAACCATTGATGAAGTGATTGAGGAGTCGCAAACCCGCAAGCAGGATTGGCTGTTTTCAAATCTCATGAAGGCATATGCTACTAAAGAAAAGAAGGATGACTCGAAACCAGATGATTTGAGCGTCGCCTCCCCAGTTATGAGTCCAAGCCCCGAGACAGATGCCAAGGCTGCCCCAATCGAGGAGTGCAAAGAGGAAAACGAAGCACAAGCGCTCGGCGCTGTGTCCAATGAAGCACATGTTGAAACAAAGGCAGAAAGCAACAGTGGCGGTGATGCAAAACTTAAGGTCACCGAGCCTCCGAATCCTGCTGTGCTGGACGAGACTAAACCAGAATCGAATGAATTGGCTTCACCGGGGGAAAATGTGGCTACGTCCGAGTAATCACACAACTAGTGCAGCACAGGCCCGTGGGCAACATATTCTTGGTTTAATACAGGCTTAGTTCGATTACTTTTTTTGCATCATTACTATTTATACATTAAAATTAGCAACTCGCCTAATCTTGGGTCTTTTGAGTACCTCTCAACAAACCAGTTCTTCTGGCGGCAATCAAACCAGCCTTTTGACCTGGAACGGCACCTCTGGAGATGGTAGAGGCCTTACCAATATGTTGATGGTTACCACCACCGTGAGGGTGATCAACTGGGTTCATGGCCACACCTCTGGTCTTTGGCCACGAGTTTCTCTTGACCTTGTACTTGTGGAATGCTCTTCCGGCCTTCAACAATGGCTTGTCGATTCTTCCACCACCGGCAACAACACCAATGACACCTCTGGCCTCAGAGGAAATGACCTTCTTGGCACCAGATGGCAACTTGACTCTGGTCTTACCCTCGTCTGGGTTGTGTCCAATGATGATGACGTAGTTACCGGAGGTTCTACCCAAAGCACCTCTGTCACCAACCTTCTCCTCGACGTTGGAGACAATGGTACCTTCTGGGCAGGAGCCCAATGGCAAAACGTTACCGACGTTCAAGGAGGCCTTGGCACCGCAGTACACGAATTGGCCGGTGTAGACACCCTCGTTGGCGATGAAGATTTCCTCTCTCAACTTGTATTTGTATGGGTCTCTGAAAGCGACCTTGGCCAATGGAGCACCTCTACCGGAGTCGTGGATGATTTGCTTGACAACACCACGAATGTAACCGTGACGTTCAGCATAGTCCAAGGTTCTCAACTTGGCAGCTCCCTGTCTCAATCTGGTGTGAGCTGTGAAGATGGATCCAGCACCCTTTCTTTGGTTACGAATGACTCTACCTAAAGGATGTTAGTATTTGAGGACAAAAAGATCCGGTCATCTGACGCCGTTATGGACTTGTTACCAAAACAATCCCTGCAACACATTTCTGCTGGCCACAGTAGCGTTCAATCACAACACTATCGCGTGCACTCATTGGGCGTTCCGTTGATGGGACCAGCAAGCAAACTAGGGGGAATGTGCTGCATCGTAGAGACTCCAGGACGTCAGGTTGATCGATAATTTTTGGGGCCGGCGCTCACATACCCATTTTGTCTTAGTTCAGCAAAGGCTTGTATCGGGAGGAGGTGAGAAATTTTCACTGGGTGGAGCACCATCGTGCGCGGAAGCCTGGATCACGTGCCGCGTTCCGATCATACCGTATTGGGGTTGTTTAGTGCACGTGCGCGCGTATAGGGCTCGTGCCCGCGAGGGGCTGTGTTATATGCCGGGCTATCTACTCCACATATTGAAGCATGGCTACGTCAGAGCCGGCACTTCTGGCGCCCACCCTCATTAGTGACTCGTCTCGGTTCTCTTACTGGCTATATCCAAAAAATGAGTGATCTCAGCCGGACTGAGCCTCGACCCCGCCTTTCAGAGCTCGTTGTAAATCAAGCTTTATATAAAGATGCCTCTACATTCCAAGGTCGCTGCCAACCTTCTCCTAGGCAGACTTCTCTTCAGCAGCCGCTGCAACTTTTTCCGCAGGAGCAGTTTCCTCTTCAACAGCCGCTGCCGCTTTCTCCACGGGAACAGCCTCCATTTCGGCAGAACCGCTACCAGACACGGCCGCGCCCTCAGTGACTGCGGGGGCGATATGATCCAGGGCCTGCATCACTGCAGCCTCCACTATCCATTGCCAGCCTTGCACAACGCGGCCATTGAATTCTTCAATGGCCCGCAACTGAGACTCCTCGCCATCAAACTTCACGAATGCAAATCCCTTGATGGGCACTGGTCGTTTCTTCTCCATGTAGGACGCATACAATTTCCGCGGCAATTTCCTCAAGGGCGCATTCACCCACACAACCTTGTATCCCTCAAACACTTGTGCTAGCCCTTTTGGGTTTGTCTTGTAGCTCATATTGGCGATGAAAATGGTATCTGTAGACCTCTGGCCCTCCGGAGCCTTGCGCTTATCGCCAACCTTTGCCTTGGGCGTGGGGCCGGCCTTTGGCTTCTCGTCAGCGGCCTGTTCAGAGCTAGTGGCGCTTTTGGCTGCTGCTTTCGATTCCGCTTTCGCCTTCTTCTTCTTCAAATTGCGCTTGGCATGGAACTCCTCGATTTTGGCCTTTTTCTCTTCGCCCGTAGCGGGTGGCCGCGCCGGCTTGGCATAAATACACCTCAGATTGAGCACCTTGTTGGTGCAGAATTGGATAGCATTCAAGGCGTCTTCCTCGGTTTGAAACTCCAAAAACCCAAACCCTAGACGTTTCTTGACTGTCGTGGTTTTCGTTTTGTACTCCTTGGTGGGTATTTCCACTGACTTGACGCTGAAACCCTCGAAGAACAGCTCGAGTTCGGCGGGAGTGACGTTGTAATCCAAGTTGCCAACATAGATTCTATTAGGGTTGCTTGTGGTGGACATTTTCGAAATGCAGGATGATAATATGATGTTTTTGAAGGCCTGGGGTTATATGCTTGGTCGGGCTCGATTGGTGGGTCTGTTCTTGACTGATATTTGCCACACGCTCCGACTTGTCAGTTGGATCTAGCGGACGAGGTGTCGGCCTGTATACAGGCCGCGCGTGGGTCCTCATGTTTCATGGCTGCCGGATGGTTTTTCCATTGTTAGAAGGCAGTTTCATCTCGGGGCGGCTGTGAGACTCTGCACTAGAGCAGCTCCGCTTTTGCTGACCAACCCTGAAACACGCGCCAGGGGCCGCATAGCGGTGCCGAATGGGCCAGCGGGTAGTTTGTGGTGTGCATACAAGCCCGCCACCCCACACCAGATGCAACTCACGCTACGAGGCATCTACGCTGGGGATCCAGACCGGCCGTTTAAGGGCGGACATCGAAGATTCAAATGGAATTGGAGCGTGGGATAAAAGTGAAGCGATGAAACAAAGTGAATTGGGTGCACTGAAAAATGAAGCGGTGATTTAAATGGCAGCGTACGGCGTATGGTCCTGGACTGCCAGTACAGGCGCACTCGACGCGGTAGCTAAGATATCGTTATGTATTACCGGGTCTATTTTCAATATTTGACATGCAGTTTATTTTAATTTGTAGAACAACTTGGGGGCCACACAGTCGTTGATACAATGCTGCAAGTGGAAGAACTCCTCCACGCAGTCTTCCTTGTATGCCTTTTCGTCGTATCCCTCTTCCTCTTGTTCCTTGGTAACTCTCTCGACACACTCGTGCAAGTGGTGGACGTAGTCGTGGCAAGCCTCGGACTTCTCGCACTCCTCGCGCATCTCGTCAAGAGGGTCCTTCATCTCTTCCTCGTCGTCCTCGTCGTCTTCGTCGTCCTCGTCGTCCTCGTCCTCGTCCTCGTCCCCACCGTCTTCTTTCTCCTCGCTATCCTCGGACTCTTCTTTGTCCTCGGACTCTGGCGTGTCTTCTTGCTCGGTCAGCTCGTCGGCTTCTTGCTCTTCCACATTCTTGGAGGTCTGTTGATGTTAGTACTTGATTGGCATGAAAGGTCTGCTCCTTGCTTAGCGACAGCGGTTAGACTGCACGGCGTTGCTGCTTTCGGTGGCATGAACGTCCAAAAAGGCGTTGGCCGTGCAACGCTAGATCCTTCTCTGTCCTCCCAGTGGATGCTGGCTCTGGCAATGGATGGTGGCTCTGTTTTCATTTAGAGGCCTACCAACTGCCAGTCGGTCCCGTTGCCCAGAAGCTGAAAACACAGAAATTCTGCATCAGCGCATCCGTGGCATGAGTTCAGGCCGTGGCCCCCACGAAGCTAGTAACGGGCCGAAGAGGCCGAAAGGTCTAGTGACAACTAGGATGAAGGCAGCAGGTGCCATGGGCTGCGGGAGCAGGGCGTGTAGAGAGCAAAACATACCTCTTCCTCTGCGTAGGCAGTAGGGAACGAAGATTCAATAAGGTCTCTGAAAAAGGACATTTTGGTCTTGGTGTGGCAGCGGTTGGTCAAGGGTCGTCGATGTCAGTAATTTTCGAAAATGCCTTCGCACAGGTAATCAAACGTGCGACTGGCGATTGGTCGAATGCTTTGTGCCGCGCACGACCTGGTGTTTTGGGAGGCGTGCGGCGGGGCCGAGCACGCAGCACGCCACGGCGGGCCCGCTCCACGGCGTAATCACCATTCGGCTGCAGCGACAGCCCGCCGGGGAGCGACGCCCGACGAAGCACGTGACCGTCTCCCATGGCAAAGCCAAAGGGCCTGGGTTCGCAGCCGCATTGGTGCCTGTGTGCAAGAAGCGCGGTCTCCGGCACCAGAGGCCTCAGGCCAGCCATACAGCAGCGCACTGAGACTGAATAAGCGAGCATATCTGACTAAATGAGCAGCCTACAAATAACCGGTACCTAGGCAGGTGCAAAAGTTCTTTAAACTTCTTTATACTTAGCGGTTGCGACAATCTTGAACTGAGTGTACGACCATCTTGTAACTGAGTGTACGAACGTCATCTGGTTAAACTTACATTAGTTTACATATGCTTAAGCAGCAGTCTGNGTGGAATGCTCTTCCGGCCTTCAACAATGGCTTGTCGATTCTTCCACCACCGGCAACAACACCAATGACACCTCTGGCCTCAGAGGAAATAACCTTCTTGGCACCAGATGGCAACTTGACTCTGGTCTTACCCTCGTCTGGGTTGTGTCCAATGATGATAACATAGTTACCAGAGGTTCTACCCAAAGCACCTCTGTCACCAACCTTCTCTTCGACGTTGGAGACAATGGTACCTTCTGGGCAGGATCCCAATGGCAAAACGTTACCGACGTTCAAGGAGGCCTTGGCACCACAGTACACGAACTGTCCGGTGTAGACACCCTCGTTGGCGATAAAGATTTCCTCTCTCAACTTGTATTTGTATGGGTCTCTGAAGGCGACCTTGGCCAATGGAGCACCTCTACCGGAGTCGTGGATGATTTGCTTGACGACACCACGAATGTAACCATGACGTTCAGCATAGTCCAAGGTTCTCAACTTGGCAGCACCCTGTCTCAATCTGGTGTGAGCGGTGAAAATGGAGCCAGCACCTTTTCTCTGGTTACGAATAACTCTACCTGAGATTGTTAGTATTCGAGATTTGGCAGGATGTACAGCTCGAGGCCTGGCAATACCATCGGCCGACTGGGGCCTCTGTTCCGGGCACGGCAGGAACCGCAGGCTTGCTTGTGCAACAAGGGATCTGTGGTGTCGTGTGGGTCGTCTGTGTTGGAAATTCAAAAGGTGGTCACATACCCATTGTTAGTGATTGGCAATAACTTTGACTAGTTGGGAATCCGCTAAGTGAAGTTTCAGGAACCAGAGTGAGAAGATTTTTTCGCCCTGTCGTCCGGCACACTGAGCGAGGTGCGCATTAGGGTGCAAGCCCTCCTTTCGCGGTGGCACGTGTTCGGTATATACTCTATGGAAGCCGGGGACGAGGCACCGTCTCCACGGGTCTAGGCGGGTCTGGCGGATGCTCTCAGGGATGCCAGGAGGCCGCGGTGCGCCTCAAGGGACCGCTGAGATCTACCACCCGGAACCGCGTCTGAGCCTCACGCCAATGAATCGGGTGAACTCGTCGAAAAGCTCGTCGATGTCCAGCTGGGAGAACTCCTCGAGCTTCAGCTCGATGGACTTGGTGCTCTTCGCCGGGTTGAAGAGCTTCTCTGTGTCCTCCGGCGACAAAGTGTCGGCCTGGAGCAAGTCCTGCATTTCAGGGCTGACCTCGTTCTCCACCACAAGCTCGTAGAACTCGCAGAGACGAAGTAGGTCTGGGCCCGAGATGCTCTCAAGCTGTTCTTTGTTCGTGGGGAAAAAGTCCGGTGCTGGCTCGCCTTCCCTGTTGCTTAAGGGCGCGATTTTGGCCGACCCCGGGCTGGATTCCGTGATGTGAGAGTTGTGGGTTCTGCGGGCGGTTCGCTCCTCGAGGGAGTCCAATTGGCCTTGTAGCTCGCACACCAACTGCACTATGTCCTCGTTCGTGGCGTAGTCCTCGATATCGAACGACTGCTGCGGCGGCCGGGCGTCTAGCAGCGCCATTTTCGACTTGACGTCGGAAAGTTGCATTTCCATCACCTGCTTGCCTGTGCTGGCAATCGTCTGGCTTTGTTTCTTGACCAACTCTGCCAATTCCTTGACTTGCTCCTCTAATGTAGACATGACTGTTATTTATAGTGCCGACTCGATAAGACCCTGGGTGTTTGGTGCTTGGTGTTTGGTGCTTGGTGTTTGGTGTTTTGGTGTGTGGTGTTTTGGTGTTTGGTGTCGCGCGTATATGGATGCGCTTCGGTCTGGGGCAAGCCGCACCAAGAGCCTTGGAATGACACCAGCAGCCAGAAGGTTCTCGTTCCTCCAGTTCGTATTTTGCAGTTTCTTCCTATCCAGCAAGCGGTTTCATTTGCTGCCTTTTATCGACCCAGTCATGTTTCTTTCTGTCCAACTTGACTCTTTGGGTCCATCTTGACTCTTTCATTAGCGTCCATCTTGACTCTTTTATTAGCGTCCATCTTGACCTGTGTGTGATCCGTAAGTGCGCTTCTTCTGCCTTTTCGCTGCGCAGCCGTGCCACAGGCTCAAGACAAACTGAGTCAAAAGTAGCATCAGGTATTGGACCGACTGAATCACTTTTTGGATAAAAATAGAGCCGGTAGGATCACATTCCTGGGCAAAGAAAATCCGTATATTTCGAGTTGTTTGAGATATGAAGAATTTCCAGTTTCAAATGTCAAGCAGGCAGTTTCGAATGTCAGATGTAACAATAATAAATTTTATATATAGTGCTATATGTGATATTCGTATTTGAATCAAATAATACAGAAACAACTGAGAATGTCTATACTGCCTCTGACAAAGCGTTGGAGTATAGGAATCCTTATTGAAGAATTATTGGAGAAACTTAAGTTATCAGAATTAGATGATGAGATCAATGAGAGAATCAGAATCAGAATCAGAATGTGCGGAAAATTCTTGAAAAAATTAAAATATCAAAATGCGATGATAAGGACAATGAGGTAATTGAGTTATCAGAATTAGATGATGAGTCTAGTGAGAAAACTGGGCGATCGGAATCAGAAGATGATTGGATTGGAAAATTGAGAATTGGACCGAACCAGAAGTGAGAAAGAGAAATGCGGTTCTTCCTAGAAAAAAGAAAAGGAACAGAACCGGGAAAAAAATATGGGGCACCAAAATGTATCGATAAATACTGAGCCCGCATGATAAAAGAAGAGAAAAGAGAGACAGATACTTCAAAAACCTAAGGTCCCTTTTTCTGTTCCTCTTTCGTGTTCTCGCTCAAGACTCGATTATTTTGATTTCTATTTCGGTCTGTTAGTGGGGTCTGTCTCTTGCTATTAGTGACATTTGGGTGCAAGGGAATCTGGATGCAAGGGAAATAGTGGATTTGGGTGCAAGAGAAAATGCTTTTGGATGCAAAAAAAGAGGGCATCTGGGTGCAGAAAGATAGGGGATTTGGCAGGGCAACTGGACCATGGCCTGGACTTAATTATGACACTTGCAAAATTCGCTATATAATCCCAGCCTCAGCCAAAAAGGTGTGGTTGCTTGCAGGAGGACCTTCGTTGACGATGGTGAGCGGCGCTTGGTCTGCTGTAGGTCAACGTGCGGCACACACTCCATTTAGCGCCCATTCCAGGTTTAACTCGCACTGTTCAACGCAGGTCTGTAGTACCCTGAGTACTTAATGGTTATTTCCATGGGCTGCTTTTTGGGTATCGGCCTCTCTGCAGGGAATGCTTTTGAAAGATTCTTAAAGATTCCACCAGATTCAGGTAGTGAGTTAGTAAATCGTGTTTTTGGAGTTTTTGTAACTCCGGGTACTCTCGCGGCCATTGCTACCATTCGTTCATGTACTTTTTGAGACTTTATTCTTGAGGTTCCTTTGCCACTAGTATTTCATATATTTTCAGAATCCTTTCCCACTAGTCTTCCATATATTTTTAAAAGTTCTCATTGCAGTCTGTGAAGTGTCTGTATTTGGGGTATTCTCGGAAATCATTTGAAGTTGTCATTAAAAGGAAATTGGATTGTATTCTAGAATTGGTCTCAGAAGTCTCTTCTGTTGCTTTCTTACTTCTCTTTGGTTGTTCTCTTACGACTTCCCCACGTGTTTCCTCAGTGATTGTCTTCGATCTCTTTTCAAATTTTGACCAGGCATGGTATTGGTAACCTATGCATTGGAGGTCTCTTTCCAGCTTATCTTAAATACTCGGTTTCATGAAATGCGTAGCCTCGTTCTGTTTAGAACACCGTCTTTCAAGCCTGGCTTTAAGTTCAGACTACGCGTTTCGTTGGGCCATATCGCTCGGGATAAATCGGGCTCTTTGCTGCACCGTTTACTAATTTAGTAATGGCCAAACGTTCTATACAATCACCAAGGCATTTTCAGAATAATGAGAGGGATCGTACATATTAAATTGAGTTTGGCTTCACGGACGTCACTTCCCTACAAGTACCATCTCGGGAAAATCAAAGCGCAATCCGGGATTTTGGTTCGGCAAAGGCAAATGATGTGCCTTCGTGATAAAAGAGAAGCCTCGTTACTTATAGTACTCTTATCGCACTCCACAAGAAACCTTGCATCTTGAGCAAAAATGCGTCTTGGACAAGACCTCTATGGAGAAAGAATTGGTTAGAAACTGGAGCCTGGCTTTCAACATTTTTGATCTGACCCACTCTAAAAACATCAAATGAAAAACAGCCTTTATGGCCAAGTTGGTAAGGCACCTCACTAGTAATGAGGAGATCGTCAGTTCGAATCTGGCTGAAGGCACTTTTTTTCGCAGCAGGAACGCCGAGCTTCGGAGCTCTTTGGTTTTGGCCCTTATGAATTTTGCAAGCAGTTCACCACATTCTTCATCCGCCTAAGAATCTGAACGAAATGTATATGGTTTGTCCATCTGTATCTAGTAATGATCTTTCACGGCATGCGTTGCAGCAAGTAGGTTCGGGGCAGCATGGTGTCAGCTTCAAAGAACGCCGATTAGTGCGATCCGCGTCAAAGATTTTATAGATAAAGCACGATCGGCCTTATCCCTAACAAGGCCATTCTCGCGGATCCCCGGCTTGCACAAGAAAAGACGGGACTTGTGCCTCTTCTTGAGGCTTGGTGGCTCGGCGTTGTCTAGCCCAAAAGCTTGTGCACCTGTATGACTTCCAATGGAGATATCGATATTAGATGCGTTCGCATGGCTCGGCCCAATCACCGACCCTGGAGCTCGAAAAACTCCCCGAACGATCCCCCCATCAGGTCTGGGGACAAGAAAAATGGGACCCGGTGGTGCACACAGCGGCCGCAGAGGCCTGGAGAGAGGAATTTCTTAGCTGCCGCTTCATGCGCGGCGGGCTAAAGTACGATTCTTGCCGCAGGCCACGGCTCAATGACCGAACATGGACCTGAACAATGGCGCTTTCTGGGCTTGCAGGTCCTGATATAAACCCTGGCTTGGTCCACACCCACGGCTGTTCGGGGCTTATATTTCTTCGTGTCCTCACCCCCACTCAGTGCATTTTTTCCCTGCCATCAGCTACTCCATCAGCTATTCCATCAGCATCTCTCCCAGAAAGCCAGTCCCTCGTCCACCATGTTTGTTGTGCGGTCAATCGTGACGTTTTTCATCTCCACCGTGGCATTCATGTTCCTCATGTTGGCCAACCTAAGCGGGGCCAACGCGCCGTTTGTTCGCAACTTGTACCTCTCCAAAGCCCAGGACGAGTACAGCCAGTACATCTGGACCCTCTACAACTTCTGCTCGTACGACGGAAAAGAGCTCACGGGCACGGGCACGTGCTCCGACAGAAAAGCCGCCTATCCCTACGAGCCCTACGAGTGGAGCTCGGGGTTCAAGAAACATAGCACTTACAAAAACGGCTCTAAGGCCGCATACGCGTTCATCTTGATCGCGTTGTTGGTGACTATTGCCGCCAACATAGTGGCCATTGCCGCCTTCGTCAAGCGCTCCACCCGTCTTTTCAATGTGTACAGGTATGCCACCATCGGGTCCTTGATTCTGATTTTGTTGGGGGCCATGCTCGACACAGCGCTCCACCGCTACGGCGTCAAGCGAATCCAGAGCGACGGTGTGTACACTGCCCAGTTGGGAAAGACCATGATTGCCTTTCTCTGGCTTCCTGTGGTATTGTTGGCTGCGGCTGTCTTTATTTCGTTCTTCTGGCGGGCAGAATCCCCTCGGGCCCAGGAGATGGATCCGGAGAAGACTAGGGTTGGCGACAACTATGACCCCAATCCGTTTAAAAATGAGAGGGAGTATTTGTAGGCGCGGCCGTTTGTATTTCCGGTACGGCGGTAGCAGATCTGATGTCTTACGCTCATGCTGGGGTCTCTTGTACAGACTTCAATGTTCAGTCTGCAATCTTTTCTAATTTTCCGCTAACTTTCTGCTAAATACATGGATTTTAATGACTCTGCCGAAATGCTATGTTTTTTAATGACTCTGCCAAAATACTATGATTTCAATGGCTCTTCAATATTATTTTTTTGATCAATACTATTATTTTAAGGGCCGCAATACTATGGATTCAATAACTCTGCGAGACTATATTTTTGATCAATACTATGGATTTAAAGGCCCTATACTATGTATTTAATGATCCTCTGCAATAATATGGTTTAGTTATCCTCTGTATTACTATGATTTAATGACCCTATGAAATACTATGGATTTCCAATGGCTACATTTAATTTTCAATCCCACTGTCTTCGTTATTAAGTGAACTGACTGGGTGTGTCCTGGTTGCCTGCACCTGCGCGTGCAGCAGTACTAAGGCCCGTGCATTAGCGGGCTTTCGGATCGGTTTGGAAGCGCGACCCACTTTGCCTTAAAGACGGTCTCTCATGTCACGGAAGTCTCATTTCTAAAAAAGGATAGTTGACGCCAGCTCTTAGCTTTGAAGAAGTCTGAATTATGAGTTTAACCATCTTCACCCTCTTCGATTAACTGCAGCTAATGTGTTTTCATTAAACCTGATTGTGTCCTATTCGAGTTTGACAATATCAGGGAATGAGCTGTCCTAATTCGAGTTCGACAACATCTTAGAATCAGCTTCGAAGAGTTTGTGGAATTTAGCTTCAACTATTCAGAGAATTTTTCTCGAAAACTCCTATGAAATTTGTTCCAATGAATTCATGAAATCTATGTTCCTGATCATGATGTTTTTGTTTCGATGGCTCCGCAGATTCTGGCTTAGATGAACCAAAATCGGGCATTTTTTTCTACGTGCTATAACCTCGTAAATTACGTTTCAACTATTCATAAAATCTAGGGTCGATGTTTCATAGGTTTTCTTACCATGTCATAGAAGTCATTTTTCGTCAATTGCAGTGGTCAATATCATGTCCTAACCAGCCATGCCTGTAATATTGATAGCATATTATACTAAATGGCGGTTGCATTGCATCTGGCGTATTCCGTCCAAAAGTTCTCGTTGAACATGCACATGTTGATTGCTGTTGTCGAATGTGCGTGAATCGTTTTATAATATTTTTATGGAGTGTATCATTGACAATGTGGTAGGTTAAGAGTAGATGCAGAGGTAAGACCTACATTTGCTCTAGTAATGCAAAAGAGCGCGAAAGTTCTAAAGCTGCCACAACAAAGAGGCCTTAAAAATCACATTCTCGTCGGTATACACCAAAATCCAAAACAAGCCGACCATGAACGGCGTTGAAGCCTTGAGAGAATTTCCCAATCGAGAAACCCTCATAATCTTGTAGGAGAGGCCCAAACTCTTTGGTGACAGCCAGGTGCCCCGGAATACTGCACACAGCCGCGCGAACCCAACGGGTCGTCTGGGTCACTAGTGCTAGCCGAGGCTGTGTCTGGATGCACACCGCCCGCGGGTTTCGTCATGCGTGAGCAAAAGTTCCCCGGATCTCACACACGTCCCAACACACGGCCCGGGCCGCAACGGCCTCAGCCTTGATTTACAATAGCCAGAGCAAACCAGAAAAAAGCCGAACAATTGAGGCAAGGAGGGCATCTCTCTCAATTTGGGCCAATTAGACAAAGTCAAGAACTGAGCCAGGCGGACGGGTTTCAACTTCATGGCGAATTCCGTCAGATCCTACCCCGAGGGTCCTTCCCCCGCTATATGTACGTCTCCGCCCCGCTGATTAAGCAGGCGCGCAGCCGATTACAGCAATAAACCGTGCCGGCCCCATATATATATACGCGAGCCAGGCATCGAAACATATCAGCCAGGCACCAAAACTTATCAGCCAGGCACCACAATACTCAACAGCCAGGCCCCTATATTCATCAACATAGCTAAAAGGAACCAGCCAGGGACCCGAATACAAGTACCAAGCACGGCCCCAGCCAAAACACAACCCCCACACGTACCCAGAATGTCGACACAGAAAGTCGTGGTGCTGGTGCAGCAGGACAAGCAAGACGACAACAAGCTCAGAGAACACACGTTGCAGAAACTAGATAAGCTCGTGCAAAAAGACCTCGAGAGAAGCGGCCAGTCCGACCATATCATAGACCGCAGCGGCAGCCAAAGCCCCTTGTATGATGCAGAGGGCTTCAAAATCCCCGTGGGCAAGATCCCCTTGGACGGGCAGTTCACGGCCCACGAGTTTGAGGAGTTGGTGCATTTGGGCCAGGAGGACGGGGCGTTGAACGATGACATCCGCATGGAGATGCGCAACGAAAACACCCACTTCAGCCAGATGACCATAGCAGGCCCTGCGCCTGAAGGCAGTCTGGTGCCAAAGGCCAGTCCCGAGACAAGCAAGGTTGGTGCAGCGTAGACCATCAACCGCCTATTTATTCATCAGCGATCATTTTTTGTTCTTAGTTATCCACTTACTTCTAAGTGTATATGCAGCTGTTAATATCTTTTATTGAACACAGCTCTTATAGCTTTTATTAAACTTAGCTGATATCATAACTAGCCGTTATTCTAATTACCTGTTGCTCAAGGAGCATTCTAAAGCGATTTCTAAGCAGTATTCTAAAGCATTTTCTGAGCAGTATTCTAAAGCGATTTGCAGTATTCTAGAGCGATTTGCAGTATTCTAAAGCGATTTACAGTTGTCTAAAGCGATTTCTAAAGCAGTCTTTTTAGCAGTCTTCTAACCCAGCTGGCTGTCTCATTTCCATGTAGCAATTGATGTACTCATTTCATGCACGCAGGCCACCTCCACTTGGGTGTCTCACCTCCAGAATATCAGTTATGTGCTTCCACCTGCCTCTCAAAAAACCCACGTCTCGACTACATACTACATGGATCATAATAGCCTGAGCTTCGACAAAAAAGTAGCTTCGACGAAAAGTCAGCTCTCGAAACCATATTCCCTTTTAAGGCGTAAGTCTCATCTGCCATAGCTGGCCGCGGTCGCGCCGTCTATCAGCAGGTCGCCTGCCTACACCAACACCCAGCTTCTCTGCACCGCGCACCTGCCAAGCATCCCTGGACTCTGCCCTCGCATCCTCCTGCCACCCTACGCTTCCCTAATGCAGAGGGACATTCTACGAAAGCCTCTCTATGTTGTTGCGTTTCTAGGCATCGTGCTCCTTGCAGCCACCGCCTGGCAGTCCTGCAAAGCATGGGCCCTGGCCCTGGACTCCAACTCCTGCAAGACCGTGTCCATGTACCCGTCCTACGCCCGCATCAAGTCCTTTGACGAGAGCCACACCAAGTTTGCCTCCAAGTACTCTCTCTACATCTACCGAGAGCAAGGCAAGGACCCGGTGCCGTCGGCGGAAAAGGCCGGCTTCGAGGTCTTGGACGGCGTGCCGGCTCTCTTTATTCCAGGCAACGCCGGCTCGTTTCGTCAGGTCCGCTCCATAGCGGCCGAGTCCGCCAACCTCTACTTCGACGACGACATCCACGTGGTGGACAATCAGCATACCAAGAACATCGACTTTTTTGCTGCGGACTTCAACGAGGACTTCACCGCGTTTCATGGCCGCACGTTGCTAGACCAAGCGGAGTACCTCAACGAGGCCATCCGCTTCATTCTCCTGTTATACTCACACAACCCCAACCCGCCCAGATCCGTCTTGATAGTCGCCCACTCCATGGGTGGCATTGTCGCTCGCGTGCTCCCAACCCTCCATAACTACTTGCCCGCTTCCATCAACACCATAGTGACTTTGGCCTCTCCGCATTCCGTCGCTCCCTTGACGTTCGACTCGGACATCCTCAAGATCTACCTGGCCATCGACAGCTTCTGGCATCGTGCTTTCAGCGACCCCACCTACTCCGCCTATGGTGCTCTCAACAACATATCGCTTATATCCATCACAGGTGGTCTCACCGACAACGTCCTTCCGGCGGACTACACCACGCTCGGCTACTTGATCCCTCCCTCCAACGGCCTTACGGTGTTCACAACGGGGATTCCCGAAGTCTGGACCCCCATGGACCACTTAGCCATCGTATGGTGTCGGCAGCTTCGGAGAAGCATACTGCGAGCTTTGTTGGAGATTGTCGACTTCTCTTCTCCGCTGCGCACGCTTACATTAGAGGAGAGAATGTCTGCTTTCAAAAGAATCTTCTTGTCGGGGTTTGAAACCACTTTCAAGGAGGACGTTGTCCATCATACGAGAGTAAACCACACTAAGGCATTCAGACTTGATGCCCACAAAGTCTCTGTTCAAGCAGATTCCCAATTTGCGTATAAGTATGTGGCAGAAAAATCGTCACAAGAAAAGCTCTCGCTTATTACCATCTCGAATCTGTCCACTCTACTGTTTCTCAGCTCTGGCACACATGAAGTTGAGGAAAGACTCAGCGTGTTTTTGTGTAAGAGCCGTGGTGAATCACTGGAATATGTTGACTACACCGATGCATCCACCTCCATGTTTCTAGAGTTGTTCTGTGTGGATCTATGGAGGGAAACAAACCTCATACCCAGATCCACAAAATCTTCACCGTTGCTAGAGCAGTCAGCGTTTGACGGACCAGAATCACCATTCAAAGCCTTGTATTACTCAGCAGGTGACTTAAAAGACTTCGAAAGTATGCTCATAGTGCAGGGTGCACAGGGCCAAAGTCTGGATGATTTTGCGATTGTCCAAGTGGCCGATACAGAATTGTCCGAAAGAACCATGGACAGCACTTTGTTTTCTATCATGAGGAGAGGGGTTGACATATCGTTGCCTAGCAATCTGCCGCTTGCAGTGAACTTACATATACCTGGGGCCTGGTCTAGCATACTAGCATACAAACTACACATGAGGGATTTTGGCGGGGAGCTTTTTGAGCCATTTATCAGACAATGGGCGATTGAACCTTATGAGACAAAATGGATCACGAATATCAGGGGAGAAAGCCTGTTTTCTCTTAGCATGCATGGTGTTGCACCATTTACTCCATTCTACGCGCTCAAGCCCTCCAACGGAATGAATCTTCAGCTATGGGCCGATCCTCGAGATGGTTGGTCTGAAGAGGGAACTACCGCTGTGGAATTGCGTTTATCGATTGATTGGATCAAAAGTCTCAAGCTACTCTTGATCCGCTATCGGCTTGCCATTGTGTCACACTGCTTTTCTGTCACTCTTTTTGTGATGATCTACCAATTGAATCGGTACGCTAGTACAGGCAAGTTTCCGGACTATTATTCTGGTTTGTCAAAAATCACGGAGCTTCATGTTCTTGGTCCGATAATGCTATTCTTGCTTCTTCTCACCCCAGTCGCCACGATCCCCATCATACGAAAACTCCTCGATTTTCTTGACCCTGCATTCTTACAAGTGGTATCTAGCTCTTACGCAGAGATACCATTGGGCTGGAAAGCAAACAGTTTGTATTTGGGGCTTGAAGAATTCTCCCTTTCTTTCTTGGGATGTCTTTTCTTCATAATGGCCATCGGAATTAATCTGGCACTTTGCGGTGTTTTGTTATTAGTGGGCACAGTTGTTGCGAAGATAGCTGATCTACTCAGGTCTTTTCTCAATGGGAAAAAGACAGACAGCAAGGAGACCAAGATACCTGACCACAAGCAACCAAAACAAAGGCTCATGGCATCAGCTGTCCTTCTTCTCTTGGTTCCAATCTACTTGCCGTATCAATTTGCGTACGTCGTGTGTTTCGTGATACAGGTTTTCACTTGTATAAAAATCCTTGGAGGCAAGTTTCTGAGGTCATGGTGGAATTACAATTTCAGCATCTTGATGATGATGCTTTGGGTTCTACCTATAAACGTTCCAGTTTTAATTGTTTTCATACACAATTTCAATTTAGATTGGAAAACGCCTTTCTCATCTCATCACAACTTTCTTGCAGTTGCACCTATTTTAGCATTGATTGAACTTCACAATGTCGTTGGGCCGGTGATACCTTTCGAATTCGATAAAGTTTCAAGGCAGCTTCACTTGAGTGTTTTCAAGATCACAATCTTCCTATTGGTCTATACTCTAGTGTACAGTGTACTCTACGGCATACGGCATGCATTTTGGCTACACCATCTTTTTAACTTTTGGTGCAGTTGGATTGTTCTCCTATCCATCAGCCAGTTCATCGGGAGTGAGAAGTAGAATTTTTTTGAATACATGAACCCAAGATTCGAACACCAGAAATCAGTATCAACCATGACTACGTAAAAGACAAGATACAAAAATAAGTTCCATTACTAATATACAATATACATTACACTGACCAGTCCATGACGTAAGTGCCGAAGAAGCGAATGATAAATTAGCAAGGAACACGCAGTGCCCTCACACTAGATCCGCATCCACACAGCTTTAAACATCATAATTAGTTAGCAGCAGAGGAGTACTTGGTGACAGCTCTAGTACCCTCAGAGACGGCGTGCTTAGCCAACTCACCTGGCAAGATCAATCTAACAGCGGTTTGAATTTCTCTGGCGGAGATGGTGGACTTCTTGTTGTAAGCAGCCAACTTAGAGGCCTCAGAGGCAATTCTCTCGAAAATGTCGTTGACGAAAGAGTTCATGATAGACATGGCCTTTTGGGAGATACCAGTGTCTGGGTGGGTTTGCTTCAAGACCTTGTAGATGTAAGAGGAGTAAGTTTCCTTTCTGGTCTTAGATCTCTTCTTGGAACCGTCAGCGGAGGCGGTCTTCTTGGCAGCTGGCTTCTTCTCAGCTGGAGCTTTAGAGGCTGGTTTCTTCTCTGCTTTTGGGGCCATTGTTATTGATTATGTTAAAAAATTAGTTGGGAAAAAGTAGACGAGACTGAGGCCGGGGAATTCCTCTCAAATTATATACTACTTGCCACAGAGGAGCGTGCAGGGGCACCGCGCGTTGTTTGGCGGGCGCGAATCCTGCAAGTAGGCGGTGCCTCCCTCCTCAACGGGCGACAGAATTTTCGCACCCCACTGCGTACTTCTGAGACCAGCACACCTCGCCGCGCTTCGCGGCCAAAGCGTGTCGGGGCTTGTTTGTATTTTGGCTTGAGGCGCCCTGGCTGTAGTGCTGTTTCCGACAAACGTGACTTTGGGTATGACATGGTGAGGCGCCCTTGATCCACTGTTTACGCCGGCACCCCAACAAATCTCTTCTACACAATTCGCTTAAGCTACACCTTGAGGCCGTAGACCCTTGTAGAGCGCAAGATGCGCAAACAAAGGCCTGGACCGAATCCGGTTTTGCAGCAAGTGCCGTTGACAGGTTCCATGAGAGCGACACGGATGCAATCGCCAAAGCATGCGGCGAGGAAGCACCTCGAGAAGCGTGTCGTGGTGACCGCGTGGCGAGGCGGACTGAGGAATACGCGAGAAAAGAGGTAAATGCAAGCACGCGAAAAACGCGGGTAAGTTCAAGAATACGTGTAGAGGAGATTGCGTGGGGAGGATGGAGAGAGCAGACTGCAGGAGCGCGTGGGTACGGGAGCGGTTGAGGTGCGCTCCTCAGAGGCAAACTCCATTCCTATAAAAGAACTGAAATCGCACTCGGGCCTTCCACCAGTTTTTTTGTTCTTAGAAATAACAATAATAATACAAATAAATAATGTCCGGTGGTAAAGGAAAAGCAGGCTCTACTGAAAAAGCATCTACCTCTAGATCTGCTAAGGCAGGTTTGACTTTCCCAGTTGGTAGAGTCCACAGATTGTTGAGAAAGGGTAACTACGCTCAAAGAGTTGGTTCCGGTGCTCCAGTCTACTTGACCTCCGTGTTGGAATACTTGGCTGCTGAAATCTTGGAATTGGCTGGTAACGCCGCCAGAGACAACAAGAAGTCCAGAATCATCCCAAGACACTTGCAATTGGCCATCAGAAATGATGAGGAATTGAACAAGTTGTTGGGTCACGTCACCATCGCACAAGGTGGTGTCTTGCCAAACATTCACCAATCCTTGTTGCCAGCTAAGAAGGCTTCTTCAAAGGCTTCTCAAGAATTGTAAATGGATAGCGTTTGAGAAAATTGATTTTTCCTGGTGTTCCCTTCTTATAATTGACCCAATGGCGGTAAGGTCGCCTTGTGGTTGTGTATATTAGTATGTGGTCAATATAATGTCAAAGATATATTTATTAGAAGTTTGTATGTGGCTGAGGACACCTTAGTCTTGCACGTGACGTGGTGGTATTTCAAGCGTCCCGCAGCGTTCGACTGGTACCGATTGGACATGGAGAAATTCAGCACGTGGCGAGACAAGGGGACAGGCATCTCTCCGTTCCTTTTTACCGAACCAGAGAAACTGGTAGTACAAAAGTACGTCCTTGGTCCCATCTCTCTAGCTTTGAAATGGCCCCTTTTTGTTGTTCTTTATGCTTTGATCTCGGTGATCCCAAGGCAGTGTATTCAGACAATCCTTAAGTATTTGCTTTCCGTTCGAGATATTGATGTATCCGTGGAGGGGGTGAGAAAACTGAAAAGATCTGAAATTGATAGCAAACGACCCGGGGTTGGCGACATTGTGGTGTCAAACTTTGTTTCGCCGCTCGATATTTTCGTGCAATATCTCATATCCAATGTCAAGTCCCCGTCCTCTATGGTGGTGGTATTTCCATTAGCAGACGGGCTCTATACCTTTACATTTTGGGAGTCTTTGAAAATCTGCTTCGCCTCTCGGAAGGCGCTAGCTGATCATGGGGTGAAAATCACCGGAGACTTGACCACGCACACCAAGGACAAATTGGCGATTGTTTTTGCCGAAGGCACCACGACGAACAACAAGGCAATCATGCCATTCAGTCCGTCGGTCGCCGGCATTTTTGATGGGCCGGGGCAACTCAAGGCCACGGTTTTGAGGTACTATCCGGGGTGGAACGTGTTGCCTTTTGCAAGGGTTGGCCCAAAGGGCTATGTGAGCAGCTTGATGACGCAACCAAGCAAGACATTTGTGAAGGTGAAGATTGTGTGTTTGGAGGAAAAGAGCATGAAGGCATGCCAGAGAGCGTTCTCGGAAAATGGGTTGAGCCAAGTCAAGTTGGGGTTGCAAGACAAGGAGGAGTTTGTCAAATTCTACGAGGCGTATGCGCTTAAGAACATCACCCAAAAATGAACAAATGAAGCAGTTACTCAATTTATCCAGCGACACTGTCCGACGGGTTTTTACTAGAAAATACCCTACACTTAGTGCCGATAACGGAAGCCTAGATACATCAGGAGCAAATGCAGGATGGCAGCCATAAGTCTTAGAAGATAATCCAGAATGGAAGCCATAAGTCTTAGTAGATAATCCAGAATGGAAGCCATATACATCAGTAGCAAACACAGAAGGTACACTGTTAGACACCACTTCCAAGTAGGCGAGTTAAACCAGCTAACTCAAACAGGTATAGTCATCCTGGGGAGCCGTGCGCCGCGCTCACAGAAGGTGTTGGGCGGGCGGCTCCGGATCAGGACCACTTTTCTCGGACTTGCCCTTCCTCTCACGGTGAGACCCATCGGCGTGGCGCCCAGACCTGCTGCTTTTGTGGCGCTTTGCTTTGCGGTCTCCCTCCTCCGGGACTGGGCAGGCCATTTTGGCCATGGGATCCTCAAAGTCATTGTCGTCAAAGGTGACCAGGACATCCGCACGCAGGCCAGTGGTCAAGCTATGGCCACCGCTTGCAGCGCTTTCGGCAGCCGGCGCGTCTTCTATTCGAGCAGGCTCCCGCGGCTCAGGGTACTCGACTCTGAAGTCGTCCTCGGCCTGGCCCCTCACCAACTTGTAGTAGATGTGGTCCACCTTCAAGGGCCTCTCGTGGATCATGGTGCCATTGAAGTTGTCCACGGCCAAGACGCAGGAGCGGTGGTCCTCGTACTTAAGGTAGCAGAAGCCCCGCGGCTTGCCGGAGTCCTTGTCCCGCACCAAGTTGATGTGGGTCGGGTTGCCGTACTGGGAGAAGATGGTGAGGATGTCCTTCTCCTGGAGGCCGCGGTCCAAGTTGCCGATGTACACGTACGCGGAGTCGGCGTAGTCGGCGTGCCAGGACGCGGCGTCGGCGGTGTTGAGCTCGAGCTCCCTGTTGTTGATGGCATTGATCTTTTGGATCGAGTTCATGCTGGCCCCAGCAGACGCCTGTGTGCTGGAGCGAGCCTTCACCACCATCGGCGCGGTGTGCACAGGCGGGGTGCGCATCTCTGCGGGCACACATTTTTTTCTCAACCCATCGCCTTTCGGGAGCACCGTTCACACCACCACCATGGCCAAAAAAGCAGCACAGGACATGGCACGTGCCGCAGACACTCGCAAGAGAGCGGCCAGCGACGCCGGCTCGGACGACGAGCAGGAGGAGTTCAGCGCAAAGGGCCTTTTGGACATCGAGGCCGACGAGAGCGATGATGACAGCAGTGACGACAGTGCCGGCGAGGAGGAGGCCGAGGACTCCGAGGACGAGGAGGAGGCCGAGTTCAACCGGCTCTTGGCCGGTGACGCCCAGAGTGCGTCCGAGGACAGCGACTCGGAGGCCGCGTCGGAGCCCGAATCCATCAACGACAGGCTCAGCGGCATCAAGCTCAAGACCATCAACACGGAGGACAGCGGAGAGATCAAGGCCAAGTTCTCGGACGGGTCGGCGCGGGTGATCAAGCCGGAGATCGAGCCGGTGTACGACTCGGACGACTCGGACGCAGAGAACTTCAACACCATCGGCAACATTCCCATCTCGGCGTACGAGGAGATGCCGCACATTGGCTACGACATCAACGGAAAGCGGATCATGCGCCCGGCCCGCGGAAGTGCGCTCGACCAGCTCTTGGAGCTGATCGACTTGCCGGAGGGATGGACGGGCTTGTTGGACCAGAACACCGGAGAGTCGTTGAAGCTCACGGACCAGGAGTTGGAGTTGATCCGCAAGATCCAGAACAACGAGAACACCGACGAGTCCATCAACCCGTACGAGCCGACGATCGAGTGGTTCACCTCCAAGACCGAGGTGATGCCGCTCACGGCCGTGCCGGAGCCTAAGCGCCGGTTCATGCCTTCCAAGCACGAGGCCAAGAGGGTCATGAAGATCGTCCGTGCCATTCGCCAAGGAAAGATCTTGACGCCCGAGAAGGCAAAGGAGAAGGCGGAGGAAAGCATGTACGACTTCGACTTATGGGAGCAGGACAACAACGCCAACGACCACGTGATGAATCTCCGGGCGCCCAAGTTGCCTCCCCCCACCAACGACGAGTCCTACAACCCACCCGAAGAGTACTTGTTTGACGACGAGGAGAAACAGAAGTGGCTCGACGCCGACCCTCAGGACAGAGAGTCTTCTTTCATCCCCCAGAAATTCCTGGCCTTGCGCAAAGTGCCTGCGTACCAAGAGTCTATCCGGGAAAACTTCGAGCGCTGCTTGGACTTGTACTTAGCTCCTCGTGTTCGCCGCAACAAGTTGAACATCGACCCCGAATCCTTGATTCCAGAGTTGCCTTCGCCCAAGGACTTGCGCCCATTCCCCATCAAGTGCTCGACTGTGTTCAACGGCCACACTGGCCGTATAAGAACGCTCTCGGTCGATCCACTGGGATTGTGGTTGGCCACTGGTGCTGATGACGGATCTGTCCGGGTTTGGGAGGTGTTGACGGGCAGACAGGTGTACAAATCCCAGTTCATCGACACCGAGGAGAACCCAGACGACAAGATCGATGCTTTGGAGTGGAACCCAGACTCCTCGACGCCGATCTTGGCCGTGGGTGTTTCCGAGTGTGTCTTCCTTGTGATCCCACCCGTGTTTGGCTTCGATATCGAAAATAATGCCCGCGTCAAGATCGAGGCTGGATGGGGTTACCAGGCGTTTGGCAACAAACGCAAGGACGCGGCCATCAACGTCAACTCCGACGACGAGGAAGAAAGTAAGGCTGCCGAAACCAAGAAAGACGTGGCCGCCTGGATCCCACCCAGCGCAGCACAATCGCAAGACGGAGTGGCCGCAGTCATCGAATGCAAGAAACCAATCAAAAAGCTTTCATGGCACAAGAAGGGTGACTATTTTGTGACGGTTGCGCCCGAAGCCAAAAACACGGCCGTGCTCATCCACCAATTGTCGAAGCATTTGTCGCAGTCGCCGTTCAGGAAATCCAAGGGGATCATCGTGGATGCCAAATTCCACCCAACGAAGCCGCAGTTGTTTGTCAGTTCACAGCGGACCATCCGCATATACGACTTGGCCCAACAGGTGTTGGTCAAGAAGTTGATGCCAGGCGCCAGGTTGTTGTCATCCATCGACATCCACCCCCGGGGAGACCACCTCTTGGCCTGCTCGTACGACAAGAGAGTGTTGTGGCATGACTTGGACTTGAGCTCCACTCCATACAAAACATTGCGCTACCACGAGAAGGCGGTGCGCTCAATCCAATTCCACAAGGGCAAACTCCCGCTCTTTGCGTCTGCATCTGACGACGGGTCCATCCATGTGTTCCACGGCACCGTCTACGATGACTACATGACCAACCCATTGTTGGTGCCGTTGAAGAAACTCACCGGACACAAAATCGTCTCGAGCATCGGGGTGTTGGACTTGGTCTGGCACCCGAAGGAGGCTTGGTTATTTAGTTCTGGAGCTGATAACACCGCTCGTCTTTGGACAACCTAATTGGCATATATAGAAATTTTATTTGAAACTCACGCGTGGCCTTCGCTGTACTCGCAGCTGACCAAGCTCGAGCCCTGGTACGTGGACACCCACCGGGACCCGGGGCCCGCCTGGAACATCTGGCGGAGCATGACCTGGACGTTGTCCACCACGCCGGAGTTGTCGTCGTCCAAAAGCCAATCGAGGTGCTTCCAGTCCAAGATGCCCTCGTGGCAGTGGCACCGGGGCGTGGGGTAGGCCTGCATCTGGTCGTCCAGCACGTCTGCAGTGAAGATGTGCACGCCGCCCAAGTCCAAGCCGTCCCGGACCCACATCATCACGCCCCGGTCCTGGAACTGCGGCAAGTGGAGGCCCGTCTCCTCGAAGGCCTCGCGCACGATGCACTCGTAGGGCGTCTCTCCCGCGTCAAGCTTGCCGCCCACGCCGTTCCACCGGCCCATCCACGGCGCCTTCTGCCGATTGAGGAAAAGCACGTGCTTGGTGTCCGAGCGGATGAAGCCAAGCGTGTACTTGAGGTACTGGTCTTGAGCCATTGTGGTGGGAGTCCAATTCGCCTGCGTAACGGTCTGGCCGCGCGTCCTGGTCGCACTGTTCGGTCTCGATGCCGGGTGTAGGGGTGTTTGAGCGCGCTGTCGCGGTGTGGCGAGACTGGGACGTCGCGCCATGGCCCCGCGCACGTGCCAGCCACTAACAAACCCATGCACTCGCGACCAATAACATCTTCGCAAGAGGCCTAGCTCCTCCGGGAGCAGCGGGCCGCCGCACGAGTCCACGCCATTTGCGTGGGCTCGGACCAGGCCGGCCAGCGCAGCCTGCACATGTGCCTCCTCTCGAAGCGCTGCTGCTGCGTGCTTCTCTCCACGTGCGTGGCGTGATGCCCCGTAGAAGGCTTCCCCTCAAATCAACAAGGTCTGTTCGCGCCTAGTGTGAGGAGACCACTTCGGCCTTAGGCACACCCGAGCGGCTGGCCTCGGGGCAGACAAAAGCCCAATTACGAGTAAGCAACAAACGCAGGCCCCGGCCCGGCCCGGAATAAGCGTGGTGCACGGATGGGCGGGGCCGGCAGGTGTCTTCCAGGAGGCGGCCCACGGGCCTCTGGAGAGCCAAAAAAATAACCCCAGCGGCGCGTGTGCAGGCCGCCGACCCCAACTTCTTCCGATCTATAAAATACCTCGCTCATCCACATTTTCGGCGTTCGCACCTTTGCTTCCAGCAATTTTCCACCGCTAACCCCTCCGCTAAAATGAGCCCAGTTCCTTTCTCCGACCTCCAAAAGCCCGCCAACGACTTGTTGTTCGAGGACTTCTACCACACCTCCAATGCCTCCATCAAGGTCAAGACCTCTGCTCCAAACGGTGTTGCTTTCACCGTCAAGGGTAAGACCAACAAGGACAACTCCATCGCCGCCTCCGTCGAGGGTGTCTACCGCGACAAGGCCACCGGCTTGACCTTGACCGAGGGCTGGAGCAATGCCAACGTCTTGTCCACCAAGATCGAATTGTCCGAGTTGTTGACCCCAGGCTTGAAGGGTGAGTTGGACACGACCGCCGTGCCCAACGGCTCCAAGAACGCCAAGTTGAACTTCTTCTACGAGCACTCCGCCGTCAACGCCAGATTGTTCTTCGACTTGCTCAAGGGCCCTGTCGCAACTGCTGACTTGACCGTGGCCCACGACGGCTTCACCGGTGGTGCCGAGATTGGTTACGACATTGCTTCCGCCAACATCAACAAGTACTCCGTTGCTCTTGGCTACGCCAACCCATTGTACTCCGTTGGAATCACCTCCACCCAAAAGTTGTCTGTCTTCACCGCTGCCTACTACCACAAGGTCTCTCCATTGGTCGAGGCCGGTGCCAAGGCCACCTGGGACTCCGTCAAGTCCAACAACGTTAACGTTGAGTTTGCTACCAAGTACAAGTTGGACTCCTCCTCTTACATCAAGGCCAAGGTTGCTGACTCTGGTTTGACCGCTTTGTCCTACTCCCAAAAGTTGAACCCTGGTGTTCTCTTGGGCTTGGGTGCTTCTTTCGACGCCTTGAAGTTGGCTGAGCCAGTCCACAAGTTGGGTGTCTTCTTGAAGTTCCAATCTTAGATTCAACAAGACTATATTGTAATTTGTGTATAAATAATTGACTTGTATCAATCGTCTGCTGCGGCTCTATGGTCGCCGTTTTCTCGCGGTATTATGATTTTCCGCTTTTCATTGAGATCCCACCGCTGTGCACCCGTACCTCCGGCCTCTCCTGTGGGTGTTTTCATCGCTTCACTTTTGAGTTGTAGTCAGCACCAAGATGGAGGAAACTAAAAAGCAGGCTCCCAATTTGCCGGGTGATTCCACCACAAACAAGCCCGCTAATGACAAGCCGACGATACTACAGGTCTCTAGACCGTTTTTATCTCATCCTGAGCTCTCACATCTCCACAAAATGACGATTCCAGACAACAAAAAAATACCTTATAATCAACGGAAACACCAGATATATCAGTTTTTATTTCAGGTGGTCAAAGCCTTGAAGTTTCCTTTGAGAGTTCTTAGCTTGGCAATGAACTATTATCAAAGGTATTATCTTGCAAACATTTTCGAGGAGCCAAGTGACCAGAATCCAGATAATGATTCTTTAACCGAACTCGAAAAAGACCCCTACATGGTTGCCTACACCTGTTTTTTCTTAGCATCTAAAAACGAAGATTGCATCAAAAAACTAAGAGATATCCAAATAGTGGCCAACAAATTAAGAGACATCGATGGGGAAGCCCGCAACTACTTCAGAAACTTACCATCCTCAAACAGTACGGTGTTCGAGATACAAAGAAAAGTGATCATGAATTTGGAGTTCAAGTTGCTACAGGTCCTCAAATTTGACTTCCTCTGCGGCGCAGCAAATGTTCCGTCTGTGGACCAGTTGGTCGTCATTTTTGGGAAGAAGTTGAAAATGGACTACAAGCTCACTATGTTCGCTTGGCTTGTATCATTTGACATCATGTCCACGCCGCTTTCACTCGTCATCCCGCCACATTGCATTGCCTTGGCTATCGTTATTGTGACATTAAATTTGAAGCCCGTGGATCTCAAGGCAAAGTATGGGGAAGACGTGGAATCTCAGAAGATCGGCTCCATACTAGAAGGCATCGACTGTATGAGGGACTTCAAGTGTCCCGAGGCATTGGTAAATGAGGGGATTGTTTACATTTTGGACTACTATGTCCACCAAATGAACTTTCTGGTCTTGAATGACTATATGCCATCGATAAACGAGGAGACCGGAAAAGAGCAGATCTTCAAATTCATGGAGCTCAAATCACGCTTTAATGATTTGGTGATTCTAGATGAGACCTCTGTCTCCAATACCGCTTTACTCAAGCAAGACAGCTACTTGAGGAAATGGGATTACACCATAGGGCAAAGGGGCGCCGCCAGATTCATGGTGGGGAACAAGAGAATTCGGTTCAACAAGGAGTTTGCCTTGTTGCGGCCTCAAAAGGCCAAGGAGTTTGTGAAGGAAGGGAGAAACGAAGTCTCGTGATCGCTCGAGCAACACTAATAGAGTGCAATTAATGACATCAGAAAATCGCATGCTTGTGCATGGTCCCGTCTTTACCCCAATTTGTAGCTGACTGAGGTGCCGACGTTGTGCAAATCTGTGTTGAATGAAGAGAAGTTGACCGACTCAGAAGTGCCCTGAATGACTCTTCCGTCGCCGTTAGTGTCGGCCCACTCCACGGGCATGTTTCGGGTTTCATATGAGGGGTCTGTATAGACAAGGACGTTGAATGTGTATTCATCATCAACCAAGAAAGGGAGGTACGAGACTGATGCTGTAATTTGGCGGATAATTGCCTGGATCTCTCTTTGTATAGTCGCTTTGCTTTTCAGGGATTCTGTATCCTTCCGTTCTGGATTGTCATCTTCAGTCATGTCTAGAGAAAACTCCCACCTTTCAACGCTTTCTGTGGTGGCTTTATTTATTATGACTACGACAAGTTTTGTCAATCTTCCTCCATAAATCCATTTTTTGACCTGGCCCATGATGTTCTGAACATACGACTTGACTTCATCATCAGCGCTGACTAGCATTGGCAAGTCATATTTCTTGACCGTGATAAAGTCCTCTGCGGGATAGATTCCCCTCTGGAACAAGATGTTGTGTATTGCAAACTCAAAGTAATCTGCCACTATTTTAGAGGACCCCTTCAAAGCTAGCTTCGACAACGACTCACTCATTCTAGATGTTGATGCAACGCGTTTCCCGCAGCGCCAATTCCGCGCATCGTCTATAGACCGATAGATTGCACTGAAATTGGAAAACTGCCCATTTGGCAAAAATGACAATTTCTGATGGGGCAAAATCGGAGTTGGAGGTCGTTCGTCATACGAAGTCATCAATCTTCACATTCAATGGCGGCTTCAAGACTTTTTGGATTTTTGAATGAACAAAGGAAATTACCTGATTTGTTTCTTCCCACAAAAAACGTCACGCATGTGAACAAATGAGAACCATTGTTTCAAAACCAACCTCCAATATTTGGTAAAGTGACATGACTTCATTTAATACCTCTGGACATGCACGAATAAGTAATCATTATACATTTAATTATTTACTATAGTGACTGGAGGTTTGAATTAATAGACGCAGCCTGATGCCTCAGCGAAAGTTGACGGTAGAATACACTGGTTAGTTGGGTAGGTCCACGGAGCCCAAGACGGTCCACTCGCTGATATCACCCTCGCAAAGAACTAGTTTCAAGACACCCCCATCCCAAGAGTAGCCATTGCCGGAACTCCATACGTCGAGGTCACAGTCATCAACAGATAAATAATCCAGTATTCTCAGGCGGATGGTATGCCACAAAGCGTTGTCTATAGGGTGTAGATTACTGTAAACCAATGAAAGATGGGGGTCAAAGTCGTCGGTAGACCATCTCGCTGCCTCGAGTGCCAGCTCCTTTTGTACATGCTGCAAGTCAATGGCCACTTCTGTGATCTGGTTAGTCAGCTGGCTTCTACTTCTTTGGTGAGAACTCTTTTTCCTCACAATATCACCCTTGCTGTTGGTGTGGAACAAATGCGGGTTCTTAAGCTTTTGCTCCATTTCCATCTTTTCGGGCAAGATGACAAAAAGCTCTCTCACTATTCGAGCAAATGACACTAGGGCCGGGTCCCTTAGTACCTGGAAGTATAGCTTCTTGAAGAACTTTCTTTGGCTATCGACCTTACCTAGTTGGATCCAATCGCCCCTGTCAGACTCTCTTGGGAGGGAGTCTATGGCGATGCAGCAAGAGGAGAGGATCCTATTCACTTCATCCTTTGCATTATTCAAATCTAGAGCGATGTTGGTGGTGATTGTCACATGTGGCTCGAACCGGGGAGGCTGGTCAGGGAAGACCGTCGAGAGGGAGCTCATTGTGACCTCCAACTTATCATAAAACTCGGTGTTTTTTCTCGGGCATAGCCATAATGCGACACCTAATGTGTTAGTAACAGAGCCTCTAGTTCATGGAACTATGCCACATACCCATTTCCTGAGAATATAACAAGTGTGTTCAAGTGGGATATTCAGCTGCTTTAGATAACATGGTGCGCGAAATCGGCCCAGACTGCAAGCTGCGAGACAGGCATTCTACGAAGGTGGCCTTAATAAGCGAGTTCCACATAAAACTTGATATTCGGCAAATCTTGCTTGATGGCCGCTTTACAGAAAACGAGTTACTGCGGGTGAAGATTGATATAAAGTGAAGCTTGGGCTACTTTACGAAGCGTCCGGGTGTCTAGTATTTCGAAACGGCCACCTTAACATTGCTAACAGCCGCATCGTTGACGAACCATGAGACATTCAGGTTAGCCTCATTCACAAGCTTACAAGGCAATTTTGAAGAGGCGTCATTGAACACCTCGTCAATAATCGGGGCCTTGCCTTCGCCCTCAGCAATAAAGGCAATTGCGCCAGCTTTCTTCAAGACTGGGAACGTGAAGCTGATTCTTCTTGGAGGGGGCTTGGGAGAGTCGGTGACGAGACCAATTTGTTTGTCGCTTTCTTGCAACAACTTGTGTCCTGGGAACAAGGAGCAAGTGTGGCCATCAGGGCCACAACCCAAAAGCACCAAGTCGAGCTTCGAATCTTTTGGAAGAGTCTGCTCATAGGCAGCTGCAATTTGCTCATCCTTTTTAATGTCGGATCCTTCAACTTGGCCATCAGACCCAGTGAGAAGAGACTCGTCAATGGTGAAAACTGCTGGCTTTTCGCCTTTCAAGTTAGAAAGAACCATCTCATTGAAAAGCCCGTAGTTGGAGTCCGCATGGGTCAATGGGACCAAGCGCTCGTCGGAGAAGTACACTTCCCATTTGTTCCACTGGACTTTCAGCGAATACTGTGCGTTATCAATCAAACCCGCCTTTAAGACTTTGCCCATAGAGCCACCGGAGATTGCCACCCTAAAAACGTCCGAGTTCTTAAGGGCATCATCCTGGTTCTTGATAATGTATGCAGCCACAGAAGCAGCCACGTCTGAAGAGTCTTTGCTGGAATAAATTTGAGCAGTCATTGTTTATTTCAATTACTTCAATTAGTTTGTATGGTGTTCTCGAACTCTCTCGAGCAATCCGACTCCGCATACTCAGTCCGATTGCCAACCTTCTATTATACAGGAGCAACTGTGCGCAGTGGCGAACGCGGCAGCTCTTCATCACAGCTCGAGGAAATGAGAGTATTCAGCACTCTCCTTGACCTTCTTGTTGACGAATTTTTCAAGCTTGGTTGCATTCTTGTAGTATGTGGTAGTCTCTGCGTTGTATGCCCGACAGTTGTTGAAGATTAGCCTGCAGTCGTACAAGAATTGGTCGAAAGACTCGTATTTGTCATTCTCGAGCTTCAGTTCCATTGTAGATAGGTCCATTGGCTCTTTGATCACATCATAGTAGTCGCCCACCTCTTCCTTGTTGACAGGAATGGCAAACGGCCAGGCCAGGGGGTGATTGGTGAGTTCGGATAGAAGAGTCACCATGAAATTATAGTGGGGACCCCGTTTGGGCTTTTGGGCGAGTTTGTCCATTTCTTCCAGCCAGCCGCTTTCCATAAGTCCCGGAATCTCTTTAGCCAGTAATTTGAATCCATTTTTGGCTTTTTTGAAAACCTGAAGGCCGGGCCGCACCACATGTGACTTGGATCTCATCTTGATTTTCTTTTCGATGGCAGCTCTCTGTAGGAGTAGGATCTTTCCCGAGTCCAAGTATCTCAAGACAGAAGGGAGCATGGAACATTGCATCAAAGTTCCGCCTTCGTAGTCCTTGATGTACCCCATCCAAACCAGTTTATCTAGGGTCACTTCTTTTGTGAAACCTTGCTTCTTGAAATACCCAATGGCGTAATTATCAGCATACGTCAAAAAGTACTTGATCGGCGAAGTGGCTCTCACGTAGTCTTTCAAGTGGTTCATGAGATGCGCTCCATATCCCCTGACCTGCTCGGTGGAGGAAATGGCACAGAAGACGATTTCTGCAAACCCCCGATGATCGAAGGGCCGGTAGGTTATCCCACCAACGACGGTCAAAGGCTTGCGCACAACGGCCATAGATAAATGGGACCGGTCGTAGACAAGCCTCGATATATACTCCCGGGGCATCTTGGGCAACTGCTTCTGAAATATATTCTTGAGACCCGTGAGCACAATCATGTTTTCCTTGGAGTTATCGTTGTTCACCACGCGGAATTCGATCTTCCCTTCCCGCTCCTCTAGAACGGAGGGCCGCTCTTTGAACGAGTACTCCGTGCCATCGAAGGTGAACGTAGTGATACGGCGCTTTTCTTCCTCGTCGTCATCCTCCGACTCCGCGCCGTTTTCGATTTCGTTGCCGTTGTCTTCGCCCTCTTGCTTTTGTTTTGTATTAGATCCGTCGTGCTTGGCGGCATTGGCCTCGACGTCTTTGTCGTCAGTGTCTTCTTGCTCATTGACTGTATCTTTGTATTCGTCGCTTTCACTGTCCTCGTAGTTCTCCTCTGCCTTCGCGTCATCGTCTTCGTCATCGTTTTCATCGTCATTGTCATTCTCATCGATCTCGTCTTCGTCGTCCTCGTCGTCAAGGTTGTTTTCGTCATTGTCGGACTCTATCCCGGGTGAGCTGGAAGCCTCAGTCAACTTGGTGTCTAGCAGACGGTCTTCCGCTTGTCTTGTCTTGGTTTTCTTGTTCTTCCTGAGCGGGCTCTCTGCAGATGCAGCAGCACCTCGTTTTCTCTCAATCATCGCTCTCTCGCATGCACAAGAACCTTATTGGACCAGTGTGGTGGTTTCAACCCAGCCTGGCGTGGAGTGAGCGCGATCTGTTTCTCGCAGCAAAGCACGGAGGCACGGGTGTGCCTGCCGCAGCGCATCCCCAGCTCTGAGCGCTCATCTCACGAAAAAAAGCTCATTTCTAAGCCAGTACTTACTAGGGCATCTTCCTTGGCATTTTTGTTTTCTCTCCGTCGTATTAGAACACCCAGCACCAGCAACCGACAAGCGAAGGCTACCACCACCCAACAACACAGGACCATTGAGACCCGAGGGCATAGAATCACCGCTTTACAACTGCAAACCCCCTTTTACCACAAGAGCAATGTCCTACACTCCCATGAGACAACACGACCAGGGCGCTGTCGCCACAGTTCTTTGTTGTAACTGTGGTGTGCCCATGGACGGGTCCCTGGGCCTCGTCATGTGTTACGACTGTATCAAAATGAATGTTGACATCACAGAGGGAATCCCAAGAGAGGCCAACATCAGTTTCTGCAGAAACTGTGAAAGATTCTTACAGCCGCCCAATCAGTGGATCCGCGCCGAATTGGAATCCCGTGAGTTGTTGGCCATTTGCTTGCGCCGATTGAAAGGTTTGTCGAAAGTCAGATTGGTGGACGCTTCCTTCATCTGGACAGAACCCCACTCCAGAAGAATCCGCATCAAGATCGCAGTCCAGGGCGAAGCATTGCAAAACACCATTGTCCAGCAAACGTTCGAGGTTGAGTACGTGGTGATTGCCATGCAGTGTCCCGACTGTGCCAAGTCCTTCACGCAGAACACGTGGAGAGCTGCAGTCCAAATCAGACAGAAAGTTCCCCACAAGAGAACGTTTTTGTACTTGGAGCAGTTGATCTTGAGACACAACGCCCACGTGGACACCATCCTGATCCAGGAGGCCAAAGACGGATTGGACTTTTTCTATTCCCAGAGAAACCACGCCACGAAAATGATCGACTTTTTGTCGGCAGTGGCCCCGGTGAAATCCAAAAAATCCGAGGAGTTGGTCAGCACGGATACCCAGTCCAGTTCTTCCCAGTACAAGTTCACCTTCTCGGTGGAGATTGCGCCCATTTGTCGTGATGACTTGGTGGTGCTTCCCAAGAAATTGGCTCATTCGCTCGGCAACATCTCAAGATTGGTGGTTTGCCACAAGATCACCAACATGGTCCAGTTCATTGACCCCTTGACCTTGCAGACGGCTGATTTGCTTGCAAACGTTTTCTGGAGAGCCCCATTCCCCTCGCTTTTGGATGTGACCCAGCTCGTCGAGTTTGTGGTTCTAGATGTCGAGCCCACAGGAGACATAAAGGGAAAGTTCGTGCTTGCAGACATAACCGTGAGTAGAGCTTCGGACTTGGGCGTCAACGACAACACGTATTACGTGCGTTCCCACTTGGGTGGTATCTTACACCCAGGAGACTCTGCAATGGGTTACTTCTTGTCGAACACCAATTTCAATTCTGACTTGTGGGATACTTTAGACACAGAGAACACCCCCGATGTTGTCTTAATCAAGAAACACTACGCCAGAAAGTCCAAGAAGAGACAGAACAGAAAATGGAGATTGAAGAGAATGGCCCGCGAACACAACGACATCATCGCCAATGACGACTCCAGACAGGCCAGACAAGAGCAGGAGAGAGCAGAGAAAGATTACGAGTTGTTCTTGCAGGAGTTGGAAGAGGACAAGGAGTTGAGACACACTGTCAATCTCTATAAGGCTGGCGAAGAGCCCGCCCCAGAGACCGATGCCGAAGACATGGAGGACGACGACGCCGATGACTTGGAAGTTGGTCTCGATGAGTTGTTGGATGAGATCGACGGAATGACCTTGGATTGATCGGAGAGGCCGGCTGCGAAAACGGTCTAATATCATTCTCCAGGCATCCGCACAAGATGCGAGTGCGCGGCTCCCTGGATAACGCGGTCCTGTAATCAGGACGCCTGTCATAGATTAACCTCTACAATTAATAAGCACCAACATCACATAACATAGGCAGTTAAATATACCACAAACAAGAACCGGTTTCAAACAATGGACTCGGTGAAACCACTCAGGTATCACAGCATCCAGTCTTTTGCAGACTCTTCGTTTTTCACTGCGCTTCTGCAACGCAAACTTGATCACTATAAACTCGAGTCTAAGCCTAGACCAATCTATGGGTTCCGAACTGAGGCGAGACTATTGAATGCCTTCAATGACAGACCTGTTATAAATCTAGACCACACCAGCTTCGATGGAGATCTTATTGATGGAGTGAACCGTCTAGATGGAATGCTCCATGGCATGAACACGATAGAGGAATTTAAGAGGGCCGATAAGAAGGAGCTCCTCAGAAATTGGGGCTTGGGTCTTTTGGAAGATGTGAAACATGGTGTAGTGTCAGAAAAGTTTCATTTGCTCATCTTCTCAGATTTGAAGAAGTATAAGTTTTACTACTGGCTTGCATATCCCTTGCTCCACTCCCCGTGGTCAGTTCTAGCAACTGAGAATACAGAAAGCTCAATGTCCGCAGAGAAAATCATGATCATAAAGGGCATCCGTGATATTATGACATCGAACGAGCATTTGAAGCCGTTTTTGCAATTGAAACGACAGGACGCAGAATTACCGGACTTACCTGTGGAACAGAAGTTCGAAGACTCGATTCTGAAATTCACCCTTAATTCTGACATATATGTTTACATTGATCAATGCCAAAGCAATGACAGCAACCCTTCGATCTACTTGAAAAACTACTTATACGCCTTGGCGTTGCGGGGTGTCCGGCGAATTGAGGTTTTGATTTACAGGGCAGGGGGCAAATCTTTCGTTCTTCAGCTTGAACTAGATCAAGGCTTTGATCCTTCAAAAACTCCTCAGATCACTGGCTGGGAAAAAACGCTGCAAGGCAAGTCGGCTCCTAAATTGGCCGATTTGGGGTCTTTGATTAGTCCGTCACAGTTGGCTGAACAAGCAGTCGATTTGAATTTGAAATTGATGAAGTGGAGGATCGCTCCTCAGTTGAACCTTGATATCATAAAGTCTCAAAAAGTCTTACTTTTGGGTGCGGGAACACTCGGAAGCTACGTCTCAAGGGCTCTTTTAGGCTGGGGAGTGAGGCATATCACCTTCGTCGATAATGGAAGGGTATCGTACTCAAATCCAGTTCGGCAGCCCTTGTTCAACTTTGAGGATTGTTTTAGCGATGATAACAAGGGACGAGAGAAGGCCAAATGTGCTAGCGAAGCCTTGACTCGCATATTTCCAGGAGTCTTGTCTCAAGGCTTCAATATTGAAGTACCTATGATAGGACATCCGATCAGCGAGTCTACCGAGAGTTCCTCAGAGAAGAATTTTAATGAATTGAAGACGTTGTTCCAAAGCCACGACGTGGTCTTTCTTCTTATGGACTCAAGAGAATCCAGATGGCTTCCAACAGTGATGGGAGTTGCTATGAACAAAATTGTCATCAATGCGGCCCTTGGCTTCGACAGCTACCTCGTTATGCGACACAGTCCCTTAAATATGGAAAAGCGTCTAGGATGCTACTACTGCAATGATGTTGTTGCACCCAAAGATTCTTTGTCAGATCGCACATTGGACCAAATGTGCACAGTGACTCGGCCGGGAGGTGCACTCTTAGCATCCTCGTTGGCAGTGGAACTATTGGTGTCAATCTTGCAGCACCCAGAGAAGCAAAAGGCAGATTACACAGCGTCTTCCAAATTTGGCGATTTACCTCATCAGATCAGAGGTAGTCTTTATAACTTCACCCAGGTGAAACTAAGTACTCCTGCGTATGACAAGTGTTCCGCCTGTTCAAGAATCGTTGTGGATTCATACAAGAGAGACGAATGGCAGTTTGTCAAGAATTGTTTGAACAGTCCCGATTACCTCGAGGATATGTGTGGGTTGAGAAAAGTGCAAGAGGAGGCTGATGAGGCATCCGAGGCGTTGTTGGCGGACCTCAGCCTAAGTGACGACGACTTCTAGTTTTCTTGCTTTCGAATGCACACGCCCAGTTCTGAGAATTGGGCATAGCATGATTTTGGACCCACTTTCTACGAAATCATGAAATCACTTAGAATCGGGAGCTGCAAATGTTCCAATGGTGCGGCCGCACCAACGGTGTTTACATGACGCGCTCGCGCAAATTTCAAAATCAATAAACAACCGCGCATCGTCATTGCAGTTTCACAAACAAAATTGTGAGTGCTTTAAGGCCATGGACTTTAATGAACGGGCGACTGGGCACACTGACGCCCTTACTCGGACAGTCAGACTCAAAGAGCCATATTATTTGGAGCCGGCCCTTGAACGGGTTGTCTTTGTCAACAATACCAAGCCCATTCTGTTAGGAGATGTGCATGACATAACTGATCAGCAGACTCTCATAATCCAAGATGTCCAGTTTGGCTTACTAGGATATGAAGGAAGCTACTTTAAATTCAGCGAAAGATATGATCCATCACTACTTCACGACCGCATAGTGGGCCCCGACCACAACATTGCTAAGCATATAGACTTGAGTCTCAAAACAGTCACCAAACGGCTTCTACGCTATGGGAAAATGTACTCGGGACTTCTCAACTTTTCAGAAATATACACATTGCCTGTGTTTGGACGGGTCAGTCATCGGCTTTGCTTCGAAATATCAGAATTCCTTGACAGATACCGCAGTATTGTCAATTCATTTGGGGAAAGCTCGAGACGCGATGCTTCATTTACCTTGACAAGTATGGATAATCGCATGCAACAGGACTTAATGGATCATCTCACCTTTCTCTACGAAATCGCCTGCCTGGTGCACCAGGACACAGAGTCAAGAAATCCATTATTCAGAGCGGCCACGACGGTAGATTCATGCATCTCGAAAGAGTTTGCGGGGAAGGATCCAAAATTCAACACATTTTTGGAGTCCATACGGAACGATATAGACTCCGCAGGCTCCTACATTGGCACCTCTTCTGATCCTAACAGATTCGAAGTATGCAAAGGGGGCTGTGTTTTGAAGATAGTCCAAAGCAAGATTGGTCAGTATAAGGGAGACCAGGTCTCGTTCAAATTTTTGTCTCAGATATTCGAGAGGATAAGTCGGGATTATGTTACTCTTCTTAATACATGGCTCTCGAGGGGCGAGATCAACGACCCTTTTCAAGAGTTTGCCATCAAGAAGAACGATCTACCGAAAAACATATTCTATTCAAATATGGAACGTTACTGGGAGGAGCTCTATGTTATCAAGCTTGATGGACTTATCGAGCAATTCACCAGCAAGGACTTGCAGACGAAGTTGCTATCAACTGGCAAGTTCCTCAATATTTTTCGCCTGTGCCTCGGAAACTCAAGCTTACAAAACTATCCGGATAACGTCTTTTCAGCAAAAGTTCCAACCGAAATCGTGAGTTTATATTCCAAAGACTTAGATTTCAAGGTACACCAGTTTTATGAAAGAGCAAATAAAATATTGCTCAAGATGTTATTCAAAGGCTATTATTTCAAGGATGTGGTTAAAAGCCTTCATAGTACGTTTCTTCTCAACGACTCGTTTAGCATTGATCAATTCATAGATGATGCCTTCATTGACTTGGGCAAAAGCAAGAAATCATCGGCTGCCCCAAACACAATCAACACCTTCAATAGCCGTCTTTCAATGGACCGCTTGGAAGCGGACTCGGGTTTGAATTCCATCAGCAGAATGATCAAGCAATTTTCGAGTTTCAGCATCGATGCCAGCAATTTCTATGATATTGCAGAGGAGATTATAAACATTAAGTCTTTCAATACAGAAGAGGCTATAGAGGGGGATGAAAATGCCACAAGCGCAATCAAGCGCTTTGTTAGCCAGACGCTTCAAAGACTGGCTTTGGGACTGAGAAATACTGGGGAATCGGGTTCAGCAATAAATCTGGCGGGTACAGATGGACTGGCCTATCCTGGAAGACTTGACCCAGTTATCGAGGGAGTAAGCATTGATACGAACTTGCCGTTTCCTTTCAATTTAATTATAGGGGAGAACTTCATTTTCGAGTATCAACTCATCTTCAAACTTCAAATGATATTGAAGTATTCTGGCAAGCTCGTCGAGAATTGTTGGAAAGATGCATCTCTATCGACAGTGTGGTGCTTTAAAGGTTACTCTCGACCAATTTCAAAATTGATTCTTCGAACTAGAGTCTTACTATTCCGGATGAAAAACTTTATGGATGAGATTCAAGCCTATATGAACTATACAATCATAGAGACGAATTACGTCTCCTTGTGTGAGGCCACTCTGAAATTCCAGGTCGAGTCTGATGCGAGCCACGGGAAGGAGAGACAAGACGAGGGAAATGGTCTCCATATTGGTGCACAATATCCATCAGACTCAATGTTCACAGAGGAGGAACCCTTACAAGAAAGACACGCGACGGGATTCTCACGTCTGAATACTTCGAACCGTGAATGGCCTTCACAAAAAGAGCCTCAGTTTTTCATGAATCATGGCGCTACCAATAACAGTATCTTTGATGAGAAAATACTGGTGACTGCTCAAAAGCAAGTCTCGAAGGCCGCATCAGAGAAGAAGTATAACGAAATCAAGGAATTGAATACCCAAATCGGAAATTATTTGAACAACATTTTAAGGGATTCTATGATCACGAATAGTCTACTCTTGCAGCTATTAAGAAGGTTATTGAGTATTATTCAGCAGTTCACATACACCATCAGTCGGCTCAAAAAAACATTTATTCTGATGAATTCAGAATTGCTAGCGGATTACAAGGAAAACTACCCCGATAAGTTTGGAAACGTCGAATTCAGCGAGGACCTAATGCGTAGCAGGGCCTCGGGTCTCAACGACGTTGTCACAGGATTCTGGACAGAGTTCAACGAATGTTTACTGGCGTTGAAAAGCGAACTCAATAGCATGAGCGGAGAGAGCCCGTCGTTTCTAACCCTTTTGGAGGTAATCTCGTGCATTTAGTCACTAGCTAAAAAGGCCGTCAAGGTTTGAAGAAAGGACCCACAGGTGACAGGAAGTAGGTCAGTTCCAATAAACGCTTCTACCCATCGTATGCTACGCAAGTATTTGCGTCTACGGAGCGTGCAGCGCTACATTAGCCCATACAAGGGGGCGCAGCTGGTAATTTCAGAAACATGATCGTTAGACTGGGCTTAATCGGACACCGCAGAGGAACTCAACAGAGCTCAAAGCTGGGTCTCATCAACAGTGGATTCGTTCAAATCTTTGATAAGAGCGTCTGTCAGAGCATCATCGTAAACTTTGAAGCCATCCAGCTTGGTGACCGAGGCAAGCTGAGCGTTCTTGCAATCCAATTTTTCCTCCATGACCTGCTTCAAGATCTTCAAAGCTAATAGCTCCGCCTCCTTCAAGGTTAAACTCTGGTGATATTCGTTTTGCAACTCCGTCTGGGCGCCTTCGGATCCAGACCCAATGGCTTTGGCGTCGTATTTGTAGAAGGTCCCGGAAGGCTCGGCATGATACAACTGCGGACCGTTTTCGTCCACGCCTGCTATTAAAAGAGCAACACCAAAGGGCCGGGACATCAATCTTTTTTCTCCCGAAGCGCCTTCTCCAAACCTCAACGCCAAGTCACACACAGACTGGGTCAAGCTCTCCACAGTCATGTCCTCATCGTAGTATAGGTTGTGGGTCAAGGAAGAAACACGGGCGTGGTCAATCATGGACCTTGCGTCTGCAGTCAAACCAGACATGGCACAGCCCACGTGCTTGTCGATCTCGACGATTTTCTCGATGGAAGACGAGTCCAAAAGCGGCGAGGTGACTCTCTTTTCAACCCCCAAGATGACGCCCTCGGACGTTCTGATTCCAATGGCCGTGCTGCCCAACTTGATGGCCTCGAGAGAGTACTCCACTTGGAACAAGCGGCCTTCGGGAGAGAAGGTCGAAACCCCTCTGTCGTATTCGGATCTGGTCAAGAACATTGTGGTGTTGTAGGGATTAGGGTGTGTTTCGAGGGCGAAACCGACTATCGCGCTCGGACTGATTTTGTTGAGGTAGTGGCAATACAAAGCGGTGCGACGTGCGGCTGCAACAGCGTAAAACAAGAGGACTGAGGCTGGAATTCGGGAAAAACTTGTGATTTAATAGACTTGTGTTTTAATAAACTTGTAATCTTGGAAAGACTTGTAATTTAATAAACTTGTAATCTGGTAAAGACTTGTAATTTAATCTTGTAATCTGGTCAATACTTGTGATCTAATAAACGTGTAATCTGGTAAAGACTTGTTGTCTAATAAACTTGTAATCCGAGAAAGACTTGTAATCTGAGAGACTTGTTATTTAATAAAATTGTAATCTGAGAGACTTGTTATTTAATAAACTTGTAATCTGAGAGACTTGTTATCTAATAAACTTGTAATCTGAGAAAGACTTGTAATCTGAGAGACTTGTAATCTGAGAGACTTGTAATCTGAGACTTGTAATCTGAGACTTGTAATCTGGCAAAGGCACGCTTACGGGCCTACGGAAAGAAGGGCCCCTGGGGCTAGGCCAGACGGCAGAAGCATCGGTGTTTGACTGATATTGAATATATTGAGGCTTTACTGGTTTATGCGGACTTTGGTGGGGCCAATTGCACGATCTTCTCAGCGGCAGGGTCCAAGTCTTCGAATGCGAACAACTGCAAGCCGGAGTTGTTGATCATCTCCTTGGCCTCCTTCATGTTGGTACCTTGCAATCTGACAACAATAGGAATACTCAAGTTGAAGTTCTTGGTGGCAGCAATCAAACCCTCGGCAACGTAGTCGCATCTAACGATACCACCGAAGATGTTGACGAAAATACCGTTGACGTTCTTGTCGGACAAGATCAACTGGAAGGCCTTCTCAATGGTCTGAGGGGTGGCGGTACCACCGCAGTCCAAGAAGTTGGCTGGAGCACCGCCGTACAACTTGATGATGTCCATGGTGGCCATGGCCAAACCAGCACCGTTGACGATGTTGGCAATGTTACCGTCCAACTTGATGAAGTTCAAGCCGTACTTGGAGGCCTCGACTTCCTCCGGGTCCTCTTGGGTGGGGTCTCTCCAGGAGAAGACCTCCTTTTGTCTGAACTCGGCGTTGTCGTCGAAAGCCAACTTGGCGTCCATGGCCAAGACCTTGTGGTCTGGGGTCTCGGACAAGGGGTTGATCTCGACCTGGGTGCAGTCCCTCTCCATGAAGACCTTGTACAAGTTCTGCACGGCCTTTGCAGCCTCGGGAATGGCCTCTTGGTCGTAGCCCAACACAGATGCAACCTCCGTGGCCAACTTGTCGGTGACACCGGCGTTCAAGTCAACAGGGAACTTCTTGATGGCCTCTGGGTCCTTGGCAGCGACACCCTCGATGTCCATACCACCTTGGGCGGAGGCCACAATCATGGGTGCTTGCGAGGCTCTGTCCATCAAGATGGCCAAGTAGGCCTCGGTCTTGGCGTCTCTTCTCTCGACGATGTAGACGGCGGTGACCTCCTTGCCGGCCTCGCCGGTTTGCTTGGTGATCAACTTGTGGTTCAACATCTTGGAAGCCAAGTCTTTGGCCTCCTCAGGGGAGGAGATCAACTTGACACCGCCCTGGAAGCCGTTGTCAAAGTGACCCTTACCTCTTCCACCGGTCAAGGCCTGGGCCTTGATGACCAAGTCGGAGGTGCCCAACTTCTTGGCGACATCGAAGGCGCCTTCTGGGGTGGTGGCAGCGTAACCCTTTGGAACACCGACGCCGTAGGACTCTAAAAGAGCGGCGGAGCGGAATTCATGCAAGGACAAGAATCTCTTTTGGATGGTCTGGCGTTAGTACTTGGGCTCAGACACTTCGGGTTTACCATTCAGGAAACAAAGCTAAAATCGGTTTTGTAGCCGAGGCGCCCGCTGGTCGGCACCTTCGGCAGACAGTCTGCGCCGGACCGACAAAACAGGCGAAACAGGCGGTCCCGGCGGCTCGGTTATACATACTCTAGAGGGGCGAACGACTCTGGACAACATGCTTGATGATAATGCGGAAGAAGTTAGCAAAAAAGCAGTGGGTTGGGACGAGAGAAATTCCGGTGCGATGCTATGGATTGACCGCAACGCTTCGCGAGGAACCTCGGACACGTATGGTCCTTGGCTGACATAAGCCAATCGTAGACCGCGCGCCCGGGACAAACAGGAACCACCACGAGGGTCGCATGCCGCCACGGACTACTGGCACGCGAACGCCGCGCCGGGTGCACCTGCGCATCCAAGCGAGCCGGTAAGAGAAACCGCCCGCCTGCGTACACCCGCCGGCCGTGCACGTGACGGAGCAGTGGTCCGCTTGCACGCCGTCCCCGCTTGCAAACGGTCCCGGTTGCACGCCCTCGCCCGGGTGCCTTCTGTGTGGCTTGCGTGTTTGGGCACCGGGACGGGGCGTGCGCGGCCCAGGGACCCCGCTGGGACAGGACGCGGCCCACGGTTTCGCAGCTCCGGGCCACGGACATGGCAGGCGGGGTTGTGTGCAGGACGAGAGCGCGGGAACTGTGTCGCGCACGCCCCGTCCCGGTCCCCAGACACCCTCATCAGGCGGCCTGCATCCACGCACCTCTTCGCTAGCAGCTTTTCATCAAACCCCACGCCAGATGAATGCCACCCGGTTCAGGCCGCTGTACGACGAGTCCGAATCGGAGGATGACTACCTAGGGTCTGTTTTGAGCAAGCCGCAGCACGACAGCGACAACGACGACTTTTCGTCGCTCTCGTTTGGAGCATTGAGCTCAGCGCAGAAGAAGCTCCACGATGAGGAGAGACAACAGGCGGCCAGCGGCGCCAAAAGCCAGCGGGCCGCGGGCAAAAAGACCGCTGCCAGCCGAAAGCCGCAGCGCAGGGACCACGGCAGTGACAGCGAGTCGGAGCCGAGCGAGCTGGACGAGGACGGCTTTTTCGAGCAGTCAGCAGGAACCAAAAACGGGCGGGCCCGGCCCGGCAAGAAGCCGGCCAAAAAGAACAAGCATGCGCCGAGCGAGGCCAGCTCCAAGCGGCCGGTGTCGCGAGTCCGCGAGATCGCCGGCCTCAAGACCCCGAAAGACAGCACGCTCTACCAAGACATCCGGTTCGATGCGGCGTACGGCAAGTCGGACTGGCAGCGGATCCGCAAGGACTATGCGTTTTTGGACGAGTACCGGCAGTCGGAAATCGACGAGATGAACAAAACGTTGCGGGACAAGAAGCAGGTGGAGCAGATGGCGGCGGGCGACGTGGCGGACCTCAAGTTGCGGTTGCAGTCGTTGCAGTCGCGGCTCGACACGTTGAAGAACCGGGACCTCTCGGACAAGATCGTGGCCGGCCACAAGAAGGAGCAGATGAAGAAAATGAGGAGCGGCGAGCAGGTCAACCCGTACTTTTTGAAGAAGTCCGAGCAGCGCAAGATGATCCAGAAGGCCAAGTTCGAGAACATGCGGGCGGGCCAGCGGGAGAAGGTCATGGAGAGAAAGAGAAAGCGCAGATTGGGCAAGGAGTTCAAGCAGCTCGAGTTCCGCAACCAGGGCCACTGACGCTCGAGGTTCGGTCTATTATAGGTATGTAAGTGAGGTGAACAATAAAAAAGGGTTATATACAGCGGGCAGGTGACGCCAGCGTGTGCCGGCCCCGCCACCGTACCATATATCGGCAGCCAGTCCGAACTGAACCTGGGCTCAGAGTGCCTGTCCTCATCCAACACCCGGGAGGGTTGGCCGGCGGCGTGGCGCCGGCACGCAGCTGTGAGCTCTTCTCCAGCCGCTTATGCTTTGTTGGCGGCGTTTTCGTGGGACAACCAGTCCTCATATGATCCGAGGTAGTTGCCGCGCTTGGTGTAGCCGAACGAGTTGGCCAACTCCTCGGCCGCAGTCGAGCGCACGCCTCCAAGGCAGTAGAACACCAACTCGCTGTCCTTGTCGGGCTTGGCAAACCCGAAGCTGTCCTCAAACTCCTCGTCCGACAAGTCGAAGGCCCCTGGCGACGACTTGAACGGCACGTTGAGCGCGCCCGGAATGTGGCCCTCCTGGAACTCCACGGGCTCCCTCACGTCGATAAGGTACGTATTGTCTTTGGGCGATGCCACGAGGGCCTTGATGCTCTTGTAGTCGTACGGCTTGGCCGCGGACTGGCTCAAAACGCTGTATGTCCTGGTGTTGAACGCCCGGCTCTCCACTTGCTTGTAAGGGGTCACGAGGCGGGCTCTGGTGCTGAGTTGGGTCAAGGGCTTGCTTGCCAACACGGACGAACTCACTCTGACCAGAGAAGAGATGGCCAACCGGCGGGCGAGCAATCTAGTACTGGCAAACATTGTCAATGGCTGCTGGATGGAAGGGGGTGGTGCAGTTCACGGAGGCGAGGACTAGTGGTTTTTTTCCCTAATTTTCCTCGAGCCTGGGATGTCTTTGCGAGGGCGCACTACCTGCACTCCGTTGTTGTTGCGGCGCCGCGCTATCTATCTAGTGAGTGGCTGACTGCTCTGGACTCGCCGGGGAGCTAAACCTGGTTATATTATATTTCGTAACATCATAAAGTGTTGAACTTCACAATCTCTAAGATCAAAACAAGCCATCGATCTCTCCGTCCTCGTTGACTTCCACGTTCATGAAGCCACAGTGCGTCGGCAACCCCGGAATCGTTTGGATCTCCGCGGCCAATGCATACAAGTAGCCTGCACCAATCGATGCTCTAACGTCTCTGATCGGGAACTTGAACCCACTTGGGACTCCCTTCAAAGCCGCGTCGTGGGACAACGAGTACTGCGTCTTGGCGATACAGATGGGCAAGTCGCCGAAGCCTTGTTTCGTGTAGAGGTCGATTTTCTTTTGCGCCTCGGGCAAGAACTCAACCTCCCCGGCACCGTACATCTCCTTGGCGATCGTGGTGATTTTCTCCTCCACGCTAGGCTTGGTGTCGTACAAGAACCGGAAGTCCTTGTCAATCGAGTTGGCGGCCTCAATGACCCCCTTGGCCAATTCAACCGCACCCTTTCCTCCTTCTTCCCAATGGTTGGACACAATAGCATCAACGGCGCCGGCTTTTAGTGACTCCTCCCGGATGATCTCGTGCTCCTTGTCGGTGTCAGACGACATCTTGTTAATAGCAACGACCACGGGCAAGCCGTACACCTTGGCATTGGCAATGTGCTTGCCCAAGTTGGAGCATCCTTCTCTCAATAACTCCAAGTTTTCCTGGGTGTACTCAGCCGACAATGGTGCACCTGCCTTGACCTCGGGGCCACCTCCGTGGACCTTCAAGGCACGCACAGTGGCGACTATCACAATGACATCTGGGGCCAAGCCCGAGGCTCTGCATTTGATGTTCATGAATCTCTCGCCTCCCATGGTGAAGTCGAATCCGGCCTCGGTGACAACGTATCCCTCTTGTTCTTTTCTTTCGTCTTCATTCAAATCCTTGGATGTACCGGCCAACTTCAACGCCATTTTATCGGCCAAAACAGACGAAGCACCGATGGAAATGTTGGCGAAAGGACCTGCGTGAACGAAAACAGGTGTTCCCTCCAATGTTTGCATGATGTTCGGCTTGATGGCATCCTTTAACAAAGCGGTCAAGGCACCGGCGCAGCCTATGTCCTCACAGGTAATTGGCTCGCCTGCTCTGGAGGCGGCGATGACCATGTTTCCTAATCTTTCCCTCATGTCCGTCAAAGAGGTACACAAAGCCAAGATGGCCATACACTCGGAAGCGACTGAAATGTCGAAGCCAGTCTTTCTGGTCATGCCCTTCTCGGTAGGCGCTTCTCCAATAGTGATGCCTCTGAGAAATCTGTCATTGCAGTCGACGACTCTTCTCCAGGTGATGGTGTCTGGGTCTATGTCCAATCTGACAAACTTCGAAACTTCCTCAGGAGTCAAGTCATCAGGGTTGGTTTTGTTGATGCCCAACTTCTCCAATCTTTTCTTGAATGAGACAGGGAAGGTTCTGACACCCTTCTTTGCGGGGACCAAACGCTTGTACAAAGCAGCATCCTTTTGGGTGTTTTCATGGAAAATTCTCGTGTCAATCGCAGCGGCTAACAAGTTGTTGGCCATAGAGATGGCATGAATATCACCAGTGACATGCATGTTGAACTCATCCATGGGAATGACTTGAGAGTATCCACCACCAGCAGCTCCTCCTTTGATTCCAAAGGTTGGGCCCATTGAAGGTTGTCTGACGTTGGCAAAAACGTTTTTGCCCAAATGGGCACCAAGAGCCTGGGCCAAACCGACAGTGGTGGTAGACTTACCCTCACCTAGAGGAGTCGGCGTAATACCTGTGACCAAGACATACTTACCGTTGTTCTTGTTTTCCAAGCGCTTCAAGATGTCCAAAGAGACCTTTGCCTTGTAGAACCCGAAAGGCTCCAACTCGGAGTCCAAGATTCCGGACTCCTCAGCGACCTGGTTGATTCTTTTTGGCTCCTGCGCTCTGGAGATCTCGAAGTCCGAAGGCACAGGGGTCTTCAAGTCCAATCTCAATGGGTTGGTGAACTGCGGAGTCCTGTTGTTAACCTGGTAGTGGTTCTTGGCAGCGATGACCACGTTGTCCAAGAGGTTAGCAACAGTCATAGGGCCCACTCCGCCTGGAACTGGAGTAATCAAAGAGGCGACGGAGACAGCAGAGTCGAAATCGACATCACCGACCATCCTGGAGCCGGACTTTTTGGTTGCATCGGGAACGAAGTTGGCGCCCACGTCAATGACAACAGCACCCTTCTTCAACCACGCACCCTGGACGAAGTTGGGACTGCCGATTGCAGCCACAACAATGTCAGCAGATGCCAAGAAAGCCTGAAGGCTCTCGGGGGAGGTCTTAGAGTGCAAAAGGGTAACGTTTGCGTTGGCCTTGGTCAACAAGTTGGCAATAGGGCGGCCCACGATGTCGGATCTGCCGAGAATGACGGCGTTTTTGCCGGTAACATCGACATTGGAGTACTCAAGCAACTGCATGATGCCCTTTGGGGTGCAAGGCAAGAAGGTTGGGTTTCCGCCCTTTTTGCCCAACTCGCCCACGTTGTGTGGCCCAAAACCGTCCACGTCCTTGGATGCAGCGACCGAGTTGGTGATCTTTGATTCGTCCAAATGGGCAGGAACAGGCAACTGGACCAAAATCCCATCGACATTGACGTCGTTGTTCAAAGCAGAGATTTTGGAAAGCAACTCGAACTGAGAAATGTCCTCGGGCAACTTGATCAAGTTGCACTCGATGGCAGCCTCTTCAGCAGCCTTCAACTTCATCTTGACATAAGTAGAGGAGTCAGGGCGGTCGCCCACTTGAATGATGGACAACACGGGCTTAAAGTCCGCGTGTTTGGCCTGGATTGCCTGGATATCCAGATGAATCCTGTTACGGAGTTCCGAGGCTATGACTTTGCCATCGATCAATTTTGCACTCATTTCGATAATTTGTCTCGCACTGAAAGGTGGAAAACGCACGGCCTTTATATCTCTACGGGATAGGGCACCTGACTCTGGTGCGCGCAGTCAAAGCACACGGAAGAAACGAATGGTCAATACGAGACTTAATGCACTACACAGCCAGCCACTTTCGATGGCGAAGACCGAGCGACATGAGCCACGTGGAGAGTCCACCGACCGGACAATTGGCAAAGGGTTCCGTAGTAGGTCTTGTTGTGGAGGCCGGGGTCGTGCGGCGGTCACTGGAGAGTCAAGCGCTTAGGTGTGCTCACGTTTTATTTTCAATCGGGCCGCGCGTCTAGCACATTGCGACTCTGCGGCTGCACGCAGGCCCAGGCCTGAAGCGGCTAGAAATGGCAGGATGGTGGAGGGAGTGGGAAGTGGTCCCACTAGCCCCCGGTGGAGGGAGTGGGAAGTGGTCCCAGTAGTCTCCGGTGGTCCGAGTGGAAAGCGGTGCCCAGTAGTCTCCGGTGGTCCGAGTAGAAAGTGGTCCCAGTAGTCCGCGGTGGTCCGAGTAGAAAGTGGTCCCAGTAGTCCGCGGTGGTCCGAGTGGGAGGTCACCGCTCACGGAGAGAGGCAGCGAGGGCGTCGAGGTCCGACGGACTTGCAGCGCCAATATTGGCCACGCCGAAGCGGCTGTTGATGCTCTGGACCGCCGACCCAGGCCCCAAGTTGACAAGCGCCTCCACACCTTGGCCCTCGAGATACTCTATAGAGTCCCTCCAGAGAACGGGCCGCGAGGTGCAGTGCACGGTACTGGCAAACAAGTCGCCTTCCGCAGGTCGTCCCGTAAGGTTGCTGATGACGGGCTTGCAGGCGGGTAGAGACAGCGGCTTTAGCGCAAGGAGATCGGGCTCGATCGGCAGTAGCAACTGGTTGTGGAACGGCACCGTCACGGGAAGCTTGAGCTGCTTGAGAATGAGCTTTTTGAGCGAGTTCACCTGCAGCACAAAGCGGTCGAGTTCGTCGGGGGTGCCCGAAACGGAGATTGCAGCCGAGTTGTTGGCACAGGCAAGAACGCCCAGAGCCAAGGCCGCATCAGCGATAGCCTCGTACAGCAGCGGCTTGAAGAGAAGCGAGCGCATCTCGTAGCGGGAACCAGCCACGTGCGCTTCCATGAGAAGGCCACGCCGGCGGACTATTTGCAACGCCGACTCCAAAGTCAAGACGCCCGTGAGCAAGAGCGCCGTGTACTCGCCGAGCGAGTGGCCCAAGAAGAAAGCCACGCGCGGGTCGGTTGCCAAGTCGATTTGATGGGCTTTTCGAAGCACCTGCAGAATCACGTATGTCGATGCCACGATGGCGGGCTGGGCGTTGGCCGTAGAGAGACTCCAGGAGTCGGTGCCCGAGGGCGGCGTTTCCAAAAGGTGTCGGGAGAAGGACTGGCCAAGCACGTGGTCCATGCACTCGAGGGTGTCAGAGAAGAGCGGCTGGAGATGGCGGAAGCCGTGGAGACAGCCACGCGGAGGAATGCCTTGGCCGGGACAGACGACTGCCAATTTGGAGAGCCGGCCCATGGGAAATAGCGGGGGTTGGGGTTATCTGGGATGGGAACTGGAACCCATGAAGCCTGGGCCACTGAATATTTTACTGGAAGGATTCCGGACTTTTGACTTTGAACGGAGTTCTGAACTTCACTGCAACGGACTGCGCGAAACGTGTCCCTGAAGGTGTTGGAATGACTGTTTGAGCTGAATGTGTTGGAATGACTGTTTGAGCTGAATGTGTATCAATCCCAATTATCTGTTCTCTGGCCCAGTATGCGCATGCGACTCTTCCTGCAGTGATGGCTGCGATGACGTTTCTGAGCCTACTTTCCGTTTGCTGAGAAATGGCCTAATGGAGGTTCCTGCGGAACATCCAGTGACCACGAACCTCTACTGAGGCTCCAGATGAAACGGCCCTCGGCCAAACAGAACAGTATCCACTCTACCTGCCGGAAGCAGGGCATTTCTAGGGTGCCTCGCACCACTCAGATTTCGTGTTCCCATACGAAAACTGCCCACGAACTCAGTGCCTTGAATCCTAGCGTGTGAATCGGGCTCGGACCGTTTCTTGGCGTGGCTTTGGCCGCGCGGTCCGAGGGACCATGGCGCCCCGGATCCTTCTTGGCCGCGCGGTGGTGGTCCTTTGGCTGCGCGTGATCGCGTCTGCTCGGACCTGTGCCGAGCCGCAGCCGTTGCAGTTCGGGCCGGGCACGAGTCGCTGCCACCGCCAAACTGCCTGTCCCTGATAAGGATGTCCTGGTGTCTTGTCTGCACAGCACTCATGCCTGCCCTACCATGCCCGCCTAAACCAATTTCTTCTCCATGTCCTGTTCTTAGTTGGCTCCTATTTGGTGGTTTCTATTTGGAGGCTTCTTTTAAAAGGCTTTTTTTTGAAGTCTTTTTGGCTCGCTTTGGGCCAACGTGCATGGGCCGCCGCGCGCGCGCCTGACTTGAACTTGGACCCAGGGAATCGCGCCTTGGCCCGGCCGCGACCGCATTTTCGCACATTTTGTCTCGACGTTGTTTGTTTTGATTCTCTTCCTCCACTGCCTCCTTGACCCCAGAGACTCTTGCCGGCCGCCTTTTGCCCTGTATTCGTTCGAGCGTGCTACCATTGTGTCGGACCAGGACATCCCGTGCCAACCTCCCCGCCTCGCCGTCTTCCCTGCCGAGCCCCTGTCCCCCACAGGCCATCCCCGGTGCCCCACCAACTTCCTTCCAGACCCTCTCCATGGATATCCAGCAAGCAAAAAACGCCTTGGTGGCGTCTCTTTTTGAACTCTCTAGTGCAGCCACCGACGCGGCCACCGCCACCGTCAACTTTTACAAGGCGGCTGGCTTTGACGGCGGAGATGCTGCCAGCCAGTCCTTGATCGCATTGAGCGATTCGGTCTCCAGTGCCGCCAAAGGCGCCACCGAGTCTCTTGCGAATGGCACGCGGGAGCCCAAATTGGCAGCCAAGAAGAGGCTGATTGCCGCCGACCCCGTGCCCGATGTTGTAATGGCCGCCGCCGAAGCCGACGTTACCCCCGAGATCGTGGCCCTGCCTGTTGTCTCGGAAAAGACAGAAAAGAACAAGAGAAAGCGCACGGAGAAAGACCCTAATGCCCCAAAAAAGCCCTTGACCTCTTACTTGCGCTTCAACCTCTCCATCCGCGAAGACTTGAGAAAGCAAAGACACGAAACAAAGCAGCCGACGTTCCAGGCCACCGAGCTCAACCAGATCATTGCAGACAAGTGGGCCAACTTGAGCGAGCCCGAGAAAGCGAAGTTGCAGAAGGCCTACGAATCCGAGTTTGAGCAATACAAAAAAGACTTGGAGGAGTACAAGTTGAAGAAGCTGAATACTGCCACCGCCGACGCCGAGAATCTTGACCCAGACGCTCCTGCCAAAGAAGAGCCCGTGAAGAAGAAGGCTGCCACCGAGAAGCCGAAAGCACTGAAAGCCACAAAGCCGGCTGCTGCTAAAGAGAACGAGAACGCAGTGAGCCACGAGACTCTGGAGCCAGCGGCCAAAAAACCCGCTGCCGAGAAGCCGGCCACGAAAAAGCCGGCTGCTAAGAAACCCGCAGCCAAAAAACTAGCTGCAGACAAGCCTACTGCAGAAAAGCTAGCTGACGACAAGCCAGCCACTGACAAGACGGCTGCAGAAAAGCCAGCTTCAGAAACGCAAGTCGTAGAGAAGCCAGCTAGCGCAGAAGCCGCAAAGAAACCAGCTGCAGGGAAGCCAGCTGGCGCAGAAACTCCAAAGAAGCCAGCAGCTAAAAAGCCAGCAGCCAAGAAACCAGCAGCCAAGAAGGCTGCCACAGAGACAATCACTGCTTCCGAAGATGCTCCTGTCAAAGCAGCAGGGCAACAGGACGAAGCCGCGTCCGCGGTTGCCCCCGTGTCTCACGAGAGCAAAGAAGCTGAGGCTTCCGCTACCGACGACACTCCCGCCAAGAAACTGACTGCTGAAAAAGGCAAATCGACCCTGGAGAAGCCCGCGGCGGAAAAGGCCACAAAAGCTACCGCTACTAAGGCATCGATAGAAAAGAAAGCAGCTAGCGAAGCATCGCCCGAGGCTGTGAAGGAAGATAAGAAGAAAAAGGCTAGCAAGAAAAGCGAGACAACAACCGAGGCACCTAAGTTACACACTGGACCCTCAGTAACCGAGACGGCTGAGGCCCCAAGCAAGAAGTCCAAGAAGAAGAAGTCCAAGGACTCTCAAAAGAATAAAAAGAGCGACTAGTCTTGACATCCTGAGATAATCCAAGCCTTGGCTAGCGAACGAGTTTGCTCAATCGCCATATTCATTTCTATCGTTGTTTTGATGTACTACTTACGATCAGATTTAAACTGATCCTGTTTCATATGTAATGTAATCCGAATCTTTGTTCCCAGAGTATGCTGTGTAGATGCTCTAGAGACTGGTGTATAACCAGCGTCACTAGCTAAAAAATACCGAGTAATTGCGGTGCTTGAACAAAAGATCAATGTCCCTTTTTCTTTTGCTTATCAATGTGTGCTCTCAAAACCTTCTGTCTGTCACGCAAAGAGAGCTTTTGCTTGCCTTGAACAGCCTTTTTGTGAATCAACATGACAAAATTCTTCTTTCTAGCCTTCTCCTTGTTTGTGGTGGAGTGTGCAACTTCTCTTTGGCCCTTTCTGGAGCCAAACTTATCTCTGTCTTCTCTTCCTTCCTTAGCATGAGCGATTCTCTCCTCACGCAATTGCTTGTACTTGACTTTGCCAACCAAGGTCGTGGAGTCAACCTCTTCTTCATTGTGCTGAGTTCCGAGGATCTTGTCGACACCGGCCTTGACTCTCAATTCTTCCAACTTGGCAAAATCAGCCGGGGTCAAGATTCTGGAGGTCAACATCTCCTGCATTGCTTTCTCTGTGGCCTCCTTGTTTTCTTTCACGGCGACGGCTTTGGCAGCAGCCTTGCCGCCGGCGATCTTGCTCTTTTTCTTAGCAGGCTCTTCACCTTCGTCATCCGAGAGCTCGAGATCGGAGTCCTCTTCATTAGCAGAGTCTTCGTCCCCTTCCTCTGGCTTAGAAGCTTCTTCATCGCTGTCGGACATGTCCACATTGATTTCCTGGTCGGACTCGACATTAACCCAGTCGCCTTCCACATCTTCGACGTCCAGGTCAACCTCCCAGTTTGCATCGTCCTCTTCGGGGTTTGAGCCCTCGAGGCCTTGCTCCTCTCTCCACTTGGCCAACAACTCAATACCTGGAATAGAGGTGACGACGGAGCTCTCCACACCAAACGCAGGCAAGCCGCTCTTCTCACCATGCTGCATGGCCATGGCAGCGGTCTTTCCTCTATCCTTTCTTTGCAACATCTCAGGAGCAACCTCTCGGTACAAGGAAATCAAGGATCTTGCCGCCATCATGACGGGCTTGGACTTGGAGCCTTTGTACTCGGCCAAGTCCTGCAACAATGGCGGTTCAATGGCCAAGGGCGCTCTCGCCAAGATCTCTCTGATGGTGTTGATACCGGCTGCAGCCACCTCTGCAGCAACACCGTCGCTGACGAACTCGTCGGCAACTTTGCGGACGACTGACATGATCGACTCGGGTGGCACCAAGTCGTGGGAGGCCTGTGCGGCAGCCGCCATCACCTGTGTGACATCCCTCTGCTTCGGGGTTAAGAATTTGAGGAAGTAGGAGTAGAGGCCGAGCACGGTAAGCTTGTGGGTACCCACCAATCTGGAAATGAGATTCATGAACAAGATCTTCTGTTCCAAGTTGTATCTGTTTGCGTTTTTATGGCTGAGATGGCCATCGAAAAGCAGCTCTGCGAATCCCTGAGGATCACGAAGCAAGTGAATGGCCGAGAAGTTCAAGTAGGTTGCGGAGATCTTGGCGCCGCTCTTCTTTTTCATCGTCTTAAGCGCCTGGTCGAGTTTTTTGTCTCTCTTTTTGGACTTCTTGTTCATTGTAGCCTTGTGTTTCAATGCGTTCATGTCAAAAGACTCGTCATCCGACAGCTCCTCCTCCAAGGCGTCGTTTCTCTCCTTGTCTGCGCCCAAGAAAAACCGAGCTCCTGCAACAGAAACCTTGATGTCCGGATGCAAAGCGGCCTGTGTCATGATCTCCACCGTCCGGGTGTCGTCCCAGATACCCCTTCTCCATAACTCTCTGGTCAACTTGGTGGCCCAGAAGCCCTGGGAGTCTCTCTTTTCCAATAGGTTGAACAAGAGGGCTTGTGTCGAGCGGTTGATCTTCTGGTTCTTGGCCCCCGTATTCACCGACTTTAGCAATGACACTAAGGTGCTATAAATCTGACGCCTCACTGCCTTGGCACTCTGCGAAGACGTGGAAGAATTCTGGGTCTTGCTGCTGTATGCTTGCAAGAGCGGAAACAAGGTCAGGATGAGCGACTCGGCCGAGATAATGCCCTTGTTCCTCAACATGGTCAAACACTGGATGATCTTCTCCCGTAATTCTGGGGTCAAGTCTCTGTGGTTGTTCAAAATTATGCTCTTGAGCTCTTCCGGAAAGTTGGCTGTTTCTTTCGGGTAGCAGGAGCACACTGCACTGACAAAGCCGATCAAATCAGCAAACTCGCTCCCCTGGTCTGCTGATGGGTTCATCAAGAAAATGTCCCTCAAGGACTCGTAGTGCGAGTACTGCTGCACGAATTCCTCGTGGTAGGATTCCGGGTCTCTTCTAACGACATTCTGTAGCAAAATGATATTGGTCGGCAAAATGGCCGCTCTTCTGACTTTCCCCATGGCGATTTGGTGGAGATGTGTTGGTAGAGAATACAGTCAATCTGAAACGATATTATTTTTTTAAGGTCTCATCGCAGGCATCCCGCGGCGTCGATACAGGAGCGTACCGTGGGGTGAGTAGGCACATTCGCAGCCAAGCTGCCTTTCGTTCACGACACGACACCATCGACCAACAAAGCTTCTATAAAAGTGGCTGCTTCTTCGAGATTCAAGTGAATCTGTCCTTGAAAGTGATACATTAGTACCAGGGGAGGGCAATTTGGTCTTTCCCTGATCACTGTCTCGTCCACGTGAGACTGCAAAACCCACATTCATTACTCCGTGAACAATTCCCCAATACTGTCGTAGTTGATCTTTTTGGAAAAGGGTTTCTTTTGCAACATCTGCTTCGCGCTTTCCGCGGGGGAAATCATCTTACCTCCTTCTCCAATCAGGTGGATTGCGTTCGCGACGGCAGTGTCGTCGAGAACCGTGTCCCTCTGCTCGCGCTTCCTCTTCCTCTTGGTCTGGCCCGAGGTGTTTCCGGTCAACTCATCGGCTTCGATCTTTAGTCTTTTCTTTTCCTGGGCAATCAAAAAGTCATGGTTTAGCGCAATCCAGATCCGCTCTTTCTGAAGCTTCTCCTGGTCATTCAATGGAATTCCCGCAACCTCCTCATCATCATCGTCGGAGGTGATGAGTTCATTGTTTGACACTTTTGCTAGTATCTGGTCGCTGGTTGGGTTGTTTTTGACCAAATTCTTGGGTCTATCTAACTCGATTCGTTTGAGGAGATCAGTCTCCTTTTGCAAATCGGCAGGCGTGGTGTATAACGTGTTGTCAAGCGTCTTGGCCTGCCCCTCGAGAAGACGGTCCAAAACGATCTCTAGGTCTTTTTCTTCGATCGAACCACCCTGTAAGACTGCTTTCATGAGTTCATCGTTTCTGGAATCCGCATCTCTTTTAATTTTTTGTTCTCGCTCACGTAGTTTGTTAAGACGTCTTTGGTCTTTGTCAACCTTCAGAGTGGCAGAGTCCGAATATCTTGATGATCTGTCAGAGAATCCCTCTAGGCGACTAGTTTTTTTCTGTGTAGCATCAACCTGTCCAAGAAGCTCTTTGGCTCGGCGCTGGTGAACCTGCCTCTCGCTCTCCGTAGTTCGACTTCTTAACTTCCTCAATCTCAGTGACACAACCCTGGAATACAGCTCGTAGTCTGGATCAACAATTTCATCGGATTCAGGCTCGTCGTCTTGGATAGGCTCATCCTCGCTCTCATCTGACAGCACGAATAATACTTGTTTCTCTCGTTCAGCAGTAGAGAATCGCGTGGATCTTCTCGGGAACTTTCTCGGAGAGCTTTTCTCGCTCAGACTCTGAACTTCATTTTCGCTGACTTGAGGTTCCTCACCAATACTGTTTGGGGATTCATCGGGGCCGCTGTCGTTATTTTGACCGCTGTTTTCTTGACCACTGATATTTTGACCGCTGTTTTCTTGAACACTGTTTTCTTGACCGATGTTTTCTTGACTGATGTTTTCTTGACCGCCGTTTTCTTGACCGCCGTTTTCTTGACCGCCGTTTTCTTGACCGCTGTTTTCTTGACCGCTGTTGTTTTCTCCAGTTTGGTTTGTTTCGCTATCATTAGAACTGCCATCCGCTCTCGGCTCTGCCGTTTCAGAAGCAATAGCACTGCTCAGTTCATTGCCAAGTTCTGCCAGCAGACGTTCGGGGGTCTCCAGCGAGAGAGAACCAAGATTCCCCTCGAACCCTAGCTTTTTGAAAAGAGCCTTTTCTCTCGCAAGCCTGCGATAATTCTCCAAATTCTCTAATCTCTGCTTCATGATCTTCTCTATCTTTTTTTCTATGCTCCTGTTGTTGTTGAATGAAGGAGGTCTGGAGGCATCGTCTTGGGCTTGGGATTCACGAAAATCCACAATGGACAACTTCGCCGAAGTAGTCTTTTTGAATTCATTCAACCGTTTTTGAAGAGTATCTTCACCCACTTTTGCCACAGCAACAACCTCCGCATGAGAACGCCTGAAATTGTTCATCCGTGCAGCTAGCAAAAGACAGGCGCCGGCAATACCCGCTGGGCGGCGCCCTTCGAAAATCCAGTCCGAGGACATGTGCAGTGCGATCTTAGTAGCGTCTCGACAGACCTTGGCAGTATATTCGCCGAAGTTGAGGCGCTCGCCAAAATGCTGGATGAATAGAGAAGGATCAGCAAGAGGTAGCCTTTGGATTTGAAGAGCCCGCACGAGTTTGAGATACGTGGCGCCTAGCGAGTAGACGGAGATCTGTAGTCTGGAGCTGAAATCAATCAACAAATGGTGGGTTTTTTCGTGACGACAGGCCACATATAGACACGCGGCAATCACGTTCTGGGAGCGGCGACCCTGGACAAAGTTCTGAACAAGGGCCAATTTGAACCAGCCGCACGCGGACTCCACTATGTAGTCGGGGATTCTCATGACCCCTGCGATGGTTTTGATTTTCTGTTTGGCGTTCATGATGGTCTGCTCTCGACTCTCCAAGCTGTTTCTGGAATTGTATGCCCTGGTTTGGTCCGAGCCCACCATGGCACCCTGGACCATAGCAGCACCATTGGAGGCTTCACCGAACTGCACTTCGGAAACAATGGGGTTCTCTTCCTGAACAGCACCACACTCCAGACACGAAAGGTCACCCGAGCTGCTGGTGAGATCTCTTGTGAGCTCATGGCTACCGCAGTTTCTGCACGTTTTCAATCTGTTTTTGCTCATAGCTTTTTAGACTGTATTTTGGAATCAGATTGTGTTTTGTAGACTTTTTGTAGACTGCCTTGTAGACTGTTTTGTAGACTGTTTTGTAGACTGTTTTGTAGACTGTTTTGTAGACTGTTTTGTAGACTGTTTTGTAGCGGTTTGTAGACAGGAAATTTGTTCTCACAGTGTATTATACCATAAAGTCTTATTGATTATACCGTGGAGTCTTATTGTGTTGGAGTAGGCCTTATTGCTTTAGACCGTACTGTATTCTATCGCGTTGCCTAGAACAATGTCGTATTGGACCGAGACGGAGCCTGTCACGTGTCTTGAAACGGCAGAAGCGTAGTATGTGGCGATAAGAGAGAGACCACGAGATTGCAACCCGAGATTTGTCTTGTGTTGCAGGTATAAATTTGGCCGCTAGATCCTGTTAGATGAGAAGGGTGTTTTTTTCTGCTCGTAAACACGGATGTGCGGTGCAGGCCGTTCCAGATCCACTGGTCGCGACCGGTTGGTGTGAGAGACGCATGTCGCAGAGGTCGCATTCTACCCATTACTGGACAAATGCCCCGCTATTCTTTTTGAAATAAAACTCCATTATAAGATTTACCCAAGGCGCTGGAATTGTTGGCCGATGGTCAGGAAGCGAATGATTTGGCAAGATCTGGGCACGTGCGTGCTTACGCGGGGCAGCGAGGACGGCGGTGGTCACGTGCCCGATCTGGTCCAGCGGTTGTCCGATTTTGGGCCAAGAACCAGAGTGCCACGGATCAGGGAGTCTTGTTTACTAAAGACACTGGAATGGATCCGGAGAGTTCAAAGTAATTTAGACGGGCCAGGTCTGAAGAGTTCATACGGCCAAATCTGAAAATTTCAGAAGACCAGATCGGGAGTAAATCTGGAGAGTTCAAACATTGGCCAATGCTGCGATGTCGCGCCTGCACCTGCCATGCCATAATCCGCAGCACAACTGTGGCGATTGACCCCAATGCCACTTACTCTCTTCTTTTCTGGGGTTCAGGACATGGCACTAGGCACATGATCGGCCCGAGCATCCAGAGAACAAACAATCACCCACCGCTGCGCTACAGCGGCCGCGGCCCAGAAAGACCAACACCAGCAGGTACTGCTGCAAACGATGCTAAGGCAGCTGCCAGATTGTTAGCACCCCAGAATGACGGAGAACCCGACGAAAATGACCGTGAAAGTCGACACAGCTGGTTTCCCCGGGCACATATTATTCCCGTGTCGCTTAGCGAGCCGAGAGATGTTCTCCAGAGTGAACGCACGTTTTTGAGCTTCATCCGGTTTGCGCTTTCTCTCTTCTTCACATCCATTGGGATGGTATTGGGGTTCCATCTTGACTCCCGATCCAGCTCCAATAATGACGACACCGTTCCTGACGACCGCCAGCTGAGGCCGTCGTTGTTTAATCGCGTGGTGTCGTTTCTCCTCGTGTTTCTAGCGTTTGCCACGCTAATAGCGGCGGGCACTAACTACTTCCGAACGGTGAGACGGTATTCCCAGAAAAAAATCAAGACTCACAGCTCCGACAACACGATCATGGTGGTGTGCGTGACTCTAGTCATCATGGCGCTCGTTGGCCTCAACATCTCGTTGATCATCGAGAGATCTCTCAAGGCACAATAAGAGGCCGATTGCTGCTCAGAGCTAGAGTAAGTGTCATGACTAAAGGTGCAGAGCTGAACGTAGTGCCGCTTGAAGGGCGTTATATGGTATCCTTTGATACTTTTACATCAACTATTATTGCTGGTGGGTCCATTATTACTTGGTATTGCTGGTGGGTCCATTCTTACTTGGTATTACTGGGATCCTTTATAACTTAGTATTGCTGGGATCCTTTATAACTTAGTATTGCTGAGATCCATTATTGCTTGGTATTACTGGGATCCTTTACTACTTGATATTGCTGGGATTCAATATTACTTGGTATTACTGGGATACATTATAACTTAGTATTGTTTAGATCTATTAGTGCTTGGTATTGCTCGGATCCTTTTTTACTTGGTATTGCTCGGATCCTTTGCTACTTGGTATTGCTGGAATCCTTTTTTACTTCGTATCGCTGGGATCCTTTATTACTTGGTATTGTTGGGATCCATTATCACTTGGTGTATTTATTGCTGGGGCTTCCATATATTATTAGGGTTATGTTGGTAATCCAGTTCTTCCTGGCGTATCCATTTATGAGTTTATGTTATTCGTGGTGTATCCATTTATTATTGAGTTTATGTTTTTTGTGGGTGTATCCATTCATTGATATCATCGAGGCACTCAGGCCCGGGGTTTCTTCTCCTGGCGAGACTCTCTCTTCTTCTTGTTGATCTGCTTCTTTTCGCCGAAATTCTCTCTGTCCATGTCCATCAAAGCCTCTCTCTTGGCCGCGCCGATTTTCCCAAGCGACGCGTCAATCACCTTGTCGTCGGTGACGTCTTCGAGCAACTCCATCTTCTTGTTTGCCCTCTCTTCGATGGCGTGGATTCTGCCGACGTCCCGCTCGGTGACGATACACACGGAGTCACCCTTGCGGCCCGCTCTGGCGGTTCTACCGGACCGGTGGATGAAGTCGTCTGCATCCGCAGGAATATCAAAGTTGACCACGAGTTCGACGGTGGGAATGTCCAAGCCTCTGGACGCCACGTCGGTGGCGATCAAGATGCGGGCGGCCTGGGCCTTGAAGCGGTGCAACGAGTTGGTTCGCTCCTGCTGGGGCATCTGCGAGTGAAGCGACGCCACGCGGAAGTCCAACTTGCGCAAGGTCCGGCGCAAGATCTCCGCCGTGACGGTGCGGTTCACGAAGATGATGATGTTGGCCTTGGCGTACTTCTCGAGCGAGATGATCGAGTGGAGATACGCCTCCTTGACGTAGGACGGAATGAACACGTAGTAGAGCAGCAACGACTCCGGCACCGCCACCTTGTCCACGCTCTCGACCTCGTGCATGTACGCCGGAGGCTTGTCGCCGGCGGACGGTTTCTCCTTCAAGGAGCGGACCGCGTCGGTGACGGTGGCGGTGAAGAGGAGTGTCTGGCGCAACGACGCGTCCGGAAGCACGCTCAAGCACCGCAGCAAGTCTTTGCTGAAGGTGTTGCTCAACATGCGGTCCGCCTCGTCCAACACCAAGTACTTGACGCTGCGGAGGCCCCGCACCGTGTCTTCGCCGCTGTTCAAGATGTGGTCCGCCAACCTGCCGGGCGTGGCGATCACGAAATGCGGCCGTTTCTGCAACTCCAACGCCTGCTTGACCATATCCTCGCCTCCGACCACCAACCCAAGGCGGATGTTCATCTGGGCGCCGAGCGCGGCGAACTGCTCGGCGATCTGCATGGCCAACTCTCGCGTGGGCGTCAAGATGAGCCCGAAAATGCCCATCGGGTCCTCGGACCACTTGGTGAGCATCGGTGCTCCGAAGGCAATGGTCTTGCCGGAGCCTGTCTTGGCCCCGCCGATGCAGTCGCGGCCCTTGAGGATTTCGGGGATGCACGCCTTCTGGATCTGCGTCGGCGCGTGGATCTCCATGGCGGCAAGCGACTCGTCGAGCCATTTGGCCACTCCTAGTTCTGCAAACGTCATGTGCTGCTGAGGTGTTGCGCTGAGTGCGGCTCGTTTGGGTGTAGGCGCGGCTTTTCTTTGCGCGGGCCGATGCTCATCGGGCCAGCCTCTGCCTCTGGGCTTGGCGCCATACACGCCACACGGCCAAATCGGGCAATTGGAGAGTTGGGAAGGCCGTGGGAGCGCGTGAACTTTCCGCTGCGGCCCTGAAACCGCAAAAAGCCCGCCGCGGCGCCGAAACTGCCGGACTCCCCAGCCACTGGCTACCCTGCCGTGCACGTGACCAGCCGTCGCCTCGCGCAGCCACCATCTTCTAGTCTCAGAATACTACATCTTCTAGTCTCAGACTACTACATCTTCTAGTCTCAGACTACTACATCTTCTAGTCTCAGACTACCACGTCTTCTAGTCTCAGACTACCACGTCTTCTAGTCTCAGACTACTACATCTTCTAGTCTCAGACTACTACATCTTCTAGTCTCAGACTACCACATCTTCTAGTCTCAGATTACCACATCTTCTAGTCTCAGATTACCACATCTTCTGCCAGACTTACTACCCGCCATGTTTCTGCGGCTTACCCGGCGGTTCAGCGTTTGCGGCAGACGGCACAATGCGGCGGTCTCGGACCCCAGGGCCCCCGACCCCTACGCGCAGCTTCCCCAGCACACGTACTCGTTCAGCAACACCAAGCAGCCAAACGCCGAGCACAGCGCCATCCAGTACTCGGACAGCGGCAAAGACGACATGTCTTTCAGCAACGTGGCGGTTTCGTTGAAAGACTACTTCCAGGGCGATCTCCACCACACACAGAAGGTGTTCAGTGGGCAGCACCAGAACTACAAGCAGGGCCAGAAAGTGGAGCAGAGGACGTTTGTGGATCTCCGGGTTGTGCGGTTGCAGAGCGGCAGCGGCGGCAATGGCTGCGTGTCGTTTTTTCGGGACGCCAACCGGCCGGTCGGCCCGCCCGACGGCGGCGACGGCGGCGACGGCGGCAACATCTACGTGCAGGTGGTCAACAACATCAGCCTGTTGCACAAGGTCAAGCGGACATACACGTCCGGCAACGGCAGGCCCGGCACCGCCAGCCAGCTCGATGGAAAACGGGGCGACGACGTCATCTTGGAGGTGCCCGTGGGGACCACCATGCGGTGGATCCCGGACCCCGTGTCGGTGCGGGAGCACATGAAAGAAAGCCAGGCGGACCTTGCAGCCACGGGCGTGGCGCTCAAGCTCTCGCAGGAGGCGGAGATCCAGCTTTTCAAGGCCGACTACAAGCCGGGCGACGGCTGGCAGTTCAAGGAGAAGGACGAGGAGTACCACCGCGAGAAGGACTTCTTCAACGAGCTCGACCAGCAGGTGAAGGACTACGACCGCGAGATCATAGCGGAGGAGTTGCTCTACGACAAGTTCCCGCTCGAGGGCATCGACTTCGACCGGCCCAGCGACACGCCCAGGCTCGTTGTCAAGGGAGGAAAGGGCGGCATGGGCAACATGCACTTTCTCACGCCCAACATCCGCAACCCGCGGTTCAGCAAAAAGGGCCGCCTCGGGGTCAGCGAGTACTTTCTCTTGGAGCTCAAGCTCATCGCCGACCTCGGCTTGGTCGGACTTCCCAACGCCGGCAAGCTGTCTTTGTTGAGGGCCATTTCAAAAGCCCGGCCGCGCGTGGGGCACTGGGAGTTCACTACGCTCCAGCCCACCATCGGCACCATCTTCACCCGAATCGACCAGGACCCGTTCACCGTGGCCGACATCCCGGGCATCATCAAGGGCGCCTCGCAGAACAAGGGCATGGGCATGGACTTTTTGCGGCACATCGAGCGCAGCGGCGGTCTAGTGTTTGTTGTTTCGCTCGAGTCGCTGGATCCCGTGGCAGACCTCCAGACACTAATTGCCGAGATTGGCGAGAAACGAATGCGGGACAAGAGAGTCATGGTCATTGGCACGAAGGCCGACACGGCGAAACACGGCCGCGGCTACTTGCAATTGAAGGATTACGCCGAGGCCCAAGAGAGAGGTTGGAAGTGCATTCCAGTGTGTGCGCCACGCGCAGAGAACATCAACGAATGCATCCACATGATGGGAGAATTGGCCCGATGAGCTGCGGGTGCCCGTTCCAGAAGGTTGCAAGAAAACGGGCATTCTTGCGGCGGCGGCCAATGGAGCCCAATCGGGAAACGGACTTACCTTTTTGGCTCCGGAAACAAACTTGCCTTTTTGGCCGCCGCCAGCTGTGTGCCTGAAGGCGAGGTTTCTGGAAGTGCTTCATGCGATGAGGGCCGGTTCCCGAGTGGCTTGGGCAGTTCTGCGCGCTCGCTGTAATGTCATGCCATGTATGGGGTGCACGGAAAGAGTCCAGACTCAAGATCGACGCGTGCGACAGCAGAACTTGCAGCGGCATCGCCAGAAACGGTCCCACCCCGGGCCCCCACTCACCGAGATCCGCGGAAAACACGACCACGGCCACATCCGGTGGAATCTGGCGCAAGAGAATCAACCGAAGTGAGCACAAAAAAGGAAAAGGAGGTAGCTTGGCACAAGGGCTGCGAGAGCGAGCGAGCGAGCGCTGGATGCAGGCGGCATCTCAATGCCGTTGCTTCGCGGGCGAGCAAGAGCGTGCGATAGCAGCCCCAAACGCGGACAGGACTGCGTCGGCTTCTCCACACGCCTGGACCGATTCTTCCCGCCCCAGTGCGACCTTTAAAACGATTTAGGGTGGAATTCACGCGCGGTGCATGTCGCAGCTGTCGCGAGAAGAAACCCCTCCAGGCAGCGGGCCATACTGATTTGTGACACCCAACGCGTTTTCACGCCGGTTGCAGCTGGGCAGGATTTGGAAGAATTGGGCCGGCTTGGGATGGTTTCAGCTTGTCTGGGCTATTTTGGGACGGGTCTTTTGGCGCTGATGCCGTTTGGCAACGGTGGGACTGGCTGGGTGCTACTGGAAGCTGCTGCCCCAACATACATGCCTGTGGCATGCAGCATTCCAGTAAGCACATTACTCAGGAAACAACTGATATTACCAGACAGACATTACCAAACAGGAATGCTGGAATCCTAAACAGACATTACTCGAAGCGGAAAGCATTTAGCTACAGACATTCTTTGACAGAAAGATGCAGACATTATTGACTGGTGCAAAGAATAGACATTATTGACTGGTACAAAGAATAGACATTATTGACTGGTACAGACAATAGACATTATTGACTGGCACGAAGGACAGAAATTCTTGACTGGTACAGAGAATAGTCATTATTGACTGGTATAGAGAATAGTCATTATTTTGAGAATAGTCATTATTGACTGGCATTGAGAGTAGTCATTATTGACTGGCACTGATAAGAGTCATATATCTATAGTGATGCACAGTAGACATTAGTCCACCTGACATACCTCTGATGACACCATAGTGACTACAACATATCTGATGACACCATAGTGACTACACGTTGCTGAGACGCCCGGGTATGTGGATTGAGACGATAAAGTACAAGGATGAGTGGTTCCAGACCACCAAGACAATTAGAGTAGAAAAAAAGACCCCGATCGAGGCATGCCAGGAGCACGCGAGACGGCACCCGCCGCCCGCCAGAAAAGTGCTATGGGAGCCCAGCTCCGGGTCACACGTCAGTGATGCCACAGCGAGCCCGAAGAACAAACTCGATGCGCAGGAGCATCTCCGGGTTCTTGAGGTTGAACGGCTTGGGAAAGGTGTAGTCGAAGCCACACTGCTGGTATAAAAGAATGTCGCTGATCAAGTTTTTCGTGGTGACGGCCACCAAGCCCACGCGGTCGAGCGCAGCGTCACACCGCACGAGGTTGGCAATGTCCACGCCCGTGACCTCGGGCATCTCGATGTCCAAGAACACGATCTGGTATTGCAGAAGCTGGGGCACCTGCACGCGGCGCAGGTCCTGGAGCGTGTCCACGGCGGCATTGGGAAAGATTTTCTTGAGCATCTGGAGGATCACGCGGATGTTGATCTCGTTGTCGTCCACCACAAGAAAGCGGTAGTGGTGCGGGTTGGGCGAAAACGGCTCTTCTGCCGGTAGCGCCGTCAAGCCGGCGCGGGGCTTGGATGACATGCACTGGGCGCCTGGCGTGGGATGGGTCTCCCACTTGTCTTCTCTAAACGTCACTTCGTTCACGGTAGAGACAAGCATCATTGACGGGTCGCTGGGCTGCCCGAGGCATGCACAGTACTTATATAAATTGCGCTGAATCCACCGCCTCAGGGCGTAATGTGCTTTTGGCGGTGCTGCATCGTCACGCATGTCCCGCGCCTTCTTTCTGCCGCGGAGCCATCGGTAAATGCATTGAAGCTCAGGGCTTTTGGGGGCCTTTTTCTGGTGCTGCTCCCGCTCCGTTGCTTTTGGCTGCTGGCCCGCCTTTCGGTCTCTGATGGGCTTGCTCACACGCCGCCGGGCTGCTAGTGTTTCGGCGGGTTTTTTTTACTCTTTCCGCCGCTGGATCATGCCTGTTTTTAGACTACAATGGAAGACAAGCTTTTTTGGGCCCAAAATTTCCTCGCGTTTTCTCGCCTTTTGCTTTTCCTCACTTGCTCGCCTCTGCGCCCACGCAGCAATGTCGGCCGGTCCTGCCACAACCACATGTGCCCGCGACAGGGCCTGAGTTTCAGCGGCACCGCCCGCCAAGAACGCCCTCCGTGGTGCCGCGGTGGTCCCTGGGACCGTGCGCCGGCCGGCCCGCCAGCGTGCCGCCAGCCGGGGTTTCCGCCAGGAATTTGTGCGGCCCACGCCCTTCTGCCGCGCCCGCCGCTTCTGATCTGGCTCTGGCTTTTAGTTCCAGATAGCCCTTGGCGCTTGTCTCGGCACAAGGCGGGTGTCCGAGTGCGCGTCAGGCCGGCCACCGCAACATCCCTCTGTGTCCTGCACCCGCCCCCTCCGCTCGCCAGGCCTCCCGCGCGCCAGGGTCGCGGTCCCGATCCCGCCCTGCACACACCCCGGTTCTTCTCCTCAACATGCTGTCTCCGGCGACGGTTGGCGGCGCTGCGTCTGCGTGGCCTTTAGAATGCGATGCCTGGCCAAGCTCGCCTGGGTCCTAGTGCCGCCACTTCCGCTGCGGCTCGGCCGCCTTTGCGTGTTTGCTGCTCGCGCCTTGGTTCCTCCTGGTCCCGCGCTCCTCTTCCTGGTCCCGCGCTCCTCTTCCTGGTCCCGCGCTCCTCTTCCTGGTCCCGCGATCCTCTTCCTGGTCCCACGCTCTTGCGGTCTCTGGTCCCGCGCCAGTGTGGAGTTCCATGCCGCCCGCCGCGCGGCTGCTCTGCTGCTGTTTCTTTAACACGTCTGACATGCTGTCTGATCATGTTTAACCCCACTATGTGATCGCCTTTTGTTGCCGGTGGATACGCGTTCCCTGCTGACGGGAAGCTGTTCCGCGTGGGCCTTGGCTGATTCCTGCTTGCTATTTGCCTGGCCTGGCTGCAAATCAAGCGCCTTTCTGGACTCACGCTGGAACCATTGGCGTGGACGCCAGCTGGCACGTGCCGCGGACCAGGACCGCCCTCGCCCCGGTCGCACTGTGCTGCGCTCGTAGGCAATTTCTCGAATCTGCCCTCTTTGCATAATCTGCATGGCCTGGCTGCACTGTTCCTAGCGGCGTGCGCGCACCCGCGAGCACGTGCACCACCAAGTCACGTGCTTGGCCGGGTCACGTGACCAGCTTCCCCGGCTCATCCTCCCTGCTCCGGCGGGCTGGTTTCGGTTGATGCTGGGCATGGATGCTGCCCTCTCCGTCGAGCCACATGGTGCTGATAAATTTATGGAGTCCTTTTACTAGTTTTCTCAAGACTCGCGTTTCTCGCAGCCTCGCAACATCCTCCCACCACTGCGCGCCCTCTGCCTTAAAGTCCCCTTTACTCTGGGAGTCTACCGGAACGCTGCATGTCTTCACTGTTCAAAAGCACCGTCAATGAGTACTTGGAGGGTCTTCCCAAGGTCGTGCAGTCCAAGTTGTACGATGCGCCGGCAACGTGTCTCTCCATCTACCGCTTGCTTCCTCCGTTGGCCAAGTTCTTCATTGTCAGCATGATCTTCAACGAAAAGCCCGTGGCCGTCAAGGACTTGGAGAAGTGGTGCCAGCCGCACGCCCGCAAACTCCAGTTCGACTCCATCAAGCGGCTCCGGGCCTTGCATCTTTTAGAGGAGGACTCCAGTGGTCTGCACGTTCGCTTGCAGGGCACTTTCCGCAACAACTTCCGGGCTTGTTTGACGGGTTCCCAGGCGCCGAACGCCTTTGGTGTCATCTCCACGCTGCAGAAAAAGCACTTGGTCGATGTCAAGTTCCTCGACAAGTTCGCCTCCCAAAAGTGGGAGACCATCTTGCACTTCATGGTGGGCTCCGAGCTACCGTCGGTTCCTTCCAAGTCGGTGTTGTCTCTTTTGCGCCTGGGCGGTCTCATGGAAGGCTCCGGGCCCCGGCCCTCTGACTTGAAGATCACCAACAGCGGTTTTCAGTTTCTTCTCCAGGATGTCAACATTCAGGTCTGGACCATTCTTTTCGAGTACTTGAACCTCACCCAAGACTTGAACATGGACCCCGTCGACGTGTTGAACTTCATTTTCATTCTCGGCTCTCTTGAGCTAGGCAAGGCCTACTCGGTCTCCAGTCTTAGTGAGACTCAAATAAGCATGCTTCCTGACTTGCGTGATTACGGCTTGGTGTATCAAAGGTCCGAGGGCTCCTCGATGTTCTACCCGACGCGTCTCGCCACAACGTTGACCTCCGAGTCCACTGGCTTGAAAACGCCCTCGATGGTCGTCGACCAGAACGTTCATGAGTCCGATTCAAAAGCTCAAGAGTCCATTTCTTCCCAGCCAGACACCCAGTTGGGCCAGATCGTCTTGGAGACTAACTTCAAGGTCTATGCATACACGAACTCGCCTTTGGAAATCGCCATTCTTAATTTGTTCGTCTCTTTGAAAACAAGATTCGCTAACATGGTGATCGGCCAACTAACGAGAGAGTCAATCAGAAACGCACTCTACAATGGTATCACGGCGGAACAAATCATCAGGTTCTTAGAGACCCACGCCCACTCGCAAATGCGCTTGTTGGCGAAGGAAAAATTGGATAAGAAAATCGAATTCGACGCCAGTCACAACATCAACACTGCTGGAGGTGCCCCTCAGTCCAAGTCTTCTGATACTGTTGTGGCGCAGCACAAGCTTGAGATTCTTCCTCCCAATGTCGTCGATCAAATTCGCCTTTGGCAACTAGAGTTGGACCGTATTCAGACATTCGATGGCTACTTGTTCAAGGATTTCAAGAATCCGAATGAATATGATGTTTTGTTCAATTATGCAACAGAAGTCGGAGTTCTCTTGTGGTCAGATAAACAGAATCTTCGCTTCTTCGTCACTGCCGATGGTATGGCCCAGGTTGCAGATTTTGCTGGCCGTAAATTCAGATAGATTTGGGCATTGACAGTTGGTTTCACCTATCCTCCTCCAGAGCACGTTTTTAACACTTAGTATATTCCGCATTCATAATATCATACTAATGTAATAATTTACTCAATCCCATCTAATGTAATCATACTTAATCGCTTCAGAGCAGTGACAAAAGGAAGACAGGCTGCAAACAAAAAGCAAAAAAATGAGCTCGCACTCAGGTTCGAACTAAGGACCAACAGATTTGCAATCTGCTGCGCTACCACTGCGCCATACGAGCTTTTTGAAATTTCCGAACAATAAACAGAACCAGTAACCTAATTTTAAATTTTCTGGTTTGTTTTGATTCAATCCTCAACTCTTTAACTGACCATTTATTATTCTAATCTGCTTGTTTTTTTAAAAAGTTTCATGGCTTCTCAAATTTAGGTGCAGGCGACTTTATACCACACACCAGTTTTTGAGTTTTTTTTGGAATCCAAAGAATGGAGCAGAGCTTGTGCTAAGGACATCGCGTCTCTTTAAGAAATAGAGCTTACAGATTCTTTTTCCCCCGAATCACCTGAATAACACCCTTTCAGCCCCGGATCATCCTGAAGGCGCACCCGTACACCTTGACTGAGTAATCGAAAAAATCCGGACTCGCGCCTCATCTCTCCATAGATCATCTGTGAAACTCCACTTCAATGGTCAAACGCAAGCACCACGCCACAGACATTCAGATCGATGATTCGTTTCTGCCTTTATTACAGGAGGAATACAAGGGGAAGAAGCTAACTGATGCCATCAACACAGTTGACGACAAGTGGGAGCTCCTACCTGCATTCTTGAAAGTCAAAGGTTTGGTCAAACAACATTTGGATTCCTTCAATTATTTTGTTGACGTTGACTTGAAAAAAATCATTCGTGCCAATGAACTCGTGTTGTCCGATGTTGATCCACAATTTTACCTCAAATATTTGGATATCAGAGTGGGGCACAAGTCGACCCTGAAACCTGGTACCAAAGAAGTCATCATGGCGCCACATGAATGTAGGCTTCGTGATTTGACGTACTCCGCCCCAATCTATGTCGATGTTGAGTACACCAGAGGAAGGAAAATTATCATGCACAAGGACTTGGAGATCGGTCGAATGCCAATCATGTTAAGATCGAATAAATGTGTATTGGATGGAATTGACGAGAAGCAAATGGCTGTTTTCGAGGAGTGCCCTATCGATCCAGGCGGATATTTTATTGTCAATGGTACAGAGAAAGTCATCTTGATTCAGGAACAGCTTTCCAAGAATAGAATTATCGTCGAGGCTGATGAGAAAAAGGGCATAGTCCAAGCATCTGTTACCTCTTCCACTCATGAGCGTAAATCGAAAACCTACGTTATTTCGAAAAACGGAAAAATCTATTTAAAACACAACTCCATCGCCGAGGATATTCCAATTGTGGTCATTTTGAAAGCTGCTGGCGTCACTTCTGATCTTGAAATCCTACAACTTGTTTGCGGAGCCAACTCCCAATACCAGGACTTGTTCGCTATCAACTTCGAAGAAGCCGCCAAGCTCGAGATCTTCACACAACAGCAAGCTCTTCTCTACATTGGAAAAAGAGTGAAGACCGTCAGAAGAGCCGGTGCTCCTAAACTTTCTCAAATTCAAGAGGGTATTGAAGCCATCGCAACCACTATCATTGCTCATTTGACGGTATATGATTTGAATTTTAGAGAAAAAGCATTGTACATGGCAACGATGGCGAGAAAGGTTTTGATGACCATGCACAATCCCTCCATGGTCGATGACAGGGATTACGTTGGTAACAAGCGTTTGGAGTTGGCTGGACAATTAATGTCTTTGCTTTTTGAAGATTTGTTCAAGAAATTCAACCTGGACTTCAAGCTCAACATCGATAAAATTTTAAAGAAGCCTGGTAAGACATCTGAATTTGATGCGTTGCTATCAATCAACATCCACTCCAACAACATCTCCATGGGTATGAACAGAGCCATCTCTACAGGCAACTGGTCTTTGAAACGTTTCAAGATGGAAAGAGCAGGTGTTACCCACGTGTTGTCTAGACTCTCCTACATTTCTGCATTAGGTATGATGACGCGTATCTCATCCCAGTTTGAGAAGTCTCGTAAGGTCTCCGGTCCAAGAGCTTTGCAGCCATCGCAGTTTGGTATGTTATGTACCTCAGATACGCCAGAGGGTGAGGCGTGTGGTTTGGTTAAAAACCTTGCATTGATGACACACATCACCACTGACGATGAAGAAGCACCCATTAAACGTCTATGTACATTCTTGGGCTGTGAAGATATCATGAGCATCGATTCCGCAACTTTGTACGCAGATGGTAATTACGGCATATTTTTAAATGGTACCATGATTGGAACAACGAGATTTCCAGTTAAGTTTGTCCGGGACTTCAGAACTTTAAGACGATCTGGCCGGCTCTCTGAATTCGTGTCTATATTTACCAACAGCCACCAGGCCGCTGTTCATATTGCAACTGACGGTGGACGAGTCTGCCGTCCTTTGATCATTGTTGACCCCAAAACTGGAAAGCCCCGCGTGGAAGCCTCTCACTTAAGGAAACTCATACATGGCGAGTGGGCATTCGACGATTTCTTGAAGGCGGGGCTCGTTGAGTATCTAGACGTCAATGAGGAAAATGACTCTTTGATAGCTCTTTACGAAAACACCATCGAAGAAAGTCCTCATCTTCAGTTCACTCACTTGGAGATCGAACCCTTCACCGTTCTTGGCGCAGTCGCTGGCTTGATTCCTTATCCTCACCACAATCAATCACCCAGAAATACTTATCAATGCGCGATGGGTAAGCAAGCTATAGGCACCATTGCTTATAATCAATTCCGAAGAATTGATACATTGTTATACTTCATGGTCTATCCTCAACAGCCTATGGTCAAAACAAAGACTATTGAATTGATTGACTATGACAAGCTACCAGCAGGACAAAATGCAACAGTCGCCGTTATGTCTTACTCTGGTTACGATATCGAAGATGCGCTTGTCTTGAATAAGTCCTCTATTGACAGGGGTTTCGGAAGATGCCAGGTTGTCAGAAAAAACACCATTGTCTTAAAACGTTACCCCAATCATACAAAGGATATAGTTGCTGGTATGCGGGTCGATGACAACGGTGAACCGATTTTTTCGCATGCAGCTCTTGGTCCTGATGGATTGGGTGAGGTTGGTATGAGAGTCGAGAACGGTCAAGTCTATGCAAACAAGCAAGTTCCCACAAATGCGGGCGAGTCCGTTTTAGGAGACCACAATCAACCTCAGAGCGCTGAAAGCCACAGAGAAACACCCGTTTATTACAAAGGACCAGAACCTTCGTATGTGGATCAAGTTATGATGTCAGTGAGCGATAATGACCAAGCTCTTATCAAAGTTCTTTTGAGACAAACCAGAAGGCCTGAACTTGGTGACAAGTTTTCATCTAGACATGGTCAAAAAGGTGTTTGCGGAATCATTGTACAACACGAAGACTTGCCATTCAATGATGATGGTGTCACGCCAGATATTATTATGAATCCCCACGGATTTCCATCACGTATGACAGTTGGCAAAATGATAGAGTTGATATCCGGTAAAGCTGGAGTGTTGAATGGTTCCTTGGAATACGGAACATGCTTTGGGGGATCAAAGTTGGAGGAAATGTCGCAAATTTTGGTTGACAAAGGGTTCAATTATTCTGGAAAAGACATGTTGTACTCGGGAATTACAGGTGAATGTTTGCAGGCCTACATCTTCTTTGGTCCTATTTACTATCAAAAATTGAAACACATGGTTTTGGATAAGATGCATGCGAGAGCGAGGGGACCTAGAGCTGTCTTAACCAGGCAACCAACAGAAGGTAGATCAAGAGATGGTGGTTTAAGATTAGGAGAGATGGAGCGTGATTGCGTGATTGCATATGGCGCTTCTCAATTATTGCTCGAGAGATTGATGATATCATCAGACGCGTTCGAAGTTGACGTTTGCAACAACTGTGGCTTAATGGGTTACAGCTCTTGGTGCAACACGTGTAAGAGCTCCGAGCATGTGATTAAGATGACAATTCCTTACGCGGCCAAACTTTTGTTCCAAGAACTCTTGTCTATGAACATTGCCCCCCGTTTGAAACTAGGCGATGTCTTTTAAAATCTGAATTGCATAATTCTACAGCATACGACACGCTGTCGAGCTTTTTTCGGCTAACACAGTAGAATTCTAATAATAAAATCATTCGAAGTTGTTGTAGACGGTATGGCCGGAATCAGTCTTTAGATTTACCGAAGTGAAGGCCCTTTTTGAGGCCCTTACCAACGGTGCCAACTCCTTTTCCAAGGCCCTTACCGACACCCTTACCGACACCCTTTCCTATGCCTCCAACAGCACCAACTCCACTTCCAACAGCACCAAACGCTTCGCCTATGTTTGTTGAACTTTCCGGTCTAACGTTAAGAATAAACTCTGGGCTGAACCCCACTTTAAAGTGGACAACACCTGCTGGTTTGTCATCTTCGTCGACTAATTCGACGTCAATGTCGATGTCCTCATCCTTGTTAACATCGGAAAGACTCATCTCCCCAATACCCAAGAGGTCATCCTGCTCTGGGCCAACATCCCAGTCGTAACATTTGACTCTTATGATGGAATCGTACTTGTTAGGAGTAGAAACTTCCGTAGATTCATTCCAGGTTGGAGTTAATGTCTTCTTCACCTTTTTACTCTTAAAGAAACTATCTTTCTCAGTGTTCAAGTATAATTTCACGTAAGGGTCCGATTTGCCGTTTCTGTCGCCAGCGGGCAAGTCTTCAGCATTCAATACCTGGATCTTGACGTTACCCATGTTGTCCGACAAATCTTGAGGTGGAATATCAGAAGCATAAATAAGAGGAATCCAAGACACCTCAATTGATACCTGCGCAGATGCACTGCCGGACAAGTCCAAGGTCATTGGTTTGCCGTAAGCATTTTTGAAAAGTTGAGATGTTGGAATTGTTACCTCGGCAACCGATTTCTCTGCCCTGTTAAGATCCTCTTTCTTCAGCAATCTAAAGTGGGCCTTCGACCAATCTAATTCCTTGATGATGACATCACCAGTGGTTTGAATCTTGTTGGTCTTTTCTTTCAATTTAGGAGTCACATAGTCGGGAAGTCCATGATTATCAAAGAAGGCTTGTAAGTAGCAGCCAGTTTTTGAAGTATCCACACCTTTGATTTCATAGATGAGAACACCACTTTTGTATTCTTCTAATTCTTCTTGGCTCAATTTCAATCTGTGGTCATCTTCTTCGCTGTCGTCAATCTCCTCCTCATCGTCTTTCTCTTCCTTGCTCTTGCCCATTATCATTTGGAGCTTGGATTCCTCCTTCTCCTTCTTCTCTCTTTTCTTGGCGGCTTCTTCTCTATCTCTAGCGTCGTCTCTTTCATCATTTGGTGTCAAGACAGGCAATGTAGGATAAAATGATAAGGAGTAGGACATAGTACCCTTTGGACCTCTCTTATGAATCAATTTTGAGGTGCGCTTCTTTTTGTCCACAGTTTCGATATAATTGCCTTTCTCGTCCTTGTGGATAAGGTCATTCAATACAACGTCAAATGAACCGAGAGTACGGTCTGGACGAGATCTTTCAACATCCATCGCCTCCAAAGTCAACTTTTGATTGGCAGAGGCCAAAGTCACATAGTGAACCTCATTCCAAGTAGGATTCAAAGTAGACTCCACTGCTGCTGTCCTTGCTCTTTGAGTTCCGTTTATCAAAAGACGGGCGTATGGATCAACTTTACCAATTGTTTCCAAGTTGCGTAAATCTTCGGCTTTTTCAATCGAAACTCTGAGGACACCGATTGGAGTTGTGTAGCCACCAGCACCAGAAGCACCCTCTAACATCACTGGTTTCCAGGTGGTGGAGATTTGAATCTCACCGCCTTTAGACAATTGAAACCAAGGATCGCCAACTTGGGTCGCATCGATCAAATTGTTCAAGGAGGTTTTGACAACGCTGTAAATCTTTTTGTCTGCTGTTCTAAGAATAATCCTGACCTTTGACTTAGAGCGATTAAACACAATCTGTTCCTTTGTCTGGGCCCAGGATGGATTGTTGTTTCCTTTGACGACAGACGTCTTTATGAAAGAGTCACCATCAATGAGCATCTCTGCATAAGTGGAAACGGGTTTACCATCGGCACCTTTCAAGTTTCTAGCGCTTGTGACGTCTATAGTAGCGACACCAGTGTTCAAATCAGGTGGGGGAATGATTGCTCCGTCAGCTTGTCTTTGTGGAACCAAAGCTGGCATGAAATGCAACCCGAATTCAATCTCTCCCACAGGCTTATTGTTTCTTATGACAGGAGCTGTGATGCTAGAAATCTTGTGCTCGTCATGCAAACCATCCACGTCAAATTGAACGGACCCAATAAGATTGTCTTTTCTAAGTTGATTGCCGTTGTAATCGTAGACACTGATGTTAAGTGGTTCTGAGAAAGAGGCGATCGGAATATTGATGCTCTGGTTCCAGACTGGTTTGTTCGTATCATTTTTGTGCTTCGTTTGACCCAATACATTCTTTCCGAAACCCAAGGTGCAGTAAGGATCCACCGTATTGTTGTAACGTCCATAATTCTTCAAGTTTTTGGCGGACTTGATCTGGACCACCAATACACCGATGGCAGAGTTCAATGGAGCACCCGCCATCAATTGCTGAACATTCAATTGAAATGAGAGGGGTGAGAACAAAATGCCTCCAACGTACTTCTTCACCATTTCATTGATGAAAGGATACAATCCTGGGAAAGCCAAGACTTCCCAGTTGAAAGGCGACTCACCCAATAATCTAGAGGTGAAATCAAACAGAGGGGGTTCCAACAAACAGACGTTCACAGTCTCAATATGGGGGAACGCCGACATCATTCTCAATCTGACTCTGAGCAAAACTTGGAATGAGACGTCAGACACAACAACTGGCACCTCGATACCAAACAAGTTTGCCTTAACAACGACTTTTTGATTGACATTGCTCTTCATCTGCTTATTGTTGGAGTCCGCGAGGTCATTTGGTTTGAAAGAACAGCCCCAATCCATGACAACAACATCATCCGCAGTGCCCGCCAAAGTCTTGACCATGTCAATTCTGAAAGGCTTGGTGCCTACGGTAAAGGAGTCGAGCCACAAAGCTTTGATGAAAGCAGGGGCAGGGGAGGCAGCCAAAATTGGGTTTGCCTGCTCAGTGACGATTTGGGAGATCGAAGGCTCCAAATAATGCCAGAACTTCTCCAAGAAAACATTAAGCCAGTCCATTGTTTCGTAGTCATTTTCAATGGACTTGATAGAGAACTCACGCTGGGCCTGTTCTCTCAACGACTGCCGGTACTTTCTGACGGAACTACGGTACATGATCGCAGTCACGAGCATGATAAAGAACACTGGGGCCAACGAGAAACGGAACCAGCCCACGATCCAGGAAAGAACGCCGGCGGCAATCAAATAGCCAACATTATGGTACCAGTCACCGTATGCGACTGCAGGAAGATACGTGTCGAAGAACGAGCCACGGGACAATAAATCGGTGACTTCATCGTAGTCGTTCAATGCGTCGGCCTCTTCAAAATGGCCAACTTCCTTCCAGCCACGGTAGGTGGGCTCCACTGGTTGCCTTGGAGGAGGCTTGGACTTGGCCTCAGACAAATCGAAATCCTCACTGATTGTCCAGTCGATGGTAGTTTCGTGGACATCGTCACTGGAACCTCCAAAGTCTTTGGAGTCAACATCCTCGACGCTAGCCTGCTCGGGAGGCTCTAGGATCTCTTGTGGCTGCGGGGGTTAGCATTGAGCGGACTCAATGGGAGCATGGCAAGTGGGGTTAGACGTACTGATGTGGCTACTTCTGCCAGCATGTTGTTTCGAGTGTGGGAGAGGAATCAGTGGAAGAGAATGCCTGTCACATGTGGAGCCGTTACTTGCTGGTCGTGCGCGAGCCGAGAATCGCTGCGATTTGCAGAGCTATCGTTGCGCTTTCTTCTATCCTGCATGGCGGCCGCACAAACTGCCGTGTCGTGCGTCGCTTCCCGCGCCCTGAGTGACGACATCTATCGCTCGTCACAGCCTCACTCTTCCCAACTGATTACGTGCCTTGCACCAAGATTGGAGCTGGTTTCAAGGTTTTGAGCACTAGATTAACCGAGGTTGGTGATTTTGTCCCATCTGTTCTAATAAAATGCCATCTTTTTGATATAGTGCCAACTTTCGGACTCGATTACTGCTGAAATGCTCTTTTCAAGACCCAGTTGTCTCTAGTCTCGTTTTGCTGCTTTTTAACAGTTTCGCGCCTTGTCAGACTCAGATTTCCAGAATTACACTTGGACTCTGCGGCATTCGCTTCTGTTTTATTAATGACAAAAATAACAGCAAGCCCAAATTGAATCGATTTCTTGGTTAACCCCTCAAGAAAAATCCCCGAAAACCTAATAGGCACACAAAGTCATGCCAAGACAGAAGTCTGGTGTTCTCCCTCGAGTATTGTTAGTATTGTACTAACCCATGTACGCAGGAGCTTTCTTAATCTAAAAAATAGAATCCTCATTAAGCTTCGTACATACTAAGGGAGATCCACACACCAATGGTGGTACTGCCTCAAGCCACATACTGCAGAGACAAGACTTTACCGTGTGCTACCATTCATATTGCCAACGTTCATTCTCTTGTCCCATCCCTCCTTCAAATTTGCTGAACCTCTCTTCATGCGCGGCGTTTCTCTAAAAGCACGGGGCATAGTATCGATTGTGTCTCTTGTGGCAATTCTCCTGTGGCTATTTGTTTCCAAGCATGGTGCAAGATCTCACTGGCTTCATCAGAGGTCACATGAAGGGCGGTGGGGTGATTCTGCGGACTTAAAGACATCAAACGGTTCCGACCGTGGTACTCTATTTGACATCGGATCCGAGTTCGATGACGGCTTCTCCCTGATAGTGAAGGCCGTTTTTCCCATGGATCTGTTGATATCATACAACGCATCCAACTCCACCCATCAGATCGTTGCGAGATACGCAACTTTCAGCAACATCTTGAGCCAGGAAGTCTCTGGGTCGTTTGCAGTGCTCGAAGGCAAAGCATGCCACCCAATTGATCTGGAAACTGCATTAGCGATAAGAGGCAAAATAATAGTGGTAAGGAGAGGTGGCTGTACGTTCATTGACAAGATCGAGTCCATTATGCAATCGGAGTTGGAACCAAAGGCTATCATCATAGCTAACAACGTTCCCGAAGCTGGTTTGTTATCGATGTATCATAAGACCTATAATAGGGACGGCCAGATCAAAGTACCATTTCTCTTCATATCCAAGGAAGATTACGAGGATATGGCACCGTACCAAGGAACCACTCTTGCAATTCATACTGTGCCATTTGACTCCATTATCGGCATTTCTTTGCTGATGGCTCTTTCGCCGCCAGCGTTATTCCTCTTAATCTACTTATCTATCCGGGGACTACAAAATTGGCAAAAACGCCGCAGAAACTTGCTCAGCATTCGCTATATTACACAATTGCCGGTGTACATGTACAACGGAAATCATTTGATTCCTTGTGACAGCCTCTATTCTTACTTGTCTGCGACTCATCAAAAACAGGCCCTTACTTCCAGCGACTCTTCCACAGAAGACCTTCCGACGGAACAGCTCAGTGAAACTGAGCCGCTTGGCGATGACTTAATTATCAATGGTGTCACTCTTCTGTCGTTGAAAAGGGTGGGGCTTCTTTTTCCACAAAAAGACTTCTACGCTACACTGAAATGCTCGATTTGCCTAGGAAAACTAACGCCATTGCGGTCCCGGATTCTCTTGCTAGAGTGTAAGCATATGTACCACGAAAAATGTCTTTCGAACTGGCTTTTGAACTTCAAAAAATCGTGCCCTCTTTGCAACCAACCGCTTATTTCAAATGATCTGCCGATGAGGTATGGCTCTCTAGATAACGATCTCGAGAGGGGGGATTCTTTTGAGGGAAGTGATCGTCTCACGTCAGAAGGGAGTTCAGCCTCGGAGGACGTGGTCTCTAACACATCGAACCACCCACACCCGAGAGTCGCAAGAAGCGATATTACGACCGCAGTGAATGACATCGGACGCAATAGCTACGCATCACTACCGATCTTGCCCAGCCGATTGACGGAAATGAGCGCCAGCGCCGGGACGAACTCATCTTATAAAACAACACACACGTCGAGCTTGAGCCAGTCAACTACGTCAGCTGCATCGAACTACCTCACCCCCATTTCGACTTTTGAGCAAACCCAAGCAGACATCCCTGAGGCGTCTCCTGGTAGCTCAATATCCACTCTCGAGCAGCATTGAATTGCTCCTGCAGCAAACCCACCTCGCGCTTGGCGTATTGTGTTCCACAAATTACTAAAAAAACGTCCCCACACGTAGTCACGTGACAAACCGAGAGGCACAATGTAGCTGTGCATCTAGCACGGGAGCGCCAAAGAAACATAAGCAAAATGAAGATGGAGGCGCCAGATCTGAACTCCAGCCACACACAGGCTGTCAAAGAAGAGGGCCTGGAGTCTCCTCCTCGAGACACGCCCCCTGAGGAACAAAAGAAACTGAAACGGCGTAAAAAGAAGGTGGAGATGGCTTGTGTCTACTGCAGACGATCCCACATGATTTGCGACGATTCGAGGCCTTGTCTGCGGTGCATTAAGAGGGGAATTGGGCATCTATGTAGGGATGAACCCACCAGCGGGAGACTGAAGAAGAGGGCAGGGAAAGCGGATTTTGGCCAGCATACGTCGATGGACACACAAGATGTACCCAATGCGGTTCCCCTCCAACCACAAAGGGACCTTCTTCAGGTTGGGTCATTCGACCAAGGGGTACAGGTCCCCACAAGCGGCCTCCAGCCAAAGCATCGAGAAAACCAAGGCTCGGCCATGTTGTCCAAGAACGCGAACTTAAACAAGAACCTACCATTTAATCAGGAGCCCTTTTTCTATTCAGAGCACGCCGGCAGTGAGTTTAGTTCGCTTAACGATTTTCTCTCGATGATTGACGACCCTGAGTTGGTGAATGGTGCATTAAATGATGGCCAGACAAATGCAGACTCGTCTCTTTTCTTCCCATTGGGTGTTGAGAATCCCACTGCATCTGAATTCAGCAATTTGGCTCCATATTCAACGACAGAGCTCAAAAACCCTGGGGTTCCAGACACATCCATGACAGGGACGCCAGCTCCACAAAATCAAGATCTTGGACAAGAAGGTGCTCCATACGAAGCCGAAGTTGGTGGAGTCGGCAACGAGGCCCTGAAAAACCAGCAAGAGAGAGGCAAGCATCGACCAGTAATTTCGGATTCGGCCAGGGATAAATTCTTCCTTACCGCAGCAGATCCAACCACTGAAATCTCTCCAGAGGAGAGACTTAAGCAGGTCATTAAAGCTAAGCTTGAAGCTGGGCTACTACAGCCATATAATTATGCGAAAGGCTATGCTCGCTTGCAGAGTTACATGGACAACTACATGAACCGAACCTCAAGACAACGGATTCTCAAGCCCCTCCTGATTTTCAGGCCCGCGTTTCGGGCTATTGCAAAGACTCTCAAGGATGTGGATTTAGTTCTTGTTGAAGAATCTTTTGAGAGGATGCTTCTAGATTACGATCGAGTGTTCACATCCATGGCCATACCGGCGTGCCTTTGGAGAAGAACCGGAGAAATATATCGGGGAAACAAGGAATTCGCTTCCTTAGTTGGAGCGACTACAGATGACTTGAAAGACGGGAAGCTTGCCATTTATGAGCTCATGAGTGAGGAAAGTGCTGTGAATTTCTGGGAGAAATACGGCGCAATTGCCTTCGACAAGGGCCAAAAAGCAGTTCTCACAAGCTGTAATTTGAGGACAAAGGACGGACTAAAACGCAAAAGTTGCTGCTTAAGCTTCACCATTAGAAGAGATAGGTACAATATTCCCAGCTGCATTGTGGGTAATTTTATACCCATTGACCCTTAAACGGTGAAAACCCGTTACAATAAACAATTACGTCATGATATGTGTATATCTATATAATTAATTCTCTTCATCCGATTCCATTTCACTCTCAACTTGGCCCTCTCCCTCACTACTGTCGCCAGAACCAGCAGAAATGGCTTCCTCCATGTCAATATCAGCATTCTTTTGTCTCTCCTTCGCTTTCTCATCCTCAAGAACAGCTTCTTTTAAAAGCTTTGCTTGTGCTTCCCTAGTCTTTCTATGCACAGAAACATATTGGCCCAATGGCGTTGACTCCCATTTCTCATCTTTGAGGAATGCTTGCACTTCAGCTTTGTTGGAAGGACCATACTCAACCTTGCTCCTTTTTTGGGTGATGTAAGATGCATTGGCATTCAATTTCTCCACAAGCTGCAGAATTTGCTTGTTGAATTTGCCGTTTCTGGATTTTTTGGTGAAACGCCTAAGAGATAAGATGATTGGAGTAACGAGCTCGGGGAATGCAATGCTTTTGCAATACAAGACCAAAAATTCACTGGTGAGTTCAAGAAATTGGCCTTGCAAACCCTCTTGGTAGACCTTCGTGCCTAGGTACTGTTGGCCACTTCTGATGATGTAATCGAAATCCAACGCGGGCAACGGGCTATTCTTTGGGGCCTTGGTAAATGCCGTCGATGTCAAGATCTCAGAAATCAATGGGTAAATAGGGATGTAAACTCCTGAACCCTGGGACAATCTGATCAAGGAACGGATCAAGTAGAATCTCAATGGAAAAAATTGAGCCGTGGGGATCAAACGAATGGTTCCCAAAGTGACTTGAACCAATGGATAAATCAAAGATCTTAGAGGAGATTCCTGGTTTTTGTGCGCAAGCTCGTTCTCTGGATTGCACTGCTCAGACAAGACTCTGGACCAAAAATCCAATGAATGACAGAATTGCCAGTTGTAAATGGTCTTGTATGCATCTTTGCCCAGGGTTTCGGACACATTGCTTGTGGAGGAGATGGTGTTGCGCAAGTGAATCGCCAATTGACGAATAAAGTCAAAACCAATCGTGTAGGATAACTGTTCGTCGATACCGTATAAGCTGGCAGCGGAGTTTTTGGCGAAATTTATCAAGTCCAAAGTGTGCGCGTTGGTGGTACGACAATGTTTCAAGAAAGAGGAATAGGATTCTCTCAAAATGATGTCCAAAGTTGATTTGGGGTATTCTCGTGCCGCATTGTTCATGAATGCATAAGTGGCAATCTGGGTGTCAACATGTGTTGTGGAAGCCCATACCTTGATGATGGCGGCCAAAATCTGCTTGAGAATTTTTCTGTGGGAAATGTAGAAGGGTAATACTTCTTGTACAGATGATAAGACTAAAGCTGCTGTCTCTGTGTTTGTGATATCTGCCAAAAGTGTGATGTAAGCACCTGCTTGGGTCTTCAATAGTTGGGAAATCCTCTTCGTCAACTTGTTCTTTTCATCAATTGATCTCTTACCCTTTTGGTTCACTTTGTAGGGGCATAATTTGTGAATCGCCTCTGGAACCCGCTTCAAGCCCACAAACATCAAATCACTGAAGACTGAAGGATCAGTGAAAGCGTACCTGGTTTCGTTCGTGTCAGAATTGTTGATATAGACACCAGTCTTGAATGCAGAGATGACATTTTGGATGGTCTTCGCATTTGGATTGGTTTTCAAAGACTTGTCCCATGACGCAACAATGGGTCTTGTGATATCCCTCTGTTTTCTTGAAGCAGATTCAGATGCTTTTGGTTGGGATTCCTCTCCATCTCCCTCTTCATTCTCGTTCTCGGATTCATCATCATCGCTGATTGCATCCAATGGGTTGACACCCTCGAAGTCCAACAAGTTTTTGTCATTTTGCTGCAAGTACTTGTAGAATTCTGGGTCTTTGCTTTCCAAATCTTTCATGTCTTGTTTCATCATTTCCTCGTCTTCTTCCTCTGACGAGCTGTCGGAGGCGGCAGCACCTTCCTCTTCTACTTCTGCGTTAGAATCACTATCGAGCTCAATGTCCGACTGGGATTCATCTTCGTCAGATTCTTCGGCTTTGGTTCCCTTTTTGGGCTTAGGTACTTCAAGCTTGCCCTCGAAGAATTCCTCAACGGACATGTCATCGAAAATGGGTCTTGTGGACTTCTTTTCTTGCGGTTCTGCTGGTCCATTTCCTTTACCTTTTCTTTGGGCTATTTTTTTGTTTTGCTTTTGAACTTCACGACGATGATCAATCGTGTGCTTCAAGTGTTTGTTCTGGAACTTTTTGGTGGCTTTGGATGTTTTAGCCATTTTAAGTGAACTGGATGCTGAAGCTCTTGAGGAAAAAATGGCTTTGAGATGAGGTGGATGCCGATTCTATATCGCAGCGGCGTGTGCAGGAACCAAATTACGGCTCCAATCCACCACAACAACTACACGCAGGCCAGCCTACATTTCGGGGTGACAGACGAAGTTTTCAAAGATGCCAAAAGTTTCGCTGTTTCACACGGGATTTGTCGTTTTGCGGAACTCACAGGGTCCTGTTGACTAATTTATGCATGACTTTGTGCTAATTATTTTCAACTCTCACGCTAGTATGCAGCCTTGATGATGAGTAGAGTGGCTTTTGGTTCTATTTGTATACTTATTCATAAGCGCCCCTGAAAGCCTTCTCGAGCCAGCCAAGAAGTTTGTCGAAAACGATGGTATTAGCGTTGTGGTAAAATATGGAGTGATCGCTATCAGGGAAGATGTGCACGTCGTAGTTCTCAACCTCGTTTCTGTCAAAGTGGTCAAGCAACCAAAGTGTGTTTTGTAAATGGACATTGTCGTCGGCAGTCCCATGCATGATAAGAAATCTGGTGGCATCCTTGAAGTTGTTGAAGTTGCTTATTTGGGATACAGCCTCATAATTGGGATTCTCTTCTGGACTATTCATGTACCTCTCCGTATAGATAGAGTCGTAAAACATCCAGTTTGTGACTGGAGCGACCGCAACACCATACTTGAAAGTATTTCCTTTATCATTTTCCAAAGTCTTGAGTGTTAAAAACCCTCCAAAAGACCAGCCCCAGATCGCCGTTTTGTCCTTTTCGATGAAGGCGTTTTTCTTCATGTAGTCGTTCACAATTTTTGTTATATCACGCAGTTCCCAAAACCCGATTTTCTCGTTTGCAAATGCCTTCAATTTCCAATCATCGCTACCAGTTCCACGAGGATCTATAATAAGAACCACAGCATTGAGTACGCTACTGGCGATGTCTTCGAACCCGATTTGAAAAGAATTGTCCACAGTTGTAGATCCAGGGCCCCCATACCCATGTACAAGAAGCGGATATTTTTTTTTAGGGTCAAATTTGGGCGGAAGAATTTCGATGATGTTCAAAGTAACTTGCAAAGAGCCCTGCCCCACTTGGATTGTCCTCCGGATCTTAGTGGGCAAGTTGGTCTTCAAAAGCACCTCAGAAAGCTGTCTGTAATCATTGAGGGCTGTTTCGTGTTCGAGAACATCCGGTGCCTTCTCCAAATCGGTCAACCGAACAGCCTTTTGCCAAGGCTGTTTCGGACCTTTGTATTTCATGTTAGCGAATTGTCCGTCGTGGCTAAAATCGAGGTCCACAGCCGAATTGGAAATAAAGTCTTTGCGACTTTCGTTTGAAAGCGATACTTTAGAAAACGAGTTGTTCAAGTTGGTGCCAAACATCCCGTAAATGCAATTCTCAACGCTGTCGTAGGCGAACAGCGAGTCGTAGTTGACGGGCCCAAGATCTATTGAGAAATCTTTGGCCAGAGGGCTATCAAATAAAGCAAGATGAACACGGTCATCAACGACAACCCGATCAATGTATCTAGTTGCAGATTCATTTGTGGCCAAGATGACAGGTTGAGATTTTTCAATCCATCCATGATATTCAGTGGAATTTTCCATGGACACTAAATTAGCATGATCTGATCCATGTGGATTAAATAGTTTCTTCTGTTGAATAGTACTATATCGATCAGATACCTTGAGAAGAAGACTTTCTGCATCTAGCCACACCACATCATAAAGGATGAAATCTTTCGAGACTAAATCGTCTTCGAGTCCTTTGATTGTCGTCGTTCGCAGGGTTTTCACATTAAAAGAGTACAAGCGAACCAATGGATTTTTGGTGCCTGGCTTGGGATATTTAATGGAAGTATGTGTCGGATATTGGTGCATGTCCGCGTTCTTCCTCTTCCTGAGAGCCTGATAAGACATACCAATCTCGTCTTTATTCTTCACATAGTAGTCGATCGAGTAATCGTTAACACCAGTATCATTGATCGAAGCGAAAACCAAATGGTTCAGATCTGGACTCCACCAGACCATGCTATCTTGTGGGTAGACTTCCTCCTCGTAAATCCAGTCCGGCTTTCCGTTAAAGATATCAGGACTGCCATCGTCAGTGACCCGAATGACTTCACGGGTCGTCACGTTCATTAGATACAAGTCATGCTTATATCCAAATGCGATTTCAGAGCCCGAAGGAGAAAACTTAACAAAGTGCAATTTATTCGACTTGTCAGATTCTTCATGCCCTGGAAGAATGGGTAGGATCTCACCGGTTATTGGCTTCCAAAGCCAGTAACGAGAAAAACTTGAATGGCGCCATTGTTCCACCCGATCTGTCTTAATTATATGTTGAGCGCCAGTGTCATCGACGGAGCAGCCTGGGTTCAAGATCAAGTCCTGCGCATAGAAGAAGTCACCACCGAAGTTGAATTGAGTTGACTCTAGAAGGACTTTCTTATAGGTTGTTCCGACTTGTTTAATGAGGTAGCTTTTGTCCTCCGAGGTTATGTAGAAGCCTCTTGCAGCAGCAGAGTCTACCTTGGGAGTTTGGGAAGATAGAAGCCATCGTAAAGGTACGTCAAACGAGTAATAGCGTCCTTTCCTGTAGTCGGAGAGAGTAAGATTCGAGTCTTGCGGCAGGAAATGACTGAGTGACATATTCTGGCCCATATACGATTCAATGCTTGTCTGTGGCCCATGCCAGGCATCCAGAGCATGCAGTCGGAAGCGCTTATCTGAATAAATGATGGCTCCGAGTAGCCATACTATTATGGAACACAACGAGAATCCAAGGCATTGCTTCTTCGTAAATCCCCCAAATCCCTGCAGCCTACTAAGCTCGGCCCTGAACTTTGGATCATCCTCAAAATTCTCAACAGTCTCGTTGAGAGTATTGATTCTGTCAATATGGTCGAAGACAGAGGAGGAGCGGGAGGGGGTTGTTGCGTATGGATGATGTATGTCGTCTGGTTGGTTCGTTTCTAGGCCAGTTGCGTCTAGGTCATCCAAAGGAATCAGATCCACCGGTTCATAGGCAAAGTTTGCGGGCCCCATGATGTTTAAACAAATACGTGGACTGTATCAACTCCATACAATGATAGAATGATGTCTTTCGGGATGACCCAGCGTCGGAGTGAACTAAGAATAGGCAATCGATAAAGAGCCTGATTGTGGACTTATTGCCAAAACAAAGGGCAACAATGGGGCCTATAAGGTATTTTATTAATGATATGTGGCACTGCCGCTTTTGGCTCTCAATGTACAGATCTGAGACTAAACCCCGCGCTTTTTCTATGAAGTGCGGGCAGAAGCACCACCGACCGCTAATACCAGCAGTTCCAAACCAATGGATTACAGCGCTCTCTTTGGGGCCAATTGTGCCGACTATGATATGGAGAAACTCTTTTCCGAAAAACTTGATGAAAGCGGTTTCATCACGTGTTTGAGAGAATCACTTTCGTCTACGCCAGACTCTGGGTTGTTAACTTCGTCTCTCGTTGGTATTTTCAGACGTGGCGTGTCGATCCTCAATCGGATCGAAGGCAAGAGAAGCGGGAAATCTATGGCCGATGAAGCGACAAGCGAGGGCAAAATGCCCGCAACCGAACGCCTTCATCTTTCTCACTTCCACAATTCTGATTTAAACATCAAGTCTGAACCAGGAAGTTTAGAAACCGAGGCATCTAGCCAGCTCAAAAAGCGACAAAGCGAGGATGGGCAAGATCTCGCTGACGTGTCTAACGTCAAGGTCTCAGCATCATTACCAGAGCAAAAAACAATGGAGTCGAGTACTACATCTACAAAGACGCCAGAGCTGCCAGCAATTGTGGACGGAAAATCCACAAGGACCCCGACAAACAATTCGTCCCTGGGTGGTGGAGATAGCCCCTTGGATGCCAATGCTCCAGATGTGTCTGCTTTACAGGTGTTCAGAATACTCAATTTGTGGTTCCGAGGTATTCTCCTTGAGTCTGAAGCAGAGAAGAAGGCCATCCTTCCACATTTGTTTGCCATCAATCAAGAAGAAGACCTTTTATCGGACTCTGAGCTATTTGATCTTCTATCACTTACCAAAGATCTCATAGCACGCGCAATTACCGCTAATGACCTTCAGAAAACGGGCTCAATGAAAGAGTCCATCCACTTGATACATGAAATAATTCGGGTAATATTCGATTCTGTTGCACGCGAATCAAGGTATGGCACCCCTGACACTGCACTCAAAATACGGAAGTTGCTTGATGTCTTTTTCCGAATTGATTTTGTCCCTGTCTTCGAGTCCTTGATGCATACCACGACAGCTAATTTTCTTTTCGCAAATGATTCTCAAGTTGGCGCAGAATGCTCCATGGAAATCTCAAAGAGCAGCTCTTTGAGACTATCATACGATACATTCAGTAGATTACTAGTTTGTCTCATTACTCTTGCTAACTGCCCAACAAATTTGTTTTTGGTTGAGAAGGGAACCACATCACTGGACATTACAGCACCAGAATCACAGTCTCCAAATACCTATGCCATATTCTTGAAAAAAATTGACTTCAGCGACCCGCGTGAAGTTGTCAGCATAGAGGCAAAGATATTGCCCTACCTTGCAGCAGAGTTTAACTATTTTCATGAATTAAACCCGGATTTAGTGCAGCATTCACTCTCCCACTCGTCCTTCTTTACCTGGATCACAGGAAATGCTTTGAGTCCAAGCCTGTACTTGTACACACATACTGTGGAGGACTTGACGGACTTTGGCAAACAATCCTTCGATACGAAAGATCCATTCATCCATGAGGTCGAGCTTTATGAGCACAAAAATAGGAAAAAGAACCTCAAGGCTTTGCATTCGGAGGATATTTTAAAATCCCCTTCCTATTTGATGGTCAACATTTTGCTTCTGTCATGGATAGATAACTCTTCATTCATCGACTATTTGAGTAGTCTGAGAAATTCAAGAATACCACTATTGAACATGTGGCTATGCACATCTTCATATGTCCACCATTATCAATACAAGTCGAAGGTGAATGAGCAAGGGGCGAGAATATTTTTGCTTACAGTCCTCAAACTCACATCCAAGGACTCGGAGTTTTTGAGTATGATAAGCGACTATAAAATTAACGAAAGCTCATGGAAATTCTGCCACCATGCATTGCCATTCATTCCAATAGATGAGACCTCCGAAGAAAAGTCGGTTATATTCTACTTAATGGATATTCTTCAAGTGACATTTAGATATAATCTTTCCAAGAAGTTGTCTTTGAGGAATGTTAAAATTGCTTTGACTGTCCTCTACCAGATACTCATTTTTTATGAGTCTCATCCGTCACAGGAGCTCGGGAACTATCACTGGAAGGAATTGTTTTCCTCTTTGACATCTTTACTTCTATTCATTACAAAAAATGTCAACGAAGAGGATGTCAAATTCGTTATCGAAGAGATCTTCTCTATATTTGAAATTATGTTGTCTCCCGTATTCGACAAAATCATCGTCGAAACAAAAGGAGTGAAGTTTCTCGGAAACCATATCGTGAAGTCAATCAATTATGACCTTCTTTATATGATGCTTTTACAGCGTCTGCAGATACAATCCCAGTTTTCAAAGTACATTATCCAAACCGAAAACTTCACCAGGGTCAGGCGATCATTTGAAGCTTTTGAAGAGAATATAAAAAATTCGGCCAACAAGGAGTACCAGGAGCATGAGATTGAGAAACTCCTCACAAGCCTCTCCATCTTGAGCGAAGAAGAGGTGCGCTTGACATCTGTGAACTTTGAAGACTTCAACAATGTGGATACATTCAAATACTTGGGAAGATCCAAGAAAGTCCATGCCTCATCGTTTGACGCAGATGTTTCTGCGTTCCTTTTACTACTCGCCAATGAATGGATACCTGAAACAAGCACCAAAGGCGTTTAGGCTTGCAGAAGTCGAGATGAATACACGCATCTACTTACTTGGTAGAATTTTTGGTAACTACGACAGCAAAGAGTAACCCTGGTTTATTTTTATTGTAGATCATTGAATGGAGCGGAAAAAGTCCATACAGGTGGTGAATACGACCAAGAGGATACCTCCACCAGGGCCCAATCTCAAGACCTTAGGGATGAAACCCTTGTACAAAGCAGAGACACCTTCTTCCTTGGCCACAGTGAGGACAGAGGGTATAGTCCAGATGTATTTGGAGGAACCAGCCTGAATTCTGGACTTCACAACATCAAAGGGGGTGTTCAACATAGTACCGAAAGTACCTCCGATGGTTCCACAGGTCAAGTCAATCAAAGTCTTCTCAGAGGAGGTTTCTGGCTTGGGCATCAAGGACCTGACTTGGTGAATCAAACCAAAGTATCCGGCATTCCAGGACACATGTCTCCACATGGTGGACTCCAAACCCTTATACAAACCGAGGAGACCATCCAGCTTGACGATGTGCTTGACGACTTCACCCATGCTGTTGAACTTGGAGGTTCTATCTTGCAACTTGATCTTGATCAATTCGAAAGGAACAACCACGAACGACTCAGTGGCACCAGCTGTAGCACCAGTCAAAATGGCCAAAGACTGGGTCATTTGAGGAATGCCGAAAGCACTTCTGTAGAACTTTCCCCACTCGTCGTTGGCGGCGAACTTGATTGCTCTCTTAGGCGCCTCCATCAAAATTGGGGCGGAAATGCCTTTATACAATCTGGAGAAGCCTTCCTCGGCCACAATTTTCCTCAAACACCGAAGCGTTCCGTTGTAGTCAGCAGTGGTAGCCAATTGCTGTCTGGTTTTCACGACATCCAAGGGATACATGACCATGATTTCGGAGACGCCGGCCACAGCACCGGAAAGGAATTGGTAGATGAAAGGCAAAGGCTTGGGTTCAGACATTTTGAAGGCTCAAATAAAGAGGCTGACGAGAGGGTTCAGGAAAAGGGCGTCGGGCGAGCAGAGGTGGGCCAATTAGATGATGGGCTTGGGTGTGCAAATGTGGCCTAGTGTTCCAGGTGTTCAGGGCAGGTTGTGGGGTTCACGAAAAAGTCCTGGGATCTGAGGAAAATTTCCAGGCCCGAAAAATCGTATTTATCCTGTGCATTACTCCACTCTCCACTTAGTAAAGGTTCGCGCTAATGAGAGGCCCGCGATTTGACTCCGCTCGAGCTGCAGAGCTGGCGCGATAAGAGATGTGGGTATCGCCGCGGCAGGAACGCACTGCACACAGCTGCACGTGACCCTGCGAGAACGAGCACCGATTGGGCGAGTGGCGGCCAGAAACGAGGCAGGCTCAGGAGGAACCGGTGGGGCAGCAAGGGGTCCAAGAACAAACTATCCTGACCGGCTGCAGGAAAGCCAGGCGCCCTGGCCCGCGCCACTCTTGAGACCGGAGCGGAACCGGGCGGTCCTGCATACAGAGGAGGGAATCCGCACACCGACAGCACGAGCAGATCGGGACGCCAGAGCGGTTGATTTGAGTGATCAGTGAAATGCTTCAATGGCACCTGGGTTCAGATCGGAATAAGAAAATACTGCATTGGTCGGGAGAGGTGGGTTTGCCGAGGTGTACGGTGGGAAGAACGGGACTGCGCGCCAGCCCTCGGACCGGGGCCTAGGGCGGGTAACGGCAGTGCGAGTATATATAGAGAGCGGGCGCGCGCGGGATCTTTGGACTTCGTGCGGCGCCAGAACTTATACCGTGTTGCTTGTCTGTTCACGTTATCCCTACGAGTTGGCGAGTGTCAAGTTCTGGTCTGAACAAAATCCAGCGATGGATAGCGACCATCTTAGTGCCCTTTCATGATTCTGGCTAACGGCCTCGTCGGTTCTGCCGTCGTGTCCATGGAGTGTCATGAGGGCCGGTAGGTCATACATTCTCTCATCTCTTCTTTTTAGTATTTCGTTTCCGCAAGGCCCAGCCCGGCCCGGCCCGTGTCCCGTCACCCATGCCTAATTATAATCCGTCCAGATCTTCATGATGGCCAAAAAGACGTTGCAGAACATGCCCATAACTATGCCTAGCTTATGGGAATGTGTTACCGTCGAATCGTCGACCATGAGCACAATCACCGCGGGAAACCCCAAAAACATGCCCAACAAAAGGCCTGTGAGTAACTCGCTGGAGCTAAACGCCGCGTCGGTGTCGCCCAAGCCGCCCACGCCTGTCGTGGGTGTTTGCGTGGCAGCTCGATGGGTGCCGGCCGTATTGGGTGCACTATAGCCAGTAGAGTCCAACCAACGCTCTTCCAACTCTCGTAGGCTTTGTTGGCGTTGCTCGGTTTCCTCCATATCAGCAACTCCCAGGGAGCCTTCGCTGGCGCCAGTGTCGGGGAAATGGATCTGCAGAAATTGCTGGCGTAAATCATCGACCTCGGCGGCGCTGACGCCCTGCAGCAAGAGCCTATCAAAGCCGATCACCGGCGGGTCTGTTTGGCTGACGTTGGCCCGTCGGTCCAACTCCCGCTCTTCCTCGAGCTGGGCGCTGCTCAACTCGTCGCCTATGATGCAGAGGACGTAGATGGTGATGGTGCTGCTGCTGCCGCTGTCTTCCTGCTGCTGCTGCCGGATATTTGGCTCGATGATTTCCGTTTTGAAGTTGGTCTGGTCGTTGAGGACTCTCCCGTTGTATATGAGCCGCATGCGCCTTCTCTCTGTTTCTTTGACTTGTTTGCGGATCATGGTCTTTAGCCAGTTCACGTTGGCAAGCTTATTGACATCGTCCCGCTCGGGGTTTATCGATAGTGGTATGTGAAGATCACTGTGCGGCTTCCCACTTGACGAAGAATCCGTGAAGCGAATTACTGTATCGATCTTCATTGTTGGTGTCAGCCAGAAGTAAGATACAAGCTGGTGGTTTCTTTTTGAAGTAGGTGGAGCTCGCGAGGAGGAATTGGGTGGTGCCGTGAGGTCCGCGAAAACACGATTTAATTGAGTGGGGTGGATAAACGAGGTGTATAGGAAGACGACATGGGGTGTCATTTTAGAGGGCCGCTTGAGTTGAATTACGAGGAAGATGTCACTGGAATTCAAGTAGCGATGAAGTGCGCTGCTGCTACTAAGACTCGCTAAAAACCCTTTTTGAGCTCATTGCTTTCCTTATACAAACTAAAAGTTGTGTCAATCCACAAAATCAAAAAGTCTGTTAAGAATACGGATAAACGGTTTTCTTTGACACGTGTATTTGGAACGTAATGGGATACTCTGAAGGACTAATCCTTGGACGAGTA